>CM055895.1:56143249-57343249 GCA_029582155.1 Panopea generosa
ATTGGTGTGAGGTCTGACCCCATGTCACATGTATATATGAAATAAAAAATGCTTTAACTATACAAGAAAATAACGTGGAAGTATTATAAAGTGGTGTTTGTAAAATGATGTTATGAATCCTTTATAAATAAATATGCAAATTCAGACTATTATTAATTTTAATACTCGTCAATAAATATACGGCAATGCCATCATCACAGTGAAGCAAATTATTTTCTCTTTTTTTTTTAAGAATTTCAGAAATACAGATCCATGAAGCACATAAAATGATAATATATCGGATTTCAAATAGCTACTGTTATAGTTGTAATAGTTCGATGATGCAAAAGGGAAAATCTGGGTAAAGGCGAAAGTTATATTTACTTATAGTTGTGGTTATTTTTTTTTCCAATTCCATTTGTATACATTACGGTCTGTTCCATTTGAATCAGAAATATATGAACAACTGGTTGCCATGATTGTGTTTCTTTATGAATATGTTGTTTAAGCCATTTGTATATTGCATTTGTTTGCTATGGAATTCTTTAAATTGTAAACCAGTTCTTCTATTAATTAGAGATAATCGAATGACGTATAAACACTATCAGTTATCCAGTTGTTTATTTAAATAACTTTGTTTACATAAAAATCTAAACTGTTTAATAATTGGCAAGAATAAGACCACCGGTCACGTTTTAACTTCTGCCGCTAGCTATCTGGGTTTTGATACGACTGTTATGCTTATACATAAACGTGATTTTTTTTTTCAAAATAAAAATATTATTTCTCTATCTATAATACATGTTGCATGTTTCTTTGTTTCTATATATGAATAATAAAAATAGATTTGTTTCTGATTTATATTGAAGATACTTAATCATATGGAAGGGTTTGAAATTAATGACATAAAATTACATAAAACGTTTCCTGTCATTTTTACGTTTTTCGCCTCAGATGATTAATCACTCTTTACACAAACAAAAAAGTTCACAACCATTTTCGTCATAACATCGGAAATATTTTAACATCATTATGGCGTGCGTCATGGATATTTATAAATTTGAAATTAAGAATAACAAAAAAAAATTAATAAAATTACTGACTTACATCATTTCTTTGAGCATATTCACTAATTGTGATGATTACATAAAATGTACAGAGTATAAAAGTTCTCTTTTTTAAGGAGTCGCCATTGTATCTTCCGTAAAATAAGTACTTTATCAGATGAAAATGATGCTATCGTTATAAAGAACACAATAACACAATAAATGTATACCAACACATATTCCGAGAATTTGGCATCGAAAATAGGCAATACATCGTGATTATTCCTTACGATATACAAAATTCATTACAATAAAAAATAATGACACCAGGGGTTACGACCTTTAAACGGTTGGTGATAAAACCACCACTTGGGAACTTTAAATTTGGTTTACGAGTAGTCCAATCTCGCCCTTCTCCAATCATCACATGGCGGTATCAAATAAAGGAACTCCGCCAAAACGAATTAATCATCCTATTTTTTATTATCAACAGACTGTTTATTAATTGCATTAAATCTTTTAAACGTAAATATGACATAATATCAGAAAAACATGTTTGATAGCATTACAAAAACCATCAGGAAATTAATTTGATAATTATGTGACAAATAGATTTATCAGAACACGCCTGTTTTATAACACAGAATACTTTAAATAGACTAACATACGTCGTACTGTTTTACATAAATCTGTCGTTTTCAAAAGTATAATTAACTTATAAAATTATTGTAGAAATTTCAGTTTAAAGCATGTGTGTTATAAAGCAAATAATATAATAAAATGTATACCAAAAGAAATTTCAGTTTTAAGTATGTGTTTTATATATAGCATAAAATATAATCAAATGTATATCAAAAGAAAATCCAGTTTAATGCATGTTTGATAAATATTGCATACAGTATAATAAAATGTATTCCAAAAAAAGCATCAGTTTAAAGCATGTGTGCTAATTCTAAAACATGTAATTATATAATTTCGAAATATTTAAGACTTACCTTTGAATTAATCCGTTCTTTTAAAAATAAAATATGTTAATGTAATTTATCTAACGAACAAAAAAAACGTGTAAATTAATGCAAATGATCAATATATTTTAGTATTTCACATTTTTTAATATCCTGACATGTGTTCAACGCATGATATAATATGATTATGCAACAATGGACGTATCTGCTATATATCCAGTTCTGCCCGTATTATTGATATACGATTTAAAACACATGTTCTTCGGGCGTGGTGTGTTTAAGTTTATTAATTTCTCCACGAGGGCCCTCCATGCTGATGTCATATCTATATATAGTGACATAATTATATAAATAACCGATATTACGCAATGATTAAACTCCGGCAAAGTTATCATGTCGTCTGCACTAATTCAAATGACACGATGTGAACGACGTTAAAACGTTTTAATTTGAAATTTAAATTAACCAATATCACCATGGAGTGAAAATACAATATTTATGTACAACCATAATGGCTATCCCGGTTTCGTCATTTAGTTTCATTGATTATTTGTCGTCTGGCAAAAACGAGTCCTGATATTTACCCCCACGAAAGATCAGCGCGCGTTCCCTCTATTGCGAAATCTAGAATAAAATGTACCGCCTAACTATTTGTCATATTAATTCATACACTACTTAAGCTGCGTATAGGATATCATGACAAAATTAAAAGTCATGACGCTATGACTAACTACGTAAATATCATGATTATATTTAGACTGGTAACTGGGAAATTTCCCGCCTTTGAGAGGTATGATATGATATGAGAGATTTTCGTTCACCAATGTACTTGTAGTCAGATAATCTAGGGTCACCGTAAGGCCGCCAGCGGCAGACGGTATTACACATAAAAATGTTTAAAATAGTTATATACCGTTCGATTAAAGAAATATGATAACGAAGATGAAATCGAGGCATGCGTTTGGCGCGTAATTATAATTTTTCTCGCCTGGTATAAAAAAACAACAACAACTACTCTATTAATACATGCAGCAGATAGATCAATATAAAGAATAGTCAGTTGGTTTATTTTTTAGAATTTAATATAATGAAGTGTGCTGGAATCAAATAATTTAAAACATAATTGAAAGAAGTCATTACGAATGTCTCTATCCTTTGTGCTATACGTGTACTGAACGGGACAAGAACTTATCTAATACAGACCGTCGCCTGTAGTATTAAACAATTGATTGATATTCGTAAACAACTATCTGAAGCGGCTTAATTACATAGGTAATTAGCCAGTAATTGATATGATATTTATATTATTGTCAACGCCACGCAAAAGTTCATTACTGTACATAAAGCCTACGGGTAATAGAGGGGTATAAGGAAATATTCAATTAAAAATCACTTCAAACTGCCTTACTTTTTGTTAACTTAAATTTAGCAGTGTTGTTACCTATTGTAAGCTTAGCAGTGTTGTTACCCATTGATAGTTTAATTTTAGCAGTGTAGTTATCTAGTGTCAGCCTAATTCTAAAATGATTGTCATAACTGGTTTTGTGGACCAAATAATACGACTAGAAAACAAATAAGCGAAAACAACGAAAATAAAAAGAAATAAGCCATGGAACAAAAATTTATTTAAAAAATAAGAATAATTTTCACTTAAAAATACATACTGAAAATATGGCAATATGGGTTACCGCCTAAGAACGGTCAGTACTTACTGTAGTATTATCGCCATTGTTGAATTAAGGCTTAATTAGCATAGGTGCACTCAAGCACATCCTTTCCCCGTCTTCGAAACATAGAAAAAAATCAGGTAATGTTTATTACGATATATTCAAAAAACAATATTTACACTATTGAAAACAAGTACATATTTGATAAATAACAATATTTGCCCCAAAATTATTATTTTTCTTTTTTTATTCTTTAAAAGTTCTTATTTATCAACTGAAGATTAATCGATGGCCTTTCAACGTCAACCTCAAACTTAACTGTAAAAACTGTTTTTACATCAACCTGTTGAACTGGACCATAGATCGTTTTAAGTCAAAAGTCGCAAAAATAATATGCAATCAATTTGGTGTGACGAAATCGGGTATGATATTTAAAAACACTCTTAATGTTGCATCCAACATTGGATTATTTTTAAATTTTGCATATTTATTGCTATATAATTAATATACTACTCCAATAACAGAAAACAATATCTCAAATAGGTTTAAATGCTTTTTAAACAAATTTTAAAATGCATTTATTTACAAAAAACTATTTTAAATACTTTTCTAAAGATAAGTTAACCTAGCAACCTAGCAAGGTTCAGAAAACCATTTTCAATTACCCTTTCTAGGCTTGTCCACAGAACAGTTTGCATTTTTGTTCAGTAGGTTTTGTACATAATACAGAATAGTTAATTTTGAATTTAAGCATATTCCATAGCTAATCATCACAAATAATAACATATCAATACATCAATCACGTATTATATACGAACGAATACGAATATTTTATTCAGCATAAAACATCAATACAATGTTTATAGCCTACACACATTGAAAGATGGGTGAATAACATGAAATAGATCATTTAACAGAGAAGCAATATATATTATCTATGTGAATTACATATATTTATATATGCATATATAATAAAAGTCACATTAACACGTTGTTAGTATACGTTTGTGGAGTAGACATATTTCTGGTATAGCCGCCGCTCGTTTAATGTTTTAAGAAGAAATCCCAGTCGTCGCGTAATCAAAGAAAATGTGATGGTCAAAATCAAAGGAGTAAAAATGTTCAATTAAATTATAGTAAACTTCCACACGTGCTAAGTATACGTATAATCTATACTAAACGTCATTTTTTTTAATGTTGAATATATTTTAATCCAGATCTGCTATCAATTTATGGGTTCATACATGTCAACTTCAATTAATGTGTTAAATTTGATTTTTAAAGTGGTAAAATTGTTCAAATAAAATTGAGAAATAAACTAAAAAAGATTGGTATTGACTCACTATTCATGTTATGTCTAGATTTGATACAAAATACCCGTACTTCATTGTTTAAATGTGTTAAGTATACGCTGTTTTTGAAATATTTTGTTTGGCTTTTAAATAAAATATCATTTTCAAAAGAGTCATGACTTTTGTTATTGATCTAGATGTCCGGCTTCTTGCAATAAATGTATCGTATCCGTCTACAAGCATGTAAGAGCTTGTTTCGTGATATTTTATTATGTCTGCAATGTACGTGTATATTGTGTGCTCAAATCTTTTGATCGACTGTACATACGAGTACATGTACACTATATATAATCGTTTAAAACCATTACAGTACGTAATCGATCGAAATATCGTGAGAACATATCTATAAATGCCCCATAGAAACCTAACAAACAAACGGGGAAATACATACTCGTATTGTATTGGTTTAATAAACTATACTGTAATGATCTATTACGTCATTCATTTCAAAATGATAAATCGACCTCTTAGTAAAGTACATATAACTATACGTGTTTCGTTACATACACAAAACACGAACGTTTATAGGGACGATTAAGATACCATTGTGGGGGTGGAGGTCTCCCCATTGTTATTATAGATTCTGTCAATCAGCATTATTTTTAAGAACAAAATGTTTGGAAATAATTTAATTTCTACATAACTCAATTTGTCTCCATTAACTTACATATGTTCCGTATGGATATATTAGAGAACGAGTACGAATCTAGAGTATAAATCTAGAGTACAGAGTACTTATCTAGAGTACAGATCTAGAGTACAGATCTAGAGTACAGAGAACAGATCTAGAGTAAAAATCTAGAATACAAATCTAGAGTACAGAGTACAGATCTAGAGTACATAGTACAGATCTAGAGTACAGATATATAGTACAAATCTAGAGTACAGATTAAGAGTACAGATCTAGAGTACAACTCTACAAATCTAGAGTACAAATCTAGAGAACAGATCTAGAGTACAAATCTAGAGTACAGATTTAGTAGCTTAAATTTCATTTCTTTTTCCTACCTACATTGGACGATCTATTGGCTTTTGATACGTTTTTAAAACCTTCCCCACTTACATAATGAATTATTATTTATTACACTTCCAGATCCTAAAACCCCTCATGCACGATGTACGTAGGCTCTCATGACGGACATATTTATGTTGTACTTGAGAGTATGAAACATGCATAGTAGTGAAGAGTCCATTAAAACGCTTGACAGACATGAAGTAAGTGTATGTACACTAATAGAAGCATACCTGACAACGTATATGCAAGTGTATGTATAAAGAGACAATTAATACAAATGCGTATTAGTACGTATGATTGCGCAGAAAATATGTACCGGCGATTATGTTTGAATTGATGTTACAGTGTGTTTGTGTCAATAAAAGTACTATAATTATGTCTCATGATATACATTTTCTCCATAAAGAGCCATACTGCGCATATTTACTTCGACACGTGACTATTGTAATACTCAACTTGACTTCACTTGAGTGTATTATGAAATCGATTACATAAATACTTCATATCAACCCTTTACAAATGAATAATTTAATTAATACTAATTTGTTTTTTAGCTCGATTGCGATGAAAGCACAAAGCTTATATAAACCGCTCTCGAGTCCGCTTCCTGGGTAGAACCAGTACTGAGTGCTGTTTCATAAGAGGCATCGGGTCGACGGGGGGATCGAACTCACAACCTCTGCCGTGAGCGGCCAATACTCTATCCATTAAACTACCGTCCCGAATGAATTTAAATGAACAATTTAAATTAAATATATGTAAAATTAAAATCTTCCAACATTTATAGTGTCTGTATTTTATGCAACCACATAACTTCATATTTTACATTAAATTGATATAAGTCAACGCTAAAAATTCCAACATTTATTGTGTATGTATTTTACATTAATTTGATATATATTAAGCCAACTATTCAAACATTCATAGCGTATGTATTTTACATTAATTCAATATATGTTGAGCCAACTATTAAAACTTTTATAGCGTATGTATTTTACAATAATTCTACGTTTATACAAACAATTCCAACATTTATAACGTATGCATTATTCGGAGGCACATAGCTATTAATATTAACATTAATTAACGATGCATATATATACACATCCATTTCTTGTTTATGCTCTGTCGGTAGCAATTTACTTAAAAGTAAATTCATATGAAAAATACCTTACCCGTAACAAGGACTTATATAGAAGGATAGGAAACTTGCATCTCCTGATTAAATGTTGATAAAAAAAGCACACGAAGGATAAAATATTTTTTATGGTTCGCAGGCAACTGATCTCTTGTATATAAAATGAAAGTTGTATGTAATTTTAGATGTTTTGAAATATTTGAATTACGTAAAATGACCTTGAATTAAAGGTAATGAGGTTTGAAAAAAAAATCTCGTAATTTGTCGTTAATTTAGCTGTAGTATACAAATTTTGTAATCAGATTCACTTCACAATTTTAAACACAAATTGTTGGGAATGGTTCTGTTTTGATGAGAATTTCATTCTGAAATGTAAAAATTTTGATTTGTGTTCCTGAGGTGAATGAGGCGAGCGTTCACACACCGTCTATCAGTTGCATTTCCTTCTCTATATAATACCTTACCCGTAATAACAATACACTAGTGTATTTTCGCCCATGTACATGTAGAATATAACATATGCTTAATTGGTATATTTGGCATCTCTCAAAGAACATGGCAAGAGTTATCTTACTTTCTATCACAGTTATTGGAATATTTCAGGGTAATATCGAGGTAACCATCACTTATCTAACTGGGTATGCCAGTTATCATTGCTGAAAGGGACATTGTTGTATTGAAAAATAAATAAATATTAAAATGGATATTTAACAAAGTTTTCCAAATGGATTTAGTAAGTGTCATTAATATAGCAATGTGTTCGTTATTATTAACGCAATGTGATTTCATTGCACTTTATTGCGAAATAAAATCTATCAAAAATATGGGAGCTATATCTACTATCTGAAATCGACTATCCATTTCGCTTTTTGATACTTTAGTACAGTCGGAGCTTCTACTTTAGAAATAGAAAAAAAAGAGTACTAAAATTTATAGAGGTTGTACCCCAGATACATATTGATTATTTTCAAACCATTTGCAATCATAGTTTTAATGAATGAATTTAGCAAAAACTTATAGACACACGATTATTTGAAGAATTATTTCAAACACAGGTAACATGGATACTACGTGAGAAAACTATCAAACCTACAACCGTGACAATTATAATACCATCGTTAATATGCTAATAGTTGACAGCATATATATAATACAACAATAACAATGTGAACATGTAAATGTATCGAATGACAATGGTATTAAACACACGTATACACATACAGAAAGTACATAAACAATAGAAGGACACGATTGTCACAGCTGTGCAGTTGGGTTTCATAACAGGGTCAATGATCTTTTGGAATATAAACCCATAATTTCAATTAAAATATTGTTTTACTTATTTGTTTACCCTCGATTGTGTAAAAAAATATTATATTTATACGCAATATGGTCATGATCTCCCTTGATAAAAGCAGTACTTATTATAAGTGTATCAGTTTGAGGACACCACAAATAGCCGTGGTGGAGGATCGAATACACGGTCCCCCGAGCCTGCGTCCGATACTGTACCACTGAACTACTGATTAACGAATATCATTGAACACCCAAACTTATTTCATATGTTATACACACATGTATTTCATATTTTAATTACACACTATGACAACACTTAGTTGTAAACAGTAAACGTATAAGTTGTATACGCTATATATGTGATTATTTTCATATTCTAAATTTTTTAAAACTTGAGTAATATCATAATTGTGAACTGTTTTGATATATAGTGTTAGAATATAATATTATGCACATAGTCTGAAGGCACGTGTTAATATGATATATACATCTTAACCTGCTACTGATCCCTTTTATTGTGTTATGGACAATGTTTTTCCTTTTACATGTATGTAAAATGAGAAATAAAACATTAAAAACGAAGATGATATCTAGACGATTCGTCTATACATAATTTATATATTTACAAAAAAAACGTTGTTTCTATGGCGTTAATATTATCAAAAGTTGTTCATACATTTAAGATAACATTTCTAGTTTTATATTCACTGTTAATATTAGAATCAAAGAAAAGTATAAAAGCGAGTACTCTGGATGTGTAATATAACATATGTTGGATATTCTAATATTCCTTTGAAAACGTTTGCTGAACAGTTTTACTTAAAAGAAATGTATTAAGTTTACATGTACCATCCTTAATTACATATAGGAAGTCAGCACACATGAAAATTAATTAAAACCTTACCAAAAACTAATTCAGTTTGCCAGAGACTGTTACTTGGACATTAAACCACACTAATTATAGAAAGCGGAAATGCAATTTTGTCTGTTTTAGATCAAGATTTGAAAAGCAAACTTAAACATTTGTCATTATATGACACAATTTAGTGCAAAAGCAAACTTAAACATTTGTCATTATACGACACAATTTAGAGCAAAAGCAAACTTAAACATTTGTCATTATACGACATAATTTAGAGCAAAAGCAATAAACAAAAGAAAAAAATAACAGTATAACTCTAACTGAATATTTTTTAAATTTTAAAGAAACTACAAAAAATAAAACAAAACAGTTGAAGAATAAACTTACAAGAGCCATTACATCCAATAATAAATAAAGCACATGGTTACCAAACAATACAACCTTCTACCTGTACAAATGCGCAACGATTATTTAATCATATTAGTTTCCTTTAAGTTTAAGATTTTTCCCGCCAGATATAGACGCACGCACCTTGCCATATCTGCCGTTCTAGGAAGTAAAAAATAAAACGTGATAAAGGACGACCTTGAAGTAGAGTTTAAACGTATTGCCGCCATTTAAAAATGTACAATAAATCGTCATACCATTAATGTTGTAATCTAAGCATAAGGCGGGTTGGTTAAGGTTATACAAACAAAGCATACCAACTTGTGACCCTGCGAGAAAAGAAATAATCATTGGTGTAAGATGTCAACGCATTGTTTGAGACGTCCATTCATACTAATATATCAATGATTTGGTGGTTTACAGTTAATGGTTGTTGTACGTGAATAAATAGTCCGCTTATATGTTTTTTAGCATTTTAGCATATTCATTTGTGATATTTATCTATATTTCGTTATATATATATATCCACGAATAAATCTATCTATAACACATGTTACAACTACAATATCATTTCGACCCCTTTTCCGTTAAAGAATGAGCATCGCTTTTTTTCATGTTCTATACGATTATGCCACATTTAGCTTTAATGTGTCGATATTTATAGTGTTTTATGTTAATAAAGTATGTTTGAACCGTAAACATAATTTATTTTAAACATTTCTGTTACTGTAGAATCAAGTGTACTTTAACGCAACATAAACCACTGATATATATATATATATATATTTATATATATATATATTCTTAACAGTAGGTTTGAAGAAAATATACTCCAACAAAGTGGTTAAATGTATACATGCGTGCGTGCGTGCATATGTACATGAATACGTACATGCATACATGCATACATATCCTCTTTGAAAACAATTTACATAATTAATTATTAATACGATGTGCATATATTATAAACAGCATGCAACTTGGCCATAAACGATAAACATGCACAATACGTACACGAGACGCCTCAAGTAGTTTATTGAATGGTTGTGAAGGGTTACACATTGTATTGTTTTACAAGGATCAAATTATAGTACATGTGAAGATTATAGAGTTTGGGGAGGGAAGAGATAGGTGAAAGGAAATAGGGGATATTGGAACACAACGGGGAAATATAACATGAAAGATAGAGAGACGAGAAAGGTAATTCGAAATATCAATAGATGGATTAACAGCCAGCCAGCCAGCCAGCCAGCCAGCCAGCCAGTCAGCCAGTCAGCCAGCCAGCCAGCCAGACAGACAGACAGACAGACAGACAGACAGACAGATAGGCAGGCAGGCAAGCAAAACAAGGAGAACAAATAGTACAGATACAATGTGTGGATTAAACCCTTTACGATAATTCTTCGTTAAATCGCCCTCTGGCAGTTATCACGCATCAAATCCTTCTATTTTGACTTTTCACAATATTACAGAATAGCGTGTGACCAGTGCAACGGAAAACAAAGATGGCATGATACGAACTAGAGGAATATCGCGGGACATTACGGAATGATGACATGATCAAGGAATAAACTGACTTCAGAATAGTTAAAAAAAACACAAGGAAATATTCACCATTGAGGGCTTTATCATGGGTCAACACGTTAATTTAGTTTCACTTTCATCCTAAATGAAAAGAATCGGAAGATAAATGAACAAGGAAACGAAAACATCAAATCCGATATATGAAACTTATATCAGTAATGTATCAAACGTATCAAATAAGTATCTTATATCAGTAATGTGTCAAACGTATCAATTAAGTATCTTATATCAGTAATGTGTCAAACGTATCAAATAAGTATCTTATATCAGTAACGTGTTAAACATATCAATTAAGTATCTTATATCAGTAATGTGTCAAACGTATCAATTAAGTATCTTATATCAGTAATGTGTCAAACGTATCAATTAAGTATCTTATATCAGTAATGTGTCATACATATCAATTAAGCATAAAAAATTAAATAATTTTACAGAAAGCGCATCCTCCTGCCTTATTATACCCGTCTCTTCGTGATACAATGGCAGTTTTTTTTTCTGAAGTAAATACGGTATATTTTATCTTTGTTTCTAAATAAGACGTACTATCGTTGAACATTAAATATAGTGTTCTAGGGAAAAAAATGTTTAAAAAATAAATTAAGATTAAAACTAATGAAAGGCATTTAATTTTCATTTATACTTAAAATATAAAGAATTTCAAATCCGCCAAAAGCATGACAAAAAAACGTAATCATTTCAATCGGAGCTTAAAAATAGAAATCACATATGAACTCTGTTTGGGGGCCATCGCTTCGCCATTAAATATTACTTAAGTCTAACCTGTGCACGTGGGCCAAGGAAATCCGTTTTCAATCTGATATTTTGGCATGTTTTAAATAGACATCATGATGGTACTAAGAGTTCAGCGAGTATACTTAAGCATAATATTTTGTCTATTCTAAATGTTGTAATGAATGAATGAATGAATAGGGTTTTACGGCGTACCAACACATTATAGGTTATTCGACGCCAGCAGGAAGGAAGATTCCAGGTTCACTCTTCATGTACAAAAACAATAAATTAACATACATATTAAAAATAACACATCAATAAATGAATATGCAAAATGAACCTACATCCTTGATACCTGCAGAACTGCAGAGTTTCAGCAAATTCTATCGTGTTACTCAATTTGTGGCTTCTTACGACATGCATAAGCCACTGTGATACTATTCTTGCCATCACTCATGGCTCCCTGGAACCACACAGGGGTTGATAATTTAACCACAATTGTGAACATGACAAAAAAATGATAAAATGAACATGACACCCATTCAGAGGAGTCCTACCCCTCTGAAGAGATCGACAGTGATTCTATTCTTAGCCGGAAATGTTGTAAAAAAACTGGCATATTGCCTTTGAGGAAAATGTTTGCGAAACACACTATAGATAAATGTGTCTGACGTGTCATGTGACAATGTGACCGACAGAACCTGTTCCTTGGTAGCACTATCAGGTGGCACAATGTATACAAAATATGAAACGGTACTCATCAACCCTTCTTAATAATACTCTTAAACTTAAACTCAAGAATAAAAAAAAAATGAAAAATACACTAAGAGACCATTTTTGAGACCAAAATTTGCAACCATGTAGGGACGCATAGTATATAGTCCAATAAAAACTAACTAGTATTCTATATGTTATGATAAACTAGATATCTACATGGAGGTTGAAATTTGGATTTTCAAGCTCATGTATAAGAATATTCTCAGGAATGGTTGGTGAATACGACCCCTGGCTATGCAATGTTATACACGTATAGCGTTCCGGATAAAATAACCACTACAGATGAAGAATACAAAAATGGAATGGCGCACATTTGAGGGTCTTACCTAGCTTGCTGTGTCCATGTTTCGACTGTGAAACAGTACAATACAAAGTATCTGCAAGAATACACTGTCATTTATGATGTACAGGCACACTACCCTAAACTAAAACATCAACTTGATTATCTCACCTGTCTCATTATGTTCTAGAATTACGCAGCAAACTCATACTGATAAAGCTAAAGAAGACGACATGCAGCGTGAGGAAAGCACGCCCATTATAATCACCGTATCTATGTAGTTTACGGAATAGTTTTTATCCCCCCAAAGAGGTCAAGGATAATAACATGAGAAAACAAAGAATATTTATAATAAAGTACTGTTCTATCTACTCTTAAATTATAATTTAGCCTATATATTTAGCCTTTATTGTATAGAGTGTGTCTTTTTGGTAAAAATCATATTGTCATGTACGTCATGAATTGAGTAAATAAACTATTGCATTGAATTGAATTGGTTGTGTAATTGTAAATCAAAGGAGTATGACTCAAAATATTGATTTTGATATATTTGTATAGTATCATTATGTGAATAGGCAATTTTTGAATTGTGTGATAGTCTCTTGTAATTCCTGTATTTGAATGGCTATGTACATATATAATATGATATCATTGTTACAATTGTAGCGTTGTGCATGGATGAGACTAAAATAAAGACTAAATAAATTCTTAACAAACTGTAAACATGGTGGCGGGAATAATTCAGATATAACATAGCGTGAGCACGCTACTTATTACCCAATATAAGTGTATCATGATTTGCTAGACAATATCAGGTTTATGAGACATAGACAGATTTAAAGATAAGAAAAAAAAATGCCAGTGCGTACAGCAATTATAAAATGATTTGTATATTTGAAAATAGAAACGCACTAAATGCAGCGCGACGAACGAGTTTCAAATGACATAAACAAGTGACAAGAAGTTAGAATCCGTGTTAGTTGCAACGCTTTATAGATGATTCAACAACCAAATTCATACTGCGCATTTCTGAACGTGTAAACACGAGTGTTGCATTATATTAAACCAGACTGAGGACATAAAAAGTAACACATCGTTATCAGTGTAATGTTCTGTTGAACTATCATTCAACTACTACGTAATAAACATTGCAGTCATAGCATGATACTGATTGACAACACAATACCATCATATAGTCCCATTCAAAAAGCAGCACTACACTCAATTCTTATCGAAGATTAAGTGAATAATTTCGAACTTAAGTTTTCAACATTTTATTAAGTTATGTTATCATCAAAACTATTGACTACTGAGAGATAAAAGATAACTCGAATCTGTGTTAAACAATTTTAACATTCATTAAGTTTATCTCGTGGTCCTTAAAGCAATAACAATATATGACCGCCATTATGTCAAGGAAAAAAAAGGAAAATAAAACACGTGGTTAAAATGTTAAAAATAAAAAATATGATAATTATTTCTTTATGTATCCATGACCCTTTTGATCAAAATAAAATTACAACTATACATATTTAAGCAATAGTCTATTTAACATTGAATTTGTTAATAAAAGAAGAAAGGGGTATTTGATTGATAAACACAGCAATGCACATATTTTCATTTATGTAATATGCACGCATATTACAACATACATTTATATACTGAATACAGCTGTAATAAATCACTGATAAAGGAGCAGAAATATAAACGTTTATTCAGGAGAATATAATTAAATAAAGACGTAATAAATCACTTACCCGAGTAAGATCTTGAAAAGTCAACGCCTTCAAATAATGCGAACACATATCCCGAAACCACAATCGCACCCGTGCTTTATTCCCCATATAATTACCCCAATCGACCATATGCTTTTGACAAAAGGTATTACCCTGTAAACACGTGTTACACCTGCAGGCCGCCATATTGGATAACAACTGGTTGTCACGCTAGTCCGCCGAGCCGTTAATATTTTCAAATGTTTTTCATATTCAAACATTCGTAAGAAGAATCAATAAGTTACTTCCTGTCTCGTTATTCAAACATTTTCCTTCACCCTGCGTGTTTACATAAAGAGTTTCACATAAAATAGAACTTAGATCCGGTCGAGTTCATACGTTTATAATTCATGCACGGTCATACAAAGTATTAACTTAGTCGGTGTTTGAACAATATTTAAACTGATTGTTGGATTCATATTTGTAAATATATGTATGCAATAAATATCACACTTGAATGCAAATTGCTTATTTTCTCTATTCGTTTATTACATATAAAACCACGCAGTTAAATAGTTCAATTTATGATTTACATCGGGAGGGTTAAAAAGAGATTTACGTCATCAATGTTGAGTCATTATCATATGGTTACAACCTCGGGTTGTGTAACAAGTTAATCGTGGGACATTCAGTACGGTTGCAAATAGTGACAGTTTTTTTATTCTCCTAAATAAATATGCTGTTCCACTACAGTGTCCGTTAAGTACATGTATAATATGTGGTTATATCGAAATATATTCACAAAGGGAATGAGTGTTGTAACCATGCATAAGTGTTATTTTTAAAAACTAGACCAGGGAGGTTAAAAGCGGTCTTCTTTGTATCATAGTACACCGTATACATTTGATTTAGTGAAATGTAACGTAACTTCATGTGTAAAATGCTTGATTTCTAGTCAACATACATTAGTCAGTTCCTTAAGTTAGTATCTAGTCAACACACACCAGTCAGTTCCTTAAGTTAATATCTAGTCAACACACACTAGTCAGTTCCTTAAGTACATATCTAGTCAACACACACTAGTCAACACACACACTAGTCAGTTCCTTAAGTACATATCTAGTCAACACACACTAGTCAGTTGATATCTAGTCAACACACACTAGTCAACACACACTAACTAGTACCTTAAGTTAATATTAATGTTTATACCTTGTCAACATGCCTCTGTCACTGTACTTATAAACATGTAGTTCATCACATGTTTATAAATATGTTGCTGTATGTGATTGGTGTCCTTATTTGCTGTATCAAACTTGGTTGGGGAGTCGCTTCCAAACAAGAATTTAAAAAAAAAAGGACAAGGTTCACGTTACCCCAATAATGCAATAAAATAAAACCTTACTTTTTTAAAAAATGTGATTTTTTTTAATTTTAAATATACTTTATTCTATTCTTAAAATATGCAATTTTCTTACATTTTAAGCCACTTTCAGTAGATATATCATGGTTTTGGCAATATTTGCACATACGTATTATTTAGTGTACCAAAGAGTTATCAGAATAAATATCTTTATGTGACATGAATACCTTCATATTAATAAAAAAAACTAGGCCAAAAATAGAGAGGTGGGGGAAGTAAATGAGCATTTTCTTTAATTTTAACTGTCTTTTGGGTCATTAAAACATACAATTAAAAAACAAAATGTACATATTTTTAAAAAAATAAAGTATATTTAATACAAATACGCGTAGATTTTACGGCCAAACTTGGGGCTTCGTGAACCTGGTCTTTAATGGTGTTTTACCGGACACCAACGTAAGTGTGGACGTCATCCACTCCCCTGAGATACAGATGTACAAGAGAAAATAATGTTTGATTCCCAACTGGATCCATCGTGATTAAAGACAAACAGCATTTTCTTGTTTTGTCAAATACAATCCGGTTCTCCCGTAGTTACGACAAATATGTTGTTTAAAACTATACAATATCATCAAAATATCAAATATAAAATTTGTTCATTCGACTACATTTATACGACAAATACGTTGTTTAAAACAATACAATATCATCAAAATATCAAATATAAAATTTGTTCATTCGACAACAGTTATACGACAAATATGTTGTTTAAAACAATACAATATCATCAAAATATCAAATATAACATGTGTTCATTCGACTACATTTATACGACAAATATGTTGTTTTAAACAATACAATATCATCAAAATATCAAATATAACATGTGTTCATTCGACTAAAGTTATACGACAAATATGTTGTTTAAAGCAATACAATATCATCAAAATATCAAATATAACATGTGTTCATTCGACTACATTTATACGACAAATATGTTGTTTTAAACAATACAATATCATCAAAATATCAAATATAAAATTTGTTCATTCGACTACAGTTATACGACAAATACGTTGTTTAAAACAATACAATATCATCAAAATATCAAATATAACATGTGTTCATTCGACTACAGTTATACGACAAATACGTTGTTTAAAACAATACAATATCATCAAAATATCAAATATAACATGTGTTCATTCGACTACATTTATACGACAAATATGTTGTTTTAAACAATACAATTTCATCAAAATATCAAATATAAAATTTGTTCATTCGACTACAGTTATACGACAAATACGTTGTTTAAAACAATACAATATCATCAAAATATCAATTATAAAATTTGTTCATTCGACTACAGCTATATGACAAATATGTTATTTAAAACAATACAATATCACCAAAATATCAAATATAAAATTTGTTCATTCGACTACAGTTGTATGACAAATACGTTGTTTAAAACAGTACAATATCATCAAAATATCAAATATAACATGTGTTCATTCGACAAAATTTATACAACAAATATGTTGTTTAAAGCAATGCAATATCATTAAAATATCAAATATAGAATGTGTTCATTCGACTACAGTTATACGACAAATATGTTGTTTAAAACAATACAATATCATCAAAATATCAAATATAACATGAGTTCATTCGACTACATGTATACGGGCATCCACAAGACCGACTAGATCATACAACCATATTCTATAAAAAAATAATATCCAAAATATTAGGTCCTACTGTTTTATTTTTGTTAGGTCTCTTTTTTATCGTTGAAATAAGGTATTTTGAAGGAGAACGTACACGGCATATATGTGATGATATCATGAATTAGGGTATTATTAAATGTAGTAATAGTTCTTACGTACACTTGTAAAAAAATAAGATTAATATATTCTACATGTTTTTCTTAGATTGTTCAAAAGGATATATGCATGCAAGTATTGAGAATATGAACATGTCCCTTTAATATAAGACACATTATATTAATATAACATATAGGATAGATTCAAACATGAAGAGGGGAAGGGGTAGGGGTCATGAACGTGGAGGTCATGTGATTATTTAATGCACAGATCGTCCTATTTTTTGGCACTAGTTTCGTCTATATATAGAACACAGTCGCCAGATTGTAGAACGGTGTTATTTTCTCTAACCTTGTATTTTATCTTAGCATATCATTATGTGTTATACAGGGTTAAAATAATTGTTTATCGACACGGAACTATAAAGTGTTGACGTCATCATTTGTATTTAAACAACGCAGAGAACGAAATGATAAATAGAATACCATGTAAGGCTTAAAGTGCCTTGTAGTCATTAATTAACCATGTAATTAGTTGACTGTCTAATGATCGATTGTTTTATCAAATTACACATTGCAACATATCGTAGCTACTGTATGGATATATGAAAAACTAAACTAAACAAACAAATCCATGATTGAAGTTGTTTTTATTTAAAAATATGTTTAAACTTACAGTAGAACGTCGATAGCTCGAACCCTATGGGACTTGACAAAATAGTTCGAGTTAAGGGTTGTTTGAGCCAAGTATTGTTCAATATACCATACATGTACATGTATATACATCGAAATAGAAATTCAGCAGGGATCAGATAAGTGGTTCAAGCTATAAGTGGTGTTCCAGCCGTCCGGGTTTGAGCCAACGAAGTTATACTGTATTTATTTTACTTCGATTGTAAAACAAGTTATTACAACTTGACATATCAAGCCTTCCTGGGAAGAACCAGTACTAAAGATATGCGGAAAAGGTGTCTTGCTCAATGAAACCATACATAGCCGTGTTGGAGGAACGAACTCACGACCCTCCAATAATGGGACCGAAGCTCTACCACTTGACCACGCACTCCACAAAAAAAATCATTAAACCCAGTAAAATCTAATAAGCAATGTTCTATGGACAACACGTAACTGTTTAGTTGGATGTGTTCTAATATAAAGGGTGGACTTCAAAGAAAAAATGATCTAATGTAACGCTTTGTTAATGTTAAGGAAATTATCGGCATGATAAACGGAAGCTGCATTTTTCACAAATGGAAATAAAATAGGGACAATGCGATAATAAGACATGGTCCAAGATATAGCAGTGATATCTCTGCCAGCGTTTGTGGTGATAATTGGAGTATGTGAAATGTTCGTTAACTGGTGTTTATTGATCAATAGAGTAATTTAAAAGCAACTTTGTTTTTCATCATTATATTGGTAGTAATTTATCGACGTTTGTTGTATGGGATACTCAATGAAGATTGACTATGTCAATTGAGTCGCTATCTATAAATAAAGAATTAAAGAAACATTTTTTATCAAATTTAAATGTCAACATAACCTTTGATCTTTTAATTGTTATATTTGGTGTAACAGAGAAAGGATTACGCAATACACTTATCAATTTTATTATAATAAGTGGTAAATGTTTTATTTTCAGACGCAAGTATATAAATACAACCCCATGTTAAAATATTTTAAAACCTATTTGAAAAAAAAAAGAATTGAAATTGAAAAACACATCGCTCTAAACAAAAATAAATTAAATTACATAACCGTAAATGGGCACCTTTTAATTTCTTATATGTTATGTTAGAAAAAATATATTTCATATAAACTTTTAAAAAAAAACGGAATATCTTGGCCATCATTCTTTTCTAAACATCTCTAAGCTATCATCCTATAATTAAAAATGCTTTTGCATCAACTAAATACTTTAGTTTTGTAACTTTAGGGACATCTATATTATATGTTTACTAATTATGACAATTACTAGTGATATGTAAATAGCCTTATATTATAGAAAGCATAATTCCGAAAAACATACCTTAAGAATTAAATGATATATATATATATATAATTATGTCATGCCACCAAAGTAGCCAGTGGTTTTTTAAAAAAAACCAACAAATTCAATCAAGTTTACCTAAGTACTGAATTGTTTCCAAGACATATACAAATAGTACAAATACATGTAGAATGAAATATTAATGTAAACCGAGGTAGGAAAATAGATGTACAAAAACATATAGTGTGAAATATCAATGTTACCCGAGGAAGGAAAATAGATGCACAAATACATACAGTGTGAAATATCAATGTTACCCGAGGAAGGAAAATAGATGTACAAATACTTAAAGTGTGAAATATCAATGTTACCCGAGGAAGGAAAATAAATGCACAAATACATATAGTGTGAAATATCAATGTTACCCGAGGAAGGAAAAAAGATGTACAAAAACATATAGTGTAAAATATTAATGTTCCCCGATGTTGGAACATAAAGTGCAAAATACTAATATGAACCGCAATAGAATAATATAGTATTTAACACATAATATCAGGCTATATATCCGGCTTTAGAGAAAAATAACTTTTTATATAATATTGAATAAGTTCAATTTTTATTTTTTGATGAAAATCCGGAACTTTCATTCAATCTGTTGTGAAAAAAAAATGTACATGTATATATTATTCGGATCGTGTTTTTTTATTTCAAGGATTTGTTAAATGTTATATTGTGAACTCGTGGGTGAAAAAGCAGATCAAATATTTATTATTTCAAGAAAAATGGTGGGGTCTGTGGTAAGCTGAAGTGATTGACAGTGAAATTAGATCTCTAATTTTCAAATAGAGCATAACCTTTGGTCTAATTTAACTTTTTTGTATCTGAGTACATCGAAAGCCAAATTGTTTGCACTAATTCTTAACGTCATATAATATGCTACCTTAATTAGCTCGGTCCAGTTTTCTTACTAAATATCCCTCACAGTCATAAATGGATTTAAGGTTAAAGAACGTTCTTGGTTTATGGACATTCTTTAATGTGGTTTAACGCATGTTCAACACATTTCAGGTTATATATGGCATATCCAGTTTTACTGGTGGAAGAAGACCTAAAAATGAATCTTGGTAGAACCACCGTCCTTTCGCAAGTAACTGGCAAACTTTCTCAAATAAAGTTTTTTGAGCGAGCGGGACTCGAACCTACTACCTTGGTGGGGGGAGGTAAGTAATCTTGAGACGGCACCTTAGATCACACGTTCCCGAAAACCATTTTATGAGCAACATTAATTTTATCTACTAATTTCCAAAAATTATGCATAATGTCTCCTATAAATGTATTCTGTACCTTGTTCTCATATGTTTTGAAATCTTTTTGGAATTTGCTAAATAAAAACTCTCAAACTTGTTGTAATTTTAGTAAATGCAACTTTACTAATTATTTGCAAAGATACATTTATATATTTTTACGCATGGTGAAACCAAAAAGTATTTAAATACATTCATGTTTATTCTCAACTCTCAACAAACATGCTGTCCTTGCTTGTTTTGTGAACTAAGGCGTTGCCTCAAGTTTGTACAATAGATCTATTTAAACAAAAATGCATGTTTTGTACAGCGACAGGAAACACTTTAGACTTTGCTGGGGTAGCAGTATTGGTTACAAACTTTTATACATCTAGTGCAGATTTACAGTACTTAATTTGGAATATTTCAATTCTATTTTTTTCATATTATATTTTTCAAAATACTTTGCATGAAAATAAACAAACATTTCGCTACCACAGAGAAAGATTAGCTTTCTACAATGTTCATATACTAAGTACATGTAGTTGAGAGGAAATTTGGTATTCATTCTGTCAAAAAGCCCATATTTGAAAGAAAATCGCGTTCATAGTTTTTAAATCAAGATGCTGCATGACACAGGACAAGTATATCTATATACGTGTGTTCGTTAACTTATTCTAATTTATGGCGATTTTAGGAAAATATGTTGTTTTTCAAAAGTTTACCAAAATTTCAATATTAGCTTTATTTAGATAAATAGGCATTTTCCACTTTAAACTGAAGAAATGAAAAATTAAGAAGCTTTTGTACACCATTTGCACTCTTTGAAAACAAAACAATATCATCCGCAAAATTTCAGCTATAAAAATTCCACTCGTTTTGTCATGAGACTTATAAACGATTTACATAAGTTATTAAAGTGCAAAGACAATAGTAGTAGTAAAAAACTCAGTACACACACATTGCTTCACTCTGGTCTTTGAAGTGGTCATTGACAGTTTTCCTAAAACATGTTTTATATTTATAAATATCTTCAAACATATCCTCCCGCATCACATATACGGTACATATCGTATTAAACTGTATTCAGCTATAACACAAGACTTTGATTTACTTGAATGGCTGCTTTGCGACAGACAACACATGTATCGGGTACTTAAGGAACTTTTCATTTAAACCATGGCTGCATTGTGGAAAGTTAACGCATAAAAGAATAATAACCATTTTAGGTCATTGTTATTCCTGATTCAAAACTGGTTGGTTTTATCAAGTTACTTACTATATAACATCTTTTGCGTTTTTTCCTAATGCATGAAATAAAACTATAAATTAACTAGATAATAATAATAATAATAATAATAATAATAATAATAATAATAATGATAATAACAACAACAACAATTATTATTATAATTATTTCCTGAGGATAACATATTTGGTCATATTGCCAGTCTGAGAAACGGTCCTCTCTAAAACATACATATTATTCACAACGCATTTAAACATAAAATTAGCATATCGAATATATTCTTTGGACTTAATTCTTAATAATTGCACATTATTTTAAAAAATTATTTATAATAGTTGTTACAATGTATTAAAGGTCAACTACTGATTTAAAATTATGTTTATCACTTCAAGTGAAATGATTAAAAAAATGGTAATTCAGATGTTAGAATATTGTATAACAATTTGATAGTTTAAAAGTATTTAAAATATAATTCACAGCACAATTAATTAGACTTAATGATCTTTTGACAGGTACTTGTGCTCATGGTGCACCAGACGCATGGTTAACCTTTAGGTCTCATTATACAGTTGAATTTTGTTCTTTGTTCTATATAAAGTAAGGTCTAGGATTTCCAAGGTAAAGAAAAAAGAATTCCACATAGAAGTGTTTTTTTTTCATAGCAGGAATGTATGCATACATAAAAATGCACAATAACTGGTAGGTTGACCAGCTCGGCTTTTTTAAAGAGGGTACAGTGACATCCTTAGATGTTTTAAAAAAGAAGTCCTCAAATGCTCATAAATACATGCATATGTTGAAATCCTATAAGAGTCACTTTTTTCACACCAGTGATGTCTTATTGCAGTATATGCTATGTCAACTTTTTCTCTACTCATCTGCAGCAAAAAAATCACAACTTCTATGAACCATTTTGAAAATATTTCAAAACCAAATTACACAGGATTTTTTTAAGCGTAAGAATCATGTTGCCATGGGAAAAAAGGGGTGTAACCGTGTAGTGAAACGTTAAACGAAGCCTTAAATAACTTCAGTGATTTTGTTGAAGGTCGTATTGATGTTAGTTGCTTGTTCCATTCTGTAGGACAGCATATAAAAACGCCATATCATATGATGTATTGTGAGATCTAGGAACATGTTATGTATCATTGGTAGACGATCTTAATTTTTTTCGATATTTTGAAAAAAGTTTTTATATAGTTTGATGGTTGATCCTGTATTGATTTGTAGCACGTATGCTATTTGATTCGGTTGTGAAAAGGTAGCAATTGAAGAGCATTAAATATTGGATTGGAGGATGTAATCAATTCAACTTCTTTAATCAGCCTAGTAGCTCTTTTTGTGGCTTTAATATTCGTTCCATTGTCATTTGCAGAGTACCTTATAACTAAACAAGGATGATATATTGTCCAATTGATGCAATACGGTACCAAATATATATGAAATAAGAAGACTCTTGGTATCTTTTTTGCACCAGTGGGACGATATATGCATTAAATTACATGTTCATACAATCTTGGATGATGTATTTTGATAGCAATGTCATGTGTTATTTTGCTTGTGATATTTTGACATACACTATCTATTCATGTCTTAAGCAGGACACGTTTTTCGCATATGCTTAATACTGGCTCAACCCAGGAAGACCTGGAGCGTGATGGATCTAAGTTGTAATAACTTGTTTCACAATCGAAGTGAAATAAATAAATTTGAACTATGTCTATAGGAATAGCACAGTTTTGCAGTGTACGATTCCAGAACTATACAAAATACTATAGTGACATCATTTCAATTTCCATGATGAAATATGCATAAACTTTCCAAAATAAAGTATTAAAGCAATAAAGTGTGTTATCCAATTAATGACTTTCGTGGCAATATAAAGACTTAGTTTAAATAATATTTATTTGTTACATATACATATATTCAATACACAGCGATACCTAACAACAGAATTGAGCTTGTACAAAGAGCTTGTACAAAGACTCTCTTCTGAAAAAAACTTAGTAGGGTGTTTGATATATATAACGGTACCAGTGGAATGCCGGTTTACTCCGATTCGAATGCACGTTCGTTATATGAATTTAACAGTACCAAAATATTAAGTATTTCTCTAACAATAAAACTTGGTATATATATATGGCATACATGTACAGAACAGGTAACCGGCCACTTTTGTATTTCCAATATCGTCGTTAATATACTGTGTTATTAAAATGTGTATATGACATTGACAGACATTGACAGATAATTATGTATTGTTTTTATATAGCCTAAATGATCTTATCCAAATGTCAAGGAAATTGCATTACTACCTTTTGAGAAAATAATAAAAAGCGGGTTAGTTGTTCCGTGCAATATTTATCTGTGTATGCAATAGAGTGTATAGTAGGCACTTACGGAAACTCTGTATACTAGTTGTTTTTTTTTAATTTT
Source organism: Panopea generosa (assembly GCA_029582155.1). NCBI lineage: Eukaryota > Metazoa > Mollusca > Bivalvia > Adapedonta > Hiatellidae > Panopea > Panopea generosa. The sequence goes on from CM055895.1 coordinate 56,168,194, forward strand.
TATATACAAATGCATGTTTACGTTTCGCAAATGTTTTTTATTAATAATAATAAAGTCTGTATCGAGAGAACTCGAAAAAGATGTTCTAAATAACAAGATCAAATTTCTTGAATTGATATCAGTATATAGAATAAAAACGACGGGGCAAGGCTGTGTAACGTATTATACATGAGAACTGCTTTTTGAAATTTTTCGCTTTCAGAGAAAGTAAACCAATCCAAATCAGCAAACAGTTCAACAGAAGGTGTGTCGAGTGTTTTATCAAGAATAAGTGTTGTTAACTTTTTTTTTGAAATCTTACATTTTTAGTTTCTAAATATGAATTAAATTTTCCCTAAATAACACAACAATGATCAAGATGGGGTAAAATATAGAAATATAGACAGTGTATAATATATAATACAGATATAATAATGAATTCAAGTATGTTTTCTTGCCGTTTTAATGTTTTATAAAAAATTGCGTTTTGGCTCATTTAAGAAAAAGTGGATTGTTCAGTTGAATGCAATTGTCTCTGGAGCTATACGGGATATTCAAATTGATCAGTTATGGATGTTCTACTAACTTTAAACTTATTTATTTTACTTCGAAACTGAAAAAAGTTCTTACAACTGAGACAAATCATGCTCGAAGTCTTCCTGGTTAGAACCAGTACCAAACATATACGGAAAAGTGTCTTGTTCAAGTAAACAACACAAAGCCGTGACGGAGGATCGAACCCAAGATCCACCGCTCATGGGTTCGGTACTCTACCACTCGACCACGCGCTCTACTAAGTTCATAATAGTAATCTATGTATGTATTATGAATTGTGGGGTTGGGGGCGGGATAAGTGCTGCTTGAGCATAATTAGGAAATGACATGAATCACCGTAAAACAATAGACACAGATACCAAAAATAAAATTGTACTTAAAATACAATGTATTGTCACAAACAATACAGTCTTCCCAGTAACGCTATTGTGTGATGTGTGCATGTCATGAGTACTGAATGTTACCGAGTGCAAATCAATTTAAACATGAAGAAAGGAAAAACCTCAGTCAGTCCAAACGAAACTTGTGATAATAGAGAGAACAGTTAACATTTGCTATGATTGTCGGAGAAAGTGTTTTTGGAATGGACTTGATAACGATGATTTAAGTAGCTTAGTAAACTATAGAAGGAGAGTAGTGTTCAGTATGAGAAAATATACTTTGGTCAAAGATGTATGATATATGACTAATGCATATTTTTATTTTATACGTAAACACAATGACGCACAAAAATAAATGTGAGTGAAAAATACATCCCAGTACATATATCAAAATACATGAGGAGTTTGTTTTCCATTTTACGTAATTTTATTATGTTCTTTTTCTAAAATATTAACTGAGGTTGATTACTTGTTTGATAAGGTGGGTCCTCCGTGGCCGAGTGGTCTAAGGCGCCGTCTCAAGATCACTTACCTCTCACCGCTATGGTCGTAGGTTCGAGTCCCGCTCGCTCCAAAAACTTTATGTGAGAAAGTTTCCAGTTACTTGCGGAAGGACGGTGGTTCTACTCAGTCTGACTCAGTCTGAGGTCTTCCTCCAACAGTAAAACTGGATATGCCATATATAACCTGAAATGTGTTGAAAATGGCGTTAAACCCCATTCCAAAAAAAAAAAAAAAAATTGTTTGATAAGTATGTCGTTTGTTTTTTTTGTCGTTTTTTTTCATGGGTGGGATATTATTTTTATCTGTGAAACATAAATAAATTGTTTTGTTTGACTAGAGACAGCGGCATATCTGAAACATAATAATACTGTTGGTATGGGTTCACTCTACCCAGTAGATGGTACTCAATTTCCATCCTGAAAATGGATTATTCACGAATAAGTGCATAAGAGATATTAACTTTTTCCAAATAACAAATAAATCTACTTTCACACTAACTATATATTTCAATAAATTAAAGTAAATATATACACCTACCTGACAGTAACAGCAAATGCTCAATTCCAGACTAGTCTTCAAAATGGCTATGAACAACGGACATGTTAAACTGGTTTTGTGGTAAAGTTTGACACGTGTAAGATCTAAAATTAGATAAAATTACGTGTTTTATATCAACAACTTATTTGTTAACGCCCCGACCAGTTATGATAGACAAGGATATGCTCATGAGACAGTGATCAAATATATCATATAATGTGTCCATGTATTGTTTTATATATCATATAATATGTCCATGTATTGTTTTATATATCATATAATATGTCCATGTATTGTTTTATATATCATATAATATGTCCATGTATTGTTTTATATACCATGTAAAAATATCATATAATATGTCCATGTATTGTTTTATATATCATATAATATGTCCATGTATAATTTTGTATATCATATAATATGTCCATGTATTGTTTTATATATCATGTAAAAATATCATATAATATGTCCATGTATTGTTTTATATATCATATAATATGTCCATGTATTGTTTTATATATCATATAATATGTCCATGTATTGTTTTATATATCATATAATATGTTCATGTATTTTTTACATATCATATAATATGTCCATGTATTGTTTTATATATCATATAATATGTCCATGTATTGTTTTATATATCATGTAAATATATCATATTATATGTCCATGTATTGTTTTATATATCAAATATATCATATAATATGTCCATGTATTGTTTTATATATATTTTTTTCAAATTTGACATTTTGAAATTGTACATACCACCATTATGAAGATGTTATAACGAAAAATGTTGAATAATAGGTTTCTACCATGGCTCACATAAAAATAGTGGATGGATGGATGGATGGATGGATGGATGGATGGATGGAAGACAGACAGACAGACAGACAGACAGACAGACAGACAGACAGACAGACAGACAGACAGACAGACAGACAGACAGACAGACAGACGGACGGACGGACGGACGGACGGACGGACGGACGGACGGACGGACGGACGGACGGACGGACGGACAGACAGACAGACAGACAGACAGACACACACACACACACACACACACACACAGACACACACACACACAGACAGACAGACACACAAACAGACAGACAGACACAGACAAATGAAAAGAAACACCAATGTTTCTGTTGATCTTTGATGTTTCTTTCGAGTCTCGAGGACTATCTTGGTGCTGCCATTCCTTTTTACTTTTAAGTCACGTGATAAGTCACAAACGGTCATGTCAAAATTTCTAATTCGTCTTTTTTATAAAATTGAAAATCAACATTAAACTTCTGTTACAGCCTGCGGAGATTCCATCCCGTTCAAAATGTATAATTATACATAATGACGTCATGTGCCTGATAAACTTAATTGACGTGATAAACCTATGTTTATCAGACAGGCGTTTTATCAACAGAAATAAATGCATTGATATTATAAAAATATTTGACGCCACTGAACGCAGTTTTGACTCTTATTCCATTTCATTATAAATTATGCACGTGTGAGTGTCTTATATTGTCGTCTTTCAAATACTAGGTCGCAAATATAGTACTCAAGGAAATATGTTGCAAACGTTTTTTAAAATAAGCTTTCAAAAATGATTATAAATGAAACGAACGAAAAAATATATAATAAAATTACAGACTATGGTTTATGGCAACAGTAATTTTAATTCTGTATCCCAACAGCGGTATATATATATTAATATATTTCGAAATGGTTTGTGTTTTTTTTTGGTGGTTTTTGTGGGTTTTGTGTTGTTATAAATTGTCGTTGAAATAGTTTCGGGGACGTGAGCATTTTGGCATTTGGAACATTAATAACAATTCCATTGTCGACTTTTCTGCAGATGGTATAACCACAATGAAACATTATTCGAGAAAACTGGAGTTATTTTTATCTGAAATTGTATCAAGTCAATAAAATATTACGTGGTCAGGAAATAATTCATCAGTCATTAAATAATTTCTTAGATTAAAATCTCGAATTATTCATTTCCAGTTTTAATTTAATATTACATTTTTTTCGCAGAAACAAATAAATACAATAGTCATTTATCAAAAGATGACTTTTAACGTTTGAAAAAAAACAAACAAACACATTTCTACTTGAGAGTATCGTGTGCCCATTCTCTCCCAAAACATTTTCATGAATTATTATTATTTAAAATTCGATTAGTGGGTCATTTTTAGCATTGTTTTCTCAGGTGTTTAATGGTGTATTAGTCAGATACCTGCATTATTGGGTCAGATGCAATCAATAATTGCATTTTTTACTAATATAGTACTGTTTTATTTGTACATATTGGTATACATCATATATAAGGGACCACAACATCCCAAAACCATACAACTAAGGAGACACCGACCACACCCAAGAAAAGAAATTAGCATAATCGGCATTATTGCGTCAGTACTTGAGGAGAAATAACAAGACATTGGAGTATCGCAAGCAATGCATTAGTCCCCTACCGAGTTGCAGGTTTACCATTTGTGTTGCCATAGCAACCACAATTTTTTTATCTGAATGAAAAAAAGAATAGTGACTTTCAATGGCTCCTTGTTTCCCTCTATTCACATGCTAAGTTTCACAAAATGTAGTTCGGATATTTTTGGTGCTGCCACAAGGTCAAGGTTTACCTATTTTGTTGCCACAGCAACCACAATTTCTGTCCGATTGAAAAGATAAAATGGCCTGCAATATCTTTTTATCGCTCTCTATACACATGCAAAGTTTCATAAACCTACCTTGTATACTGTTTGAGTAATATTTCCGAACGGATGGACGGACACTGGATGCCGGACGAACGGATAAAGGGTAAACTTATAGTCCCCTACGGTGAAACCGATAAGGGACTTATAAAAGCAACAACATTCACATTTCTTAGCAACGACTGTAGCAGAATTCTTTTTGGCTTCATAATTCCAAAAGGACCAGAAATAATAATGACAGCCAATCAAAACACAAGGTGACTTTCTCACAGGCCTCCCACGTTATACTGCTGTTATGGGAGCATTTATGATAAAAGTTTACTATGGCAACCAAAATAGAATACAAACACAAAGTAGACCTTAGTTGCTAGTATGGGAACGTTTATATATATATATATATATATATATATATATATATATATATATATATATATATATATATATATATATATATATATGTGTGTGTGTGCGTGTGTGCGTGCGTTAACGTTTCTATGCCCATGTTACTATGGAAACTGATAACAGTCGTCACGTGATTCCATGTCCAAATATGTTGTTTTATATGATATTTGATAGTTCATATTTCTTTAATGACTCTTAGCGGAATCATTGTTAACAACGGTATTGGTTAAATAATGATGTTTGTTTTAGTGATTATTTCATTGTTTCGTTGATATGTTTTCATTATTTAGTAGTTTTATTATTGATGCTAAGTTATATTTAGACGTGTACTTTCATGTTTATATATTATTCATGACTTCGATTAGTGTGTGTTGCGTTTAACTCTGTGAAAAGGATCCAAGCACAAAAGCTCTCCGGAAATAACTTCAGATTCTGTAATACTACATGACTAAACAATAGTGTGCGTGGTTTTTATACAGCAATCGTTAGATAGTTAAGGAACTATAGGGTTGTTTTAAGCTTACTTATTTTACATCGATTGTTAAATGAGTTCTTACAACTTCGACAAATCGCGCTCGAAGTCGTCCTGGGTAGAACTGGTTCTTAGCATATGCAGATAAATGGCTTGTTATACATGACCAGTGTGCTCTTGAGACGGCGCCTCATACCGCTCGCCTAGATGGACCCTTGATAATAATAGGAAAACTATTTATATAACACGTAGGTTTGACAGTCAAGGACAATGCAAATGTTTCTGGAAACCGAAACTCTTGATAACACTCAGATTATCGAATGATCAAAGAGCGTCTTTTTTCAGTTATTTTCCAACTTTCTGAAAGGTTCGGTTATTCTCCTACTGCCGGAGTGCGTTCAGTTATCTTCCTACTTTCTGAAATCTATCTTTACTTTCACTTTGAACATACAGTTAATTTCCTACTTTCAAAACTTAACGTTAAATAGAAAAAAGAAATAATTTCAAGGTCACCTAAGAAAAGGGAGCGCTCCGTATATTTCGCAATGGGTTAAATGCGTTGACCCGCAGCCGGGTAGAAAGATTATTTCGAAACTTAATTTGCGGTTAGCGTGGGTAGTCGAATCCCGCCAATTCGTGAGAAAAAATAGTTAGTACATCTTCAGCCAAAGTATACATCGATATGGAAACAGTTTTATTTTATGTTAACAAAATAAAATGCGAAATATTTGAGTTTGAGGCTGTTGTCTGGGGTGCATGGTGGCTTGGGTGTGGTGCATGCACTGACTATGCATTATACATACCCGGAACTGGTTTAAGTTACATCTATACCGACTTGGGTTGTGCAACAAGTTATGTTATATGAAACATGTACAAAGCCGCCGCAAACCAAGCTTGGATAGCCCGTTATCACGATGACTAACCAAAACTGCTCCTCATTGCAAAATATACGTTGCCAACTCACTCGTCGTGTCCGGTATGGCTCCTTGTAGCTAAAAACTATAGAACATGACACGGATAAGTTTAATTTTTTTAGTTTATTTAATAAATGAAAGTGAATTGCAAAATAAAATGCAGCGGACTTTTAGAGATATTGAAGTAATTGTTAATACCTTGCGTTTTATCTTACTCGGTTATTTATGTCTGAAATCTAAAAACTAATTGCAAGACAGTACGGCACCAAATTCCAACAGTCCATAAACTAAAGAAGCAATCTCAGTCTTCGAGTGCATCGCGCCTCTCTATTCTCCCCGTCGTCACTGCAGGCTTATAACGCCAGTCCTTAACCATGCGAGTGAAGTTTGGGTTTTAATAAAGGATACAAAATAAAAACCATTCATTTACAATTGTGTAAGCGCTTTTTGGGAGTAAATAAGGGCACATAAAACGATTTTGTTTATGGAGAACTGGTTAGGATGCCTTTGCAAAGATAAGATTCTTTATATTATAAAATTTTGGGCAAAATTATTAAGACAAATGAGAAAAAGTACACTAAAAAAGGTTTATTTGACGTTAAAAAGCGATGTTGAAAATAAACCGAATAAAAAAAAATTGGTGTTCATTATTGAACGATTTGCTCTGTAATCTTTGACTTTATGAGGTTTGGATTTTTTATAATGTTGGAAATGTTGATTTATTTTTATACAATGTTAAATAAAGAATATGCCAATTATAAACAAATTTGACAGACTGGTAATTAAGAAAACGATTTTTGTAATTCCCTATTTTTACCTTTTTGAGACCCCTCCTGACCCGTTAAGACAGTGGAACCAGTCATTTTCACAAATCTGAACATCCTTGACTAAAATAATGCTTCTATGAAAATATAGGCAAAATCAGTTACTTTTTGACCAGTAGAGCTAAAAACAAATGGAGGACAAATCATAACAAAAATACGTGTGAACAAGGAATTTCATAGAGATGTAAGTCCTTTGTGAATGTGTAACTTTCTACCTCAAATCAGCATTAATACTTTCCAAGCCAAGTCAATTTGGGGGGAGGGGTGGGGGAGCTTTAATTAATCTGTATATATATATAGCCTGGAAACTGTAGTCTATGCGAATTTGAGTTGAGCATGAAAAAAGTTTTATTTGACTCAATAGCAGTCTTTGGCCTGTGCAAAATGACATTTAAAAAGTAGCTTTTGACTATATTGCATCAGTGACAAATTATATGTCTCTGATTCCATATTGAAGTTAAATACTTATAAAATGATCAGCAGCAATGAATCCTATAATACCTAAATTATAAACTGCTTAGTAATGTTTAACTCGTTTCATTATACATGTACAAGTAAGTCGTTATAACGAAAAAGTGACACGCTGTAAATAAATTGATGAAAAAAAAAAATGTTTATTAAATTAAGTTGTAAACGTACTTAAGTAACAATATAGGTGTAAAAAATTATTTAACCTACACTTTAAAAAAAAATTGGAGATGCCGGGGATTGAACCCGGGGCCTCTCACATGCGAAGCGAGCGCTCTACCACTGAGCTACATCCCCTTGGCCTTATTTAACGTGCTGTGTGGTATATAACGAGAAAAGCATACACCGTACAACTTCGTCAATTTCCGCCAATCATCGTATGCCGACATTTTCGTTATTTGCTTCCAGAGAAACAATTGCTGATAAAGACGTAATATCTAGTTGTATATCTACCTAACCAATACATATATTAATAGATCTACATTATGCCATAGTCTGCTGATTTTCAATTCAACTGAATTGTAGTATCTATACTGTATCCACTCAGGTCCGGATTCAGGATTTAGTTTTACAGCGCCAAGATTCGGGCCCCCATGATGTACTTGTGCACTAGATCTAACTTAAAACGCCTTAGCCGGTTCCGCCAGTGTCCATTGCGCAGCGTAGTGTAAAATGAATAAAACATTGCATCATATTTCAAAAGAACACGTTCTCAACTAAAAGTAGGTGTAACTAGATAAGTACAGGCCCGGTGTTTATGAGAACGTATCACCATACAGCTGTTACCGCCCTTACTCGCACCGATCCTTACATGTAGATTTAGACAAGCGGAGATAAAAGCAGCTGCACCCATATTAACTTGCAAAACATTGTTCAAGTAAGTGTATATATAGATCTACTCTTAGTCTCTAATCTATGAATTCAGGACCCTGTCCTGTTTCCTCCCCCACACACCTGTCTAACATTCTTCTTTTCTTATAAACTGAGGCACTCCCAGAAGTTCCTGTTCCTCGGATCTCTTAAAATAATGGCCATTGTTCCCCAGATCCTCAGAAATATTTGCCATAGTACCCAAAATTACTTCCCCAAAATATTTCATCCCTGAAAGTAATTGCCAATGTTCCCCAGATTCCTAGAAATAATTGGTCATGTTCCCCAGATCTACAAAACCCCTGGGAAGGGCTCTTAACTATATTTGACTGACAAGGCTTTTATCAAGACTATAATTGTATATAATTATAAATCCTTTATCATGGTTGGCTCAATCTGTAGTACGTCGATTATTATTCTAGGGGTCGTGTGTTTGATCCTTGCCCAGCTACACTCTCCGTGATAATTGATATACAACATTGCCTAGTGACTTGATAATTAAGTCACTGACTGCATCATATTGTCATTCATCTCTCACCGCTGATTTCAGTGGTAGAGTTATCAGCTACCTATCCAGTGGCGTAGCTTCCTGTATGTACTGTAGTCAAATGCCTACACTTGAGAAATCAAAAAAAATAAAAATGCAAAAAAATGCAATAAATTCTGACCCTATGCTACTTCACTTTACCTTTATTGAAGTGAACAAACCTTAAAACATTCCATTTATTTGGTTATAGAACAGTAAATTCAAGGTTGATACTAAGGATAATCAGGCCCCTAAAAAAAGAAAAATACATCAAAACACACCTGCAACAGTCTAGTTGAATTTTTTTACGGAGGAGCATGCCCACAGAACCCCTACAACTGTGCCTCATATCGTTTTCAGACGAGATACGCCCCTGCTATCAGCGACATATTGCATGTCTCTATGGAGCTTTTTAAAGATATATATTTTGCATCTCCCAAGATTATATTATAAGTCATGCAGTATGTCAGGTTTATATCATGCTGTATGTCAGGTTTATATCATGCAGTATGTCAGGTTTATATCATGCAGTATGTCAGGTTTATATCATGCTGTATGTCAGGTTTATATCATGCAGTATGTCAGGTTTATATCATGCAGTATGTCAGGTTTATATCATGCTGTATGTCAGGTTTATATCATGCAGTATGTCAGGTTTATATCATGCTGTATGTCAGGTTTATATCATGCTGTATGTCAGGTTTATATCATGCAGTATGTCAGGTTTATATCATGCAGTATGTCAGGTTTCTTAAAAGTTTAAAGGGATTATATTGGCATATTACCGTCAATCCCCTGTCCTAAATATACACGCCCAGCATAAAGATACACTTATAACTTAGAGATATACGCGCCTAGAGTGTCTAATTGCATAACCTCTTTATTACAAACATCAGGTTTCTGAAGCCACGTTTTTGTTTTTATTTACATTTGCCATTTTCAACGAACCGCTTTCAGGTTTCCGATCAATCATCGGATAACACCGTGAAGACTCGTTCCCGATCTCGTTTTCGAGGCTTTTTCGAACATTGCGCAATACTTTATTGCGGGACGTATTAAAGTTTTGGCCAATATTCAATTACTGTTAATTTGATAATTTTCAAGTAAATAAAGGTTATACGTCAATACATAAGCATTATTTTGTGCACACTGCATACAGGAAAAGTCTGAATTAACAGCATGTTCGTGTTACTTGCCAATATAATCCCTTTAAGAATTGGCAAAAAAAATTCTGTTTCCAAGCACTTATTCAGTAACATCAATTTTATCTATTAAAATATACCAAAATAATATACACTAAATAGAAATTTCCTGACTGTCTAAATGCGCAGTTCTGACTTAAAAAAAATTGCAATGCATTTTGGGATGCGTCAAATAAATAAAGGGAATTCAATAAGTTGTTAAGCAGTGGGTGGGTGGTATTTATTTTGAGAATTGGACTTCTGTTTTGACATTCAGACATGTTAATCAAAAGGAATTTATCAGGATTTTTCTAATTTTTTTTTCAATATATCATGCCAATATATTCTCATTGAGCCGGTATTGCCAATAGGATATCTTTTTAAACATGCTAAAATAATCTATTGAAAAGTGACTTCCTAACTTGGGTTACACGCAATTAATTTTACACTTAATTAGATTTAAAATTAGACTTAAAAGTGCAACATATTTTGTGACATATTAAATGAGTCACATGATTTCAGTTTGATTCTTTATGCACTTTTACACGTAGAACTTATAAAGAGTCTGAATGACGCCGAGCAGTATTGAAGTGCTGTCTATTTTTAGAATGGGGATTTCATTTCAAGTTTACCACTCCAATCTATTATCGATTGTCACATTTTGGTGGATTTGACATATCAAATCATTCCGATTTTATTTATTAATGATTATGAGATGATTTTGATCCATTTTAATAATTATTCTATTTTTTAAGACATTTATAGTGTTAAATACCGGTATATTCCATTTAAGGTATACCATTCATAATTTACTTTATTTGTTTGATATTTTAACCTATTGCTCCTGACACATTGCCTTTAAATGGACAATTATACAATAACTTAAAGAACGTAGATCTATATCAAGAAAATAAATGTCTAAAAAAATAATAGATTTTTAAAGCATTTCATTATCATTTATTTATTAATAAATACAAATGATTTGGATGACAAACTAGATGCCCAAGGGCTACAATGTCAATGCACCAGTACCCACATCGTCTCATTATGGTGAACATGTTACTTCAGGCAAAAAAACGCTATAAATCTTAAAGGGAGCAACTCATTTAATACGTCACAAAGTATGTTGCAATTTTAAGAGTTAGTCTTGCCTAGGCGCCTAGCTAAAGTTAAAATATCCCTTTTCAATTTGTTTAAATAGATATCCTTTTGGCAAAATGGGGTCAGTGAGTATATACATGCATGCTACATTTGAAAAAAAATGAGTTTTAGCCAATTTTAAATCTTGAAAAATTCTGATATATCTTTCCCTCAAATAAATTGCAATCTAGATAAGACTGGTTTCTAATGAAAAATAAAAATGTGATATTGTGGAAGGTAATAATCAAAACTGCTTAGGCTATTATAAATTAATTTATAGATTTCCTTCCCCGCCAGCTCCTGTTTTTTTTTTTTCAACCTTTGAATCTTTAAATGATTTTCTTTAATTTTATGCCTTAACCAACACTTCCATTTCATTATCTGAAATGTAAAATTGCACTCCACCCCTATTTGGAAACAGATTTGTATGATGAAAATCTAGAAATTTTATTGTGACCTTTAAGGATGTTGGCTATACTCATTCCCAGGTCTTCCTTTATATGACAACATTTGTCAGTTTCATGCAGAAGGATGTTGGCTATTCTCATTCCCAGGTCTTCCTTTCTGTGAGAACATTTGTCAGTTTCATGCAGAAGGATGTTGGCTATACTAATTCCCAGGTCTTTCTTTATGTGAAAACAAGTGTCAGTTTCATGCAGAAGGATGTTGGCTATTCTCATTCCAAGGTCTTCCTTTCTGTGAGAACATTTGTCAGTTTCATGCATAAGGATGTTGGCTATTCTCATTCCCAGGTCTTCCTTTCTGTGAGAACATTTGTCAGTTTCATGCAGAAGGATGTTGGCTATACTCATTCCTAGATCTTCCTTTCTGTGAAAACATTTGTCAGTTCCATGCCAAAGGATGTTGGCTATACTCATTCCCAGGTCTTCCTTTCTGTGAGAACATTTGTCAGATGCATGCAGAAGGGTGTTGGCTATTCGCATTCCCAGGTCTTCCTTTCTGTGAGAACATTTCTAAGTTGTATGCAGAAGGATGTTGGCTATACTCATTCCCAGGTCTTCCTTTCTGTGAGAACATTTGTAAGTTGTATGCAGGATGTTGGCTTTACTCATTCCCAGGTCTTCCTTTCTGACAACATTTGTCAGTTTCATGCAGAAGGATGTTGGCTATACTCATTCCCAGGTCTTTCCTTATGTGAAAACATTTGTCAGTTTCATGCAGAAGGATGTTGGCTACTCTCATTCCAGGGTCTTCCTTTCTGTGAAAACATTTGTCAGTTTCATGCAGAAGGATGTTGGCTATTCTCATTCCCAGGTCTTCCTTTCTATGAGAACATTTGTCAGTTTCATGCAGAAGGATGTTGGCTATTCTCATTCCCAGGTCTTCCTTTCTGTGAGAACATTTGTCAGTTTCATGCAGAAGGATGTTGGCTATACTCATTCCCAGATCTTCCTTTCTGTGAGAACATTTGTCAGTTTCATGCCAAAGGATGTTGGCTATACTCATTCCCAGTTCTTCCTTTCTGTGAAAACATTTGTCAGTTCCATGCAGAAGGATGTTGGCTATACTCATTCCCAGGTTTTCCTTTCAGTGAGAACATGTGTCAGTTGCATGCAAAAGGATTTTGGCTATTCTCATTCCCAGGTCTTCCTTTGTATGAGAACATTTGTCAGTTGCATGCCAAAAGATGTTGGTTATACTCATTCCCAGGTGTTCCTTTCTGTGAGAACATTTGTAAGTTGTATGCAGGATGTTGGCTATTCTCATTTCCAGGTCTTCCTTTCTGTGAGAACATTTGTAAGTTGTATGCAGGATGTTGGCTATTCTCATTTCCAGGTTTTCCTTTCTGTGAGAACATTTGTCAGTTGCATGCCAAAGGATGTTGGTTATACTCATTCCCAGGTGTTCCTTTCTGTGAGAACATTTGTAAGTTGTATGCAGGATGTTGGCTATTCTCATTTCCAGGTCTTCCTTTCTGTGAGAACATTTGTAAGTTGTATGCAGGATGTTGGCTATTCTCATTTCCAGGTCTTCCTTTCTGTGAGAACATTTGTAAGTTGTATGCCTAAGGATGTTGGTTATACTCATTCGCAGGTCTTCCTTTCTGTGAGAACATTTGTAAGTTGTATGCAGAAAGATATTGGCTTTTCTCATTCCCAGGTCTTCATTTATGTGAGAACATTATTTTGTAAGTTGTATGCAGAAGGATTTTGGCTATTCTCATTCCACGGTTTTCCTTTACATAAGAACATTTGTAATTTGTATGCTGAAAGATGTTGGCTATACTCATTCCCAGGTCTTCCTTTCTGTGAGAACATTTGGAAGTTGTATGCAGAAGGATTTTGGTTATTCTCATTCCCAGGTCTTCCTTTCCCAATATATTTGGATCCTATAATAACTTACAGGTGTTAAGATGGTGTTGAAACTATTCCTAACAATTTCAAGGGGGTTTGAACCTAATCACAAAAGTCACAACTCATACTCTGTGAAATTATCTCCTTTTACTTTTGTATGGAATGCATTTTATTTTCCATAGAAGACAATAGGAACGTGACAAACTTGACAATGGCTCAGAGATAAAATGGTGTAGATAAAAATAATAGACATATTTGCTATTGTTATTTTACATACATTATTTGTAAAGTGTTTCTATTTTCGGAGCAGTTTCACAATGGTGAAGATTTTATTGTCTGTTTACATGTACTTCTTAGTGTAAAATATGTGGGGAAGAAAGTAATAAAATTCATTTAGTATTTCAGTTTATAAGACGTTTCATAAGCCTTGTAAATAATATGATTTTTAATGAATCACAATAAGTTTGTATTAATTGAATGTCTACAGATAATTTTTGTCTATTTTTCATATGAAAATCTTAGACTGAAGAAGATCAGTGAAACAAGTCCTGTGACAGTATATAAAGCAGATTAGTATAGAAACAAATAGCATTGTTAAAAAGATTATAAACAAAGAAAAGAAGTCCAATTAAAATTGTTTTTAACACAATTAATATTCATACTTAGTCATTTTTTTAAAACATTTCATGTTATATATGGTATATCCAGTTTTATTGGTGGAGGACTGATTGATTGAGGGCTAACAGAAGAACAGTTAACCAAACCACTGTTTCTTATGGTCCTGAATGGTTAACCGGTACTCAAGCACACCCCATCTCAGCAAGTAATTGATAACTTTCCCACATGAATCAGCGGTGAGACGAATGATAATGAGACACAATGTCGTATATCAATCATCACGGAGACTGTTGCTGGGCAGGATTCGAACTCACGACTCCTGGATTGATAGTCAGACGTACAACCGACTGAGCTAATCAGGCCCGGTGGAGGAAGATCTCAGATTGAACTGAAGTAGAACTACTGTCCTTCCTGACACAAGTAACTGGCAAACATCCTCAGTTAAAGTTTTTGGACAGAGTGGCACTCAAACTTACTACCTTAGCGGTGAGAAGTCAGTGGTCTTGAGATAGCTACTAAGCCACAGAGAAACCTTGTTAATTCTAATTAAAAATATATTATTTTTCAATTACTAATTCAATGTATTATTTCAATGTAATTTTAAGGAAATGTGATCAATTTTAGATTAATTAAAGGTACAGAAAATAGAAAATTGAAATTTTGTAATTCTGTAATGACTTTGTTGTTTTCCAACTGTACCTTCGCCAGTGTTCAGAAGTACACAAATGAATACTGCAGTGGTAGTGTGCGGATTAAGACCATTAGATAAGGGATTTATTAACAAGATTAGAAAAGTTATGGTTTCACTAATATTATGTATCGTTTTTGGGTTTTATTTTTTTAAAAAAATATATTTATGTCTGCAATAAAACTCTATCGAGCATAGTACGCGTTCTATTATTAAACGCACTGAAAAACAATGAGTACGGAATACTAGTTTGGTCAAGTAACTCTTGCTCAGGATCCTCCCTTGCATATACGCGCGATACTATTGCACACGCTATTACGTCACAAATCACTTTATCGCAGTCAAAATTGAGAGACTACCAAGGGTGGTTTGTTTAGTAGTTATTAAAAAAGTATTTTTATTTTTAATTTTATATGAACGATTAGTTGCTTACGTACAATAAATGAGCTTGTGGGTTCATTAATACACTGAGGGGAATAAAAGGGATGTTCTTAAAAACTATCTAACCGCAAGCGGTTACTTAACTTTTAACCGCATCCCCTACAGATCCCCGTACTATGTTTCTGTTTGAACTGAATTATCACATTACCGACTGACGCGTTTCCAAACAAGCTTCGTAACTCCTCGTTTTCTGCAGAAGGAATTTATCGGAAAGAGAGGAACATTAATTTGTAACAATACCCGTTCTCAATTATGTACTAATAATGTGCTTTATATTTATTTTTTCATTTGCAAAGTCACTCAGTGATCAAATAAACATGTATTCTATCATCAGGAAGAATAAAACTGACTTAAATTAAAACTAAAAATGACCATTTCTTAAGTTTAATGAGCCTTTAAACATTGTGTCTTAATTTTGATCAAATATCAAGGATATTTTGAGGTGGCCCTCATGAAAGACCAAAATGTACCAATATCAAACACCTAGACCTAAGGAATATGAATTTCGGCATTTAATGAATAAATGAATGAATGGGGTTTAACAGCGTACCAACACATTATACGTTATTCAACGCCAACAAATCATCGCTTATTGCGACATGCATGAGTCAGTGATCCTATTCTTACCATCACTCATATGGCTCCCTGGAACCACACAGGGGTTGGTATTTTAACCACAATAATGAACATGACAAAAATGATAAAATGAACACGACACCCATTAAGAGGATTCCTACCCCTCAACATTAAAGGTGTATTTCCTATCTTGCTTGATTAACCTGGGTGCACAAGTCCAAGAGTTATCAGGCAGATCTGAAACTGATTAAGACACATTTAATTTGCATTTTATTTAGTTTGGGCTCTACTGACTTGTAAAGTTAAACCCAGAATCTGCCAAGCAACAACCTCTTTAGATGATAAAAAAACAAAACCTTAAATTCCAAATGTAACATATTATTTCAATAAGAGCTGCTATTCCAATTACCAGTAGCATTTATCATCAGAAGCCAACCACCATAAATCCTTAACCTACACTTTTGTACTTTATAAGATTCCAATGACCTTGAATGAATGAAAGAATGGGGATTTACCGCGTACCAACACATTATTGGTTGTTCGATGCTAACAGGAAGATTCCAGGTTCACTCTACATGTACATACAGATAAAAAAAATACATCAACAAATGAATATGGAGAATGAACCTAGAACCTCGATACCTGCAGAGTTTCAGCAAATTCTACTGTATTACTCTAATTGTCGTTTCCTTTGACATGCATGAGCTACAGTGATCCTATTCTTGCCATCACTCGTATGGCTCCCTGGAACCACACAGGGGTTGGTAATTTAACCAAAATAGTGAACATTACAAAAAATGATAAAATGAACATGACACCCATTCAGACGATTCCTACCCCTCTCCAGAGATCAGCAATGATTCTATTCTTAGCGGGAACCACAAAGGCTCAATGACCTTGAAATGAGAACGACCTTTCTAAAACGAAAAGCTGTTTTTAACCTTTTTATTCTGCTCCCGGAAAAGTAAAGTAATTATACAATATATGGCTAGATTAACAGAACACAACTCTATTTACTTTAATTGTCTCCAGTGTAAGATTACTGCTCCCCTTAGGCCATAATTAATTATTGGTAGATTACCCGCCCCCCTAACTTTCATGCCGTCCTGACCTTTTTTATACATATTTTTTTTAAAACTAAAAATTAAAAAATAAAATTCTCCCCCACTCTCTTTTTTTAAGAAAATTTGTATGATAATCTAGCAATTAATTAATAATGGCCTTAATAGCTGATATATCTATAAAAAAAGAGAGAATAAATATTAATAAGGCTAATGTACACTATTGATAATCATGCTTGTATTATACAGTATAATTTTACTCTTTATTTTGATATTTGCATCAATAAAATAAATGAATATTTAATTTTCACAAAGATTGGATGTCGATAACTAACTATAGGATGTTTGTTGTTTACCTCTTCTGTGATTGGATGGTGCATTTTGAGGGGAATTCCCTTGATAAAATATAAACATAAGTGAAGTTTCAGGTTTTAAATGAAACGATATCAATTACTCAACCTTGGTATGGAATTTGCATAAATTGTATTCTGGGATTGGCTTGTATACTAGTAGTAATAACAAGAGGGCCAAGATGGCCCTATATCGCTCACCTGACTGACCTTGAGTTACCCAACTTAAGTAGATTATATAATACATTCATATACACTCAAAATTCCAGAAAAACGAGATGGGCGAGTAGTTAGGATTTTGATTTGTTTTGAAGATATTGCAGATGCGTAGAAGAGTTCAAACTTGGTAGAGGTTCACCCATGGTAAATATCAGTGAAATTACATCGAAATCAGGTCAGTAGATTCTGACAAGAAGGCTTTTGAAGTTTTTACTATAGCTGCCTATATAGTTACTTCCATTTGGTTTTGTTTTTTAGTACACATGGTATGATACCCACCCAGTCATATTATACCGACACTGAACCTACCAGACCTGGAACTATCCTCCAAATGCTGAGAGCCAAGTAAGGAAGCTTTCAGTGACTATTTTTAAAGTCATTGTTATGACTCAGCTGGGGACTGAACCCATGACCTTTCGCGCACAAGGCGGACGCTCTAGACTGCCATTAAGACTAAATTTGTAAACAGTTACTGTTAATTAGGTAATACTAATTTATTAGATATGAAATGTGTATCAAAATAAAAAACATAAATAAGTACTAGTAAACAGATCCCAGGAATAACAATTAGGTGTACTGATCCCGTTAAACATCTAAAATACTGCGGAATAAAGTTGAATTATCCTATCCAAACCCCTTATCAAAATAATATGTAGTGTAGGCCATTATAAATTTATTGCTTTATTTTTATCCAATTTTTTTCTAAAAAAGGGGTGAGTGTCAGAGGATTAAATATTTATTTTTAAAATTTTGATGTTTTTTGTTTTTGTTTTGTTTTTTTAATGAAAATAAAAAGTTTCGGGGCAGCATGAAATTAGGGGGTGGGCAGGGATGATAACCTAGCAATTAATTTATTATGGCTTTAAAAACTACAGTCATCACTGGAGATGAATCATACCAATGTGCAATCAATCGGGACAAAATCATTGAGTGTATAAAGCTACGCCTAGATTTATAAAATCAAAACAATAAATATACACTGGATTTTTAATATCATAAAACACACACACAAACACAGTTATTTAAGTAGTTTTTTTATTGTACTAGGTAGCAATGAAAAGATTTCACAGAAATATCAATTTAAAATACAGACATATGTAGAGGTAATTTAGGCATACAGAGTTCTTCTATTCACTTAACATTTGCATAAGGAAGAATTTACAAGGCCATAGTTTACCTGCAAATAAAGCATTTTAGCCAAGACATTATTTTTGTAATGGGACACTTCTTTCGTGTATTTAAACTTTGATTTTATCACACCCATTCATCGTTAAAGTCATTCAAATGTTTAAGATGCTCATCATGTAATCACTTTGAATATAGTATTCATTCTTTAGAACAATAATCAGTGCAATTTTACTAAATATCCAGTATGCCTTATTTCATCTTATTTACAAACACGTATTCTTGAATAAGTTCAAATTTGAACACATCAACACTCTAATTTCTGTGTAAAAAAATCTATTACAAGTCTGAATTTTCAAATTGGATTTCTGTAACAATTCCATATTTTATTTTTCAACATCATTTTTGAAACCAGTCCAAGTCTTTATCACAGTTATTGAGATGGCCATCGGTCACCAATCATTTGGTTCTGTGAACATTTTATCAACTTTTGGCTCATCTGTCTTCTGGACATCATCTGTAAACAATAATTCACAACATCAAAAATTTAATATTATAATTATAACAACAGTAAGTAACCAGGCTAACCATTCTAATCTAACCATATATTCTTACTCTATGTTGTTTCCTGTCATTTTTAAAAAAAATATTTCAACTGAGTGTTACATTTGTATAAGAACATTTTTTCCATAATATTTAGTGTCACTTTCAACAAACTTTGTATGGTGTTTAGTACGGTATTTACAGTTACTTTTTAACCAACTTTGTATGGTATTTAATGTCACTTTTTAAACAACTTTGTATGGTATTTTAGTATGGTAAGTCTCACTTTTTAACCAGTTTTGTATGATATTTACTGTCACTTTTTAACAAACTTTGCATGGTATTTAGAGGCTCTTTATAACAAATTTGCCTGGTATTTAGTGTCACTTTTTAACAAAGTTTGTAAGGTATTCAGCATCACTTTTAACACACTTTGTAAAATATTCAGAGACAATTTTTAACAAAGTTTGTATGGTATTTAGAGTCACATTTTAACAAACCTTGTAAGGTATTTAGAGTCAATTTTTAACAAACCTTGTAAGGTATTTAGAGTCACTTTTTAACAAAGTTTGTAAGGTATTTAGAGTCACTTTTTAACAAATTTGTATGGTATTTAGAGTCACTTTTTAACAAACTTTATATGGTATTTAGTGTCACTTTTTAACAAACTTTATATGGTATTTAGAGTCACTTTTTAACAAACTTTGTATGATATTTAGAGTCACTTTTTAACAAACTAAGTATGGTTTTTAGTGTCCATTTTTAACCAACTTTGTATGGTATTAAGAGTCACTTTTAACCAACTAAGTATGGTAGCTAGTGTCACTTTTAACAAACTTTGTATGGTACTTCAACAAGTTTTATATGGTAATAAGTGTCACTTTATAACAAGGGGTTAAACGAACACCATTGTTAATTGTCAGTACATGCATATCCGTGTTGAAACATTTTACAACTACCTGGTACGGTGAACATGGTGAATTGATTAATGAAATAACAAGCAGTTAACAGAACAATTCATTGGTGTGATTAAACATTTTTGTAAATGGTGATTTTAATCCCTTTTGACCCTCAACTTTAAACTTGATAAACTATCCTACAGTTACATGGTGCAACCCTTTACAGGATTCCATGGAACAGGGTTGGTTTTAAGAGGCAATGTAACCCTATAATCGTATTCCATTATGCCCTATATGGAATTTAATAATGCAACCCAATATGTGGTTCCATGGTGCAGCTTTATATGGGGTTCTGTAGCAAAGTCCCACATCAGGTTTCATGGCAAAGCCTGATATAGAATGCCATGTTAAAGACCCAATGAGGTCCCATATAGAGTTGAATGCTGTAGACCCTATGGGGTCCCATAAAAGACTTCCATGCTGTATACCCTATGGGGTCCCATATGGAGGTCAATGCTGTAGACCCTATGGGGTCCCATATGGAATTCAATGCTGTAGACCCTTTGTGGTCCCATACGGAGGTCAATACTGTAGACCCTATGGGGTTCCATAATGGACTTCCATCCTGTAGACCCTTAAGGGTTCCATGGTGCCATAAACTGAGTTTCATGGTGCTGCCCTATATAGGGTACATAATGCAGCCCCATGAAGTTCCATGGGGCAGCCCCATATGAGGCTCCATTTGTGCTACCTAAGCCATATGGGATGCTATGGGGCTACCTAAGTCCTGCATAATGGGGGAAAGTCTGCATCATCAATTTGAAATTCTGTCTTCTTCTTTTCATCCACTGGACTCGGTCTCCTGAGTATCACTGTATAGAAAACATTTAGCGAGCAAATGTAAATTCTATATTCAACTTTACTAAAACATCCTTTTTTTATATAAAAATTATCTCCGTATGTTTCTTTGTTTAAAAAATAACGATTACTTTGTAAACAACTGCAAAGACACTGAAAGATAAAATGCAATGTTTTCACTGACTGATATGAAATTAGTCTATGAGTGGATCATGTTACACTAAAAGACTGAGTTCTAATCCCACAATATTGGGCACCAAAAGAATCTGACGCTGACTTAAATTAAAGTTTTATGGAGAACCAACAAAACTGGTCAAATGCCAGCAATGCGGATCATTCCAAGCTAACTCTCAACTAGCAAAACAACTTTTGTAATTCAAAGCGAGGTTTCAGCTAATTCTATATCTAATTGTATCATCCCTTACTAAACAAGTAAGAGCAACAGTGACTCTATCTATACGAATACAAGTAGTGCCTTTATTAACCACAAACACTCTAAATAAAGTATGGCCATTGATGTATTTCAACAAGTTCCACTATCTTATAACAATTATACCAACACATTAATACATTACAAGGTAAAGTGTGTAATCAAACATTTTTGCAAGGAACGATCACCAACATTTTTTTAGACTTTAAAATTAAAGTACTTTAACATTAATAACAAGAGGGCGAAGATGGCCCTATATCGCTCACCTGACTGACCTTGAGTCACCCAACTTAAGTAGATTATATAATACATGTACACTTAAATTTCCAGAAAAACGAGATGGGCAAGAATTTTGATTTGTTTTGAAGATGGAACAGATGCATAAAAGAGTTCAAAATTGGTAGAGGTTCACCCATGGTAAATGTAGTGAAATTACATTTAAATCAGGTCAGTAGATTCTGACAAGAAGACTTTTGAAGTTTTTACTATAACTGCCTATATAGTAAACTAGCACCTCACTGTGGCAGTCATGTTTTTTCACAGATCACAACGGCTCGAACAAACTTGGTAAAGGGTCACCCAAAGAATATTTCTGCGAAATTGTTTTAAAATTGATCCGGTGGTTTCTGACAAGAAGATTTTTTAAGTTTTTAGTATAGATTATATAGTAAACTAACCCCATCTCCAGATTGCCATGTTTTTGATGAATCACTACCATTTGAACAAACTTGGTAGGGGTTCCTCCAAGGAACATTTCTGTGAAATTATTTTAAAATCAAACCAGTAGTATCTAACAAGAAGATTTTTAAGTTTTTTACTAATTAAACTTGCCCTGCCCCCTGGCGGCCATGTTTTTTGACAAATTAAGATGGCTTGAACAACTTGGTAGAGGGTCACCCAAGGACCATTTCTATGAAATTATTTTAAAATCGAGCCAGTAGTTTCTGACTAGAAGATTTTTTAAGTTTTTACTATAGCTTATAATTTATAGTAAACTAACCCCACCCCCTGGCCGCCATGTTTTTTGACGAATCAAGATGGGTTGAACAAACTTGGTAGAGGGTCACCCAATGAACATTTCTGTGAAATTATTTTACAATTGAGCCAGTAGTTTCTGACAAGAAGTTTTTTTAATTTTTTACTATAGCTTATATAGTAAACTAACCCCACCATCTGGCCACCATGTTTTTTGACAAATCAAGTTGACTTGACCAAACTTAGTAGAGGGTCACCCAAGGACCATTTCTGTGATATTATTTCAAAATCAAGCCAGTAGTTTTTGACAAGAAGATTTTTTAAGTTTATACTATAGCTTATATAGTAAACTTACTCTACCCCCTGGCCGCCATGTTTTTTGACGAATCAATATGGCTTGAACAAACTTGGTAGAGGGTCACCCAAGGATCATTTCTGTGAAATTATTTTAAAATCAAGCCAATAGTTTCTGACGAGAAGATTTTTTAAGTTTATACTATAGCTTATATAGTAAAATTACCCTACCCCCTGGCCACCATGTTTTTTGACGAATCAATATGGCTTGAACAAACTTGGTAGAGGGTCACCCAACGATCATTTCTGTGAAATTATTTTAACATTGAGCCAATAGTTTCTGACGAGAAGATTTTTTAAGTTTTTACTAATTAAACTTGCCCCGCCCCCTGGTGGCCATGTTTTTTGAAGAATCAAGATGGCTTAAACAAACTTTGTAGAGGGTCACCCAAGGAACATTTCTGTAAAGTTATATCAAAATTGGCCCAGTGGTTTTAGAGGAGAAGTTGATAGAAGCTAAAAGTTAACAACGGATGACGGACACCAGGCGATCACAAAAGCTCACCTGTGAGCCTATGGCTCAGGTGAGCTAACTAGATGCCCAAGAGCTACATTGTCGACCCTGCCAGTACAGATGCCCAAGGCTATATTTCCGACCCCTCTAGAACAGATGCCAAAGACTTTATTGCCAACCCCTCTAGAACATATGCCCAAGGCTATATTGCCGACCCTGCCAGTACAGATGCCCAAGATTTTATTGCTGACCCCTCTTGAACAGATGCCCAAGGCTCTATTGCAGACCATGCCAGTACAGATGCCCAAGACTATATTTCCGACCCCTCTAGAACAGATGCCCAAGGCTATATTTCTGACCCCTCTAGAACAGATGCCAAAGACTTTATTGCAGACACCGCCAGTACAGACCTGTGATCAAACATCTCATTATTGTTAACATTTATGGCACATTACAAAATTTGCAGAACAGGAATTTCTGTTCATATTTCTGACTTATAACCACTATGTGTGACCTTGACCTTTGAGCTACAGACCCAAGTCTTGCATGCAACATATAGTCTGATTATAATGAACATTTGTGCCTTATTTCAAAATCTGTCAGGTGAATTTACAAGATATAGAGTGGACACGAAAATTTTGTACCTATTTCTGACATTTAACCTCCATGTGTGACCTTGAGCTTTGAGTCTTGCCTTTGACACATCGTCTGATTATGGTGAATATTTGTGCAATGGTGTTTCAAAATACCTTTATGGTTGAGAAAGTTAGTTAAATTGACCAATATGAAAATTGACCTATATTTTTTATTATACAGCCACAAATTGACCATTTCCCAAGTTAATGACCTCAGGCAGACAAATCAAGAACGACTGGATTGGGCGGGCTGGGGTGACACTTAATGTCTAATCACAATTCTTTTAATGGACGGGGGTATATATAACAGCATCTTTCAGTCATTGCTGAATATTTACAATGGGTTTAAAAAAAAATTATCTGATAAAAAATTACCCTTGAGAATGAAAATAGATTTATAGAACAAGCCCTATATTTCTAGTGGTTTATTACCTAATGACTCATTGCATTGTGTTTGCACAAGGTCTGATATAGCCCAGTACTCCTTGAATAAAAAACATTTAAGTAAACAGATCAATACATAGAAATATGTTTAACAAGGCTGTTGGGATAATTTTCACAGACACAAGAGCACTATCAGCAAACACATGGCGACACAGCAGTATTTATTCAGTGTCAACTATATTCCTCATACTACCAGACTTGTCACAACAATCGGTATTAACAATCATATAAGCAAACTTTCTAGAATATATCCACATTGTGCAATAACATGTATCATCTTCCGTCTCTACCAACCAAATATTAGTCATTGAGACTAGTCGTCATGCACAGTAAAGTAATACCAAAGCTTATTCAGCTACAACACACATTCAAGTTCAGCACAGTACAGAATAGCTCAGTCCAAAAGTCGTCATAAACAGTCCAGAAGTCATATTCAGCCCAGAGTAAACTCCGCAGTCATTCAAAGTAAAATCCAGTCCAGTCATACTTACATGTGGCTGCCAAGACTAGTTCAGCCCAGTCCAAACGGTTCCATCATTCACAGTACACCCCAGTCCAGTTATTATACTTACATGTTGTTGCCAATACTAGCTCAGCCAACCCAAACCCAGCAGTCATTCACAGTGAAGTCCAGTCCAGTCACACATGGCTGCCATGGCTAGCTCAGCTAACCCAAACCTAGCAGTCATTCACAGTGAAGTCCAGTCCAGTCATACATGGCTGCCATGACTAGCTCAGCCAACCAAAACCAAGCAGTCATTCACAGTAAAGTCCAGTCCAGTCATACCTGGCTGCCATGGCTAGCTCAGCCAACCCAAACTCAGCAGTCATTCACAGTAAAGTCCAGTGCAGTCATACCTGGCTGCCATGGCTAGCTCAGCCAACCAAAACCCAGCAGTCATTCACAGTGAAGTCTAGTCCAGTCATACCTGGCTGCCATGGCTAGCTCAGCCAACCAAAACCCAGCAGTCATTCACAGTGAAGTCCAGTCCAGTCATACCTGGCTGCCATGGCCAGCTCAGCCAACCAAAACCCAGCAGTCATTCACAGTGAAGTCCAGTCCAGTCATACATGGCTGCCATGGCTAGCTCAGCCAACCCAAACTCAGCAGTCATTCACAGTGAAGTCCAGTCCAGTCATACCTGGCTGCCATGGCTAGCTCAGCCAACCCAAACTCAGCAGTCATTCACAGTGAAGTCCAGTCCAGTCATACCTGGCTGCCATGGCTAGCTCAGCCAACCAAAACCCAGCAGTCATTCAGTGAAGTCCAGTCCAGTCATACCTGGCTGCCATGGCTAGCTCAGCCAACCCAAACTCAGCAGTCATTCACAGTGAAGTCCAGTCCAGTCATACCTGGCTGCCATGGCTAGCTCAGCTAACCCAAACCTAGCAGTCATTCACAGTGAAGACCAGTCCAGTCATACATGGCTGCCATGACTAGCTCAGCCAGCCAAAACCCAGCAGTCATTCACAGTAAAGTCCAGTCCAGTCATACCTGGCTGCCATGGCTAGCTCAGCCAACCCAAACTCAGCAGTCATTCACAGTGAAGTCCAGTCCAGTCGTACATGGCTGCCATGGCTAGCTCAGCCAACCCAAACCCAGCAGTCATTCACAGTAAAGTCTAGTCCAGTCGTACATGGCTGCCATGACTAGCTCAGCCCAGCCCAAACTTAGCAGTCATTCACAGTGAAGTCCAGTCCAGTCATACCTGGCTGCCATGGCTATCTCAGCCAACCCAAACTCAGCAGTCATTCACTGTAAAGCCAAGTCATGTCATACCTGGCTGCCATGGCAAGCTCAGCCAACCCAAACCCAGCAGTCATTCACAGTAAAGTCTAGTCCAGTCATACATGGCTGCCATAGCTAGCTCAGCCAACCAAAATCCAGCTGTCATTCACAGTGAAGTCCAGTCCAGTCATACATGGCTGCCATGGCTAGCTCAGCCAACCCAAACTTGCAGTCATTTACAGTGAAGTCCAGTCCAGACATACATGGCTGCCATGGCTAGCTCAGCTAACCCAAACCCAGCAGTCATTCATAGTGAAGTCCAGTCCAGTCTAACATGGCTGCCAAAAAAATAGCTCAGCACAGCCCAGCCCAAACCCAACAGTCATTCACAGTAAAGTCCAGTCCAGTCATACCTGGCTGCCATGGCTAGCTCAGCCAACCCAAACTCAGCAGTCATTCACAGTGAAGTCCAGTCCAGTCATACCTGGCTGCCATGGCTAGCTCAGCTAACCCAAACCTAGCAGTCATTCACAGTGAAGTCCAGTCCAGTCATACATGGCTGCCATGACTAGCTCAGCCAGCCAAAACCCAGCAGTCATTCACAGTAAAGTCCAGTCCAGTCATACCTGGCTGCCATGGCTAGCTCAGCCAACCCAAACTCAGCAGTCATTCACAGTGAAGTCCAGTCCAGTCGTACATGGCTGCCATGGCTAGCTCAGCCAACCCAAACCCAGCAGTCATTCACAGTAAAGTCTAGTCCAGTCGTACATGGCTGCCATGACTAGCTCAGCCCAGCCCAAACTTAGCAGTCATTCACAGTGAAGTCCAGTCCAGTCATACCTGGCTGCCATGGCTATCTCAGCCAACCCAAACTCAGCAGTCATTCACTGTAAAGCCCAGTCATGTCATACCTGGCTGCCATGGCTAGCTCAGCCAACCCAAACCCAGCAGTCATTCACAGTAAAGTCCAGTCCAGTCATACATGGCTGCCATAGCTAGCTCAGCCAACCCAAATCCAGCTGTCATTCACAGTGAAGTCCAGTCCAGTCATACCTGGCTGCCATGGCTAGCTCAGCCAACCCAAACTTGCAGTCATTTACAGTGAAGTCCAGTCCAGACATACATGGCTGCCATGGCTAGCTCAGCTAACCCAAACCCAGCAGTCATTCATAGTGAAGTCCAGTCCAGTCTAACATGGCTGCCAAAAAAATAGCTCAGCCCAGCCCAGCCCAAACCCAACAGTCATTCACAGTGAAGTCCAGTCCAGTCATACCTATCTACCATGACTAGCTCAGCCAGCATAAACCCAGCAGTCATTCACAGTAAAACCCAGCACAGTCATACATTGCTGCCAAAAACTAGCTCAGCCTAGCAAATCTAAGAATAACCCTTTCCATTGCCATAAGGTTTAGCCAGCAAGTTTGATACTAAAATAAGTACAAAGACTTCAGACAGAGCATTTCAAATTTGTTCAGTATATCCTTACCAATCTTTTTGCCTGCACTGTTTATGTTGTTTGGCCATTTCATATCTTCATCTTTCTCAGGAGTAGTTGTTGGGGTAACCCTCGACTCAAATGCTGGGGCACTGAAATATTACCAAATATTCCTATAATAAAAGTAGATGCCCCAGGACTGCAATGTCAAGCTCACCAGTACAGACCTGTGGTCGAATGTTGTCTCATAACTGTGATCATTTGTGACATGTTATTTTCGAATTCTGAAAGGTGGTTTAAAAGATGTGGAGTTAACATGAACTATAATTAAAACTATTTGTGACCTTGAACCTCTAGGTGTGACCTTGACCTATGAGCTTTAACAAGTTATCTTATTTTTAGTAAACATCTGTTACATGTCACTTCAAAATCTGTCAGCAACACATAATTTTGGAGCCCACACATGATTTTGTACCTATATACAACTTTTAACATCTAAGTGTGACCTTGACCTTTGAACTTCCACTCTGTCTTGCATACGGCACATCAGTTGAATAGGGTGAACAATTGTACCATGTCAATTCAAAATCTGTCCACTAGTTTACAAGATATAGAGTGGACGCAGTATTTTGTACCTATTTGACATTGAACCTGTGAGTGTAACCTTGACCTTTGAGCTGCATCTTATACACAACACATCGTCTAATTAACGTTTACATTTGTGCCATGTTATTTCAAAACAAAAAGTAACAGAAACTTACTCTGCATTAAGAGACTTCATTTTCTTTGTCTGAACTGTGTCATCATCCGGGGAGTGTGACCTTTTCGCACCTTTCACCTGTCCAGCAGGCAATACCATATCAGAGGGAGAAGTGGGGACGCTTCTAGGCTGCGACTGATTGGTGTGATGGTGGTGGGTATGATCCTCTAACATTATCTTCTTGTGAACAGACGTGGGTGCTTGCCACTTGAACTGGTGATGAAAATCCTTGTATGACATCAGACGAAATACCGATCCTTTCCTACACAGTGTTTTCAGCACTAGATATGTAAAATAAAATAAACTTAACCGATTTTATTTGGTCCTAAACTCACAAAACAGTTGAACTAGATCAACGCAGTCCAAAAAGCACCCTTAACTGAGGTGACAAGTCCGGGGACTGTTCAAGACACATCAACCTGACAATGGGCCAAGCAGTTCTAAAACAAAATGTCTATCCTAACACTTGGGAAACAAGGTATAGAACCTACCAAGTCACATCATCCTGACAATGAACCTATCAGTGTCTTAACAATGGGGCTATCAGCCACTGATTACACCAAGTCACATAATTCTGGCAATGAACCTATCAGTGTCCTGACAATGGGACTAACAGCCACAGATTACACCAAGTCACATTATCCTGGCAATGAACCTATCAGTGTCTTAACAATGGGACTACCAGCCACAGATTACAGTAAGTCACATCATTCTGGCAATGAACCTATCAGTGTCCTGACAATGGGACTACCAGCCACAGATTACACCAAGTCACATCATTCTGGCAATGAACCTATCAGTGTCTTGACAATGGGACTACCAGCCATAGATTACACCAAGTCACATTATCCTGGCAATGAACCTATCAGTGTCCTGACAATAGGACTACCTGCCACAGATTACACCAAGTCATATCATTCTGGCAATGAACCTATCAGTGTCCTGACAACGGGACTACCAGCCACAGATTACACCAAGTCACATCATCCTGGCAATGAACATATCAGTGTCCTGACAATGGGACTACCAGCCACAGATTACACCAAGTCACATCATCCTGGCAATGGGCCTAATAGTGTCCTGATAATGGACCTATCAATGTCCTGACAATGGGACTACCAGTTCTAGAACAAACCAAGTCACATCATACTGACAATAGACTTACTAGTTCTAGAACGAACTAAGTCGCATCATACTGACAAAAGACTTACTAGTTCTAGAACGAACTAAGTCACATCATACTGACAAAAGACTTGCCAGTTCTAGAATGAACTAAGTCACATCATACCTACAATAGACTAACCAGTTCTAGAACCAACTAAGTCTCACTATACTGACAATATACTTACCAGTTCTAGAACCAACTAAGTCACATCATACTGACAATTAGCTAACCAGTTCTAGAACCAACTTAGTCATATCATACTGACAATAGGCTTACAAGTTCTAGAACCAACTAGGTAATATAATACTGACAATAGACTTACAGTTCTAGAACCAACTAAGTCACATCATACTGACAATAGACTTACAAGTTCTAGAACCAACTAGGTCATATCATACTGACAATAGACTTACCAGTTCTAGAACCATCTATGTCACATTATACTGACAATAGACTTACCAGTTCTAGAACCAACTAAGTCCCATCACATTGACAATAGGCAAACTAGTCTTAGAACCAACTATGTCACATTATTCTGACAATAGGCTTACCAGTCTTAGAACCAACCACATCACATTATTCTGACAATATGCTAACCAGTCCTAGAACAATCATGACTCGATTTAACGTGAATTGATGTGAAAGTGAAGAGTTGGTTGGTAGCATAGCAAACCAGTACAAAGTCAAGGACCTTTCAGCAAAACTTTTTAAAGAACCGCAATCATTTTAGAACATTATTGATAAAATTTGCATAGTGTATATTTATCAGTCTAAGGGCCTTTGAAATGACGCAAGTGAAGCTAGTACAGACAATGGCACCAATACAATTTTCAACCACATTTACTGCAACTATTTTTAACTGCAAAGCACATAAATTCAAAATCTGAGAACTGTTTACAACCTCTGGCTACCTTGTACAATCAAACCTGTTTAAGTGGCCACCTTTATTAGGCAGCCACTTGTCTTAAGCAGCCACATTTGCCATTTCCAGGGTTCTCCACAAGAAGGAATGCAAGTGCTGGGGTAAGAGCGCGTAAACACCTTCAACACCTTTTCAAATGCTGTGTTAGTCATTCATTGGAATATATTTCACTAGTCAAACATGTATTAGTTTTTTAAAGTCATTATATTTAGTATGTTTCATGTAGGCATTAAGATGAGAAAAGATATGCAAAGAAAAATAATGATTTACAGGAAAATAAGGTTGCTAATGGTCAAGTGCTGGGGTGCCCCTGTGCTAAAATGGCCTATGGAGAAGCCTGATTTCCCATTTCTGTACATTAAGAGCAAATTGACCTGTATTAAGCAACAACCTATTTTAAAAGCATCCCTTGATTGGCTGCTCAAGACAGGTTTGACTATACATATGCTGTATGATTTATATTGTTATTTATATATTTTTTTATATTTTGTTTAACTTGGTCAATGGTTTCATCTATGGATATGCAGAAATGGGTTATCTGCTTGTACTTATTAAAAGGGCTGATGATGACTTATTATATAGACATTTTGTTTTTGATAGGTCCTCATGGTTCCAAATGACCGAACTCAGCTCAAGTAAATGCAGAAGCCCTGAAAGCGAAAAACAAATTTTTCAAACCTCGCACCATTTTTAACCTCCGAAACTACATAAAATTATTATGTTGCAGAAGTATTCGTGTCTGCTCACCTGTGCTTGCTGCAGATCTGCTGTGTAGAGATACCAATGCGGATGTTTCATCCAACCAATCAATGTATATATTACCTTAAACATAAAACATAAACATGGTTATCAGTCCTATAGAGAAAGTTTCGTAAGGCCATCCTTAAAAAATAAATTGTTTGCTGTGCTCCAAACTCCTCACTCAAAATTGCTGCTACCCAAACTTTTTTCATTGGTTTCTGTCCATTTTTCTTTAAAATAACTGCAAAATCAAAATTTGGCAAATAAATTTTTTTAGCTACCTACCTACCAGCATGAGGGTGGGATAACTCAGACATTTACAATCTAATCTGGCAAGTTTATGAAAACATCCCTGATATCTAAGTTATTTAACTTTTAAAGACCACATTTGGGATCTAGCTGAAGAGCGTCTGCCTAACATGGGAAAGGTTGTGGATTTGATTCACAGTCGGGTAATACCAAAGCCTTAAAATACGGTACTAGAAACTTCCTCACCATACAACAACATTTATCAGTGTTTGAATGAAAAACAGATGTGTGATTGTGTACATAACAATAATTAAGTGACAGTTTAAGAACATAAAGGAGAACTAAGAAACACAAGGCGTGTATTCAATTTAATAATATGTACTTGAGAGGTATAAAATTTTCTTTACCAAACTGAGCAAACAGCATATTAATATCAGCCGCCTTCCATTCTGCAGGAAACGATATGTGGAACACATGATCTCGTGATGGATTTACTGAAATGAAAAAATATGGTCATAATCAATTGTTACAATCAGGAATCAATCTCACTACAGTTGGCACAGTGTAACTTTATGTTTATCAGAAAAACTGTGAATATTAATAAAAATGTTTGCTTCTACCTACCCAGTCAGCTTGCAACATTTTTTTTTGTCTTTTTTTCATAAATTTTGTCCCTTTTAGTTCAAAATAAATAAAATTTCAAAATCTGGTAACAAAAAATACACAGCAAACAAACAATCTATTAAAGATTACCCTCTTATACAGTTATCTTTCTAACACGAGACGAGGCGAACTATTCAAGATGTGTCTATTTAAAATATTTTGTAACAATGAAAAACACCAGTTTACGATAGGCAGCTGTCCCAAGAATTATACATATTAAAGACCTTTATAAACCATTGTTATTTCAGATTGGTGCCCCATTTCCAATTTTCTTATTTTTTCCATATTAGGTACATCTATGATGTTACCATAAGGCCACTATAAATTAATTGCTAGATTATCATCCAATTTTTTATTAAAAATGGGGATGGTGAAAGGATTTTGTTTTTTATTTTCATTTTCATGTGTATATATATATGTATTTTTTTTTATTATTTTTTTTATGAAAATAAAAAGGGTCGTGGCAGCATGAAAATAAGGGGGTGGGCAGGGATGATAATCTAGCAATTAATTTATTATGGCCTAAGCAATCTAAAACAGAAGCACCCTTCAGAATTTTTTTACCAATCTTAGTATAGAGTTATCAGAAGTATTCAAAGAAATGAGGGGACTACCAGGCAACTATTTAATAGTATAGATAACTAAGATAACCTAAAAAGAAGCATAAATCAGCAAAATTGGAAATGATGGTGGATGGATTTTTTCAGGGAGCATAAAAAGGAAGTCAAATGTTATCTCCATTTGCTATGATATGTCCTGAAGTGTACAGCTTCAACGTATTATCTTATCTCATACTTTTCAAGTATGTTGGACTTAATTTTTCAGGGAGCATAAAAAAGAAGACAAAGGTTATTATTATCTCCATGTGCCATGCCATGAATAAGAACACAAAATAAAAAGTCTGCACAGCAATCTGTCATATTAATAAAAACAAGTGAATTTTGTATTCCCATGAAGTAAAAAGTCGCCTACAGGTTGACAGCAATAATTAAAGCAGGTTCCAACGATTACCGATGATATTGTTAGAGTTGTTTACATTCAGCCAGGTCTGCGTTTAGCACGGTTAAACATGTTTACTCTGTTTATAAACGCAGTGACCAAACGAACGCAAAGTAAAGGGAAACCAGCCTACTCGGCGCTGCCCCTCTGTTTCTCATTAAGTCACGTGATTAAACACAATTAATAAACAGCTTGTGGAGGTGTTTAATCTATAAGCAAAAGTTTGCAAACAAATTAAACATTTAAGTGAACTGAACACAGCCCAGGTAAATTGGCTAGACAATCCATAGGTATTATTCATCGCCATTGTCACGGGAACACTTCTGTGCAGTATACGGAAATAGACAGCTTTTATATGCGTAAGTCTTAAACATGACCTTGACCTTTGAGGTAGCCACCCAGGTGCATGTACAACACTTCATCATGTTATGCTAAACAATCCTAGTTAGTCATTTGAAAGTCATCCCATGCATTTGGAATGCAACCAATAATGCAGTTTATGGAAATATGCCAAGGTCCTGCATGTGACCCCTCGACTTTGAGGAAGACACATCGTTATGTAATGCTGAACACTTCTGTGACTTTATTTAATAACTGTTCAGTGAATTTGGAAGTTACTGACAGGACACTACCAACAATGCAGTAAATGGGACTACAAAGACTCCATATGCCAACATCCTGAATGTGACCTTGACTTCGAAGTAGCCACTGATGAGTTGCAAGCAACATATTATCATAAAATTCTGTTCATATGTATAACTATTTGAAAATTGGACCCTTTTTTTGGAAGTTATGTTTCGGACGCGACCAAAAGTTCAGTATGTGACCTTGATCTTTGAGCTAGTCGCTCAGGTTTTGCACATGGCACGTTGTCAGGGTATGTTGAAGATTTCTGTGAAGTTATCTGAAAATTGGTGAATATATTTGGAAATTACAGGACAGACACAACCATCAGCACAGTATATGGAAATACACATCCTCCATATGCTGAAAACCTTTTCGTGACTTTGACTTTTGAAGTAGCTGCCCCAGTTTTTCATGTTCCACTTCGTCATGTTTTGGTGAATACTTTTACAAAGTCATTTGAAGTTATAGGCTGGACAGGACCCTAAATGCAGTATATGGAAATACACTTCGTGTAATTATTCCAAAGTACTGTAATACAATGTGACCTTTAACCTTTGAGGTTGCTGTCCAGTTGACATGTCATGTTATGCTGAATACTTTAGTAAAGTTATTTGAAAATTAGTCCATGCATGTGGAGTTACAGATCAGAGGCACGTTCAGCAAATCGAGGGTTTGGTTTTGGCTGATCCTGCCACTTTTAGGGCTGAAGGGAAAAGGCAAATATGGCGTGTGAAATAGTGATTATGATGTTAAAATTCCCTAACCCCAATAATTATACCCTTTGCATATATATTAAAAGAATTTCAACAAGTAGTAACATTTTCAATTGTTATCTTATTTTTTTAACATATCATAAACTTAGTAAGAATTGATTAAATCCATGTTTATTTACAAAAGAACCATTCAAACTAACCCAGAATAATTCAAATATGGCCAAAAATCGCGAAAAAATCTTCAAAAAATGTCATGAAAATGTAAACTTTAAAATCTAATATAAGGCATTATTTTTTATTTTTTTGCATATTTTCTTAATAAATATGCAAAGGGCATAATCATTGGGGTTAGGGAATTCTAACATCATAAACACTATGACACATATTACATTTGCCTTTTCCCTACAGCCTGAACTTGGCCGGGTTTTAGAATTACCCAACATCAGACGCCATCTCGGAGATCTTGGTGAAACACCTATCAAGCACAAAGCGGGCGCCCGCGTTCATAAGCAAAATGCTCGGGATATCTCTGCGCGCTTGCATTATTGAACGCACTTCAGACACCAGGACATAGTGTGACCGACTGATTGATTGAATTGAGCACACCTGTAGTCCCAAAACACGGAATAACGCTAATCGCTATGCGGGTAATGAACAATAAATCACAGAAGACAATCCATTCATTCTTTGTCCAAACCTTGACCCTTACTGTGCAATACTATCATGTTAATCAACAGACGCACACAGCATTGACGACTTAAACTGCAAGATATGCGAAAATACATTCAAGTCTTGGCTCAATATTTGATTTATGACCCCCACCACGTTGTTTAATGTTTGTAACATCAATGGAAACACAAAAAAGTTTATAACGAGACCAATGACTATACACAAAGCAATATTGAAATAGTATATCAATTTGACAAATTCATGAAAGACAGTTTTTGCTAATTAGGTAATTTAAATGTGCCTTAAACAACATTGAAATAATGAAGCCAATCCTTGAAATTCATTGTTTCATTCAACTCTGCGATAACCAAAACAAAAGGCGACATGCAAAGAGAAACGATTGCTAGATTTATTACATAGAAAGGACACAGATACCTTTCACTGTTTTGCCTTCACCATGGTTATTAAGGGTTGATCAGGCATTGAAACTTGTATAATTTTTTGTATAACCTTGAAAAAAACAACTGTTTTGTAGAAACAAATGTATCAGGTTAGACTGTGCAAAGACCGCAGCGTGGTCTAGTGGTAGAGCATCCGTCTCACATGCGGGAGGTCGTGGGTTCAATCCCCGGCTGGGTCATACCAAAGACTTTAAAAATGGTACAAGAAGCTTCCTCGCTTGACGCTCAGCATTTAGAGGAGAGTTCTAGGTCTGGTCGGCTCACTGTCAGTATAATGTGACTGGGTGGGGTATCATACCATGTGTCTGTGGCATGATACTCCAGTGTGACAGTAAAATACTGTCTCAAGTAGACACTGTTGCGATATGACTGAAAAATTGTTTAAAGCTACGCTAAACACCATATAACAACAAAGACTGTACAAATACTCTTCATATATTGATATTGTAGTATCAACTTTGTCAGGAGAGGCTGAACAAACACTGATTATAGGTTGTTACAAGTTAATCAGGGTAGGCAGAATGAAGACACCACAGGTTGTAGTAACATGTTTATCAGGGTTGGGTAAATAAACAGTCTGTATATTGTAGTAACATGTTTATTAGGGTAGGCTAAATAAACTGTCTGTATGTTGTAGTAGCATGTTTATCAGGTGGGAGTGAATAAACACCGACTATATCTTGTAATAACACAGTTATCATGTGAATGAATGAATGGGGTTTTATGGCATTCCAACACAATGGTTATTCAACACCAACAGGAAAGAAGATTCCAGCTTCATTCTACATGTAAAAAAACAAATCAACAAACAGGTAAAAAACCCATCAACAAATGAATATGCAGAATGAACCCAGAACCTTGATACCTGCAGAACTGCATTCTGAAGATTCCTACCCCTCTGCAGAGATCAACAGTGATTCTATATTAAGCCGGAACCACACAGGCTTCATCAGGTGAGGCTGAATAAACACTGTCTTTATGCTGTAGTAATACATTTAACAAGTGAGGCTGAATAAACACTGTCTATATGTTGTAGTAACAAGTTTATCAGATGAGGTTGATTAAACACTGTCTTTATGTTGTAGTAACACATTTATCAGACGAGGCTGAATAAACACTGTCTTTATGTTGTAGTAACACATTTATCAGACGAGGCTGAATAAACACTGTCTTTATGTTGTAGTAACAGATTTATCAGACGAGGCTGAATAAACACTGTCTTTATGTTGTAGTAACACATTTATCAAATGAGGCTGAATAAACACTGTCTATATGTTGTTGTAACACATTTATCAGATGTGGCTGAATAAACATTGTCTATATGTTGTAACACAAATATCAGTTAGGGCTGAATAAACACTGTCTATATGTTGTAGTAATACACTGATCAGATGATGCTGAATAAACACTGTTTATATGTTGTTGTAACACACTGATCAGCTGAGGCTGAATAAACACTGTCTATATGTTGTAGTAACACATTTATCAGATGAGGGTGAATAAACACTGTTTATATTTTGTGGTAACACATTTATTAGATGAGGCTGAATAAACACTGTCTATATGTTATAGTAACAAAATTATCAGCTGAGGCTGAATAAACACTGTCTTTATGTTGTAGAAACACATTTATCAGATGAGGTTAAATTAACACTGTCTATATGTTGTAGTAATAAATTTATCAGGTTAGGCTGAACAACACTATATGTTGTAGTAACACATTTATCAGGAGAAGTAGAGAAACTACTTGAAATTGCCTAATAACAGGTTTAATAGTGGTTCCCTAAATGGTGTTGAACACACGTGTAAATGGGTAGCAGTAACAGGGCTATGAGAGGTTGCAAAAATTTTTTAACAAAATTTTCTTTTTTTTAAAAAAAAATCATAGCTCTGGTTCAAATTTAAGAAGAATTATCTCACTTATCCCCAAAAAACTTCAACCAGTGGCCAAGATATAAAGGTTTAATCTTCAACAAGTGGTTCAGTTATACAGGTTTAATCTTCAACCAGTGGCCCAGATAATAAGGTTTAATCTCCAACCAGTGGGCCAGATATACAGGTTTAATCTTCAACCAGTGGCCCAGATATAAAAGTTTAATCTTCAACCAGTGGCCCAGATATAAAGGTTTAATCTTAACCAGTGGCTCAGATATAAAGGTCTAATCTTCAACCAGTGGCCCAGATATAAAGGTTTAATCTTCAACCAGTGGCCCAGATATAAAGGTTTAATCTTCAACCAGTGGCCAAGATATAAAGGTTTAATCTCCAACCAGTGGCCCAGATATAAAGGTTTAATCTTCAACCAGTGGCCCAGATATAAAGTTGATCTGGGGGGTATTTTACCTCATAGTTTAGCTTAATAGCCATTAGTTTTCAAAAATGGAGGTAAATTTACCCCTTACTTTGAAATGTTGGTGGTAAACTTTACTCCTCCAATACAAATTTTCTGAACTGAAATATGAAAAACCTTGTTTAAAATATATGTATAATGATTTCATATCTTGGGGACCCATGTGTCTTTAAGATAGCAAATGCAAGTGTAAATTATTTAATCTAAATAATATTATGTAAGTAAGTAAAGTTTTTAATTGAGATAAATGAAAATTCTGAATTTTGCAATAAGTAAGATTTTAATGTATCTTCCACCTGTATGCTTCACTTCCCTCACCTCTGAAAATCTCGGAGATAAATACCCAAATCTTTTCAAATTTTTTTTTTTTTTTTTTTAAAAATGGGCCATAATTCTGCCTTAATTCAAAATAGAGTTATCCCACTTTGTCCCTTGAGACCCCTTTACGGTAGTGAGCACACACATGAAGTTTCATTGATATATTATTGGCAGTGATAACTGAGATATGAAAGCATGCCAAAACTTAAATCGAAATCACCTAAGGCCATAATAAATTAATTGCTAGATTATCATCCCCGCCTGCCCCCTAATTTTCATGGTGCCCCAACCATTTTTATTTTCATTAAAAAATATTAAAAAAAACATCAAAAATTTTAAAAATAAAAATAAAAAATAAAATCCTCCCGCCCTCCCTGTTTTTAAGAAAAATTTGGATGATAATCTAGCAATAAATTTATAATAGCCTAATGTGGTCACAAGTTCAATATCTTCCCTTTTTCTTTGAAAATCAAACTTAACGGTAAATAAAAATTAATTTTTGATACAAATCACATTAAGTCTAAGATACCTAAAGACCCATAGTGACAGTTTAAAAATAGATATCCATTATTTGTACTTTCATTTTAGGCTTAATTCCTGGTAGTTTTGACCCGGGAAATAATTCCCGCCAAAATGAGAAGGACAAGTATGACAAATATTATCGTTATTGCACTAAGTGATCCAGGAAAAAGCGCAATTTACTGTCAAAAAAAAAGTGCTATGACTTTATTTGCAAAAGTTTATAGATTAGTTTTTAAAATGAAATAAAATAAACTGGTTTATGCTACACAATTTGACCTCTGAAGTAACTGTTTGCATTGTACATATTGCAGGTACTGAGTTGGGAGATAGAGTTACTGAGTTGTAAGACAGGGTTACTGAGTCGGGAGATGGAGTTACTGAGTTGGGAGATGGATTTACTCAGTTGAAAGATGGAGTGACTGAGTTTTAAGACAGGGTTACTGAGTCAGGAGATCAAGTGACTGAGTTGAGAGATGGATTTACTCAGTTGAGGATGGAGTTACAGAGTTGGGAGATGGATTTACTCAGTTGAGAGATGGAGTTACTGAGCTGTAAGACAGAGATACTGAGTTGTAAGACAGGGTTACTGAGTTGGGAGATGGATTTACTCAGTTGAAAGATGGAGTGACTGAGTTTTAAGACAGGGTTACTGAGTCAGGAGATCAAGTGACTGAGTTGAGAGATGGATTTACTCAGTTGAGGATGGAGTTACAGAGTTGGGAGATGGATTTACTCAGTTGAGAGATGGAGTTACTGAGTTGTAAGACAGAGATACTGAGTTGGGAGACAGGGTTACTGAGTTGTAAGACAGAGTTACTAAGTTGGGAGATGGAGTTACTGAATTGGGAGACATTGTTACTTAGTTGTAAGACAGGGTTACTAAGTTTGGAGATGGAGTTACTGAGCTGGGACATGGAGTTACTGAGTTGGGAGCTGGAGTTACTGAGTTGGGAGACAAGATTAATGAGTTGTAAGACAGGGTTACTAAGTTGGGAGATAGAGTTACTGAGCTGGGACATTGAGTTACTGAGTTGGGAGATAGAGTAACTGAGTTGGGAGACAGGATTACTGAGTTGTAAGACAGGGTTACTAAGTTGGGAGATGGATATTGCAGTAACTGAGTTGTAAGACAGAGTTTCTGAGTTGGGAGATGGGTATTGTAGTTACTGTGTTTTGAGATAGTTGCAACGAGTTGTAAGAGTTGGAAGAAGGATATTTCAGTTACTTCATATATTTTACATATGATTACATTGACTTTGGGACATACCTTTAAAAAATGTAGCACATCAAAGATAAATTAATTGAAGATGGGGTGGGGGGTGAGAACCCTCTTAACACTGAAGTCATGTGATGTCAGATGTGGTTCTTTAATATTATATATAACACTAACAGATGGAGAAAAGTAGCAAACATAGGGCACATACAAACACCCCTAAAATCCTTCCCTACAAAAGGACATCTCTGTAGTTACTTTATGAGCTGAGACATCATTCAAAAGATAATATCACAATTATAAATATCACCATTTCAGGCCTCATAAATTCACGGAATATCAAAACACCCACACATCTTTAAAATAAGTTTTATTTATTACTATAACACTCTAAATGGAAAAGGAATACTAACTAAACGGTGTCATGATGACAGAAGAGTGTCAGCCAAATATAGAGTCATTCATGAGTATGACCTACATAGTTAACACATTTAAACCACTAACATCATATCTTTCATGGTCACAGCAAATTCATGAAATTATCTTTTGTGTTTTAAGTGTCACTCCTAATCTTTTTTATCTTTTCTTTTTTTCTTTTTTATTAGGCTGTGATAAATACCATCCACGCCTGCCCCGTAATCATAGTCAAACATTTTAAAAATAATAATAAAAAAAAAAGTCCTCCCGCCCAGCTCCCCGTTTTTAAGAAAAATTTTGATGATAAGCTAGCAATTAATTTATAATGGCCTTAACAGGATTCAATAACATTTCAACACAGTAAATGTGTTTATAAACAGCTTCCAATTTTTATAAGACTTAGTGTAGTTTATACTTATTTATTTTAGCTCAATTGAGTTCAAGGAGCAGTCAATTATTCACTACACTACTGCCCTGATTAGCTTCCATTTTTACTGATGGAAAAAGACTCACACTCATGATAATGTATCAGAGTAAAACCTGTCTGTCCTTCCGCAAATAACTGACAAACATTCTCCCATCAACGTTTTGGACCAAGCTGCGTTTTAACTGACAACCTCAGTGGTGAGACACAAGTGATCTAGATCGACACTTTGCACACATACACACACAATGTAATGTAATTAACTATCTAAAAGATTCTTTTTAATCATATGCTATTTTGTGTTTTTTTCCTGGAAGAGTCCTTTAATTCTATTTTCGTACTGTATTGTGGTATATCAATCATCGACAATTAACAATACAAAACACATGAAACAACTGTCTTTGAACTGAATGATATTTAAAGGGCGTACTAACAATTCTCATTTTGCGAAGTACATGATTCTTTTAACAGTTTGAAAGTCTGTTCAATGGCAGGCGTTAAAACAGCCACACCCAAATACTCCCGAAAATGAATATGTGCAATAAGATTCTTTTTTTTTTTTTTTTTTTTTTTTTTGGAATGGGGTTTAACGCCATTTTCAACACATTTCAGGTTATATATGGCATATCCAGTTTTACTGGTGGAGGAAGACCTCAGACTGAGTCAGACTGAGTAGAACCACCGTCCTTCCGCAAGTAACTGGAAACTTTCTCACATAAAGTTTTTGGAGCGAGCGGGACTCGAACCTACGACCATAGCGGTGAGAGGTAAGTGATCTTTAGACGGCGCCTTAGACCACTCAGCCACGGAGGACCCACTCAATAAGATTCACAGTTTTCACAGTTTTATAATGCACTAAATTAATAATTTATTTATAATCATTTTAGCTGGAGGCTGGCCTCAAAATGTATTTGGTTTAATAATTGCTTTAATTCAAGGGGATATATTAAGGTTTTATTAACAAGAAATGCCACTGGTATGTGTCACAGACATGCAATTTGATGTTTTTTACATTAAAGTGTGACCTTGACCTTTGTGTAACCTTGACCTTGACATCTGATGTAAAGGTCTGGGTATTTCTACAGGTTAATGCAGGTGACACATCATCACGACATATTGATCACTTGTGTCAAGCTATTTTAAAATCCCTCCATGTAAGACAAAGTTACAGACCAGACATGAGATATCAAACAAACTGAAAGTTTGACTTTGACCTTTGAGGTAAGGTTATGGATCTTACACTTGACACATCGTCATGTCATGTTGATCAATCAATTGAGCCAAGTGTTTTTGAAATCCATCCATGTATGATAAAATTACAGACAAACTCAAAGAATGACCTTGATCTTTGAGGTACCTGTCTGGGTAGTATGGGTGTTACAGGCAACACATTGTTACGTTATGTTGATCATTTGTAGCAAGTATTTACAAAATCTATCTATACATGACAGTTACAGGCCTGACCTGAAATCTCACAGACTCAAAATGTTGTCAAACTAGAAATGCGCCCATGGGACACAGATGCTCCCACTTTGTAACTACATTGTAGATATCAATAAAGCCAAATATCAAGTTTCATCAAAATCGGTCCATCAATAAAGATTTTAGAGGTCAGAAACCGTCAGCCAATCAGAGTCCAGATCACCTATTTAATATGCACCAATTCCAACCATTGTCCAATCTGACCAGGGTCTTGTTGATATAAAGCCAAATATAAATTTTCGTCAAAATTGGTCCATAAATAAAGACTTTAGAGGTCGG
The DNA here is from genome assembly GCA_029582155.1 of Panopea generosa. Lineage (NCBI taxonomy): Eukaryota > Metazoa > Mollusca > Bivalvia > Adapedonta > Hiatellidae > Panopea > Panopea generosa. The sequence continues at coordinate 56,210,801 of CM055895.1, forward strand.
AAACAATCAGCCAATCAGAACTTAGAACACCTAATTAATATTCAGGGATTTCAAACTTGAGCTGTAGTTTATAACCATACATCTTTCTAAGAAATATGAATCAAATCCATCCAATCCTTCAAGAAATATCGAGCAGAAACCAATTTCTTGACATTTGTCAATAATATAAGTCCAAAAAGGGGCATAACTCCATCAAAAACTTGACCTGAATTATCTGAATGTGAAGTCACACACCAAATTTGGTTTAAATCTGTGTATTAAAACTAAAGATATAAATCAGAAACCATTTTCATACGTACGTACAGACAGAGGTGATACTATATGCCCCCGCATTGAAAATGGGGGGGGGGGGGGGGGGCATAACAAACTCAATTTGTGACCTTGACCTTTGAGGTACAGGTGTGGGTCTTACTCACGACACGTCGCCATGTTATGTTAATCATTTGAAGCAAATATTAATAAAATCCATCTATGCATTACCAAGTTACAGGCTTATGAAATATCGAAAGGATGGACAGAAACTGCGATAAAAAATTCTGTTGGGATATCAAAAATAAAAATAAGCTTAAATCATTTCCACCCAATATAACATGCTTATATATACTCACTGACCTTCGTATTGCCAAAAAGATATCTATATAAACATGTCAAAATAATATACTGAAAAGGGATTTCCTAACTTGGGCTACACACAGAGGTTGGACTAAAATAATGTTGAAAAAAGGCGCAAAACCCCATTAAAAACAAGTGACTGTGCATACATTTTGTTATTTTCTGACCTTGATCTAAAGATAAAACTCAACTATACTTTTAAACAAGAAATGCAGCGTCATGTTGACAATAACATTAACCTTGAGTGTAATGTAAATAACACTGGAGAAGTTAAATGAAAACTGTATTATCTCTTATAACTGCAGATAACAAGGATATCAAACTTACAATAAAAGGTAATACGGCAACACCATTTAGGAGTAATCACATTTTGATAATAGTCTTCCATTACTAACCAAGAGTCACAATCTTTTAAATAAATTTGTCCTTTCTATCAGACAAGTATATCAGTCAGATCTTTGGCTTTTATACTGAGTATGAGTTTCCACCATTTATAACAATCATGAGTTACCACCATCTATATCAGTCATGAGTTACCATCATCTATATCAGTCATGAGTTACCACCATCTATATCAGTCAGGAGTTACCACCATCTTTATCAGTCAGGAGTTACTATCATCTATATCAGCCAGGAGTTACCACCATCTTTATCAGTCATGAGTTACCACCATCTTTATCAGTCAGGAGTTACTATCTTCTATATCAGCCAGGAGTTACCACCATCTGTATCAGACAGGAGGACACCACCATCTATATCAGTCAGTAGGACACCACCATAAATATCAGTCAGGAGTCAATACCATCTATATCAGTCAGGAGATACCACCATCTATATCAGTCAGGAGTCACCATTCTATATCAGTCAGAAGTTACCACCATCTATATCAGTCAGGAGTTACTACTATCTATATCAGTCAGGAGTTACTACCATCTAAATTAATCAGGAGTCGCCACCATCTATTTCAATCAGGAGTCACCACCATTTATATCAGTCAGGAGTTACTACCATCTCTATCAGTCAGGAGTTTCTACAATCTATATCAGTCAGGAGTCACAACCATCTTTATCAGTCAGGAGTCACCACAATTTATATCAATCAGGAGTTACTTCCATCTATATCAGTTAGAAGTTACCACCATCTATATCAGTAAGGAGATACTACCATCTACATCAGTCAGAAGTTACCAATATCTATATCAGTCAGGAGTCACACCATCTATATCAGTCAGGAGTTACTACCATCTATATCAGTTGGGAGTCACTTCCATCTATATCAATCAGGAGTTACTACCATATATGTCAGTCAGAAGTTACCACCATCAATAGCAGTCAGGAATCACCACCATTTTTATCAGTCAGGAGTCAACACCATCTATAATAACCAGGAGTAACCACCATTTATATCAGTCAAGAGTTACCACTATCAATATCAGTCAGGAGTCACCTCCATTTATATCAGTCTGGAGTTACTATCATCTATATCAGTCAGGAGTTTCTATCATCTATATCAGTAAGGAGTCACCAACATCTATATCAGTCAGGAGTTACCACAATCTATCAGTCAGGAGTTATTATCATCTATATCAGTCAGGAGTAACTAGGATCTATATCAGTATGAAGTTACTACCATCAATATCAGTCAGGAATCACCACCATCTATATCAGTCAGGAGTTACAACCATCTATATCAGTCAGAAGTAACCACCATCTTAACAGTCAGGAGTTACTACCATCTGTATCAGTAAAGAGATACCACCATCTATATCAGTCAGAAATTACCACCATTTGTATCAGTCAGGAGTTACTGCCATCTTTATCAGTCAGAAAATACTGCCATCTATATCGGTCAGGAGTAACTACCATCTATATCGTTCAGGAGTCACCACCATATATATCAGTCAGGAGTCACTACCATCTATATCAGCCAGAAGTTACTATCATCTATATCAGTCAGGATTTACCACAATATATATCAGTCAGAAGTCACCATCATATATATCAGTCAGGAGTTACCAACATCTATATCAGTCAGGAGTTACCACGATCTATATCAGTCAGGAGTTATTACATCTATATCAGTCAGAATTTACTACCATCTATATCAGTCAGGATATACCACCATCTATATCAGTCAGGAGTCACCACCATTCATATCAGCCAAAAGTGACTGCCATCTATATCAGTCAGGAGTCACAACCATCAATATCAGTCAGGAGTTACCATCATCTATATCAGTCAGAAGTCACCACCATTTTAATCAGCCAGGAGTCACTACCATCTATATCAGTCAGGGGTCACTACCATCTATATCAGTCAGGAGTTACTATCATATATATCAGTCAGGAGTTACTATCATATATATATCAGGCAGGAGTTACTACCATCTATATCAGTAATGGAGTTACAACAATCTTTATCAGTCATGAGATACCACCATCTATATCAGTCAGGAGTTACCACCCTCTATAACAGTCAGGAGATACCACTATCTATATCAGTCATGAGTCACCACCATTTATATCAGTCAGGAGTCACCACATCATATATATCAGTCAGGAATTTCTACCATCTATATCAGTCAGGAGATACCACCATTTAGATCAGTCAGGAGTCACCGTCATTTATATCAGTCAGGAGTTACTGCCATCTATATCAGTCATGAGTTACTACCATTTATATCTGTCAGGAGTCACCATCCTTTATACCAGTCAGGAATAACTACCATCTATATCAGTCAGGAGATACCATCATCTATATCAGTCAGGAGTCACCATCATTTATATCAGTTAGGAATTACTGCCATCTATATCAGTCATGAGTTACTACCATCTATATCAGTCAGGAGTCACCAACATCTATATCAATCAGGAGTCACTACTATCTATATCAGTCAGAAGTTACTATCATCTATATCAGTCAGGAGTTACTGATATATATATCAGTCAGGAGTTACTGCCATCTATATCGGTCAGGAGTAACTACCATCTATATTGGTCAGGAGTCACCACTGTATATATCAGTCAGGAGTTACTACCATCTATATCAGTCAGGAGTTACTATCATCTATATCAGTCAGGAGTTACTACCATCTATATCAGTCAGAAGTCACCATCATCTATATCAGTCAGGAGTCACTTCCATCTATATCAGTCAGGAGTCACTACCATCTATATCAGTCAGGAGTTACTATCATCTATATCAGTCAGGAGTCACTGCCATCTATATCAGTCAGAACCAACATCTATGTCAGTCAGGAATTACCACCATCTATATCAGTCAGGAGGACATTTTTCTATGCAGTTTTCATTCACAATTTAAAGTTTAGATTCAAGTTTTAAAAAATAGTGACTCAATACTGCGGGTTGTAAATATTATATGGCGCATTTACCACAAAAGAGCATAATGCCAATTTATAGGATTGTAAAGTTGTTCTGAATTTTGAACATTTCTATAATAATTTTTACCTTTCAAACAAGGATTATATTAGGCATTGTGAGGCTAAGATTCATCCAAACTTATTTTTCTGATAGTACACAAAAAATCCCTTATTTCATCAATGTTACCAAAACAGCATTGCAAACTAATTTATATATAGAGAGAGAGAGAGATAACATTAACAAATATCCCATATTAGTTAACACAATGTGTATACAGAATTTACTGAATAGTAAATTTAATATTTATCATCATTTTTATGCCATCGAGGGTCAACAGACTATCAGTTTATCTAACCACTGTTTCCTGTGATTCTGAAAGGTTGACCATATATCCACAAGTAACTGATAACTTCCCCACTTGAATCAGCAGTGAGAGATGAATGACAATAAGACACAATGTTGATTATCAATCGTCACGCAGACTGTTGTTGGGCAGGGATTCGAACTCACGACCCCTGGATTGATAGTCACGTAACTGAATGAGCGAATCGGGGCCAGCTTATATACAGAATGGATTCAAAGGAAAGCTGTAAGCTTTTGTGAATCTGCCTCGCTAAAAATTGATGGATTAAGTATGCGACACTTTTACAAAATATATACACATGAAGGCATAATAATTAATATGAGTACAAGGGGTTTGAATATGGTCTTATCGGCTCAGTGTCAGTATAATGACTGGGTGGGGTATCCTACCATGTGTCTGCGACACGATACTCCAGTGCAGCGGCACTTAGAATACAGTCACAATTAGACACTGTCACAATTTAACTGAAAAATTGTTAAAAGTGACCCTAAACACCATAGAAACAAAAATACAATAATAAGTAAAGTCAGCAAGCAGATAAAATTAAATTCTATTTTGTTTAAATAGCCATTCACAAAATTCTTCCTTTGTTTTACACCATACATTGTTTTACACTATACTTTGTTTTACACCAAACTTTGTTTTACATCATACTTTGTTTTACACTATACTTTATTTTACACCATACTTTGTTTTACACTGTACTTTGTTTTACACTATTCTTTGTTTTACATTATACTTTGTTTTACACTGTACTTTGTTTTACACTATTCTTTGTTTTACACCATACTTTGTTTTAAACCATACTTTATTTTACACTGTACTTTGTTTTACACCATACTTTGTTTTACACTGTACTTTGTTTTACACTATTCTTTGTTTTACACCATACTTTGTTTTACACCATACTTTGTTTTACACCATACTTTATTTTACGCCATACTTTGTTTTACACAATTCTTTGTTTTACACCATACTTTGTTTTACACTGTACTTTGTTTTACACTATATTTGTTTTACACTGTACTTTGTTTTACACCATACTTTGTTTACACCATACTTTGTTTACACATACTTTGTTTACACCATACTTTGTTTACACCATACTTTGTTTTACACTGTTCTTTGTTTTACACCATACGTTGTTTTACACTGTACTTTGTTTTACCACCATACTTTGTTTTACATTATACTTTCGTTTTACACTATACTTTTTTTGTGATCTAATTTTGACATTTAACAACTTGATTTTATCAAAATGCGAGACATACAAGACTTTTAAGTCTGTCTTTTTCTTTTTTTTTTAAATCTTTAACTAGACTCTATCACAGCAAATTGTAGGTGGGCTTACTAATCCCCCTGACCTTGTTATCGTGTCATTCATTATAACATATTTGTGCATACTAATCAGATAAGGTGATTTGTCAAGTTTAAGGTTACAATTTAAAGAGGAGAACTCAATAAGTACCAGGTCGTCACAGGTATCTCAACACATCAAGGCCAGTGCTTTACTCATTACAGGCATGCTGAGTTCGCAATAATAGAAATGTCAACAGAAATCCTAAAGTTTAAAAATCGTGTCTAAGAGAGATAACAAAAATAAGAAAAAAAAAACTCAACAATTTATAGCTGAGCAAACTGCAGATTATATCTTGTGTCTGTACAAAATCAATACCAAATAAAGACGCTCACATGCGTGGGCAGGTATTGAAAATTTGAATATATACAAATTGTTTAATTGGATAAAAATGAACTGAACAACCAATGAAAAGTCTTTAAACAAGTATGATATTTATAACAAGCTACAAATACAAAAGTCTTTATTGCAAACATTTTAAATAATAGTAATCAAAATATATTAAGATTTTTTTCAAAATTTCTAACTTGATCAATGCCCCCAGGTTAGACTAAAATAGATTTCCCGCTTCAAATTGCAAATGAGTCCCCATAATTTCAATTAGATAATATTGGTAAGATGTGTCAAATTTGTGTCATATTAACCTGGGAGTTCAAGCGGCAAGGTGAAGGTCATCAAGCTGTATGTGCGTGATATTTATTTTTAGAATAGGGATTATATTACGATTTCACCACTCTGATTCAAATATCGTCTTTTGCTACATTTCGGCAGATCTGAAATACCAAATATCGTCTTTTGTCACATTTCGGCAGATTTGAAATACCAAATCGCCTGTAGTCTATTTACAAATGATAATAAGATGCTTTGGTGACATTTAATAGAATTTTTTTTCTGTCATGTCATTACTGCCTTTAACGTATGGCATGATTATTACATTTTACAACATGTTTTGCTGTTATAAATCAGACCGTGGCGTGGTCTAGTGGTAGAGCATCCGCCTCGCATGCGGAAGGTCGTGGGTTCAATCCCCGGCAGGGTCATACCAAAGACTTTAAAAATGGTACTAGAAGCTTCCTCGCTTGACGCTCAGTATTTAGAGGAGAGTTGTAGGTCTGGTCGGCCTGGTATCAGTATAATGTGACTGGGTGGAGTATAATACCATGTGTCTGCAGCATGATACTCCAGTGTGGCAGTGTTCTTGGTCTGGACAGCCCGGTATCAGTATAATGTGACTGGGTGGGGTGTCATACCATGTGTCTGCAGCATGATACTCCAGTGTGACAGTGCTCAGAATACTGTCTCAAGTAGACACTGTCGCGATATGACTGAAAAATTGTTGAAAGTGACGCTAAACACCATACAACAACAACAACTGTTATAAATCATATGACAAATGGAATCTGACACATCCATCTACATATCTGCAAGAATGTGGAGTGCATGGTCAAGCGGTAGACAAACGACTGAGGATCAGAAAGGCTGAATTTAATCCCCTGCCACCACCAAGTGAATACAGTGTTCTGAAGCAATACTATTTATCCAAATATACTAAGGAAAATTTTATCACGATTTGTTTCTCATCGTTTTACCCAGGAAAATTTGAGAGTGATTTGTCTAAAGTATAAGAAAACGGTTTCACAAACAAAGTAAAATATTAAATTTAAAACTATAACTGCATCATGCATATTCGTAATTTTCTAAAACTAGGAAAGTGTATAACGGTCTATAACCCAACATTCAGTCTAGTCTGAATCATACTTGATGTCTTCCAGATGAGAACCAGTACCCAGCAACCTTGTCGCCTGCCTAAAGGACACAACACATGACCCCTGGACTGTGGACGCTGACCCCTATGGTCCATGGAGTTAGACGCTCTATTACTTGATCATGCATTCAAGATTTTCAATGATTTTTTTGTTATACTGGAAAATCACACAAACATCAAAATGTTAAGAACGTGGGTGATTATTTTCTGTGACATCACTGGTAATATTTTCAAGGACACATATTTTCCAGCCCATCCTTACATGCTATCAAAACAGGTGTAGGGTAGTTATGCGCGGTGAGATAATGGTTAACTTCTTTATGCCATAAAAAGCAGAACGAATGAGTGAATGAATGAAAGACAAACAAATGACCGATGGAATGAATGAAAATATATTATGAATAAATGACAACTGACTAACTGACTGAGGAAGATTTAAGATTATATCCAGTTTTATTTATGGTGGAAAATTTCAAACGGGTGTTAATCTGTAGAACGGACCAAACTCGGTTAAATAGTAGTCAATTCAAACACGTTGATTGGTCAGTCGCTTCAAGGAAAGTTTGAATGGCGTCATATTTAAGTAGGCGTTTAATTGCAATGAACTGTGAGGCAGGCATATAATCCCTTTCCTTTTTTTCATTGGGGGATAATAGACCTGATTCGGGAGATATCAGGTCCTATATATAGACTACACATGTACTGTATCTGATGGAAAGGAGAAAAAAATGGAGAGATATAAACTAAGAGAGACTCGAATTGAATTGATCTAATTCTTGCTCCAAAACTCAATATTATTCTTCCTTCCATTAATCTTAGCATTGACTTTCTCTTATCACTTCTGTCTTCCTATCGTCATATTTAATTTCAAGAATGGGTATATACTTTTTCTCACATTTCACACATTTAAGAAAATATGTATTGTTTTGAATCAAATAAAAAAGAAAAAAAGGAGATGTAGATAGAAGCTGAAATATGTATGTTATGTAAGTGTATAATTCTATATTTGTTTTATTGTATTTCTTGCTATATAAAATTTTTGACTGTAAAATGAAACCCAAAAAAATTGTTCTTCAAATCAATTTCAGGTACCCTTTTTGAGTGCAAACATGTTGCACAAGGTCATTTCAACACATTAACATGCAAAGCAAGCTTTACCTGTACCTGCCGGCACCAGCATATTAACCTTATCATATATCTACACGTCATGATAACAGGAAACTGGAAAAATATCAAGTTTAATCAAATAGGACCGTCATTGACAAATAAATTATGCAAGTTGAGCTATGCAAATATGTTCGAATTGTGAATTATAAATCAAAGCAGGTACCGGTAGCTACAAGTAGTTCACAAGCTTCTACATCCTGTTTAGGGATGGGTAGGTACTATATCATAAAGTGACGGTTGGTTGGGTGGTAATTACAACGATACTAGTACATAGTGACTAGATTAAAGCTTGAGTGGCAAAACATGAGAAGGAATGACTCTGGTTTATTTTCCTTTGGGTGGAAAGGTAACCTTGACTTAGGATGCGGACACCAACACCAGGGTGCCGAGGATAGCTCTCCCAGTTCAGTCAAGCTGAAAAAGGGGTACATATTTGTCATCCCAGTGTCAGTATGTTTCATCCCAGTGATGGAATGTGACATCCAAGTGCAGGGATTTTTAAGCCTTATAAACAGAGACCAATATTTGGCTACTTCCAAATTTGAAATCATGTTTTTTCCCCCAATTAAGGCCAAAAAAAAATTTCTCAAAAAATCGGGGAAAAGGATATTTTTCTTAGATAAGGGGATAAAAAAACACTGGTTATGAAATATTATTGTAATATCTGGTATTTTAAATTTTTTAATGGTTAAAACATGAAAATAACTGTGTTTCACTTTATTTTCCTATACACTTAAGCTTTAAAAAAATCCCAATTTCCCCTCAAACACACAGTCTTTTTCCCCATTCTCGAAGGCTTGCGCCTCTTCTCAATTTACAGGAAACAAGAGGCCCATAAGTCTTAACGGTCACCTGATTATCCTTGATGACATAAAGCTACATGAATCTATTTTCCAACTTTTGAAAATAAAATATAAGCATTAACTATCATGTCAGCAACAGCTAATCACACCAAAAACTATTCAAATGAGTCTATTCAGTAATCAGAAATGATGGTCAAACTGCGAGACCATGTGACATGAAATTCACAATTTTTACAAAGGACCCATAAACGTCCATAATCATACCCACCTTCTGTTTTCCAGTGCTTCCTATAGTAAGAAGATTTTCAAAGATTACCTTAAATTTGATTGTTTTGGCCCCGCCCCAAGGCCCCAAGGGGACCATGCAATTCACAAATGATTCATCCTTAGGTACCAAAACTGCATACAACATTTTATAACAATTGAGTTTTATATACAGTTTTTGAGAAGAAGTCGAAAATGTCAATTGTTTACAGACGCATGACGGACAAAAGGCGATCACAAAAGGTCCCTTCGGACAATGTCTCAGGTGACCTTAAAAGCCTTGAATTGTCAAAAAGTGTATTGTGTATGGTACCATGTATTATGTGTGCCACAAGAAAAATAAACAAAAAAAACGCATATTTAAAGCACAATTCAAAATTGTCTTCCCTTATGTTAAGGGGTAATACATGTTTCTTATCCCAGAGTTAGATTTAACATGCTGTAATTTATACCCTGAAGTACGGCTTAAGAATCTCCATTTCCTGTTTTGGAGGGTTATTTATTATTTCAGTGTACTGATAATCCCAACACTACTAGTGAATTCACTGTAGAAATTTTCAATGTTTTTTATGACAGTAAATAATTTTTATGTTTGCTTGTACTTAAAATCAAATATCTTTTATGACATTAAATATGTTTTGTTTTACTTTAAATAGCATACTTAGGAAATTTTTTAAGTCATATAGAAATAAAATTATATTTTACGTGGTTATGAAACAAAAATACTTTTTAAAAAAAACACATAAAAATAAAATACAAAATAACAAGTGACCCAACACTTGGTCTGTAGTTGTGCTATTAGTCGAATAGATAGAAACAAGGGTATAGGTGGAACTGATGAATGCTCCCCGAACATTGTAACAAGTCCTTGATTGGAAAGCAGCTGCGTTGTTTGTTAAGGGAAAGGAAGAGACAAGGTCAAGGATCATTCAGAGAAAAGATGTTTGTTTCTTGCACTCTACACTTCAACACATTGACCCTCTGGCCATGTTCCCAGTTGTGTTGGATTCCCTTCCATACTTTTAAAGATATATTCTGGATAAGCAAATAGAACAGAACAAAAAGTACAAAAGATAATAATTTTTCTCTACCCTTTCATACATTGCTCTCTGTTAATGTTCAAAGTCGCACGTGATTTCCTTACATACTTTTGAAAATATGCTCAAGACAAGCAAAAACCCAAAATAAAGTACAACATGGGAGATAATTCTGTCATTAATTCAAGACGGAGTTATGCTTTATTTACTCTGCACTTCCACATATTGAACTTTATCTATGCTCCCCATCAAGACGGATTTACTTCCATATTTCTGAAGATATGTTCAGAACAAGCAAAAATAACCCCAAAAAACTATAAAATCGTTAATAATTCTGTCATTATTCAAGATATATATTATCTTTATTTTCAAAGGTCCACAACTCTGTCAAAATTCATCGAAATAAAACACAAAGACAATATGCACATCTCGACTTAGCAGTGATGTATCCTAAAAAGTTTCATGACATTTCAACCAAAGGCTGTAGAGAAATAAAGCAGATAAGAATTTGGTGATTACAAATAATATGATTAAAGGGAAACAACTCAAGTTTAAAAACTGAACCTGCCATATTTACGTCTTGCACACACAAGCTGTCTGAAGAGGACTATTTATCTCACTCGTGATTAAAGGGAAGCAACTCAAATCAGACATGAGAAAGCAGAAAATTACAAATTTTACTTTAAAACTTGAGATTACATAAAGAAAATCTATTAATTTCAGTCAAATGTGTTTAGTATGCAAGAAAAATATTCTTACATGGCTTTTTCAGTTCAGATAGACAATTTCGTCCCTTGAAATAACAGTTTTCGGGACGGAATTTTCTATCCAATCCTCCAACCCATGTAAGATTCTTATATTCAGACAAGGTTTTGTGACAGACAGATGGACGGAAAGCACAAAAACAAGTAGTCGCCAAGTTATACTGAACTAATATAATTGATAATCCATTTATGGACTTGTTACTAAAATTATAAATCTCTTTTTCCAAAAGTTGATTATGTCCACTGGTATTCAAATTATTATAAAAACTCACAAGTAAAGTGAAAGGACATCTTGAGCTGCAATTGTGTTTCCATAATATCCATTGTGCATAAATTACAGATGTTAAAGGGATTATATTGGCAAGTAACACAAATACGCTGTTAATCCAGACTTTTCCTGTATGCAGTGTGCAAAAAATAATGCTTATGTATTGACGTATAACCTTTATTTACTTGAAAGTTATCAAATTAACAGTAACTGAATATCGGCCAAAACTTTAATACGTCCCGCAATAAGTTATTGCGCAATGTTTGCATTAAACTCCGTAAACTTCCCGAAGAAAGCCTCGAAAACGAGATCGGGAACAAGTCTTCACGATGTTATCCGATGATTGATCGGAAACTCGAAAGCGGTTCGTTGAAAATGATGAATGTAAACAAAAACAAAAAGGTGGCTTCAGAAATCCGATGTTTATAATAAAGAGGTTATGCATTTAGACACTTTAGACACGTATATCTCTAAGTTATAAGTGTATCTTCATGCTGGGCGTGTGTATTGAGGACTGGGAATTGATGGTAATATGACAATATAATCCCTTTAAGGATGTTGAATGTATAAGAATTAGTAAATAATGGAAAAAGTAGAAAGACAGAAATTTCAATATTGTGGACTTCTTATGTAAATAACAGAGCTCTTTTTTTTTCATGTGAATAGTTGTATCAGTGTTTCAAAATCTATATTTATACTGATATCTTGTGAATTGTGTATCTCACTATCTTATAAATTGTGTATCTCGATTTCTTATCAAATTATGTATCTCAATACTATATCAAATTGTGTATCTCAATACCATATCAAATTGTGTATCTCAATATATTATTAAATTATGTATCTCAATACCATATCAAATTGTGTATCTCAATACCATATCAAATTGTGTTTCTCAATATATTATTAAATTGTGTATCTCAATACCTTATCAAATGGTGTAATACACTCTCGATACCTTATCAAATGGTGTAATACACTCTCGATACCTTATCAAATTGTGTATCTCAATACCATAAATAAAATTGTGTATCTCAATACCATATCAAATGGTCTATCTCAATATCTTATCAAATTATGTATGACAATACCTTATCAAATTGTGCATCTCAATACCATATCAAATTGTGTATCTCAATACCTAATCAAATGGTGTAATACACTCTCCATACCTTATCAAAATGTGTATCTCAATACCTTTAAACAAATTGTGTATCTTAATTTTATATCAAATTGTGTATCTCAATATCTTATCAAATTATGTATGACAATACCATATCAAATTGTGTATCTCAATATCTTATAAAATTATGTATGACAATATCATATCAAATTGTGTATCTCAATACCTTATCAAATGGTGTAATACACTCTCAATACCATATCAAATTGTGTATCTCAATACCATATCAAATTGTGTATTTCAATACCTTATCAAATGGTGTAGTACACTCTCCATACCATATCAAATTGTGTATCTCAATACCGTATCAACTTACTATAAACTGATTTTTTTCTTTGTTTGATTTGTATGTGCTGATAGTTGTTCTGCTGTTTATTTTATACCAAAATTGAAAATTAACTCATACCAAAAGGCACTACTGAACCATGAGGTTGATATATCTACAAAGTTTTGTGATGTTATCTTAAATGGTTTTGAAGTTTTGTTTTGGGCCCCAATTAGCTGTCGATTACATGTCTGGCTATCAATCCTGGGGTCGCGAGTTAAAATCCTGGCCCAGCAACAGTCTCCATGATGACTGATATACATCATTGTGTCTCATTATCATTCTTCTCTCACCACTGATTCAAGTGGGAAAGTTACCAGTTTCTTGCGGAGATGGGGTGTGCTCAAGTGCTGGTTAATCCCAGGAAACAGTTGTTAGGTTAACTGATCGTCTGTCAGCCCTCAATGGCATTAAAATGATGCTAAATATTTAATCAATCAATCGTTTCGGAAACAGTGAATTTTATAATTTTGGCTATTGCAAATTTTGTAATTTTCACTATTGTCCAATATATATGTATAGAGGTGGTACTTATACTTACAATCTGGGGCTGCCAAATCCATGTATGGTATGTCTAATGATCGCATCATGAAGATTCTGTAAAAATAGAAATATTTTTACCTCCCATATTTTATTTAATTTTTAAAGCTCAAAATTATTCTTCACTCATTTTCGAGTCTGTAAATATTCAATTAGAGACAACACAACTGCCATCATCAATTGGAGACCCCATGTTTGAACAGCGTCGCTTGGAAACCTAATATTTGCATATCTTGAACTAGAGAAAAAAACATATGTACACATCATCAATTATAGACCACATTCTTCAACAACTTCACCTGTTGTGGTTATCTAATATATATGCATATCTTCAGTTAGAGACAACATTTACATATGTCATCAATTAGAGATCACAAGTTTGAACTACTCAACTTGGAGACCTAACAATTGTATTTCTTTAATCAGAGATCTCATGCTTAAACAATTCTACCAGGAGACATAATAACATAACTGCATATCTTCACTATATATTCACATTTGCTTGAACTTCTCCACTTGGAGACCTTAGGCTAACAATTGTATTTCTTCATTCAGAGATTGAGATCTGGTTGGTGTCTGATTAGCTCAGTCAATAGCGTGTTTGAATATCAATCCAGGGGTCGTGAGCTTGAATCCCCTTTCGGCCACAGATTCTGTGACGATCGATATGCCCATTATATCTCAGTCATTCGTCTCTCGCCTCAGATTCAAGATTCATTATTCAAGATTCAGTTAGTTGCGGAGACGCATGTGTTCTATTGCTGGTTAGCCCTCCAGTCTCCCAGGAAAGAGAAGTTAGGTTAATATATAGTCTGTTAGCACTGAATGGCTTCAAAATGACACTAAATATTCCAACAATATACTGTCACATTTACCTGAAGTCACGTATACTTACTTGTTTAGAAATGGTTCTAATAAAGGTGATCCTGGTGGCAACCTTTCACTAGGTGGATTCTGACAGGAACCTGAAGGTTAAGATATAAACATGAAAATCAGAGAAAGGAGCAACATGTGATTTTCATATGAAAGATAAATAATGCGGTTGTCATATGAAAGACATATCATGTGATTGTCATATGAAAGATATATCATGTGATTGTCATATGAAAGATATATCATGTGATTGTCATATGAAAGATATATCATGTGATTGTCATATGAAAGATATATCATTGACTGTTATATATTGACTGTTGAATTCTCAAATGAGGAAGGCACTTAGTTACCTGAATGTTAAATACATATCTGCCATGTTCATACATGCATTAAATCAAAGGATATCTAAGAAGTAAAAGGGATGTCATACCATTTATAGCATGAAAATAGAAGGAAAATATGACAATCGCCCATCAAATATTTACGACAGGTTCATACTGCCTATAATTATTGGTGTAAACGAAATTTTTTGTTTGGATATACAAATTACACACATTCCAACTATGGGAGAATCAAAATTATGGTTATTGATTCATACAAAACCACCAGCTTTCACGTTTTAGCTACAGATATTCAGCTCTTTAACTATGCTAAACATACGTTTTACGTAGCTAGGGTTGAAAACCGATTCACCAGTTACGACATCATCTGCCATTGGTAGGGGACCTCAGATACATATCCATGACAACTTGTCTCCTTCCATAAGTAACTGGCAAACATCCCCATATCCAATGTTTGGACCAAATCAGACTAAAAACCACAACTTCAGAGTTGGAAGGTTAAAGCTCTTATGACAGTGTCTTAGACCAATGAGCCCCTGAAGGACACTGATTTTCATATGAAACTCAGCATATATTATGGTATCTTTATACTATGAGCTTATCATATACCCGGTATGAATCCTATGAAATAAAACATATTACAATCATATGAGGTGTAGCATATAGCAATCCTATGAAATGTAACATACAACAATCCTATGGAATGTACCGTATAACAATCCTATGAAATGTAGCATATAAGAATCCTATGAAATATAGCATATAAAAACCCTATGAAATGTAGCATATACAATGCCTATGAAATGTAGCATATAGTAATCCTATGAAATGTAACATATAGCAATGCTATGAAATGAAACATAAAGCAATCCTATGAAATGTAGCATATACAACGCCTATGAAATGTAGCATGTAGTAATCCTATGAAATCTAACATATAGCAATCCTATGAAATGTAGCATATAACAATCCTATGAAATATAACATATTGCAATCCTATGAAATGTAGCATATGAAATGTAACATATAACAATCCTATGAAAGGTAGCATATACGACGCCTATGAAATTTAGCTGTAGTAATTCTATGAAATGTAACATATAGAAATCCTATGTAATGTAGCATATAACAATCATATGAAATGTAACCTATAACAATCCTATGAAATGTAACACATAGCAATCCTATGAAATGTAGCATATGAAATGTAACCTATAACAATCCTATGAAATGTAACATATAACAATCCTATGAAAGGTAGCATATATGACGCCTATGAAATTTAGCTGTAGTAATCCTATGAAATGTAACATATAACAATCCTATGAAATGTTGCATATAACAATTTTATGAAATGTAGCATATAACAACCCAATGAAATTTAGCATATAACAATCCCATGAAATGTAGCATATAGTAATCCTATGAAATATAACATATAACAATCCTATAAAATGTAACATATAACAATCCTATGAAATGTAACATATAACAATCCTATGAAATGTAGCATATAACAATTTTATGAAATGTAGCATATAACAACCCAATGAAATTTACCATATAACAATCCTATGAAATGTAGCATATAGTAATCCTATGAAATATAACATATAACAATCCTATGAAAAGTAACATATAGCAATCCTATGAAATGTAACATATAATAATCATATGAAATGTTGCATATGAAATGTAAAACATCTAAGCTCAAGGCCTTGTACTACAAACTTTAACCTGCTAAAAAGCTCCAACAAACTTTCTAAGTCTAAAAGGACAAATATTCTGCCAAAATGCAATCAAGAGTTATGGTTCTTGTCTCTATGAATTTCCTAGAGGATGCTGAAAACAATTTGAAGTTTTATTCATGTCCAATGATAGGTTGATGAAATTAATACCAACTCAAAATCTTTAACCTGCTAAAAATCTCTAAGTCCGAAAAGGCCATTACTCTGTATAAATGCAACCCAGAGATATGGTTCTCATCTCTGTGCATTACATTGATGATGCTGAACATACATGTGTCATTCATATAAGTGTCATCTCACCATTGATTTTTGTTCTTTATTCTATAGTAAATAATAAAAGTTTGAAGGCTTGTCATTCATAGAGAAACCCAAATGAAAGAAGTGAAACCTACATTTTACTGTTTGTCAACCTCTGCACTATCAAAATATGATGAGAAAAGCAGGGGTCATGTTTCATATAAGAGATTTTTTTTCTGCTCAGTGTGTACACTGGTGACAAAGTGAAAGTAGACTTCCGAAATCATGTATTCATACCCCAATTTCCAAGCATCAATTTTTTTTTCTAAATTCACAATTCAAACATGACAATGCTATCAAAATGTTCAAAATACATCAATAATGCCATTCAAATAAAAAATGAGCATTAAAATAAGGATAATGCATTTTTAAAGAAGAAGAAATGAGGATTATTTAAAACTGCCATTATGCGATTACCCCACGGAAGCACTTCCTTTTTGCAATGGTGGTACTATGCCTATACTATGATGAGTGATGTAATTATTATTTGTACCTGCTAAAAAACTTTAACCACCTTATCTAAGAGTAAAAGGGCCATAATTCTGCCAAACTGCAACCCAGAGTTATGGTTCTTGTCTCTGTGTGTTCCAATAGTGATGCTGAACACAATGTGAAGTTCATTCATATCCAATGAGTGGATGCAAAGATATATTACCTGATAAAAAACTTTCACCTGAAAAATTAAGTTCAAAAGGGCCATAACTATGCCAAAATGCTACCAAGAGTTATTGTTTTTGTCTCTGTGTGTTCCATTGATGATGGTGAACACACATGTATGTAAAGTTTCATTCATATTGAATAAGTGGTTGCATAGATATCTCACCTGATAAAAATATTTAAACCTGAAAAACAGACCCCCGCGCCGTGGCGAGTACAATAGCAACCCTATCCTATGAATAGTCAACCTAAAAATCCAATGAATGTAACACAATAATAAAAATCCAATGAAATGTAACACAATTATAAAAATCCTATGAAATGTAACATAAGAACCCTATGCAACAAGAAGCATGAGAATTGTATGAGAATATATACATATGAGAATTTCTGGAAAATCAGTACATATGAGAATTTCAGAATTAGTACATATGTGAATTCAGTACATAGCCTTTTAAGTGAGAACTTGTGATGCTACCATTACAACATTACATATGATAAAATTGTTTAAAACATTTTGGTGATTTAACATTTTCTGTCTCGTCATCTTCTTTTTTACTGCACAGGTAACAAAATCTCGGTATGGTATGGAGAAATTTTTTGCAAATAAGTAAACTGTTAAAAAACATCTAACATACTTTCTGTTAGTTAAAAAAACATATCTGACATACTGCCTGTCAGTTAAAAAAATATCTGAGATACTGTCTGTCAGTTAAAAAAACATCTGACATACTGCCTATCAGTTAAAAAATATCTGACATACTGCCTGTCAATTATAACCCATCTGCCATACTGCCTGTAAGTTGCCACCTGGACATAAAGTAAATCTCTTTAATCATTTGGTGAACTACCCAGCTCAGAATGACATTAAAGAACTACCTTGTTATCAAACAGTTGAGTTTAAGGATTTCGCCAAAATAAAATTAATGCACGTTTTCTTTCATCCATCTACCCATAAAAAAGCTGCCTACTTTTTTCACAATTCAGAGACTATTTCTCGGATCATGGCAATTTCGTATATGTATGTGGAATTTAGTTAAAGTTTTTGTATGAAAATATTTATATTCAATTTAATTTCAATTCTTTTTAATAGAAAGTATAATATTATCCTTACTTAAAGGGAGTGAATCAGGATAAAACACAATAAATGTCTTAAAAAGTTATATATAATTATCAACATGGATAAAAAGCATCTCATTATCATTAATGAATATCAACCGAATAGTTTATTATGTCAAATCAACCAAAACATGACACAATTGATATGTAAATTTGATTGGTAAACATGACTACTAAATACTGTTTGACAACATTCGTATCATCATTATGATTCTTTCTATGATAAAACAATTTTTACTATGCGTAAACCTGTATAACAGATCAAACTGAAATGAAAATGAAATCACGCGACTCATTTAATATGACACAATGTATGTTGTCATTTTTAAGCAGGAAATCTATTTTAGTCTAACCTAGGCACAAGGTTGATCAATATATTATTTTGGCATGTTTAAATAGATATCATTTGGAAATACGGGGTCAGTGAGTATATATATTATATATAGGCATGGTATATTGGAAACAAGAGGCCCAAGAGGGCCTGAGGATGCTCTACTAATTCATAGTGGCCATAGCACTTTTTGAAATTCCCCAATATTAACCCTCTTTTTGGGGGGGGGGGGGGGGGGGGGGGGCGGGGGTCATCTTAACAACATATGGATAAATACCCCCACCACACCCATACTGAACAAAAACTAAATTGCTATGAAAAGGAAATACTTTAAATTCCCATACTATTCATCTGTAAAGATACAGAACCCTTATACAACCCAGCCCCTTAATTTAACAGAACTTCAATCACCCACTCTTAGCAATTTGTTAAGACCAGAAATGATTCAAATTTTAAAAAGAAGTTTTTTTGTACACATGGATGCAAAATGAAAAAATTCAGTTTTCCCTATAATACTCCTATGTAAATTTAGCCCCTAAATTCTTATCTGCAATCAAACCCCTACACATAGGGATAATTTATGCCAAATATGAACAAATCTGACATACCGGTTCTAAAGAAAACAATTTTTGTAATTCCCAATTTTTACCCTTTTGCGGCCCCTCCTGACCCCTTAAGACAGTGGAACTCAGTCATTTTTACAAAACTGAACCTCCTTCACCAAACAATGCTTCTGTGAAGATAAAGGCAATATCATTTCCATTTTAAAAAAATATATATATATATTATAATGACACGTGTCCCCTAACTGAACCCTGGGCGCGGGGTAATTTTTAACTCTAGGGACACCATTTGAACAAATCTAACAAAACTATAGTTTGTTATCATTACTACATAAACATTTTGACAAACTGTTGGGCCATTCATGAGAAGTTTTGGACTATTTTTAGTAAAGGCACCCATCTTGAATTTTAGACTGAAAAAAAAAAATCTTCTGTATAGTCTCCTATGCAATAGAAACATCCATGTGAAGTTTCAGTTTAATTGGCCTAGTGGTTTCAGAGAAAGTGCTGCTAACACACTTTGGAGACCACAGACGACAGACGACAAACAATGGACAATGCACCATCGCATAAGCACTTCTGACCTTTTGCCAGTAGAGCTAAAAAATGTATTTACCCGATTTAAAAATTCTAAAAAAAAAGGTGATTTATTCCCTTTAACTACCGAATTTTGAAAATGAGAGCAAATAAACATTATTTTGATGTTGGCCTCATGTGTCTTTTATGCTAAAAACTTCTGAATATAAATAGTACAAAATGATTAATATTCCTTTATATGCTTAAATAAAAGATAACAAGTAAGAATTTAATTTCTTGTATGTCAAACCAAATATATAACAGTCAAAGGGAAATAACTCAATTTGGAAAATTATCACTAAATTTTGCTTTATTCCAAATAACTAAAATCTACTCATCACCCTTTGGAAAATCATTACAAACAGGGACAGGTATCACGAAAAATTTCATATCGCAATATATCTTGATACAGGACCAATGTATCATGATATGTATCGTGATCTTTTCCTTTAAAATCACCTACCTAGTTGCTTGGAAAGATATGAAAAAACTTATGTGACACAGTCTAATGCACATTGATGCTGGTTACCAAATTTTCCTCAAGTGGAACATATAAAATATTTCAAACAGGAAACCAGCGCACATTATGCTATAGTCTCATTTTGAATACTGAAATTCCATAAAATTATCTAAAAATAACTGACTTTCCTTGATGATTTATTGACACTGACGATTATTTTGAACATTTATGGAATTCACCAAGCGTATAGGTATGTCAGGAGTGTTATATAATATTGGTTCTGTATTGCGGTATATCGGTGTCAGATATTTTCACCTATATAATATTTTAATTATCTATTATGATAAAGAAAGCATAAAACTTGCATTTATGATGAAGCAAACTTTAAAAAAAATATAACAGAAGTGGTGGGGTGGGGGGGGGGGGGGGGGGGGGGGGGATTATATTTTCACCCTTTTCCACAAATCTCATATATCCCAACTTCAGTTTTTTAATGATTACATTCAATAATTCAATCCACCCCCAAACACACACCCTCATCTCATCTAACACAACTTCAAGTTTTTATATTAATTTTCATCGATTACCTTCAACAGTATGACTTAATATGCTTAATCAGACAAAAGAATATGTTAAGATACATTACATGACTATCTGAAGTAGAAAATTTGTGATTGTTGGAGGATAGATTGTCATTAAAGTGAAGGGGGGTGGGGGTGGGGGTGGGGGGGGGTGAGTGAAAATATAATGGCTTTAATATTTTCACCCGCCCCTCTATTCTTACAATATACATTTGGTTACTATCTCAATTAGATTGCTTTTGTGTGTTACAGTATAGTTGTCATTACAATGAAGATAATCAAGCAATAATTTAAAATAATGAAACTTTAAATAAAAGATTTTGGGGGAGAGGGGTGAAAATATAATGGCTATATTTTCACTCGCCTCATTTCTTCTTTAAAGAAAGATTAGATGACTATCTGAAGTAGATAGTTTGTGCTATAATCTGGAGGATAGATTGTCACTAAAGTGAAAGAGAATCAAATTATAATTTTTAAAATATGAAAATTGGGGTGGATGGAAGGCTATAAATATTATAGCCATTATATTTTCACCCGCCCCTCTATTCTTCCAAAATACATTTGGTTACTATCTCAATTAGATTGCTTTTGTTTGTTCAGGTATAGTTTGTCATTACAGTGAAGGTAATCAAGATATAATTTATAATAATGGATCAAATTATATTATTTTAAATATGAAAATTGGAGTGGAGTGGGGTGAAAATATAATGACTATAATATTTTCACCCGCCTCTCTCTTCTTACAAAATACCTTTCATTACTATCTCATTTAGATTACTTTTGTTTGTTAAAGTATAGTCATTTTAGTGTAGATAATCAACTTGGGATAAAAAAGTATTTTTAAGAGAGGGTTAGGAATGTTGGGGTGAACATATTATAGCAAAATTCTATAATATTTTCACCCACAGGTGAATTTTTAGGCGGGTGAAAATATGACACCGGTAATAACACGCACCCCTTATTAAAATAGTAAAGATAACTTAATGCAACATACACTAGCAGAGAGTTCAAAATATAAACCCAGACAAACCCCATTTACTTTTATAAAGCAGATTTTGTTTCAAACTATAGTTAATTTTTATACTCTTTTTTTTTCACCCCAACCCTTTTTATTTTCATAAAAAAAAAATCAAGAAATAAAAAAAAAAAAAAAATCCTCTGCCACCCCCACCAACCCTCTCCCCTTTTTAGGATGATAATCTAGCAATTAATTTATAATGACGTTATCTAGGAAAGGATGATTAAGTGACAACCAGTGCCCGGAGAGACCCAAATTAGTGTCTCCCACTTTTCGCAAAGTGGTGGACAATAACATAACGAAATTGGACATGACACCAATTTGGCAGAACAATAAGAGATGGTTAAACATGTGCTCAGGTTTGACATGTTTTGTACTTGATACTACTCCGTTCACAGAGCAGCATCAGAGTTGTCAGTGCCTCTGAAGCATCTGAGGACAAACCAAGATTTGGTAGTGATGCCATGGATCACTTATAAAACGAGTATTTGATGTTGACCTACTTCCTCAGCTATAAATGAAATAGCTCCAGAAATGAGAAAGTAGATCAACACCTAACCTATACATAAAACAATATCAAATTTGAATAATTTCATTCCATATAATCATGTATGTCATAAAAATTACTAACTTTTTCTAGAATGACAACAATACCTACCGAGAAAGTTTGACAGCGATATAAAACACCTGCCAGTAATGAATGCGTCAAATCCAGCCTCATGCAATACATCAGTTTCTTTGTACCGATTGTCCAAACCATCTGCAATCACTGAAATGTCAAAACATACTTGTACAACACTCAGAAATAGAATCTGACAAACTACAAAGGTATATCAAGATTTTTAAAACAAGAGTTGTCAGAAGACCAACAAAGCTCACCTCTGGGTGTTTAATTCCAAAAAGGGCCATAACTGTGCCAAAATGCAATCCAGAGTTATGGTTCTTGTCTGTGTGTGTTCCATTGATGATGGTGAACATACATGCAAAGTTTCATTCACATCAAATAAGTGGTTGCATAGATATCTTAAACTTAAACGCAAAAGTTTAACCTGGGTGTCCACAGACGCCGCCGGGTCATGACAACAGATCTCCTTGGACTTTGTCCCAGCGAGCTAAAAAGTTGAATTCGCCATTAACATTTTCCCCCTAAATATATTATGCCTATAATGTATTCACTGATCCATAATTGCAATAATTACTCATAAATGTCTCAGACGCAAATGCAATTACACCTGTTCAACAACAGAGAAGGAACTCAACCTAACCTCACAAAATGTCATAGAAATATATATATAACAGTACATACCAACCTTTGGTGTATTGAAGGGAGAAAACTCTATGGTAACAATTACGATTCAAACACATCCAATCTCATAAAAGAGTTGTAGAAAAATATAAATATAATAACTTTTTTTATGTACCAACCAACATATGGCTTACTAACGGAAAGAAGAGAACATAATCAATAACTCAAAATGATGTAAAAATATAAATATAACTATTCCTACGTACCAACCTCTGGTTTACTGAAGGGAGGGAACTCTGAAATAGTCAATAGATTGCTCAGTCCAGAACTGCTTATTCTTTCCTGAAAATAGAAATCAACCTTGATGTAATAAAAGTGAAAAGTATGGAGGAGATAATCCTAAAACAAGAATAAGTCAATACGGAAAAGTTTTATGTTTATAGTTTAAAGCATTAGACATGGGATCCTTGGTTTATGAGTTTGGTTCCCAACTGGGACCGTGTTTTGTGTCTTAGGGTAAGACACAAATTTCAGAATGTGTAAAATTCCACTCGTCTGCAGCATTTGCAAGTTCAATTCACTGCAGGCTAGTGAAAATCTGTAAATGCTCAACTAATCAGGCAAATCCGTTTTTTGCTCCAGATAGGTTGCGTATCCACTTAATTTATGCAAATGAATTTCATGATACAGTTATATTCCAATACTGAACATATGTGATACGCATACATATTCCCCAATATGAAAAAAATAGAAGCAAGCATAAAATATTAACAAGATTTGTTGTCACAATCCTTTGAATGTTCCACAGCGGAATATGCATAGAATAACAACATAATAAATATGGCATCCAAAAAAATTGACTATTGGCGATTTCTTCATGACAAAAAAGAACATCTACTATCATAGCAAAGTCCATCGTGGCAGAACTACTGCACAACACGATAACATCAGCTGTTATACTTGCTAAGAAGCAAAAAACAAACAGACAGGTAAGTTATAGGTCAGACTGGACAATATATCTCCCATATATGTACAACCAAAGTTTAATTTGTTTGCTGAGTATTTCGATTAGACTGGACTATTGTTATCCATTGTAATCGTCTTTAATCTGAGCTTGGGTCTTCCAAGCTATGACCTCAGCGGTGAACGGTAGCTGCAATATAAACTAAACTTTCGACCACTCTGCCAGAGACCTAAAAAAAGATAGTGACATCATTATATTGAATAAAGATTGCTATTTCTTTTGTTGAAAAAGTCCAGCTTGAAGTGTGTCATGATTACAGCATTTGTTTTCCAATCAATCTACAGACTCTTACCTTAAAAGGCTGTGTGCTGGCCATTAGTTTGGTATCTATTAACCTTAAAAATACAAAAAATACAAATGACATAAAATTAACAACAAAAATCTTTAAAATTCTAAATCTCTGTACTATACAAACATGTCCTCTAACTTTGAACTTTTCAAACTGTTTTCTATGAATGTTATTCAGATAAAAACTGAACTACTGAATAACTATTCATATTTGCTATACTCCATGCTCTAGTTTATAACATGCACAGGGTACTTTCTATATTATTTGTGTTTTGGTTTGTCAGGAAGCCATTTAATAGAAAAAAAATGTTATACTATACAAGACATGTCAATTATCATTCAGGAGAGTTTTTTGTCAAAAATTCAGATTTTATAAATTTATTTTGGAGTTTTGTTTATTAAAACTTGATTTATTGTAAAATATTATCACAGGTCTCACAGGTAAGACAGCAGGGCCCGGTTAGCTCAGTCCGTAATGGGTCTGACTATCAATCCATGGGGTCATGAGTTCAAATCCCTATCTTGCCACAGCTTCCGGGACGATTGCTATATACAACATTGCATCTCATTGTCTTTTGTTGCTCCCAACTGATTCAAGTGGGCAAGTTATCAGTTACTCGTTGAGATGGGTATGCTCGAATATTGGTTAACCTCCAAGGATCCCAGAAATGAGTGGTTAGGTTAACCGATTGTCTGTTAGCCCTCGATGGCATAAAAATAACACTGAACATTCAAACAAAACGAGCATAGTCACATGACTAGCCATCAGAGAGATACAACTTGGATCTGAGACGTTTATATCTATAGTACCTTTCAAATTTTTCACAAAATCAACTTAATATTAGTATGCTATGATTGATACAACGTTAAAAGTTAACGTAGGCTGTATGTGTATAAGAGCCAAAGGATAATGAAAAACAATAGTTACCTTGGAAACACGCATCTACACATTGACTTGAAATCTTTATAATCCTGAAATTTAAAATGACATAAATTTGTCATGATACAGAGGTAAAACAAGAGGTCCAATGAGGTGTAAGCCGCTAACCACATTCTTACCTGTCAGTTCTATTGACCATCAAGTGCTAATCCCAGAACAAGTCCAGCTACCTTTCTTGTCTATATTGGACCACAGCATGGTCTAGTGGTAGAGCGTCCACTTCGTATGTGGAAGGTCGTGGGTGTGATCCCTAACCGGGTCATACCAAAGACTTTAAAAATGATACTAGAAGCTTCCTCAGAGGAGAGTTCTAGGTCTGGTCGACCCAGTGTCTGTATAATATGACTGGGTGAGGTATCATACCATGTGTCTGCGGCATGATACTCCAATGTGACAGTGCTCAGAATACTGTTTCAAGTAGACACTGTCGTGATATGACTGAAAAATTGTTGAAAACGATGCTAAATGCCATACAACTACAACTTGTCTTTATTGAGCTAGGCCCTCGAAATTTCATCTTCATGTAAAAATCAAAGTTACCTAATAGGCACCAATGAACTATAGTTTCTTGATTTTAACAAATTTTAAGCATCTTTCATATGTTTGAGGAGCGAGGGACAGAATTTTCCATTTGCATCGAAACCCTCTTGAAAAATTATTTTCTAGCGTAAAAATCCTAACTGTGTGATATTTTAAGATTTTTATTCTGGTCAATTTTTTATAGAAGCGCAATGATATTATAGTATTTATCACAGTGTGAGGTATTTATGAATGAAAACGACATCTGACGTTATGATATAGCCAAGGAGGGCAGGACATCTGACGTTATGATATAGCCAAGGAGGGCAGGACATCTGACGTTATGATATAGCCAAGGAGGGCAGGACATCTGACGTTATGATATAGCCAAGGAGGGCAGGACGTCTGACGTTATGATATAGCCAAGGAGGGCAGGACATCTGATGTTATGATATAGCCAAGGAGGGCAGGATAAGCGCATGGAGGCGTGTGGGATGAAAACTTCATTATCGATGAAAATACACAGAAATCCATTTCCGGTATGCAAGAATGGAACATTTTATCCCAGAAATCCTTTCAACAAAAATACAATATGAAAAACATCAAAGCCATTGTATATCATATTTGTAGAACAAACCTGAGGCAGCGGGTAGAGGAACTGATGAATCGTATGTATAACGTCTAAAAGTATATTATGTCCAACCACCAGCTTCCCCTGTAATACATAGAGACAAACTAGTGAATTTATTGAGAGAAAACATGTTAGCAAGTTTATTTCAATGCTTTCAAACACAAGATAATTTAATATTTGAAAAGATTATCAGATATACATCATAAGAATTACAGGATTGTTTAAGTAATATGTAGTAGATGACTGCATTGTGTTGTATGGTGTTTAACCTTGCTTTCAGCATTCACTTGCATCACAACAGTGTCCCGTTGAGACAGTACCACACACTGAAGTATGAGGGGTGATCAGAAAATATGTGGACTCTTGCTATAATGTTTACTTTATACTAATTTATCATTGATCAATTGCGAAGAACGCTTAAAGACTTCTTTTTAATAGGGTTTAACACCATTTGTGACACATTTCAAGTTATATATGGCAAATCCAATTCTATTGGTGGAGGAAGACCTCCGAATGAATCTGAGTAGAACCAACCTCCTTCCACAAGTAACAGGCAAACTTTCTCACATAAAGTTTTTGGAGCAAGTGTGACTCGAACCTACAACCTCATCAGTGAGAGGTAAAGTGATCTTGAGATGGCCCTTAAGATCACTCTGCCACAGAGGACCCCAACTCAATTATTTATAATACAAGAACAACAGGACTTACGCTTTGTGAGATCATCTTTATAACATGTGTAAATCCAACTGCGGCTTCAATGTCTGCCTGCAATATAAATCAAGCAGGAAGGCTGTGTCACCATGTTTGTACCATACATGTAACTATCATACATGTTACAAATTACATGTTACTATCATACATGTAACAATTATACATGTTACTATCATACATGTAACAATTATACATGTTACTATCATACATGTTACAATTTACATGTTACTATCATACATGTTACAATTTACATGTTACTATCATACATGTAACAATTATACATGTTACTATCATACATGTAACAATTATACATGTTACTATCATACATGTAACTATCATACATGTAACAATTATACATGTTACTATCATACATGTAACAATTATACATGTTACTATCATACATGTAACAATTATACATGTTACTACCATACATGTAACAATTTACATGTTACTATCATACATGTTATAATTATACATGTTACTATCATACAATGTCATGTTACAATTATACATGTTACTATCATACAATGTCTTGTTACAATTATACATGTTACTATCATACATGTAACAATTATACACTGATTGTTAAACATGCTATGGTATTACAAGTATGGTTTGGGACATAAAACAAGTGGCCCAAATTGGGCCTGGGACCAAAGTCACTCACCTTATTGCACCTTTCACTTCTTTTCATGTCTTGAGAATCATCGGTGTTCATATATTACCATTCCCATGTAAAAATCAAAGTCCCCTTACTGGACCCCAATGAACACTAGCTCCTTGTTTTGAACAAATTGAAGCTTGAGAGCTTCATGTTGCATTGCTTGACACCAAATTTTGTGAAAATATGTCAAAAGGTTTCAGAGAAGAAGTCATTTGAGAAAAAAAGACGAATGATGGACACAGGGCAATGATCACACTAGCTCGCCAGTTCTTCTTTATCAAATACGGTCTCCCAACATTTATTATCAGACTTCATCAATTTTCTTAACAAACATTTTTAACATG
The DNA here is from genome assembly GCA_029582155.1 of Panopea generosa. Lineage (NCBI taxonomy): Eukaryota > Metazoa > Mollusca > Bivalvia > Adapedonta > Hiatellidae > Panopea > Panopea generosa. The sequence continues at coordinate 56,239,563 of CM055895.1, forward strand.
GTACAAACTTAATATAGTATACAGTCAAACCTGTGTAAGTGGTCACCTCTATTAAGCAGCCTCCTGTCTTAAGCAACCATGACTTCTATTTCCCATTTCTATGCTTTCAGAGTAAATAACCTTTATTAAGCAACAACCTGTCTTAAAAGACCACTTTTGCTCATTCACTTGACTGGCTGCTTAAGACAGGTTTGACTGTACTACAATGTTTTACTCTGTTTAAAGAAATGAATCTTGCAGGTTTTTATAATAGTTTACCTTACATCAAGGAATTATATAGAGAAGGAAAGACAACTGATTGAGATTGTGTGAATGCTCGCGTATTCACTCAAAATCTCGCAATATCTCGTTTTCAATTATCTTAACTCCATTCATCTCAGGAATACAAATCAAAATTTTTACACTGCAGAATGAAATTGGTATCAAAACAATGCCATTCCCAGAAATTTGTGTTTAAAATTGTTGAAGTACCTGTGATGACAAAATTTGTATACTGCAGCTAAAATAACGACAAATTACAATAAATTTTCCTTCAAACATGTTCAAACATTTAAGATAACATACAACTTACAATTTATGTAAAAGAAATCAGAAACCTATGCATGATGAATTATTAGTTTGCAAATGAATCCTTCATGTGCTGTTTCATCAATATTTAGTCAGGAGATGCAAGTTTCCTATCCTTCTATACAAGTCATTGCTTATATCAGTCATCAAACACATTTATTGAACGATTGGTAAACATTGTTGTTCATGTTTTTCTGTCTCAATTACTAACAGCACATAGGTTTTTATGCGCATCACTGTTTTCTTGTACTGACCCACAGAGCTTGGGTGTCATAGTTACAATCACAGTGTTCACAGACTACAAAAGAGCTGTGAGTTTTATATTCCACTGAGGCTACTGATATTGAAAGTTTTTATTCAGATTCTAATAGATAATTCTAAAATATTTGACAAAAACTAGACGCGCTGTAAATTTACTGATCCTCTATAGAAACTACAGAACTAATAATATCACTGAATGTAATGAATACTCCCACATATGTAAATTTAATATATAAACTTGATTTATAAATATAATAGGTCTGAACATTAAGCGCTTGTACCAAATCCTGGGCTTGTTTGTTTTCTTCTATCTTCTTCATATCATCCTCTCCTTTCACTCGTGTAACAACAATATATCTGTCCTTTTTCTCCCCCGTTTTAGTCTGAAGGTGAACCTCACCACCAAATCTGAAAGATGCATAAGCATGTTTACAAAACCTGAAAAATGCTTGTAAACCAGCTTCATATCTACAGATCTGTAAACCGGTTTACCAATCCTTCTTATACAGATATGTAAACCTGTATACCAATCCTTCATAAACAGATCTGTAAACCTGTTTATCAATCCTTCATATACAGATCTGTTAACCTGTTTACCAATCCCTCTTATACAGATATGTAAACCTGTGTACCAATCCTTCATATAAAGATCTGTAGACCTGTTTACCAATCCCTCTTATACAGATATGTAAACCTGTGTACCAATCCTTCATATAAAGATCTGTAGACCTGTTTACAAATCCCTCATATGCAGATCTGTAAACCTGTTTATCATTCCTACGTGTACAGATCTGTAAATCTGTGTACCCAATCCTTCATGTACAGATCTGTAAACCTGTTTACCAATCCTTCATTTGCAGATCTGTTAACATGTTAACCAATCCCTCATATACAGATCTTAGAACATGATTACCAATCCCTTGTGTACAGATCTGTAGACCTGTTTACCAATACCTCAATATAGATCTGTAAACCTGCTTACCAATCCTTCATGTACAGATCTGTAAACCTGTTAACCAATCCGTAGTGTACAGATCTGTAAACCTGTTTACCAATCCCTTGTGTACTGATCTGTAAACCTGTTAATCAATCTCTCATATACAGATCTGTAAACCTGTGTTTCAATCCTTCATGTACAGATCTGTAAACCTGTTAACCAATCCTTCATATACAGATCTGTAAACCTTTTAACCAATTCTTCATATACAGATCTGTAAACCTGTTTACCAATACCTCATATACAGATCTGTAAACTTGTTTACCAATCCTTCATATACAGATCTGTAAACCTGTTTACCAATCCCTCATATACAGATCTGTAGACCTGTTTACCAATCCTTCATGTACAGATCTGTAAACCTGTTCACCAATCCTTCATGTACATATCTGTAAACCTGTTTACCAATCCTTCATAAACAGATCTGCAAAATGTTAACCAATCCCTCATATACAGATATGTAAACCTGTTTACCAATACCTCATATACAGATATGTAAACATGTTTACCAATCTTTCATATACAGATCTGTAAACCTGTTTACCAATCCTTCATAAACAGATCTGCAAAATGTTAACCAATCCCTCATATACAGATATGTAAACCTGTTAACCAATCCCTCATATACAGATATGTAAACCTGTTTACCAATACCTCATATACAGATATGTAAACATGTTTACCAATCTTTCATGTACAGATCTGTGAACATGTTTACCAATCCTTCAGATTCATATCTGTAAACCTATTAACCAATCCTTCATGTACATATCTGTAAACCTGTTTACCAATCCCTCATATATAGATCTGTAAACATGTTTACCAATCCCTCATATACAGATCTGTGAACATGTTTACCAATCCTTCAGGTACATATCTGTAAACCTGTTTACCAATCCTTCATGTACATATCTGTAAACCTGTTTACCAATCCTTCATATACAGATCTGCAAATATGTTAACCAATCCCTCATATACAGATCTGTAAACATGTTTACCAATCTTTCATATACAGATCTATAAACATGTTTACCAATCCATAATATACAGATCTGTGAACATGTTTACCAATCCTTCAGGTTCATATCTGTAAACCTGTTTACCAATCCTTCATGTACAGATCTGTAAACATGTTTACCAATCCCTCATATACAGCTCTGTAAACCTGTTTACCAATCCTTTATATACAGATCTGTAAACATGTTTGTCAATCCCTTGTGTACAGATCTGTAAACCTGTTTACCAATCCCTTGTGTACAAATCTGTAAACATGTTTACCAATCCTTCATAATATTATACAGATCTGCAAACATGTTTATCAATCTTTCATGTACAGATCTGTAAACCTTTTTATCAATCCCTCGTATACAGATCTATAAACCTATTTATCAATCCTTCATACACAGATCTGTAAACCTGTTTACCAATCCTTCATGTACAGATCTGTAAACCTGTTTACCAATCCTTCATATACAAATTTGTAAACCTGTTTACAATAATACAGTTAAAAAAACACCAACACTTCAAAAAACGTTAGTTAAAATTAATACCGACGTTACGGCTTATTGCCTTAATCATGGAATAATAAATATATAAACACCGGAATTAACGTCACATATAATGACGTTAAAATGGTGGAAAAAACAAATGAGCCACGTCGCGCGAAATTCGACTCAAAGAATTATTCATCCAGGAGCCAAACACGCGACAAGACGCGGCTCATAAAGAATATTGTCGCAAACACAAGTACATATTGAAATATTGGATCGAAACGATACTTAAATTCCTATAAATAGTAGTAAAAAAGAGAAATAGGAACAAACGATAGTACATATAACTGTTCAATGAAAGCATCTTTACATATCATATAGCTGTTTTGCATTTAGTCCAAATGGATACAATCTTTGTAATTTGTGAATCCAATAAGTTTCCTTACACAAACGATCAAAGTTATTACTAACAGTGTCGAATGGCATAAATGAAAAATCTTCTATTGAATGAGCATCGGCTTTAAAATGGGTTGCGACATTAGACGAAAACTTTGGATCTGTGAAACTTCTTATATCAAAACCATGACTATTCCTACGTTTTGATACATTTTGATTCGTTTGTCCACCATACTGTACTTGACATTTTTTACATGTAATAAGATATATAACATTTTTAGATGTGCAATCGGTATTACAACGTATACCAAACTTATCACCAGTAATGTAACTAGAGATACTTGAATCTTGTACAATATTGCAACAATGAGAGCATCTACGCCTATTACATTTAACAGAACTAAATGTACATGCATTATGACTTGTAAATTTAGATTGTATCAAAATGTCTTTTATATATTTTGGACCTCTTTACGCTACAATAGGTTTATATGCATGTAACTGTTTAACACTCTCATTGTTAGACAATTTTAACAAGTCCCAGTATTTATTTAGAAAACCACCTATATTAGGTAATGAAGTGTTATAACATACAATGAAAGGTACCACATCACTGTTTTGTTTTTCACTATGCTTAAAAGCGTCAGTTTGCGAAAGTAGTGTCACTTTATTTAATGCCGAGTCAACAATAGAAGGTGAGAAATTACGATCAATAAAATACTGGCGTAAAACAGGCAAAGTATCTTCAAAGTTGCAATCACTGTTTACCAATCCTTCATGTACAGATCTGTAAACCTGTTTATCAATCCTTCATATTCAGATCTGTAAACCTGTTTACAAATCCTTCATGTACAGATCTGCAAACCTGTTTACCAATCCTTCATATACAGATCTGTAAACATGTTTATCAATCCCTTTTGTACATATCTGCAAACCTGTTACCAATCCCTTGTATACAAATCTGTAAACCTGTTTACCAATCCTTCATATACAGATCTGTAAACCTGTTTATCAATTCTTCAAATACATATCTGTCAACCTGTTTATCAATCCTTCATATACAGATCTGTAAACCTGTTTATCAATCCCTCGTGTACAGATTTATAAACCTATTGATCCTTCATTTACAGTTCTGTAAACCTGTTAACCGATCCTTCATATACAGATCTGTAAACTTGTTTATCAATCCTTCATATTCAGATCTGTAAACCTATTAATTAATCCTTCATATACAGATCTGTAAACCTGTTTACAAATCCTTCATGTACAGATCTGCAAACATGTTTATCAATCCCTTTTGTACATATCTGCAAACCTGTTACTAATCCCTTGTATACAAATCTGTAAACCTGTTTACCAATCCTTCATAAACAGATCTGTAAACCTGTTTATCAATTCTTCAAATACATATCTGTCAACCTGTTTATCAATCCTTCATATACAGATCTGTAAACCTGTTTATCAATCCCTCGTGTACAGATTTATAAACCTATTGATCCTTCATTTACAGTTCTGTAAACCTGTTTACCGATCCTTCATATACAGATCTGTAAACTTGTTTATCAATCCTTCATATTCAGATCTGTAAACCTATTAATTAATCCTTCATATACAGATCTGTAAACATGTTTATCAATCCTTCATCTATAGATCTGTACACTTGTTTACCAATCCACATATACAGATCTGTTAACCTGTTAATCAATCTCTTGTGTACTGATCTGTAAACCTGTTTATCAATCCTTCATATACAGAACTGTAAACCTGTTTATCAATCCTTCATAATTATACAGATCTGTAAACCTGTTTATCAATTCTTCATATACAGATCAGTAAACCTGTTTATAAATCCTTCATATACAGATCTGTAAACCTGTTTACCAATCTCTCGTGTACAGATCTGTAAACCTGTTTATCAATCCTTCATATACAGATCTGTTAACCTTCATATACAGATCTGCACATCTGTTTATCAATCCTTCATATACAGATCTGTAAACCTGTTTACCAATCTCTCGTGTACAGATCTGTAAACCTGTTTATCAATCCTTCATATACAGCTCTGTTAACCTTCATATAATACAGATCTGTAGATCTGTTTATCAATCCTTCATATACAGATCTGTAAACCTGTTTTCCAATCCTTCATATAAAGGTCTGTAAACCTGTTTATCAATCCTTCATATACAGATGTGTCAACCTGTTTATCAACCATTCATATACATATTTATAAACCTGTTTATCAATTCTTCATATACAGATCTGTAAACATGTTTATTAACCCTTCATATACAGATCTGTAATATGTGTATCAATCATTCATATACAGCTCTGTTAACCTTCATATACAGATCTGTAGATCTGTTTATCAATCCTTCATATACAAATCTGTAAACCTGTTTACCAATCCTTCATATACAGATCTGTAAACCCCTACACTGACGAAAATAGTCTCAATATTTAGTCATATTAAGTCATTTTTAAACATTTGTCAACTGTCTTAAATTGTATCTTTACTTACTTTGTTTTTAGTGACTGATATGTAAGTTTCCTTTGGTATGCAGAACACCCTGCAAGGGCGAGCTCATCCTGCTCTCCAGATTCTAAAAACTTCTCCACCTGTTTACTGCAAAAATAAAGAGTTATCTGTCAAGGTGTGTTATGTATTAAAGCATAGTATATAATAAGCTGTGGTTTCTATTTATAGGTGGCAAACTCTATGGTCTTGTATGCTCGGTTTGCATATGTGTGGAGTGTGTGGTCCAATGATAGAGCATCGGACCCACAATCCAACCATCCTCAGCCATGGCTATGTGTATTGTCATTGAGCAAGGCATTTTATCCACATAATAATTATGCTCAGTACTGGTTCTGAGAATGATTTGTCTAAGTTGTAAAAAAATTTTTCACAACTGATGTAAAATAAATAAGTTCAAATATCTTAAAATATCTTCTTGCATTGTGGCTAGGCACATTCTCCACATACACAAACACACACCATCCCCTTCAATCCACAGTGAATGAGGTTGTTCAAATTCCACAATACCCTGTAAGAAAAAGTCCCCTTTCATCCACTCCGGGATAAAACAACCTTCTCACTCCCACAACAGGCTGTTATAAACTATCCTTCTCACTCCCACAATAGGCTGTTATAAACCATCTTCCTCACTCCAACAACAGGCTGTTATAAACTGTCCTTCCACCTCCCACAACAGCCTGTTATAAACTATCCTTCTCACTCACACAGCACACTGTTATAAACCATTCTTCTCACTCCCACAACAGCCTGTTATAAACTATCCTTCTCACTCCCACAACAGGCTGTTATAAACTATCCTTCTCTCTCCCACAGCAGATTGTTATAAAATAACCTTCTCACTCCCACAACAGGCTGCTATAAACTATCCTTCTCACTCCCACAATAGGCTGTTATAAACCATCCTTCTCTCTCCCACAGCAGATTGTTATAAAATAACATTCTCACTCCCACAATAGGCTGTTATAAACCATCCTCCTCACTCCAACAACAGGCTGTTATAAACCATCCTCCTCACTCCAACAGCAGGCTGTTATAAACCATCTTCCTCACTCCCACAACAGGCTGTTATAAACTGTTCTTTTTACTTATATAACAGGCTGTTATAAACCATCCTCCTCACTCCAACAGCAGGCTGTTATAAACCATCTTCCTCACTCCAACAACAGGCTGTTATAAACCATCTTCCTCACTCCCACAACAGGCTGTTATAAACTGTTTTTTTACTTATATAACAGGCTGTTATAAACCATCCTCCTCACTCCAACAGCAGGCTGTTATAAACCATCTTCCTCACTCCAACAACAGGCTGTTATAAACCATCTTCCTCACTCCCACAACAGGCTGTTATAAACTGTTCTTTTTACTTATATAACAGGCTGTTATAAACCATCCTCCTCACTCCCACAACAGGCTGTTATAAACTGTTCTTCTTACTTATATAACAGGCTGTTATAAACCATCCTCCTCACTCCAATAACAGCCTGTTATGAATTATCCTCCTTGCTCCCACAACAGCCTGTTATAAACTATCCTCCTCACTCCCACAACAGCCTGTTATGTCGCCACCCCTGTATGCTAGCCAACACATCTGTACTGCTGGAGTAAACCTCTAACCTTTCAATTACAAAGATGATTTTTATTAAAAAAAACAACAACAGGAAGACAGGGAAGGGCAAGGTGAAAGTAGAACTGTTTGTAGTAAAATATTTTATTTGTTTGTTACATAACGTACCCAACCAAGTCAATAAATTCTTTGTGTTCAGGTGGAACTTCTATTGGTCCCTTAACAACTCCTGCATCAGATCCGCCGCAAGGGGAGATAAATGCTGGTGATGAGAATACTTCATGCTTCTTTTGAATTGCCTCCCTTAATCTGGCTTCATCGGCTGGTTGTAAATATGGGATACCTTCGCGGAAAACTTTGTTGAAATCAAACCCTTGTGACAACAAGAAATCTATACTTGAACTCTGAAAATAAGTAAATTAGGATATGCACTCTTATAGCAGAGCTTCTTGCATGAGTGCTCGTTTATCACTGAATTTATTAAACGAGTTGACAAAATTATATTATGCGATGCTCTGCCATTTTTTTGCCGAATTAAATAAATGAATAATAAATGCACACAAACATAAGATTCTCTTTGTCACTTAACTCAAGAAAATTTATTAAAGTCAATATGCCATGAAAACAGTAATGAAGCTCGCGATTATATATACAAGACCAAATTTTACAGAAAATACAGAGGTTAATCAGAATTTTTGGGAATATATTGATAAGAATATTTTTCAAGTTTACCATGAATTTTGCTGTTTTGGTCCTTTCCCTAAGGCTTAATCATCACAGAGATTGTGGCTGGGCGGGGATGCAAAAACATGGCCTCTTGATTTATAGTCAGACACTACCGACTGAGCTAATCAGCACCCCAACCAACATCACCACCAACCGTGCAAATAAGATGCTGATGATGCAAGGGACATTATTCAGACATTAATTATTCAATATGGCAGGTTCAAGAAGTTTGGAGATCTTTGATTATATAATTACTGTCCAAGTTTGATTAAGATAAAAAAAATGTATGTGCTAGAATGCACACAAGGTCAATAAGTGCAAATTAGGCAATTCAAAGGTCAGTTACATACTGTGCATGTGTTATAAAAATCCATTAAAAAATACAGATGCCAGAGCAGACACAATATCAAAGTTACAAATGGAGGCATCACAGACACAGGTTATCAAAATAGGCCATCTTGAAATGTCAACTACAGAATTTAAGCAATGTATGGGTTTATATTTATTACCTGACAAGAGAAACGGACATCCGGAGCTGACCTTGAATGGGGTTTCGGAAATATGTAGAAGTTAAATGGTTTTGCTGTGTACCTGTAGCAATATAAAAATACTGAAATGCAAATGTCATGTAACTGCTGAATCTTGAAACTGATTTTTTATAAAAAAACACACAAGAATATCTGCTGAAAGTTTACCAGCATGAAGCATCCATTTCAGGCCTCACCACACAGCTGAATTTTGCTCTTTGTTCATTACAAAATAAGATCTAGGATTTCCACGGTTAAATAATCCACAGAGAAAAAATTTAAAGCATGTTTTCTCCATAGCAGAAATGTATCTACTGATAACAATGCACAAAAACTGGCGTGGTGACCAGTTTGGGTGCAGTGCAGTGACACTCCTAAGGTTGTTTGTTTTAAAAAACTTAAAATGCTTTAAAATACATCCATCTGTTAAAATCCAATAAAATGCTATGCCAGCTTTTGCTCTACTCATCAGCAACAAAAAATCACAGCTTGTATGAACCATTTTGAAAATATTTCAAACCTAATTACTAAGAACTAATTTTTTAGTGCAAGAATCGCATTACCTTCAGTAAAAAAGTGACACAACTGTGCAGTACTTGAGACCTTCTGGATGAGTTGAAAAAGATACACATAATATTGTTCCTTATCTTAATATAGTTATGATTCTGTGAATGACACAGCATTACAAAGGTGAAATTTTGCTTTCCTGGCAAACATTAGGGACAACCTGTGAGCTAACGCAGGTACTAAGTCCACTGCATTGGTGTGAGCTAACACAGGTACTAAGTCCACTGCATTGGTGTGAGCTAACACAGGTACTAAGTCCACTGCATTGATGTGAGCTAACACAGGTACTAAGTCCACTGCATTGGTGTGAGCTAACACAGGTACTAAGTCCACTGCATTGATGTGAGCTAACACAGGTACTAAATCCACTGCATTGGTGTGAGCTAGCACAGGTACTAAGTCCACTGCATTGATGTGAGCTAACGCAGGTACTAAGTCCACTGCATTGGTGTGAGCTAACACAGGTACTAAGTCCACTGCATTGGTGTGAGCTAACACAGGTACTAAGTCCACTGCACTGATGTGAGCTAACACAGGTACTAAGTCCACTGCATTGGTGTGAGCTAGCACAGGTACTAAGTCCACTGCATTGATGTGAGCTAACACAGGTACTAAGTCCACTGCATTGATGTGAGCTAACACAGGTACTAAGTCCATTGCATTGATGTGAGCTAACACAGGTACTAAGTCCACTGCATTGATGTGAGCTAACACAGGTATTTAGTCCACTGCATTGATGTGAGCTAACACAGGTACTAAATTCACTGCATCGATGTGAGCTAACACAGGTACAAAGTCCACTGCATTGATGTGAGCTAACACAGGTACTAAGTCCACTGCATCGATGTGAGCTAACACAGGTACAAAGTCCACTGCATTGATGTGAGCTAACACAGGTACTAAATCCACTGCATTGATGTGAGCTAACACAGGTACTAAATCCACTGCATTGATGTGAGCTAACACAGGTACTAAAGTCCACTGCACTGATGTGAGCTAACACAGGTACTTAGCATTTATGAGCATTTCAGGGTCACACCTTGAGATCCAGGGGCCCAAAAAAAGGGGGGGGGGGATGGGGAAGCACTCAATCAAACATAAGCATTAACCATTATGTCAGCAATAAATCACACCAAAAAACATTCCAATGAGTCTATTCAGTTGTCAGATTGTAGATTGAATATTTAGCATTATATTTATATCACAGGGGGCTAACAGACAATCAGTTAACCTAACCACTATTTCCTGGGATCCTGAAAGGTAAATCAGTACTTGATCACATCCTATCTTAGCGAGTAACTGATAACTTTCCCACTTGAATCACCTGTGAGAGACGAATGATAATGAGACACAATGTCGTATATCAATGACCATGGAGATTAGTGCCAGGCGAGGATTCAAACTCACGACCCCTGGATTGATAATCAGACGCGTTACCAACTGAGCTAATCATGCCCGGCTCATCAGGTTTCATAATTTTCTCTTAATTATATAGATTAAGTAAAGTAACCTGCACCCCCCAAGGACAAAACCATAAGACCCAGGGTAATAAAATTAACAATTTTTATAAAGGACCAATAAATGTCAATAATCACCAATTATTTTCAAGTGCTTCTTATAATAAGACGAAGTTTACCTTATAGTTGACTGTTTTGGCCCCAACCCTCAGGCCTCCATGGGGGTGGGGACCATGAAATTCACATTGGTATCAATTGTCATGTCAGCAACAACCAATCACACCAAAACAAAAACCATTCACAAAAGTCTATTCAGTCATAAGAAATAATTTTTTTGGTCATTTTCTCTTATTAAGATTTAGTTAAGTAGACCCATACCCCAGGGCCAAACCATTAGATCCAGAGGCATGAAATTCACAAATTTTATAAAGGACACATAGTCATCAATAATCATGCTCACAATTTGTTTCCGAGTGCTTTCTTTAATAAGTGGAAGACTTTTAATTTTTTTTTTTTTGAATGGGGTTTAACGCCATTTTCAACACATTTCAGGTTATATATGGCATATCCAGTTTTACTGGTGGAGGAAGACCTCAGACTGAGTCAGACTGAGTAGAACCACCGTCCTTCCGCAAGTAACTGGAAACTTTCTCACATAAAGTTTTTGGAGCGAGCGGGACTCGAACCTACGACCATAGCGGTGAGAGGTAAGTGATCTTGAGACGGCGCCTTAGACCACTCGGCCACGGAGGACCCCCGGAAGACTTTTAAAGTTTAACTTTCAGTTTTTTAGGCCCCACCCCCAGGGCCATAACATAATCATTATCACCGTTTGTTTCCATGTGCTTCCGATAGTAAGAAGATTTTTAAAGTTTACCTTGAATTTGACTGTTTTGGCCCTGCCCTTCGAGTCCCCAGCGGAGTGGTGACCATGCAATTCAAAATTTTGATTCGCCCTTAGGTACCAAAGCTGCATACAACGTTTCATTACAATTGAGCTTGTGCTTTTTGAGAAGAAGTCAAAAATGTCAATTGTTTATGGACGCACTAATTTTTTTTAGGCTCCACCCCCATGGCCAAACTGTGAGACCCAGGAACATGCAATTCAAATATTTTTTATAAAGGTCCCATTTACATCCCTTATCATGCTCACCAATTGTTTCTAAGTGCTTTCTATAGTAATGAGATTTTCAAAGTTTACCTTAAATTTGACTGCTTTTGCCCTGCCCCCAAGGCCCAAGGAGGGTGTGAACCATGCAATTCACAATTGTAAATTATATACGAATGCATTAATTTTTAGGCCAAACTGTGAGACCCAGGGACATGCAATTCACAGTTTTCATAAAGGAACCATATATGTCGATAATCATGGTTACCATTTGTTTCCCAGTGCTTCCTATAGTAAGAAGATTTTCAAAGTTACCTTGAATTTGACTGCTTTGGTCCCGCCCCCCTAGGCCACTGGGGGGGAGGCGGGGGGGACCATGCAATTCAAAATTTTGATTCACCCTTAGGTACCAAAGCGGCATACAACATTTCAGAGAAGAAGTCGAAAATGTCAATTGACAACGGACAAAAGGTGATCACAAAACCTCCCTTGAGACGAAGTCTCAGGTAACCTAACAACAACAAGCTGGTCAACCTACCAATTATTGTGCATTTTTAAGTGTAGATATACATGCAATGAAAAAATAAAAATTATAAATATATTTTTAACTTGGAAACTTACATAGAACAAATAGTGTGGCGAGACCTGAGTTTAACAACATTATTAGTTTTTGTTGGGCTGCAACACTAAATACTAGTAATGCAATACTTATCAGTCATATGTTGTATTTAGTATCCCCCAATTTCACTTAACATCTCGACATAAATCTTTAAAACTTCAATAAAATTTTATATATTGTCCTTTACCAATGAGTAAAGATGCTTCAATTCTGTGTGGTTATTCAGTATGTAATGGATTAAAATGACAATTTAGAGAATTTTATGTTAAGTGAATCCGGTTTCAACAGTATAAATTCATCATGAGGCCATTATAAACTAATTGCTAGATTATCATCCAAATTTTTCTTAAAAACTGGGAGGGTGGGAGGATTTTATTTTTGAATTTTATTTAATTTTTAAAAAAATTTTTTTGGCTTTTTTTTTTTTTAAAATTATGGGGCAGGCAGGATCATAAACTAGAAATTAATTTATTATGGCCTAATGTTTTATAAACAGTTTGATTCAAATGTATTTTGTACCCCCACTGCATCACCATAATATTGGTATTGTAATACATGTTTGATTTCAGCAAGTAACTGGCAAACTTTCTCACAAAAAGTTTTTGGAGCAAGCGGGACTCGAACCTACGACCAAAGCGGTGAAAGGTAAGTGATCTTGAGACGGCGTCTTAAGACTACTCCACCACAGAGGATTTTTTAATAAAGTTTAATGTCATTTTCACCACATTTTAGGTTATGTATGGCATATCCAATTTTAATGGTGGAGGAAGGCCTCAGACTGAGTCAGGTTATATATGGCATATCCAATTTTAATGGTGGAGGAAGACCTGTGAATGAATATGAGTAGAACCATCGTCTTTCCGTGTATAAATGGCAAACTTTCTCACGTAAAGGTTTTGGAGTGAGTGGTACTCAAACTTACAACCTTAAGGTGAGACCTTGAGGAGACCTGAGTTATATAAACAACAAAACGAGCTGAACAATATGTATAGTACAAATCAACATGGATTGCTGGGACAAAGATGTTATTGTGGTCTGGATGGTGGAGGAAACAGGAGAACAAACTGTGACCATAATATCCTCTCTGTCTCACATACAATGTGGGAGGGGGCTGGTGAATAAACAAGGTCCATAATATCCTCTCTGTCTCACATACAATGTGGGATGGAACTGAAGAACAAACAAGGCCCACAATATACCCTCTGTCTCACATACAATGTGGGAGGGAACTGGAAAACAAATAATGCCCACAATATACCCTCTGTCTCACATACAATGTGGGAGGGAACTGGAAAACAAACAATGCCCACAATATACCCTCTGTCTCGCATACAATGTGGGAGGGAACTGGAGAATGAACAGTGACCACCATATCCTCTCCATCTCACATCCAATGTGCAGGGCTGTCATTAGAAGCCGGAGGCCGGCGTTTCCCCCCGGCTATTCTTACTTGAACACCCAGCTATTTTCAGCGGATTTTCTTCCATTTTTGGCGGAGGACCCCCGACTTTCCTTCTACTTTTTCCACCTTCCTTACTTCAAAACTTAATGAAAGCTCTGAATGTGTGAGGGAACTGGAGAACAAACTGTAACCACAATATTCTATATGTCTCATACAATGTGGGAGTGAGCTGGAGAACAATGACCACCATATCCTCTCCATTTCACATACAATGTGGGAGTGAGCTGGAGAACAGTGACCACCATATCCTCTCCATCTCACATACAATGTGAAGGGAGCTGGAGAACAGTGACCACCATATCCTCTCCATCTCACATACAATGTGGGAGTGAGCTGGAGAACAGTGACCACCATATCCTTTCCATCTCACATACAATGTGGGAGTGAGCTAGAGAACAGTGACCACCATATCCTCTCCATCTCACATACAATGTGGGAGTGAGCTAGAGAACAGTGACCACCATATCCTCTCCATCTCACATACAATGTGGGAGTGAGCTGGAGAACAGTGACCACCATATCCTCTCCATCTCACATACAATGTGGGAGTGAGCTAGAGAACAGTGACCACCATATCCTCTCCATCTCACATACAATGTGGGAGTGAGCTAGAGAACAGTGACCACCATATCCTCTCCATCTCACATACAATGTGGGAGTGAGCTGGAGAACAGTGACCACCATATCCTCTCCATCTCACATACAATGTGGGAGTGAGCTAGAGAACAGTGACCACCATATCCTCTCCATCTCACATACAATGTGGGAGTGAGCTAGAGAACAGTGACCACCATATCCTCTCCATCTCACATACAATGTGGGAGTGAGCTGGAGAACAGTGACCACCATATCCTCTCCATCTCACATACAATGTGGGAGCGAGCTAGAGAACAGTGACCACCATATCCTCTCCATCTCACATACAATGTGGGAGTGAGCTAGAGAACAGTAACCACCATATACTTTCCATCTCACATACAATGTGGGAGTGAACTAGAGATTAGTGACCACCATATCCTCTCCATCTCACATACAATGAGAAGGGAGCTGGAGAACAAACAAGTTCCACAATATCCTCTCCATCTCACATCCGATGCCAAGATTAATCATTATGACAATGACATAGCCATAACAAATAAAACTGCGAGGCAAATTTATAATTATGACAAGGACTTACTGCTTGGTTTTTCCATTGTAGCTGAACGTACACAGTCCAAACTGAACCAGCAAAAAGTCTGCAGTTCCCTGAAAAAACAATGTTGTCTTATAAGCACATACTGTATTCCCCTTCAAACGCTATCATCAATTTTGATCTGGAAAAATAAATGAATTAAAATCTAAAAAATCAAAAACAAAATATTTTGTTTGCAAATAATTACCAAACAAGATTGTTTGTAAAAAACTTTAAAAAAATCTCAGATCCAAATAAATGCTCCCTTTTGAAAACTGCATCCCTCTATGGACATATTTATTCATAGGAAAATGGTGTATGTGGGAAAAAACATGCATAGCAATGCACATTGAACCACACATATTTCTGGTTTGTCAAATTGTCAAAGACAATTTTTGCATAGAATGCTGAACAGTCAAGACAAGTACTGTCAAACCTGTGTAAGGGGCCACCTCTATTAAGCAACCACCTGTCTTAAGCGACCTTTTTTTCTATTTCCCGTTTCTATGCTTTCATAGTAAATTAACCTGTATTATGCAACAACCTGTCTTAAAGGACCACTTTTACTCTTTCCATTGACTAGCTGCTTAAGACAGGTTTGACTGTACACAAGTTAAGAAGTGCTGGCAGACAACACAGCACAAACTTTTAGAAGCTTGTCACAAAACAATAGCTGCTGCCGATGACTGAAAACTGGACATCAGTCCAGTGCACAGTATGAATAGTGACAGAACATATTGCTGCCAGGATAATCATGAATAGTCAATATCAGAACATATGGCTGTCAGGATAATCCTAAATGGTTAATATCAGAACATATGGCTGTCAGAACAATCCTGAATGGTTAAGATCAGAACATATGGCTGTCAGGACAATCCTGAATGGTTAATATCAGAACATATGGCTGTCAGAACAATCCTGAATGGTTAAGATCAGAACATATGGCTGTCAGAATAATCCTGAATGGTTAATATCAGAACATATGGCTGTCAGAATAATCCTGAATGGTTAAGATCAGAACATATGGCTGTCAGGATAATCCTGAATGGTTAATATCAGAACATATGGCTGTCAGAATAATCCTGAATGGTTAATATCAGAAAATATGGCTGTCAGAACAATCCTGAATGGTTAATATCAGAACATATGGCTGTCAGAATAATCCTGAATGGTTAAGATCAGCACATATGGCTGTCAGGACAATCCTGAATGGTTAAGATCAGAACATATTGCTGTCTGAATAATCCTGAATGGTAAATATCAGATCATATGGCTGTCAGAATAATCCTGAATGGTTAATATCAGAACATATGGCTGTCAGGATAATCCTGAATGGTTAATATCAGATCATGATTGTCAGAATAATCCTGAATGGTTAAAATCAGAACATATAGCTGTCCGCATAATCCTGAATGGTTAATATCAGAACATATGGCTGTCAGAATAATCCTGAATGGTTAAGATCAGAACATGCAACTATCAGGATTATCCTCAATGGACAAATCAGAACATGCACCTGTCAGGATAATTCTGAATGGTTAAGATCAGAACATGTCCCTGTCAGGATAATCCTTAATGGTTAATATCAAAACATATGGCTGTCAGGATAATTCTTTATTGTTAAGATCAGAACATGTCCCTGTCAGGATAATTCTTAATGGTTAATATCAAAACATATGGCTGTCAGGATAATTCTTAATGGTAAGATCAGAACATGTCCCTGTCAGGATAATTTTTAATGGTTAATATCAAAACATATGGTTGTCAGGATAATTGTTAATGGTTAAGATCAGAACATGTTTCTGTCAGGATAATTCTTAATGGTTAATATCAAAACATATGGCTGTCAGGATAATTCTTAATGGTTAAGATCAGAACATGTCCCTGTCAGGATAATTCTTAATGGTTAATATCAAAACATATGGCTTTCAGGATAATTCTTACTGGTTAAGATCAGAACATGTCCCTGTCAGGGCAATTTTTAATGGTTACTATCAAAACATATGGCTGTCAGGATAATTCTTAATGGACAAGATCATAATATGTACCTGTCAGGATAATTCTTAATGGACAAGATCAGAACATGTGCCTGTCAGCATAATTCTTAATGGACAAGATCAGAACATGTGTCTGTCCAGATAATTCTTAATTGATAAGATCAGAACATGTGGCTGTCTGGATAAGTCATAATGGTGGTTAATATCAGAACATATGGCTGTCAGGATAATCCTGAATGGTTAAGATGAGAACATATGGCTGTCAGGACAATACTGAAGTGTTAATATCTAAACCTAAGGCAGGGTTCGACATTAACCCATGTCCGACCGACAAAGTCTAGTAAATACTTGGTTTGGTTGTGTTCTACTGGAGTGTAGGTAGCCCGACTGGTCGTGTTAAATTAAAATTAAGAAATCAATTAAAAAGCACCAAAACCTGAGCTGATAATGTTTATCATTGAATCAATTAAAATGCACCTGCCGACAAGGATGTAATATCATTGATTATTGATAATTTGTAGCACTATGTTCTATATTTTGCGACATTAGAAGACAAATTTATGATTTATTAGTATTAACGACGAACAACACCTTTCGACATGTCTCTATTCAATTTTGGCTTCACTGGGGGGAAAAGATCGGGATGATAACAATGACAAAAATACAAAAGGCAGAACTGAAACAAAGAAAACTTATGAGAAAGCTCTGATTGTGACCAACTTTCAGTGCTATGTCTAAATTTGGTCAGGTCTATTAGTTTTACCTGAGTTACTAGCCCGGTGGTCTAGTAGAAAAAAAATTAATGTCGAACCCTGCCTAAGGCTGTCGGGATGATACTGAATTGTTAAGATGATAACATAAGGCTGTCAGGATAATCCTGAATGGATAAGATCAGAATACATGTCTGTCAAGATAATCCTGAATGGTTAAGATCAGAACATATGGCTGTCAGGATAATTCCAAATGGATAAGATCATAACATGTGACTGTCAGAATAATTCTGAATGGTTATTATCAGAAAATATGGCTGTCAGGATAATACTGAACAGTTAAGATGAGAAATGTATTTATTATGGGTTTAAAGCAAATGAATACAAATACGTGTAATGTTCAGTCAAGAGTATAGAGCATGAGCCAACTTGTGCCATACAGTCAGGATATAAATGATACATGTGTAGACCTCTCCATTCGAGGTCAATGCATTTGCAGAATAGTTTCGTTGTTTACACATATTTTCATAGATCCCCCACCCCCATGCAAGAGGTCAAAGTAAAGTACATGACAAAATAACATGATGAGTGACAAGTGATTCATTTTCCTATGTGCAAAACTAATTAGAAAACAACACTTTCAGTTTAATACCTGCACAAATTTAATATATACAATATATAAAGATTCAAGGTTTTGTTTCTTATTTAGGTGAAAGACAGACGATGGACGAAGGGAGAGCTGCAAAATGTTTTTTGTATCAAATTCCTTTCAGTGATTGGTAGGAAAATAGCAAACAAACACATTTTTCATATAATCATACCACTCCCTTTTTTAAGACAATTCAAACCACTGTATTTTGTGATACTGAATATGGTTGGGAACAATTCTGCAATATTAAGATGGGAACTTTTTTAGGAACTACCTGAACAAGTTTATGGTATCGTTCCTCTGGTGTGTCAAAAACGGCTGTTGGAGATAATCCCGAGTGGTTGAGACCAGTGAATTCTCCATCTATAGCAAGAAAACTGGCCTCTTTGATGGCCGCAGACACCGTATCTAAGGCTTCTTGGAAATCTATATGAAAAACAAGCAGAAATAATCTTTTACGGTTACAATAGAAATTATTCAATTTTATAGAATACAAACTTATTTATGCATAAAAAAATTATTTTAATGTAAAACTCGTTGCTTATATGCACAATTGCTATGCACGTTAACAAATACTTAAGTATTCACCAATTTTAAATGCACCATATACACAGATACGCATCTTATCAAGGGCTCTGAATTCATTGTATGTTTTTATTTTTAAACCTAACAACCGAAACCTCGCCCTTTCTTTTGAATATATTTTCAAAAAGTCTTTGTCGATACAACGACGCATGCCTAGGTCCCCACAAGGGGTTTGGCATTAACTGGAGATAGATAGACAAACATCTTAAATATTTAAATTTATAACAGAAAAAACAAACTAAGAACAAGAAATGTCACTGTTAAGTGTCACATGCCACCTCCCCCCCCCCCCCCCACACACACAAATGGTATGTGAAAAATAACAATATATGTTATAATAGGTAGCGAATATCAAGAAGAATCCAACAGATTCAAAGTGTTGTCA
Organism: Panopea generosa; assembly: GCA_029582155.1. Taxonomy (NCBI): domain Eukaryota; kingdom Metazoa; phylum Mollusca; class Bivalvia; order Adapedonta; family Hiatellidae; genus Panopea; species Panopea generosa. The sequence goes on from CM055895.1 coordinate 56,259,340, forward strand.
TACATACTCAAAGTGTGACCATGTCTAGGTTTTACTTACGACACGTCGTCATGTCATCTTGATAAATTGAGCCAAGTTAAAGACAAAGTCACGGACCAGACACGCAATATCAAACAAATTGAAAGTGTGACCTTGACCTTTGGGGAAAGGTTCTGGGTCTTATATGCGCACACTTAATTATGTCATGTTTATCAACTGTGCCAAGTGTTTTTTAAATATATCCATAGATGACAAAGTTATAGATCGGACAGGAAATCTCACACGGACTGAAAGTGTTGTCAAACAAACTCAAAGTGTGACCGTGACCTTTGAGGTACGCATGTGGGTCTTACACCTGACACTTTCTAATGTCATGCTGATTAATTGAGCCAAGTGTTTTTGAAATTTATCCATAGGTGACAAAGTTTCAGACCGGACATGAAATTTCAATCAGACTGAAAGTGTCATCAACCAAAGTTAAATTGTGACCTTGACCTTTGAAGTGGGATTCTGGGTGTAATGCGCGACACATCGTCATGTTATGTTGGTCATTTGTAGCTAGTATTAACAAAACCCATCTGTGCATGACAAAGTTACAGGCCAGACACGAAATCTCAAACAGACTGAAAGTGTTGTTAAACAAACTCAAAGTGTGACCATGACCTTTGAGGTATGGGTATGGGTCTTACTCGCGACACGTTGTCATGTTATGTTGATGATTTGTAGCAAGTATTTATAAAACCCATCTATGCGTGACAAAGTTACACACTGGACACGAAATCGCACACAAACTCAAAGTGTTGTCAAACAAACTCAAATTGTGACCTAGACCTTTGAGGTACGGGGGTGGGTCTTACTTGCGACATGTCATCATGTTATGTTGATCATTTGTAGCAAGTATCAACAAAATCCATCTATGCATGACAAAGTTACAGGCCAGAAATGAAATCTCATACAAACTCAAAGTGTTGTCAAACTCAAATTGTGACCTTGACCTTTGAGGTACGGGTGTGGGTCTTACTCGCGACATGTCATAATATTATATTGATCATTTGTAGCAAGTATCTTTAAAATTCATCTATGCATGACAAAGTTACAGGCCGGAAACAAAATACATGGAATGTGATTAACTTTGAATAAGGGTTCCATTGGAGATTATAAGAACCTTACATCGGTTCGAGGTTCAGACAGAAAATTCCATCCAGAGGGATAACTGTTTTGGCGGGAACTAGGCCGTGCCGAGCTCCCACGAAAACAGTTATCCCAAGGGGCAGAATTTTCTATTCAAACTGAAAAGGCCATGAATGATTCTTTTTCTTGCATACCAAACATATTAAATAATTGTTTTAACTTATTTTATCCATATTATTTTTACAACCGTCGCTTTTAAGATGTTAAATTATATGATTTACATCATGTTTGTTATACGTTATGTCATAAATTAGTCTTAATGTCATATAGGCCGTGAGCTAAGACCCAAAATTTAACAAATTGGTACCAATCAGACTGGCAAATTGCTATACTATTTTTTGAATAGATACATGTCTGTGGTATATGAAAAAGTCAGGGGGCCACCTCTGAGGCACAGCTTAGTGTCTGATTTTAGTGAGTTTCTATGGTAACTGTAATTTCATTAAAATCATTACAAATAATTTCTTATTTTTTGGTATACAAAACAGTTGCATTAGTGCAGTGAATAATTGTTATATGTGTTATCCAATGGTGTTTAAACAAGAGCAGAAGTGTTCTTCTGATATAAAATACCACATTAAGCAATTATTTTGTAATCATTTTGTATTTTTACGTTACAATTACATTTGACGTTACTTTTTAGAAGTAATATTGATTTCCGATATTTCTATTGAAATCCCTTCTTAGATTTGTTTATAAAGTATTAAATTAACATAAACAAAAATACATAATAAAACACAAGTGTATCAGATAAGTAATGTTATATGTAATTTATTATTATTAATTATTTCTTCTTAACAATATTTGCGTTACAATCATCTGATAAAAACAGTTATATAATCGTTCCAAAAATCATCTTAAAATATCAGATCAAATTCCTGCAGGCTTTGATTCATATTAACACCTATATGGTTTCTTCTCGTCCTAATGCTTTTGTATAATGTTCTGAAGACACATATTAGTACAATACAAACACATTTTTATGACTTTATATAACATAAAATACGTTACAAAAATGTGAAATGTAACGTTTACAAGTAGTATTTATTCACTTCTCTAAAATTTAATTATCAAGTTTAAATTGGATCATATCAAATTCCTGCAGGCTTTGATTAATATTAACACAAATATGGTTTCATCTCGTCCTAATGTTTTAATATAATGTTCTGTTGACACATGTTAGTACAATACAAACACAATTTTATAACTTTATAAAACATAAAATACGTTACAAAAATGTGAAATGTTACATTTACAAGTAGTATTTATTCATTTTTTTAGATATAATTATCAAGTTTAAATTGGATCAGATCAAATGCCTGCAGGCTTTGATTCATATTAACACCCAAATGGTATCGTCTCGCTCTGATGCTTTTATAAATGTTCTGTGGACACATGTTTGTACAATACAAACACTTTTTTATAACTTTATAAAAAAAAAAAATATGTTACAAAAATGTGAAACGTAACATTTACAAGTAGTATTTATTCATTTTTTAAAATATAATTATCAAGTTTAAATCATATGATCATATGAACTGTAATTTAAATCATACAAGCCTACTAATGACTTCCATATAACATAATAAGAATGACGATACATATAGGTACACTCGCAAAATATGGAATGTGTTTTTAGGAAAATTTTACACAACATAAACTTCTGTTTCAAGCAATTTTGAATTCTAAAGTAACATAATCTTATACTGTAATTAAACACTATGTGTTTTTAATCCATTCTGTACATTTCCGTTGTTACAAGAAGTAGTATTATAGTGTACATGTCATCATTACTGCCATTCTCACCATTGTCTCTATGTTCCGTATCAAAACTCTTACTCGACTTAATGAGACGGATGAGCATTTTAGTGCATTTAACAGACAATGACATTTTGGTAATTTACATTATCTAGCGTACTTGCAGGAGACATGAATTCTATAACAACCTGAATTCTATAACAACCTGTGTAGCAGAATATCACTTCATCCATTTAGCTTCCAACTAACCATCTTCCATGAACCATCCGTGATCTTTTGGACTTGAATTTCAGTAAAGTTTATTAGGCTTCTACGCCAGATGTCTGATAATTTGCTCGCAATGAGTGGAGATATAATGTGCCTTCACAGGGTGGAAGTTTTCCTGATTCAACACCAAGATATTAAACCCGAAACATCTTGTTGCACAAGCTATTCACTTTAGTATCAGTAGCCTTTGCAGCATATATCCTACATTTGAAGTCTAGGAGAGATGCAATCAGCTCGCAAAGTAGTACAATCCATTCTTCACCTAACTTTAACATAGCTGATTGGAATACACTGGACTTCATAACAAATCTAATTGTAGACACATTTCCATGACCATTGAAAGCACACACTGGGTCACATCTGGTAAATACTTGAAAAACTTCCATTATCACTAAGAGAGTTTCCATATATCTCTGTATCGCTGTCTATTCTTGGTCCTACATCTGATAAATATATGCTCGATCTCCCTGTAAAGTGCCAGACATAGCATAAACACATCTTCTGATTCAATGGCAATAGAGTTAAAGTGTTGACTGGCATGTAGCAGCATTTAGCACCGTACGAGTCTCAGTTTTTCGTGTGAAGATGTTTGCTCTTCCACATGACAAACAGTATCATACGTTAGTTTATAACATTTGTTTTCTGATGTTGCAAACATCTCTTTGTCACCTAGAACGGCAAGGTACTATAGGACCTTCCAAGTATCAACAAGAAAATTGGTTAATGCTGTCTTGCCTTCTGGAAAACCTTAGAGGCATCTCTATTGCTGATTTGGTTGCCCTCTATTGATATTACAGATCCACAATCGACTACCCGAGCTTCTATTATTCATCTCTGCATTATAGTTTACATCAAATACCACAATAAATCTAAAGCTATTCTTGCGTTCCAGTATCAAATGTGTTTTTATACAGATCTCCAAACGTTAGGTTCTCAACACTTACTTTGTTGACAATCATCATAGCATCACTAACACATACTGGTCTATTGGACATGTTCCTTGCAAGTGCAGATTTATTTGTTTTCTTGAGGATACCAAGATTGTATTCTTGATAATTATGTAAAAGCATATATAAACCATTCTCTTCCCTTTCCTTATCACTTAAAAAATCATTACAATGGCAGTAGATATTGCTGTAGCTGTTAATAAAAGAGCACAACCATTTATTCTCAAGTATATTTCTTGGTCTAAATTGTCATCCTTTTGAATGAGCTGTGCTTCAAGATCAACATTGATAAGTCTTAAATTAGCTAGTAGAATCTCTTTTCATCCATACATCTGCCTGTCTGTCCGATTTGTCCGTATGGGTATTTAAATGCCTATGGTTTAGGAAGGATAAGGTTTTTTTTGACAGTTGAAAAACAGATGAAAAAAATATGCAACTGTTTCTAATTACTTAAAAGATGCTTTTATATGGCTAGTGATCACTTAAATACCTATGAGCTCGAATGTCTATCAACAATTTCTATAAATCATTCCTCCGATACTGCTCGATAGGTTTTCACCAAATTTTAAGTGAAGCATTCTTACGCGAAGTTTGTTCAAATCAAGACCCTGGTGCCATGACTGGACCCGTCCCAGAGACTTATCAGTTGTTTTCTTATTCAAAATTTCAACAATATTCTTCTTGGAAAGTGCAATACCTGGCTTTGATTTTTGCAATAAGTATCTCTCAGGTTTATTTATGCTATGATCATAGACCCTGGCCACGAGAAATTTTAATTTAATAAAGTCTCAATAACCGACTAGCCAAATTCGTTTTTATTCAGTATAGATATCACTATGAAAAGGGGTTTCAAGTTTGTTCAAATGAAAGGGTTAGGACTAATTGGGGCCCCAGAAAAGGGAATTATTTTGATCATCTTAAGAGCTGAATCATTGTTTAATCATAACAATTGGGGCGACTGTGTCCTTTAACCCTTATTCTTCTATGGACGTTTGGTTTTATTAGAATATACACACTGAAGTTAAGGGATTGAGTGCATATATCTTCAGCCTGCTATAAAAAGTTTATTTCTTTAAATAGCATAATCAATTAAATACAGACCAGGGATTGGCTTGCATTCAGCAAAATATAACCAACGAAAGTGTTGATATTTTGACATGTTAGTTAGATACCCATGGAGCTGAATATTTTTTTGATCTATTTTTGGAATTATATTTTATTCATCTTGAGAACTCTATTGTTTAACTGTGATCTTGTGATCTCCATAAAGTTTCAGCAGGGGTCTAAAAACGGATGGAATTGTGGATTTTCAAAAGTATCATCTACAGATCTTGAGCATTAATAAGTGGTTGAGACTCGGTCCTTTAAAGAGGAATAAATATCAATAAGGGACCAGCAGGGGTAGAAGAGAAGAGGATTAATGTTGTATGGTGTTAAGCGTCCCTTTCAAAATTGTTTCAGTCATATCAAGATGGTGTCTACATGAATCAGACAATATTCTAAGCGTTGTCACACTGAAATATGTCAAAGACATACGGCATGATACCCACTCAGTCACATGATACTTACAACAGGTCGACCAGACTTATTCTCTTAGTGATGAGCACCAAGTGAGGAAGATTCTAGTACCATTTTAAATCTTTTGTGTGACCCGACTGGGGATCGATCCCATGACCTACCACATGCGAGGCAGAAGCTCTATCACTAGACTACCACTTTGATTAGAAAAATTGAAAATGTGAATCTTCAAAAAGCTTCAACTCAAAAATGTTTTCCTATTTCCTGTAGAATATCACTATGATAGAGTTTTCTTTATTCTAATAAATGGACTGGGGTCTACCGAGGCCTTGTATTAAAAACACTTCTATAATATATGAGAATGCTATAGGTAAATATAGCTTTTTTAAATTTTCTGCAAGTGATATGTCGTATGTCAATTGGTTTATAGTCCTTTATCAAAATTGTTCAAACTGGGTTGCTGGGGTGAAATTAAGGGCTTCCAGAGATTAAACTTTTACAAAGTGTTAATAAACAAAATGAATGGAGTTTGAATATTTTCATCTAGTCATGTCTGGTAGTCCTGTATAAAACTTGATCAGTCTGGACTCCTTTTGTCAAATTTAGGGCCTCCACAGGGATCAATTCTTTACTCAGGTGATTGACTTACATGGGCTTCTTGTTTAAAACAAATGTATAAATATTTCAAGTTTGTATTTTCATCAATTTTTAGTGTTCATGAATTAATTTCATTAGAAATAAATGTTCAACATGATTAACCAATATATGTATATAAATTATGACTAATTGTCAAATTGTGTAAATATTGTGCGATTTACCCCACCCACTTTGATTTTGCTGTAATTCGCAAAAAAGAGAGATTTTAACACCTAATTTTGATAAAATCTATTGTTCTGTTTAACTTAATATCATATCTGATTAAAATATTAGGACATATACCATCTAACATATAAAAAACATAAAATTTATACAATTTTAATGCAAAAATGTGTTCTTGGTGTTGATGTTTTTAGTTTTTATTAACAAAAATCCATTTATTTTTCAACAGAGTGTGTTTTAATGAAGAACATTACAATTTTCATACATTAATGTGATAAGTAACTTAAAACACATACATTTATGCAGTTAAAATTTGAAAATCGGGTGTATATTATAGATAATGACATTTTTTAAGAAATTGGCGGCCATTTTGGAAGCCATTTTGGAATTGCTCATTTTCAGACATTAAGCTGTGCCAAAGATATGGCCCCCCAGAATTTTTTTGGTGTAGAGATATATATCTTTCAAAAAATCATAGGGGGAATTTGCCAGAAAATTGGTACCAATTTTTTGTTTAGCTCACGGCCTAATAGCGCAAGAATTTTATCTCGACCCTAGGGTGAGATAGAAATATCTAACCCCGTAAAAATGCAGATTTTCTTAACTGGTGTGCAAGAAATCCATTTTCTGATATTTTCTCAAATAAATTTTCTTTACCAGTCACAGTGTTGAACAAACTAATGCATCAGAGTGGACCCTACAATTATACTGGTTATACCTATTGCCATGAGTATGAAACTTCAACAACCATGTAAATGATGACATCAATAATAAGAAAATATCGGTGGAACCGATGGATGCTCCCCAAGTGAGTGTTTGACTCTGAACCATATTCCCTTAGTGCTGATGGCTATTTGGTTGAAAAATACCAAACTGCATAGAAGGAACAATATGTGGCTCTGCACTTGACAGAACTCATTCGCAAATCATTGAATCAGAACAAAATGACAATATGTGCATATCCTAGTTGGTTTTACAAAATGAAAACCAGAGGTTGTAGCGAAATAGCGTCATGAAGACAATATGCACATCTCCACTTGGTAATCATGCATCCTAGCAAGTTTTATAAAATTCCAACCAGAGGTTGTGAGAAATAGAGTGGAGAAGAGTTTGGTCTCAGACAGAATGAAAGGGCCACAACTCCGTGAAAAATCATCGAACTAGAACACAAACATAGCAAATTTCATAAAATTCCAACCTGAGGTTGTAGAGAAATAGCATGGACAATAATTTGGTCAGAGTCTCAATGAAAGGGCCATAACTCCATGAAAATCATCGAACGGGAACACAAAGACAATATGCGCATCTCCACTTGGTAGTGATGCATCCTAGCAAGTTTCATAAAATTCCAACATGGTGTTGTAGAGAAATAGCCCGGACAAGAATTTGGTCACAGACAAAATCAAAGGGCCATAACTCCGTAAAAAATCATCAAACAAAACATAAAGACAATATGCGCTTGTGCACTTGGTAATGATGCATCCTAGCAAGTTTCATAAAATTCCAACCTGAGGTTGTAGAGAAATAGCCCGGACAATAATTTGGTCACAGACTCAATTAAAGGGCCATAACTCCGTGAAAAATCATCAAACCGGAACACAAAGATATTATGCACATTTCCACTTGGTAGTGATGCATCCTAGCAAGTTTCATAAAATTCCAACATTGGGTTGTAGAGAAATAGCCCGGACAAGAATTTGGTCAAAGACAGAATCAAAGGGCCATAACTCCGTGAAAAATCATCAAACAGGAACAAAAAGATATTATGTAAAATCTCCACTTGGTGGTGATGCATCCTAGCAAGTTTTATAGAATTCCAACCAGAGGTTGTATAGAAATAGCCTGGACAAGAATTTGGTGACGCACAGAGGCACGGACGGACGGACGAAGCAGCGACTATATGCTTCCCCCCTTTGGGGGAGCATAATAAAGAGTAACAAGATATCGGTGGAACCGATGGATGCTCCCTGAACAAGTGCTAGCAAGTTTCATTAAATTTCAACCAGAGGTTCAAAGAGAAATAGCCCGGACAAGATCTTGGGGACACACGGACGAAGCAGCGACTATATGCTTCCCCCCTTTGGGGCAGCATAATAAAGAGTAACAAGATATCGGTGGAACCGATGGATGCTCCCTGAACAAGAGCTAGCAAGTTTCATTAAATTCCAACCAGAGGTTGTAGAGAAATAGCTCGGACAAGATCTTGGGGACGAAGCAGCGACTTTAATAAAAATGTTGACCCCCACTCCCTCCAAAGAAATCTTACTGGTGTACAGTATTTTAAAGGCACCCACCCATTTTAATTGTCACAGTGTCCCCAGGTAGGATATTCTAAGTGCGCATTTGTGAGATAATGCTTTTATACGAGCATTTGCGGTAATACGTATATCGCAGTATTAGGTATATAAGGGATATATAAAAAGATGAAGAAGTACCCTGGCGTTACCAGTTCTCAATACCTTAAGGGATCATCATGAAAAATCAAAAGCATTCACAGATCTTACCTGTTTATTTGGTGCGCTAACATTACATGAATACATCCTTATTCAAATGCAAAACCTTTGATTGCATTGCATTGGTTATACTTGTTGACATAGAGATACAAAGATGGAGGTCAAAAATACACCTTTTCGCATGACGTAACCAGTTCTCAAGCTATTTGCGAAAATGATGCTACTGACGTCATTTCAGGAATCACTGCCAAAATTGTGGTAATGTGGCTACTAAGGGGTATGAAAAAATGAAACAGCAATACAAAATAAAGGGAAGATATTATTTATGGTACTTTTTTCTTGTTTTTAACAACATGTTGTATATAAACCAAATTTATACATTGTCAGGGTAAAAACTGCAACAGTTTAAATATCAACTAAATACACTATTTTAGTGTTAACAGTTACTACTACTGCAGTAATGGTAATTTACACATTTAAACAACAATCACAAACAAAGGTTGTGACCTTTCTTACAACACGCAGAAGAGTACAGTACTTCAAGTGTACCCAATGCAAGCAGCCATTGTTCTGACACTGGACCCAATTGACAATGGAAAATATTTGGTTATTATTCCGGGCAACATAAAACCATTTTACATTTGCAGCACTTGCTCTCAGCTGGCATTTCAGACCCTGTCTCATTTTCTGAACTTTCTTCTGAATCTAGAAGCAAATTTATGCAAGATGGGCCTGGCTGAGGAGAATGGGATCTTTTGACAATGTTCTTTGGTTTTGCACAAGGCTGGTATTTTTTACTACATTTTTGGTATTTTTTCTCCTTCTGCAGTAGGCTGATATTTTTTTTGTTTTTTAGTTACAACTTTGCTAGTTGACATTTTCCTTTTGTTACTTTCAGCTAAATATGTTTTCAACTTGTTTTCAGTATCTCCTTCCGGAGTTCTTCCACCAATAACGGTGCTTATGTTTCGTCTCTTCTTCTTCATGACTTTTTGACAACTATTCCTTTTCTACTCTGAAAGAAATCTCTCTGCACCTCTGAGTCCATGTCCTGTTGTTCCAATACATCAGCATTACTGGTATCTGCATTGGATAGTTGTTTCTAGTTTCTTGTCCAGAGTTGCATCACCGACAGGCCCAACATTTTCATTTTCTTTGTTGTCAACCTCAGCTTGACTGTATAGAGTGGATAGTTAACTTTCATTCTCAAGTTATTTACCATTGTTTCTGCATTTTGGAATGGGTAAATGCCAGACCTGCTGGAGACAGACTGCAGGTTAGCTGGACCAAGTGCAGATGCGTAGGCCTTACATGCCAAACTTCAAACATCATACCGCGTAACGACTCTGTGGTTTAGGCATACAAACTTTGTACATTCTTGTGAGTATTTCAACTGTAACGGTCCAAAGCATCCAACATCCATTGGTTAAAGAATATGTGAGGTATGCGGTGGAAGAACAAATAACATGATGTTGTTGTCTTTCGCCCATTCCACAAGATCCAAAGACACATGGCTTTTATGTCCATCATATAAAATAAGTATGGTGTCATCTTTTAATATTCCTTCCTTGGTAGAATTTCACAAAGTGGGTTTGAAGGTATTTCTTAAATATTTCTGTGTTGGACCATCCTGATGGAGTAACAACACCGTCACCTCCAGGTGATTTTCCTTCTAGTAACCCATCTTACATTCTGACTCAAGGAAATACAAAATGGGATGGAATCTGTTGACCTACTGCATTCTCAGCACCAATAATTGTTACCGTCTTAGACCGGCCTGCCATTATTGCTTGTGGTTTACAATCCACTCCAGAAAATTGGTGGCTTAAACTATGTATTGATTCCCTTCTCATCAATGTTATCAATACTTTGTGTTTTTTCCTTCAAGTTGTATTTAGTAATCATATGTTCAAGTTCATTAAAATACATGTAGTTAGTGATTGACTCTTCACTTGTACATCTAGCCCTTTGCTCTGACAGACTTGACAATCTGACAACTTTCAGCTCTGGCCATCTTCCCTTGTAACCGTAAAACCATTTAAGTAGAATGGTTTATCAGATGATTATTTTCCCAACGATACAGCATACTCAGATGCCAAGTTTACCACTTCTGCATGTATATAACAATAACCTACAGAAGCCAGTTCCTTCAGATGGTTACATAACTTGGCTTCTTTCTCTAAACTGAAAAAGGCTCAGGACCTGATTATGTCACATCTATCGATATTCTATTGTCTGTCCTATCCCTCAATGTGGCGAGAGGGATCCCATGACATTGGGCTGCAGAATAGACCGATACCCCGTCTTCCTTAACCATTTTGTAGGCGCTCGTCATTGCTGTAGGGGACCACTTTCTAAGTTGAGCCCTCTGAGATGGATCTTTAAACTGAAATATAGAAGAAAAAAACATATATTTTTATAATAATAAAAAATTTAATTATTAATGATAATAAAAAACACATTAAATTTATAAGACTTTACTTCTCAAGCGGAGTTTTCGTCTACAATTAGATTTCTATTTTAACTATTATGAAGCGTCCGGAACTTGGATTCTGTTTTGAGGTTTTATAGCGTTTATAGCAAAGAGGAAAAAGGTACTGTAAGGAATTATAGATAAATATGATCAATTTAATTATCCCTTGTATACCTAATACCGCGATATACCTATTACCGCAAATGCCCGTTTAATAACAATCTGGGAAGACATAGGCAAAGCTCTAACTTCTGTTAGCATCGGCATTTGTTTGCATTTCATATCGGCAACTGTTTTTTACTCAGCACACTTGTGTAACCTTATAAATGTTAAGTATTGATGCCATTCTTTACATGGTTGATTTTTTTTTTCAACTCGCGGTATTAGGTATGACCAGTATAATACTAAAAATAACTCACCTTTAATGGCTTTATTCTAAACTGTTTACTTAATATGACTGGTTTTATCTTCTGTAAACAAGTGTCTGCGTTTCCTTCTGTCAAAACGCGTCACAGTCATGAAAAAGCATGCGATTTGATACTAGCTCGAGAAATGATATAACTCGAGCACAGCCACAGGTTATGTGAGGATACAAATTGAAAAGTTTGACAATTATAAAACCGATCCATGCCATAACGTCACGAAGTTTTAACAAGAAAGAAATAGAAGTCAAAACCATCATCATATAAAAAAATAACGCCAAATGACTATATTTTAATATGAAAAAAATATATATATATCTAACTTTTTCTTGTAATTTCCATTTCTCCCAGTTTTTGTACAGTTATGTACAGTTATGTCCCTTGTTTTGGCGCTAACCGCTTACATCAATGTTTTTTAGCCAATTGGCCAAATGCGTATCTTTATTAAACTCATTGATGAAATAAATGTTATTCAAAGTAATCTTAAAAGAAAAGTGTATATTTTAATAGGAAAATATGTTTCATACCGCGTAGGTCTATCTCTTTTTTTTAAATATTTGTTTATGATCTAAACGTTATGACAGGGCTGCGTTCAGTACGGTTAAAAGTTAGATGATTTTCCTTGACACTGGCTCAACCTCAAATTAGCACACAGTACGCAACAATTTTAGGGAACCAGGTATTAAACATGTTTGCTGCGCAACGGTGCTGAACGGAGCTCATGAAGGCGTTTTCATTTGCAATATCAGTCTTCTGGAAGACGGAGACGTCTTTGAATTCCTGTCGTATCCTATTTTTGTCATTGTTAACAATTATGACAACTTAAATAAACTATCGAATTGTGACAAACTATTGTATTATGTAAGTTTAGTGAGAAGACATAACATTTGCTTCAAATCAGTTAAAAAATGTGTACACACTTTTATTGGTCTCAGTATGGTGTAATCTGGAATATTCGTCCCCATTGCAAAATCGTAGCAAAACAAAAACGTCCCATTTCGGAAAATTTTCAACACATACAATTACCGCAGGTGGTAATGACTGTTTTTACAGATGTTGTTAATAGATAATTGCTGTATGGTAAACTTATTTACACAAGTTTAGCTTGCAGTCGGCACCATCCCCCACTAGCCTGATTAAATAAGGCGTGACTGGACAGCTTTTTTATTATTTAGATATATGATCTACTGTCCATAACACCATCTTGGGAGACGCAAAATAAAAATCTTAAAAAGGCTCCATAGAGACGTGCAATATGTCGCACAACATCCCCCACAACAAACAGTAAGCCTTGAAATGTTGTTTTTAACCTGATTTTACCTACTTCACACTAAATTTTAATATTCTTTACAACTACTTTTAACTTTTTAACTAACAGACACAGGCGCGCAACTGCTCAAAATTACTTGTGCAGCAAAATTAAGAGATAGATAGATAGATAGATAGATAGATAGATAGATAGATAGATAGATAGATAGTAATAATATGCATTATTATGCTGCTTGTCTAATACAAGGAATTATATAGAGAAGGAAGTGCAACTGATTAATAGTTTATGAACGCTCGCATATTCATGCAATATCTCGTTTTCAATTATCTTAATTTCCATTCACCTATCTGTCAGGAACACAAATCAAAATTCTTACATTTCAGAAAGAAATTCTCATTAAAACAATACCATTCCAAACAATTTGTGACTTAACTATTAATGTCTACTTTTATAAAAATTACATTTATTTTGAAATACACAGATACCTAAGGAAAATATTCTTTACTACAGAATCAAACATTAAAAATACAAACTTATCAATTGTATATACTTTGAAATATGACAAGTTGTCCATTAAAAAAATCACACCTTTACTTTATTTTTATGGCAATGATATCTAAATATAGAATAGAAACATATTCTTGAAATGCACCATTAATGGATTGTCATACATCTTTTTTTCTTCAATGCCACAAAAAGGACTTGAGGGACCAGCGAGATAGCATGGTTTTGACTTAAAATAGCCTTTAAGTCTCTTTATTAAATACTTAAAAGATTGGCTTGCATCTTTATTACTCCCAGTCATGCATAAATGAAATATGAAAAGTGTCTCCTCGATCATTAGGGTCAAAATTCTGTCTTAGGCAGAATTATTGCACTTTTTATGCTCATATCTCATTCTCTGTCCATCAGATAGTTGTTATTTTATAACAAGCTTTCAAAATTTGTTTGCGTCGACAGCTTTTGTTTAACACATCATCTGTACAATTGTACATATTTTGATGCTATGATATATCCTGATTTGCTTCTGTATTGAATGTAACTAGGAAGTCACTGTTTTCCACTCTGTCAGTTAATATAAACATAATTCATCCAATAATATAAAATCCTTCTATATTAGATGTGTCCAAAGGCATCTATATGAAGTAAAGGATTAAGGTACAAAAAGAAATACCTTTAATTGAAAGATAGTCCATGATATTTCCGAGCTTTGCACAGTAAGATTGATAGTCAGAAATATTTCTTGTTTTTTTTTTCAGAAAAGTTTACTGGTTGTACTGTTCCCCACAAATATCTACATGGCGGAACCTGGTACAGTGCGTCATAGACAATCGGCTGAAAATGTCAACAACAATGAGTCAGCCAGCTCTGTAGATAACAGATCAACTCTCGACAGAACACTGTCGGCTTCTGAAGACTTCCTGTGCAGCTGTTGCTATGACCTGATGGTCCAACCAACCACGTTGACATGTGGCCACAGTTTCTGTCGGTTGTGCATTGCTAACTGGTACTTCACATCAAAGAAGTCTGAGTGTCCGCAGTGTCGCCAGGTATGGACTGGAAATCCACAAATCAACATAACCCTCAGGTATACAGTTTGGTAATGTATAGAAGTTAAATGAACTGTTGACTTGAAAAAGGCTTTTGAATATTGAGTTGAATTCAAATATTCCAGTGCTAAAACGGTGAAATATGAATTTTCCATGTGTCGTCCTGAGAGCAACAGATCAGCACCTTATTCTTATAAATATGAATAAAAATCCATCATCCTTAATTGCGTCATAACAAGTTGGTTATTAATTAGAACAGCAATGCTTTACTCTAATAATTTTTAAGTGGTTATTAATCAGAAAAACAATATTAAAAGTCTCTGATAATTTTAAAGAACCAAACAGTCTGGACTTGTCTGTATTCTGCAATATCCCTAAAAATGTAACAATCCTTCAGTGGCAATTAGGGACAGACAGAGAGACAGATACAGAGAGAGTGTGAGAGAGAGATAAAGACAGACAGACAGACAGACACAGAAAGACTTAGACAGACAGACAGATGAACAGACAGACACACAGGCAGACACACAGAGAGAGGCTTTAAATTGAATAATTTGTCATTTGCAAATACATCCCAATTTAAAAATGGTGATTGAAAATAATGCTATGATATATACTGAATTGTCTGCTTATTTCAGGAACTTGTTAAAAAAGATGTACCCAGATGCACTTGATGAAAGGGAATCAGAAACTCTGACTCCTGAAGCAAAACAAAAGATTGCTAAATTTGACTCAACATTATCTGACACCATAGAATCAAGCTCAAGGACAGCCCAAGGTCAGGGCTTCTGTGGAGGAGTTTGTTTGGCCCTAACAGCTATTGTGGTATGTCCAAGTCAAGCTTTTATCCTGAAAGTGGGGGAAAAGCCCAAGTCTTCAAGATTGGAAAAGAAGAGCATGATTGAGGGAATTTGGGATTATTTTTAAAACTTTGTCAGACTGGAAATAAAGCATAACACTTAAAAAACATTTCCCTGTATCTTGTGCCTGTATATACTCACTGACCCCATATTGTCAAAGGAATATCTATTTAAATATGCAAAAAAAATAGATTAAAAAGGGATTTCCTAACTTGGGCTGCACATCTAGGTTAGACTGAAATAGATTTCCCACTTAAAATTGCTTAACATATTTTGTAACGTAATAAAGGAGTTGCATAATTTCATTTTGATTTCAATTTGATCCATCATCAAGGTTAACACGTAACATTTGTTTCATCATAGAAAGAGATTGAATGGCAATGTGAAGGTCATCAAGCAGTATTTCAGTGGTGTCTTTTATTAGAATGAGGATTTCTTTTCAAGTTTACCACTCTGATTGAAATATCGATTTTGTCATGTTTTGGGGGATTGCTATACCAAATCATTCATATTTTAGATACTTATAGTAATGAGATGCTCTTTATCCATTTTATAAATAATTTTATTTTTTAAGACATTTAAAGCATTTTGCCTGTTCTAACCTTTATATATCAGATAGAACAGTTATTATAAGGCTTCATATCAGGGCTTTTATCCTCTCATGTAAGAAATACTCCCTGAATTTATTTTTTCATTGAATTTTTCGGGGGCCATAATTGGGGGAAAAAACATGAATTTTGAATTTAGAGGATAGTTTGTTAACTGATGAGAACATTGCTAGTAAATAAATTTGTTGTATTTTGTTTTAGGATAAACTATCAATAATTATAAAGGTGAAGTTCATACTGGTATACTGTTGGTGAAATAAAGGACCAGGTTCACGAAGCCCTATATTGTCCCTGTAAAATGCATTTCTTTTAAATACTTATTTTTCAGTAAATCTTGGTGTGTTTGTATTAAAAATGCTTTTATAATTTTTTTGATTTTACGTTATTCTATACATAGAGTGATTCCAAAGATGGTTTAGATTAACCCTTTTCTTCATATAGATGCCTTTGGACACCTCTAATATAGAAAGAATTAATTCACCACTTATCAAGAGTGCCATCACTGTTAAAAATATGATATATTTACCTAAAATGGCTTAAAATGTAGGAAAATTGCATATTTTTGCTGTACATTTGTTTGTGAATGATATTGTTTAATCATAAGCGAAAAGTGTAAAATTAAAAAACAAATTTTGCCTAAAAAATAGGGTTTAACTTCATTGAATTACACACAGGGCAATTTTTGTAGATTCATAAGCCTTGTCCAGTCATTTGACTGTTGTTATTTGTTGATCTACTTGTCTTGATATTGAAGGAGATGAAAATATTCCAGTTCACAAACACCTGGCTGGTGAAATAATGGTTCAAAATCAACTTTAACTGCTTGTTAACCTTCCAGGATCACATGAAAGAGTGATAAGGTTAACTGGTCATCTGTTAAACCTGGATGGCATAAACACGATGCTAAATATTCAATCAAGCAGTCAATTATTATGTCAGTGGGTCTACTTGTTGTGGTAATAGAAGAGTTTAGATGAGGATCCTCTGGTTCACAAATAACTGCCCAGTTAAACACTGATTCACAAATCAATTTAAGACTTACTTTAACCATTTCTTTATTATGTCATTGGGTCTTCTTGTCTTGGTAATAGAGGATTTCAGATGAAGATGATCTGGTTCACAAATAACTGACCTGTTAAACACTGGTTCACAAATCAACTTTGACTTACTTTAACCATTTCTTTGTTATATCAGTGGGTCTACTTGTCTTGGTAATAGAAGAGTTTAGATGAGGATCCTCTGGTTCACAAATAACTGACCTGTTAAACACTGATTCACAAATCAACTTTGACTTAATTTAACCATTTCTTTATTATGTCATTGGGTCTTCTTGTCTTGGTAATAGAGGATTTCAGATGAGGATGATCTGGTTCACAAATAACTGACCTGTTAAACACTGGTTCACAAATCAACTTTGACTTACTTTAACCATTTCTTTATTATATCAGTGGGTCTACTTGTCTTGGTAAAAGAAGAGTTTAGATGAGGATCCTCTGGTTCACAAATCAACTTTGACTTACTTTAACCATTTCTTTATTATGTCAGTGGGTCTTCTTGTCTTAGTAATAGAGGATTTCAGATGAGGATGATCTGGTTCACAAATAACTGACCTGTTAAACACTGATTCACAAATCAACTTTGACTTAATTCAACCATTTCTTTATTATATCAGTTGGTCTACTTGTCTTTGTAATAGAGGATTTCAGATGAGGATGATCTGGGTCACAAATAACTGACCTGTTAAACACTGCAGGTTCACAAATCAACTTTGACTTACTTTAACCATTTCTTTATTATATCAGTTGGTTTTCTTGTCTTGGTATTAAAGAGTTTAGATGAGGATCCTCTGGTTCACAAATAACTGACCTGTTAAACACTGATTCACAAATCAACTTAAGAATTACTTTAACCATTTCTTTATTATGTCATTGGGTCTTCTTGTCTTAGTAATAGAGGATTTCAGATGAGGATGATCTGGTTCACAAATAACTGACCTGTTAAACACTGATTCACAAATCAACTTTGACTTAATTCAACCATTTCTTTATTATATCAGTTGGTCTACTTGTCTTTGTAATACAGGATTTCAGATGAGGATGATCTGGGTCACAAATAACTGACCTGTTAAACACTGCAGGTTCACAAATCAACTTTGACTTACTTTAACCATTTCTTTATTATATCAGTTGGTTTTCTTGTCTTGGTATTAAAGAGTTTAGATGAGGATCCTCTGGTTCACAAATAACTGACCTGTTAAACACTGATTCACAAATCAACTTAAGAATTACTTTAACCATTTCTTTATTATGTCAGAAGGTCTACTTGTCTTGGTGATACAGGATTTCAGATGAGGATGATCTGGTTCACAAATAACTGACCAGTTAAACACTGGTTCACAAATCAACTTTGACTTACTTTAACCATTTCTTTATTATGTCAGAAGGTCTACTTGTCTTGGTAATACAGGATTTCAGATGAGGATGATCTGGTTCACAAATAACTGACCAGTTAAACACTGGTTCACAAATCAACTTTGACTTACTTTAACCATTTCTTTATTATATCAGTTGGTCTACTTGTCTTGGTAATAGAAGAGTTTAGATGAGGATCCTCTGGTTCACAAATAACTGACCTGTTAAACACTGGTTCACAAATCAACTTAAGACTTACTTTAACCATTTCTTTATTATGTCAGTAGGTCTACTTGTCTTGGTAATACAGGATTTCAGATGAGGATGATCTGGTTCACAAATAACTGACCAGTTAAACACTGGTTCACAAATCAACTTTGACTTACTTTAACCATTTCTTTATTATGTCAGTGGGTCTACTTGTCTTGGTAATAGAGGATTTCAGATGAGTATGATCTGGTTCACAAATAACTGACCTGTTAAACACTGGTTCACAAATCAACTTTGACTTACTTTAACCATTTCTTTATTATGTCATTGGGTCTTCTTGTCTTGGTAATAGAGGATTTCAGATGAAGATGATCTGGTTCACAAATAACTGACCTGTTAAACACTGGTTCACAAATCAACTTTGACTTACTTTAACCATTTCTTTATTATGTCAGTTGGTCTTCTTGTCTTGGTAATAGAGGATTTCAGATGAGGATGATCTGGTTCACAAACAACTGACCAGTTAAACACTGGTTCATAAATCAACTTAGACTTACTTTAACCATTTCTTTATTATGTCAGTGGGTCTTCTTGTCTTGGTAATAGAGGATTCCAGATGAGGATGATCTGGTTCACAAATAACTGGTCAACCTGTTAAACACTGGTTCACAAATCAACTTAGACTTACTTTAACCATTTCTTTGTGGATTGGGTGTTTGCCGCTCATTTCAGAGGCCACAGGTTCAATCGTAGATATGACCCAATGGCCATTCAAAACAACAATCAGCTCTTAGTTGTTTTTACAATTGAGCTAAAATTAATTAGTTATAGTCACCATGTCATGTTTAAAGTTTTTCTAAAAAAAAGTGACACTTATAAAAAAAAGACATTTAACTGCTAATCTAGATATTTTCAGTTAGCTTGGACCATTGAACATAATTATATAAATTTATAATTCTTGATTTAGAACTGTATCACATAATCACCAAGTATAAAACAGTTCTAAATTGAATCTACCTGGTAAATCAAATACAATTATTGTTTTGTTAAATTGCATTTTCTTAACTTTATTAAAATATAAATCAGTTACAACTGCCGCATAGCTATCAATAGCATTTTAGTAAACAACTGTAAATGGCAGTGTCATCTGCTGTTGTTTACTAACTTTCTATTTTAATTTACAGGTGATATACCTGTCCTGGTACTGGAGGAGTTCAGACAAGGATCTTTTGGTACACAAACCACTGGTCAAGTGGACAGTCGATGATGTTGACCAATGGCTCACTGATATGGGATCATGGACATATAAGTATGTGAACATTGTTCGAGAAAAACAATTAGGTGAGTTTAACATCGCAGCTCTGATTTAGATGTGTTGTATAACAAGGCTTGGAGACTAGTTTTTGTTTGATATTTTGACAAGTACATTTTTACTTGATGAGTCCTGATTCTACCATCACACTACATCATGTATGAATATCATTGTGCAGGTTTTGTTTGCCTTCGCTCTTTGCTCTTGGGATTTCAACGAACAGGAACTGATTATTAAAATATCTTCAGCGTAGTGGTCAGCAACTGATCACCATTCATTATTGACTCAATTGAGATCACCGCAGATCACTGCAAGTCCACTGAGCCAAGATTGCCAGAAGGTATATGTCTCCCACCAGACATACAATGTTTCATGGTATCCAGTTGCCGTGTGAATCACTATGCCAGTTGCTGTACATTGTGAGATAGATGATTAGTAGAAATGGTGGATTACACAATATGCAAATGATTCTTGATGAATATTTCATATATGCTACTCTTGTAGGTTAAATAAAAACAACCCTGTCTGGAGTCACCAGGATAGTGCTGAGGTCTGAGTCTGAGGTCCAGGGTGCCGTCTTACTAAACGTCGTATGATAAAATTTATCTTAGCTTACGATGTTTAGTAAGACGCTCACCAGGACCTTAGCTTTATGCGGACCCTTGTAATTTATCTTGAACTTAGTTCATGGACCTTTCAAAAATATTTAAATTTGTTTTTATAAGGGTCCTCTGTAGTCTAAGGCAATGTATCAAGTTCACTTACCTCTCACGGCTAAGGTCGTAGGTTTGAGTACCCATCATTCCAAAAACTTTATGTGAGAAAGTTTGCCAGTTACTTGCAGAAGGACGGTGGTTCTAATCAGTCTGAGGTCTTCTTCCACCATGGATATGCCATAATTATATAACCTGAAATGTGTTGAAAATGGTGTAAAACCTCATTAAATAAAAATGTTATTAAATTTTGTTTAATTAATTATCAGCCCTCCAATTTGTACAAGAATGCAGTTAGACCCATTTCTGCATATCCATTGTTGAAACAATTGACCAAGTAAAGATTAATAATAAAAAATAAAATAAAAAAATTATTTATTTATTGCAGCATATGTATACTGTGGCCAGAGATGGAAAACTAGTATCAGATTTTTAATTTATGTGCACAGTGCAGTTGAAAAATAAAGTACCTTCGGGTGAACATTAAATGCCTTTGGTTGTAACAGCTTTGTTAATGTCATTTTTAAGACCATTAGGTTAATGAAACCTATCAAAAATGATTAATTGTATTTTTAGATTCAAACTCACGACCTCTGGATTGTAAGTCAGACACTTTACCGACTGAGCTAATTTAAAATGCCAGCTTATCTAAAATGAAATATACAATGCAAACTTTGGGCGTTTCTAAAATTCTTTCAGTCTTTTTAAAAAATTGTGTTTGAAGATCCTGGATCTGCCAGTAAAATCCACTACCAGTATTTTAAGCCTCTGGTCACATTTAAAGAAATAAAAAAGTGAAGTTTTAAAAATCTTCAGTGGAGAATACTTGGCAATCTGTATAGAGAAACAATAAAAGCATAGACGTATGCATTTTAGGCCATTATAAACTAATTGCTAGAATATCAGCCAAATATTCTTAAAAAGGGGGACCGGAGCAGGGTTGGGTAGGATTTTTTTATATTTTTTTTTATATAAAATAGAAAAGGTAGGGGCGGCATCAAAATTAAGGGGCAGATGGGAATGATAATCTAGCAACTAATTTATTGTGGCCTTAAGGTGTTAACTTTTGTGAATTTTTTTCAGTTGGAAATCTAGTGTTAGGGTTGGACGAAGCAAACATTGTGGAAACATTAAACATAACTGAGCCTTTACATAAGAGAGCCCTGATTAATTCCATTAATATTATCAAGAAAAAGGGTGTGAAACCTCCTTCCAACCTCTGGGAGTTCAAGGTAAGATTTTTAATAATTCTATTACCGGTAGTAATATTATAAAAAAGGTGACAAAACTGTCTTTGGGGGAATTTAAGGTAAGATATTGGTTATTTACACCAATAAATCGAAAAAAGGATTTTAGACCTCTCTCAACATCAGGGAATTTAGCTTAACACTTTAATTTATTCCATTGATATTATCAAAAAAGGTGTTTCATACCTCCCATAAGCCTCCTGGGAATTTAAGGTAAGATTTGGTTACTTTCGTTTTTGTCAAATAATGAGCTAATGTGCAATCAGCAATGTATTGTTGTATTTAGTCACATACTACCAGTCTTGCTGTGCTTAATAAACATGGTGTGATTGTGTGTTAATTTGTTTAAATGATAACAATTTGGGTATATAAACTTTGCATGTTCTCAAGAGAATATCTTGAGGAATTACTTTTACCTTAAGTTCAATTGACTCCAGTAATGATGAATGTTTCTGTTTATACATTCATGATGTTACTATATCAAATAAGCTGCTTCTCTTTTGGAAAGTATTGGAAAATTTCAGATTAGATAATAAACACTTGGCAAATTCCGTCATTCTTCTGTATTGGAATAGTTGCTAGATATGTGCAAGGATATAAATGCATAAATGGCCAAAAAAAATTTTTTCATTTCAATGGAAACTATTTTTTTTATTATGAAAAACTGTTTGTGGAGCACTGTGAGAAAAAAAACTGTTGGTAGGGAAATTAACAAAAAATCATAATTCTTGTCCCAGGGTTAGTACTCAGATCACCCTAGCAACAATCTGCAAATGTATTCACTGCACTATGTAGGAATATAACAAGAGCAGCCATATAAAGTTTAAACTTTCCTTGACATGGGTTTAATCAATAATGCCCAGAAATTTCCTGATGTTCATGGATATAACTGAGTTGAGATGTGCTAAATCATTTACTTTATTAGTTTAATCATATTTTTTAAATAACAAACAAACGGGTTGGACCACAAGTCCTAGCAACGTTAGGAATGAGTAATAAGGGAGTTGAAATATATGTTTTTTTTACTATAAATAATGGTATTTTGCACAAGGTATGATAAAAAAAGTCACAATTTATGTTAAATATTACAATTTTTCCAGTTATTTATTGAATTATAAAGGGAAAACTTACTGGTTATGCCATTGTAACTTAAATTAATTTTATTTTAATTATTTATTGTGCAAATAAACTTTCAAGTTACCTTTGAAATTATTGTAAAAGATGTGGATATTAAACAATAATCTAAGTATTAAATAAATAAATGAGCATAATGCATTTACACATAAGTTGTGCGTATTTATTATGTACATGAATTATACAAATATATCAGGTTATGAATTATTAACTTTAAAATTTAACATTTTTTTCTATTTTAATACATGTATACTGACACCCTGGGATGGGTTTTAAAAAGTTGTATTTAGGTTCATGTAAATAAGTATTTTTTTTATTTTTGTTTTCCAAGTTTACAAATGCATAACCTCAAGGAAAAATAGATTATTTCTGAAATAAATGTATCTGCAGTATTCTTTTACCAATAAAACTGACCACATTAATGTGTTTAAAATGACATCATACACCATTAAAATATTATCTTTTAAAATGCTGCTAAGTTTTGCATGCGTTATGCTCTCATTTGTTTTTTCTGCTTTCAGGCCTTATATCCAGGCTGGGCATTGTTTCTTCTGTATGGTATGAAGGACTATCCGAGAACTACTTTGTTGTACCTGTATATATTTCAATACGAGTCTTTGTTCCTTCCCTTTGTACATGTAGTGTGTCCTGTATCCGAGGATGCCCCAAAGTATGACTTCACACACCAGGTTTGTACAGGTTTCAGAAGATTTCTTCTATATTTCAGCAATCTCTTTCCTGGCAGTTTGCATGAATGTGTATTCATAATTTGTTGTAAACTTATTTATTTAGGCTTTATAGAAAAGTATACTCAGAAAATTTGGGACTGATTTTTTGTTTGTGTCCTGGATAAAACCAGTACCATCTGTTATTTTCTGAGAAGCCATCGGATTAAATTTGGAATGGAATATGCAACCTACGGCATGCCAGCTCCTCATCCAATCCACTACTGCTGAAATGTCTAATGAGTGTTTACATCTATGACAGTGTTCACATTTGTACAAAAATACGGACTAAGATAGTCAGATTTAGTGGTCTTGCATTCTGGGTAATTTATCACCTTGATTTTTACCATTACATTGTCAGATTTAGTATTCTTGTTCTGTGAGTATTTTATCACCATGGTTTTTACAATTATTGGTGCATTTATTAAGTGATGACCTATGTAGTGAAACATACCATTAGGTGAAAAGCATGAAAAGGGTCTGGCAATATTTAAAGTTGTGTGAACGCACGCACGCACGCACGCACGCACACACACACACACACACACACACACACACTGAAAAGCCAGTATTAGTTTGAGGTGTCAGTGTTCAGGACTCCATTAATTATTTCAGTTTGCTTGTCCTTTTACATTGACACCCACATGTCTGACATAGTAAAGACTAGCTGAGATTCTGAGATTTATTCACATGATAGCCCATTCACTATTGACATTACAATTTAACTAAGGGATATGTCCCAGTATGTACTTTACTGATATAGGGAGAAAAGTATGAATGCAGCTTATCCTGCTGAATGTGGGTAGGTCAATATCCCTGTGAATGGTCCATGACCTAAATTCATCAATATTTTGAGTCTGAGATATCAAAAATTTAAAATTCATATAACTTTTATTAAACAAGCAAATTACTGCATTTATTTGTTGAAACATGCAGTTTTAATGAAATGTTACAGAACCACATTTCTTACCCATAATTGCATGTTTACAGGGTTTTACAAAAATGTAAGACTTGAAATTGAGTCCGATTCTCAGACTCAAAAGTATTGATGAATCTAGGCTCGGCTCAGGACCTAAATTCATCAATATCTTGAGTCTGAGATTTAGACTCAGATTCAAATTGTCAAAAATTTGAGATTGAAATAACATCAATTCAACAAACAAATCACTATATTTATTTGCAGAAACAAGCAGTTTTAACGATAATTTAATGGAAAATGTAACAGAATTACATCTTTTGCCAATAATTTTATGTTAACATGTTTTTTTCAAATTTGTAAGATTTTGAGTCCGAATCCAATTCTCAGACTCAAATTATTGATGAATTTAGGTCCTATCTGACAAGACAAGTTTGGCAAGTTTATTCCCATTATTTGCAGAAGGTCTGAGACCCATGAAGAAAAGTCACATATGTACGATTACAAATATGGCGACAAAGTCTAATAAACGTCATATAACATAATTATATACGATGTCATAAAGCACTTGATACGATAAATTATATTATCAACAAATATGCAGATTGGAGTTTCAGGCACTGCTTGACTGTACACAAGTTTATAAAGATAATAAAACTATGACAAAATTTGTATAATTATTCTATATATACAAGTTGTGCAATATGAGTTTGTAGGTAAAATCTATATCAATTTGATCATGTCCGATATTTAAACATACATAACAAGATCAAACAACAGCTGTAACAAGACCAACTGAAAGAAATATGTTAAATTCTAAATATAATATATTTGCTCGGCTAAATTTTATAATAACGTGATATTTGTTTCAGCAGTCCATATTATTCAATACACACATTGTTGTACAAAAAGCTTTATGAATAAACATTCCTAGATTTTTTATAACCCATACTTTATCAGTATTAAAAAGTTCTACAAGTTTTTGCATATTCAATCTTTTCCAGTAATAAATTGGAATAAAACATTTTCTTAAGTCATTATATAAATTACACTCTTACATATGATATTTTGTTTTAACAGATACACCTTTTATTTATCAAGTGCATGCTAATGAGCGGCAGCATGGAAACAATTCAGAGATTTCTATAATCAATAAGACAAAAATCAATTTCTGATTAATTTTAATGAAAATCAGTTCAATTTGAAGCAGAAACTACATCCTTATACATTGTCCCAGGTTTGAACCATAAAGTATTCTGACACCAAATTCTGAGGTTTTGTGGGGAAAAAAACAAGTCATTGACACTTGTACAAAGTGATATAAAAATCTGAAATTGGTATGAAAAACATGGAAATTACTGTAAATCTTGGGTATTCGGAAAATGTATACCTGGATAGTTTCTTGATAATTACACAACATACTTAATTAGTAATTAGTAATTAATTTAAAATGATCTAGCTCTGCTGTATTTAAAAAAAACAAAACATATATCATGGTAGAGAAAACAATGTTTTTCAGAATTCATACATGACTCCCTTACAATGGGTAGAATTTCTGCCTAAGTATACATTCCTGCCATATTACCTGATCAGCGAGTACACGTGGGATTGGATGGATATCCACTACTGGACATCACGATTTATACAGCTCAACTGTTTCGCCATGACCTTGCTCGAGGCAAACTACATTGTCATGTACATGAGGGGAGAGCGGCGGGTATTGTAAGTTATTTGTATATCTTGTTAGAAATATTATAATATGAATACAGTCGAAACTCGTTATCTCGATATTGGAGGGACTGCCAAAAAAACTTGAGATATCCGAATATTGACATAGATTTTGTTTCAAAATCAATATTTATTTTCATCACCTGATACTTGTCATACTTCAATTGTACTTTCGCTTTTATATTATGGTCTGTGCAGTAGAATTACACTGTCGTGTTAAATGCTTATATACGGGTCATTCTTTGAATTTCTCCGCAGTGTGAGATATAAGTTGAGGCTGATAGATTGAATCAAATGATATTAAACAAAATATACATGTAATCACCCAATTCCATGACACAATGTTTGCAACGTTTTGTCGGTCATTAAAACTGACACCTTTGTTGTTGGACAGTAATTAGTGTTGCGTCTTAAACAAACTGTGAAAAATGGCACGCATAGATTTTCACACAGAGTGGAAAAACACATAATATCGACACAGACAATATTGATTAAAAAGGAATATATTTATATACACAAAGAAGGGAAAAAATTGGGGATGGCAAAAAGTATCAACAATATTTTGTCTCAAAATCAACATTTGTTTTCATCGCCTGATAATTGTTGTACATCAATTGTACTTTTGCTTTCATATTACACTGTCGCGATAAATGTTAATATCCGGGTCATTCTTTAAATTTCTCGGCAGTGTGAGATATAAGTTGAGGCTGATAGATTGAATCAAATGATATTTAAACAAAATATACATGTAATCACCCAATTCCATGACACAATGTTTGCAACATTCTGTCGGTCATTAAAACTGACACCTTTGTTGTTGACAGGTAATGAACAAACTGTGAAAAATGGCACAAGATAGAATGACAATATCGAGATAAAAGGAATTTATTTATATAAGCAAAGAAGGCGAAAAGTTGGGGCCGGCAAAAAATATTGACATTACAGGAATATCAACCCAAGCGATATCGAGATAACGAGTTTCGACTATTTTTTTATTGTTACTATGATCATGTGTTTAAAATCTTAGCTGAACTTCATTGTCAGAACACCTTACCTCATGAGACCACAGAAGTCAGTTGTATATCTTGTACTATCCCAACAGGTTGTTGTGTGAGGAACATTCATTTAATTTTGTAACACTGCCTATACACTTCCAGACTTGTCCTTTACAATATAAATAAATAATATGATTACCAATATCTTTATTGCTTTCCCTCAAAATACTCCCCCTCCCACCCCCTATCAGAAATTCAAAATTTCAGACTTATTTTTAACCGCTCCTGGAAACGTTGGGCATAGTCGGATCTTGGCATTCTGTTCAGATACTGGAATATGGCAGATCTGGTAGCACTTGAGTCTGATAATGATGACCCTTTAGTTATTTTTTAACTTGACTATTCTATGAATAGGTGATTTTTTGTACCTGGCATGTTGGCATCCGCATCCCATTTTGTAGAAATAATATTACTACCCTTGACTCGATACCTTCTCATCACGTTAAATGGGAATGAAATGGGAATGGGCATTTCTGTATTGAAACTACCCATTTTGGTGCAAGTTATTCTTAAGGATGCTTATACATGCTTGTACTCTGAGTCAGTATGTAATATACTGGGCTCTTAAATTAAAAGTCAAGGTCATATTGCAGGGCGAAAAGGTTATATTTTGTCTTAAAACTCCGTGTTAAAGTATTGGTTCATGATTTACTACATGCATTAACGGAATGTTGCTTGGTACATGTACAAGGGTGTATGTACTATTAAAGGGCTGCTATGTTTAAGTTGAAGGCAGAAATCTGACTTATATAGAACACAGTACTACACAGAACAGAGATTGTTTCTGGGAAATACCTAGTATTATTGTTGAGCATACCCGGTCTCATTTTCCCATACCTACTTATGCAGATTTTTGAACAAGTGGGTAATTATTTACTTGTAAATGTTGCTAGAGTGATATAGAATATTTTGCTTTTTATAAATTAAAACAGACCAATAAATCTCTATTTTCAGATCTTTAACAGAAGAATTAAAAAAGATGTTCAAGAGTTATCTTTCCATTGGTTTATTTGTGATTGTTTGGCCCGTAGTTCCGTCATTCGTCTGTGATTGTTTCTTCTATGTTGCCATGTATTTCTCACCATATCAGGCAGGCGAACAGATTTTACGTCTCTGGAGAAACTGAGGTACAGGAAAGAGTGTAGCAACATGACAATACTTAATTGCAACTTTCTTAAATATTTTGCAAATACAAAAAATACAGAAAGAAATGTTTTGTATAGGTTATAGGAGTTTTTGGTGGTCGTCCTTTACTATTCCTAAGCTGAACTCAGTAATTCCCATCATTTCTCAATGTTTATGATCTGTGATCTTAAAATATAACTGAGGCATAATAATATTTTTATTACCATTTATTTTTGAAATATTTATTAATTAAAAATATGCAAATGCAATAATTATCAATTTCATATCTTGACATTTTTTTCTTGTTTAAATGCAAAGTTTTTTTAAAATGGTACTAAATCTTCCAACAAGGAAACGTAATCATTCTGGTAGGCTTACTAAAACTAATTTTTAGCTCGCCAGGACAAATGTCCAAGGAGAGCTATTGCCATGACCCTGGCGGCAGCAGCGTCTGTAGACACCCAGGTTAAACTTTTGCATTTAAGTTTAAGTTATCTATACAACCACTCATTTGATATGAACGAAACTTGGCATGTGTGTTTACCATCATCAATGGAACACACAGAGACAAAAACCATAACTCTGGATTGCATTTTGACAGAGTTATGGCCCTTTTTGGACTTAATTTTTTCAGGTTAAAGTTTTTTATTGGGTAAGATTTCTATGTAACCATGTTGGATATAAATGAAACTTCACATGTGTGTTCACCATCATCGATAGAACACAAGAGACAAGAACCATAACTCGGGTGTTGCATGTTAGCAAAGTTATGGCCCTTTTGAACTTAATTTTTTGTCTGTAGACACCCAGGTTAAACTTTTGCGTTTAAGTTTTGGTGTTTGCCTTCAATCTCAATCTTTGCATGGGTGTTTAGATTTATCCCATCGTCAAGCTTTGTTGTCATCTTACAACTCTTGTTGTGATATTTGAACTTTATTGGACTATTATTCTATGGCCTTTATCATTTTTTGCCAAATTTAATTGTCCAATATGATATGAAAAAGATAATTACTTGAACAGTGAAACCTTTATGAATTGGACACGCCATCAATTGGAATACTATATAAACCTTTAGTATTTAAATATTCCGAAATATTTCTTAAGTAAAATATTTAATTTTTTTTCAGGTTATATATGGCATATCCAGTTTTACCAGTTGAGGAAGATCTCAGACTGGGTAGAACCACCATCCTGCCGCAAGTAACATGCAGACTTTTTCACATAAAGTTTTTAGAGTGAGCGGGACTCGAACCTACAACCTTAGCGGTGAGAGGTAAGTGATCTTGTGACGGCGCCTTAGACCACTCGGCCACAGAGGGTCCTTTTAGTAAAATATATTTTAAAAACTGAAACAGTGGATACCTTCTAAAAACTTTGCTTCTAATGGATCAGAATAGACTGTTTATGTAACCAAATATATACTGAAGTAAATATTTGTTTTGTAACTGGGGTTAGAAATAATCACACCTGAGGTGAGCAATTGAGGGACACCATGACCCTCTTGTTTAGTATGGCAGAAGTCTTAAATATACAAGTGAATAATTGAAAATTATATTCAGATTGTACAAAAAATATATAAAACTTGAAATAGATTAAGTCTCAATTCAATTTTAATGGGAAAACTTACTGAAATTTTGTGCAATACTGAAATCGCTTAAAAATCTTTAATCTAGAGTTATAAATGTTTTGCTCAGACACATTAAAATAAAATTTGAAGCAACATGATTGACAGCCTGGAACATTCAACTGTGATATAGGTCCTCTGTGGCCGTGTGATCTAAGATACTGTCTCTAGTGCTAAGGTTGTTGGTTTGAGCATGACTGTCTGAAAATTTTATGTGAGAATGTTTCCCCAATTATTTGCAGAAGGGTTTAACGATGATTCGTTCTGAAATTTTCTTGCATACCAGATATCTGCATTGTGCTGGGACTTTGGAACCATACATGACATGACAGTAAAAGTAAATGACAATAATTATATCATTTGACATCTAAAAAAAAGATCCTGGTCAAAATATAATAATGAATCAAATTAGAATAAATATTCAATATGTTTGGTATTTTTCTCTCAAATCTCAGTCCAATGTAAGATTCTTATATTCCTTCATCAATGAAACTGAAAATATAACATGTAATATGCTGACAAACTTTGATATTGCTCTATTGATAAGGCAGAAAATTATGACCACAACTTTGATTTCTTTCAAAATTATTTTTCTGCAGGAGGAAATTGAATTTTGGTCTGCATTTCATATTTCTCTTATTCATGGTTTTGGTCTAGACACATGCGTCATCTATCAGCTGCTTACTCTTAATTTTATATTTGATTGAGTACCTATAATAATGATATTTAATTGATGGTTTCTTGTGATATTTCCTGTCTTTTTTACGTTTTCTATCATAATCTCTGCAATATTATTTTTTTATGCCCTGAATTTCCTAT
Source organism: Panopea generosa (assembly GCA_029582155.1). NCBI lineage: Eukaryota > Metazoa > Mollusca > Bivalvia > Adapedonta > Hiatellidae > Panopea > Panopea generosa. The sequence goes on from CM055895.1 coordinate 56,290,474, forward strand.
CCCATTTTCTGTATAGTAATATTTAGCTTTTATAACTCTCTGTTCAATGGTTTCATGTAATTTTTCTGTGAAAAGTGGTAGGCTATTTTTTTATGTTCATTGTCTTCTGTTTATTAATAGAAGTATTGTTTCATCTTGGTTCCAGATTCAGGGAAACTTATGAAATCTAGTCTATACCAATATCATTTTTTTACATCAATGTATTCAAAAATAATTTTAAGTAATAATAATTTTAAGTGCTGTTGTAAATGATGCCTGATTTATTGCTGCTTTGTAAAGTGTATAATGTTATTTTTATAAAAGAAATTATATACATGTATGTCTCCTTTAATGTTAGAATTTTAATTTTATACATTATTTAGGCATTATTGTATAAAAAAAGTTATATAAATTGTATTAAACTTTAAATTGGGAAATTGAAAAAGGTTTTAAATTTTAATTTTGCCTAATATATTGTTAGTTTAATTTGGTGTTATTAGCCCCCTCCCCCCCCCCCCCCCCCCTCCTGCAAGATATGTTAAACGATTCATGTATATTGTATGTATGTGTGGGTGTTTTGAATCATTCCTGTATGTAGATCTGTGTGTGTGTATATATATATATATATGCTGTCTTCAAATTGTACATGTATTTTGCATACTACTATTTATTTTGAAATAAAATATAAAATTCTCACAAGATCTAGAGTTTTTGTTATATTTGAGCATTACCATAAAGTTTCAGCTCGACTATTTAACACAGAAAAGACCTACTTTAATCACACCTCCCATGTGGTTCCGGCTAAGAATAGAATCACTTTCGATCTCTGCAGAGGGGTAGCCATTTTTCTGGTATATCACTTTTAATAGAACTACTGAGTGAGCCTTTAGATACTTACTCTGATTTTATAATATTATATTGATTCATGGTCACTCTGCCACTATAAAAAGAAGAATGTATATATCATTATTGTTTATATTCTGGAATATCTGTGTCCCTTTGTCTCGTCATCTATCCTCCTGAACCCTTTGTTGGAAAGACAGATAAGTTATCCATGTTGTTAAAGTCACTCAGGGGTTTAAAATAGATATCCTGGATTAGTTGAACACCTTGGATTAGGCTGTTGCTGGATCTAAAATATCCCCGAGGTTAACTCACTGACTGCGGATAACTTTATCCCATGGATAAAAACAACAAATTTCATAATGCATTTTTTTCTGAAACATTCCAGGGTCTTTTACTATTTCAGCTATAGATTTACTATACTCGTTTGCAAATTATATGAAAAAGACATACTTCTAGCCCAACTTGTTGACAAATGTCTCAAGTTGTAATTTTCATGTGTTATTTGGAGATGTGCTTACTTGAATAATCAAAGTACTTGAAGGTACCGATTGCGAGGCTTTAATAAATATTCATACGCCTTCCTAATTTGATTGATATTATTGTAGTGTTTGGTTTATTTCATGCTTATATTTTATAACTTTTTTTAAAAATGACAATATACATGATATAATACAATGTCCACAGTAAAGTTTTATTGTTGCATATATTAAATACATGATAAAATGAAATTAGAGGAATAAAAAGTAGTCCCTGTCACTGTGATCATTTTGGCGGTGATCAACACTGCAAATCTCGATCACGACGACATAACCGGGACAATGTCTTTGGCATAAAGCCCGGCTAAAAATGTTTGGCCTTTAAAGAGGGCATTCAATAACTAAAGAGCAAAGAAGTACTTGCTAACAGTTGTTTATTATAAATATTTGTGTTAGCTTACAATGATGTAACAATTTAAAATGCTTAAAGAATAACTTTTAATTTATATTTAAGTTTTTTATTAATAAATACATGTACCTCAAAAATTAACAAAAAAATTAATGCTTTCAGTATTTGGATTTAATATTAATCGTATAATAATTTTATTTACAGTGGTTACTCTAATTTAATGTTAGAAAAACAATGAAATATTTTTGAAAAAATAATATGAAAGCAATGGAATTTACAATACAAAGTTTTGGTTCATGAAAAATATGAGATGGAATCTTAATGTTGATGATAATTGATGTATACTCTAAAAAATAAGTTAAGGGCCATACGCTATATAAATTCTTCTGAACTAAAATTTAAACTTTTCTGTGGACAAACCTAGAAAAGGTAATTAAAAATGTTTTTTTGAACCTTGCCATTTCAAAATTGTGGACTCTTAAAAAATCTGTTTTTGAAAAAAAATGAGTGCAAGCAGAAAATGTGTTTCTCAAGGACATCACACATACCCTTGATGGATCATACCCACGACCCTCTGATCATGGATCGGATGCTGTACCACTGGACCATGCGCTCCACTTATTTAAAGACATGTTCGTATCTCAGTATTAACTACAATGACACTTTGTGTGTGAATTCACTACCACAAACTTCTGAAGGTGTGTGTTTGTTTAACTAATATTTCGGGAGAACCTGTATAATTATAAAATTCAGGTAAAGTTAGATATTTGGCAACGTCGTTCAAATTTTACAGGAGTTATTTTTTTAAACTTATTTATTTTACTTCAGTTTGGGAACAAGTAAGAACAACTTCGACGTCTTCATGGGTAGAAACAGTACTAAGCATATATGGATAAAGTGTCTTGCTCAATGACACCACACATAGCCGTGGTGGAGGATCGACTCCATGACCCTCCGATCATGGATCTGATGCTCAATATTGGACCATGTGCTCCACAGGAGCTACGACCCCCTTTAACTTGATTTTGTTTAAAAATTGGTTTCCAATCAATAGCTTGGGCATTCATGTTGATAGATATATTTCTAGTTTGGTAACACAATAGCATTTGCATTTTTTCAATCAATCGTAGCCAAACTTCCATACATGTAGTAGCATGATAATTATTAAACAATCAATGATAGTCTTATTATTTGTAATGTTAAAATTATGTTAAATTTAGACAACCACGTAACACATAAGAGGGGTCGCCCAAATCCATCTTATTTTACCACTGAAACAGACTGTTTGAATGAAAAATAAATTACCATGAGTGGTCAAAAAAAAGCCCTTGTCTGAAATATCCTGAAATTGAACAAAAATAATGAAACACTAAAATTGGTTAATACAATATATATTTGGTATGCATGACTCCAGAAGTTGCTTCCCTTGTCATTTACTGTGTCAGCCTACTTCTGGTGGAGAGGCTTGGTATCCCTGCTGATGGATGGGGTTTAGGTACTCCTCTGGGTAGTTGATTTTGGGCTTCATAGTAAGTAGGAGGTGGTTCCATATATTGCTGGTGATAAGATGGGGGTTGGTGCATTCCATCATCTGTAAACAATAGTACAGACTGTAATAATAGCATTGTTATACATTTCAATAAAGTCTTGAGTAGTTCTTTGTAAGAATAGGATCAGAGCCATAATTATGATTGCAAGTAAAAATAGGATCACTGCCATATGATTGTGGGTAAGAATAGGATCACTGCCATACAATTGTGTGTAAGAATAGGATCACTTGCATGATTGTGTAAGAATAGGATTACTGCCATATGGTTGTGGGCAACAATATGATCATTGCCATATGATTGTGGGTAAGAATAGGATCACTGTCATATGGTTGTGGGTAATAATAGGGTCATTGCCATATGATTGTGCATAAGAATAGGATCGCTGTCATACGGTTGTGGGTAATAATAGGATCATTGCCATATGATTGTGGGTAAGAAAAGAATCATTGCCATATGATTGTGGGTAAGAATAGGATCGCTCCCATATGATTGTGTGTAAGAATATTATCACTGCAATATGATTGTTTGTAAGAATAAGATCACTGCCATATCATTGTTGGTAAGAATAGGATCACTGCCATATGGTTATAGGTAAGAACAGGATCACTGCCATATGATTGTGGATAAGAATAGGATCACTGCCATATGATTATAGGTTAGAATATGATCACTGCCATATGTTTATGGGTAAGAATAGGAGCACTGCCATATGATTGTTTAAGAATATGATCATTGCCATATGATTGTGGGTAAGAATAGGATCACTGCCATATGATTATGGGTAGAAATAGGATCATTGCCATATGGTTATGGGTAAGAATAGGATCACTGACATATGATTGTGTGTAAGAATAGGATCGCTGACAAATGATTGTGTGTGAGAGTAGGATAGCTGTCATATGGTTGTGGGTAAGAATTGGATCACTGCCATAATTATGATTGTGGGTAAGAATAGGATCACTGCCACATGGTTATGGGTAAGAAAAGGATCATTGTCATAATTATGATTGTGGGCAAGAATAGGATCACTGCCACGTGATTATGGGTAATAATAGGATCATTGTCATAATTATGATCGTGGACAAGAATAGGATCACTGCCATATGATTATAGGTTAGAATAGGATCACTTGCATATGATTGTGTGTAAGAATAGGATCACTGGCATATGATTGTGTGTAAGAATAGGATAACTACTGTATGGTTGTGGGTAAGAATAGGATCACTGCAATAATTATGATTGTTGGTCAGATTAGGATCACTGCCATATGATTATGGGTTTGAATAGGATCATTGTCATATGATTGTGGGTAAGAATAGGATCACTGCCATATGATTGTGGATAAGAATAGGATCATTACAATATGATTGTGGGTAAGAATAGGATCACTGCCATATGATTGTATGTATGAATAGGATCACTGCCATATTGTTGTGGGTAAGAATAGTATCACTGCGATAAGATTATAGGTAAGAATAGAATCACTGCTATATGATTGTAGGTAAGAATAGGATCACTTACATGATTGTGTAAGAATAGGATTTCTGCCATATGGTTGTGGGCAACAATGTTATCATTGCCTTATGATTGTGGGTAAGAATAGGATCACTGTCATATGGTTATGGGTAAGAATAGGATCATTGCCATAATTATGATTGCAAGTAAGAATAGGATCACAGCCATATGATTGTGGGTAAGAATAGGATCACTGCCATAATTATGATTGTGGGTTAGAATAGGATCACTGCCATAATTATGATTGCAAGTATGAGTATGATCACTGCCATATGGTTATGTATAAGAATAGGATCACTGCCATATGATTATGGATAAGAATCAGATCATTGTCATATGACTGTGGGTAGGAATAGGAACACTGCAATATAATTATGAGTAAGAATAGGATCATTGTCATATGATTATGGGTAAGAAAAGGATCACTGACATATGATTGTGTGTAAGAATAGGATCACTGACATATGATTGTGTGTAAGAATAGGATAATTACCATATGGTTGTGGGTAAGAATAGGATCTCTGCCATAATTATGATTGTTGGTCAGAATAGGATCACTGCCATATGATTATGGGTATGAATAGGATCATTGTCATATGATTGTGGGTAAGAATATGATCACTGCCATATGATTTTAGGGAAGAGTAGGTTCACTGCCATATTATTGTGTGTAAGAAAATGATCACTTACAAGATTGTGTAAGAATAGGATTACTGCCATATGGTTGTGGGCAACAATATGATCATTGCCTTATGATTGTGGGTAAGAATATGATCACTGCCATATGGTTGTAGGTAAGAATAGGATCATTGCCATATGATTGTGGATAAGAATAGGATCATTACAATATGATTGTGGGTAACAATAGGATCACTGACATATGATTGTATGTACAAAAAGGATCACTGCCATATGGTTGTGGGTAAGAATAATATCACTGCAATATGATTATAGGTAAGAATAGGATCACTGCCATATGATTGTGTGTAAGAATAGGATTGCTTACATGATTGTGTAAGAATAGAATAACTGCCATATGTCTGTGGGTAAGAAAATGATCATTGCCATATGATTGTGGGTAAGAATAGGATCACTGCCATATGGTTGTGGGTAAAAATAGGATCATTGCCATATGATTGTGGGTAAGAATAGGATCATTGCCATATGATTGTGGGTAAGAATAGGATCACAGCCATATGATTGTGGGTAAGAATATTATCATTGACATATGATTGTGTGTAATAATAGGATCACTGCCATATGGTTTTGGGTAAGAATAGGATCATTGCCATATGATTATGGGTAAGAAAATGATTACTGCAAAATGGTTGTGGGAAAGAATAGGATAACTACCATATGATTTTGTGTAAGAATAGGATCACTGCCATATGATTGTGGATAAGAATAGGATCACCATCATATGGTTGTGGGTAAGATTAAGATCATTGCCATATGAGTGTGGGTATGAATAGGATCACTGCCATATGATTATGGGTAAGAATAAGATCAGTGCAATATGGTTGTGGGTAAGAATAGTATCATTGCCATATGATTATGTGTAAGAAAAGGATAACTGCAATATGATTGTGGGAAAAAATAGGATCACTACCATATGATTGTGTGTTAGAATAGGATCACTGCCATAATTATGATTGCGGGTCAGAATAGGATCACTACCAAATGAATAAGCCAAAAATAAGGATAACAGAATGGCCCAAATATAAGGATAACAAAAATGGCCCAGTAATAAGGACAATAAAATAAGCCGATGATAATAATGATAATAGAATAACCCAATAATAAAGATAACAGAATGGCCTAATAATTAGGATAATAAAATGACCCAATAATAAGGATAATAGAATAACCCCATTATTAGGATTATAAAATGGCCCAATAATAAAAATAATAAAATAAGCCAATAATAAGGATACTAAATGGCCCAATAATTAGGATAATAAAATGGTCCAATAATTAGGATAATAAAATGGCCCAATAATTAGGATAATAAAATGGCCCAATAATAAGAATAATAAAATAAGCCAATAATAAGGATAATAAAATAACCAAATAACAAGAATAATAAAATGGCCCAATAATAAGGATACTGAATGGCCTAGTTATAAGGATAATAGAATGGCCCATTAATTAGGATAATAAAATAGTCCAATAATTAGGATACTAAAATGACCCAATAATAAGAATAATATTATTGCCCAATAATAAAGATAATAGAATGGCCCAATAATAAGGATTATAGAATGGCCCAATAATGAGAATAATAAAATGGTCCAATAATAAGGAAAACAGAATGGCCCAATAACAAGGATAATAAAATGGTCCAATAATAAAGATAATAAAATAAGCCAATAATAAGGATAATAGAATAACCAAATAACAAGAATAATAAAATGGCCCAATAATAAGAATAATATAATGGTCCAATAATAAGGATAATAAAATGGCCCCATAATAAGGATAATAAAATGGTCCAATAATAAGGATAATAAAATGACCCAATACTTAGGATACACAGATGACCAAACAATAAGGATAATATTATTACCCAATAATAAGAATGATAAAATGGCATAATAATAAGGATAACAGAATGGCCCAATAACAAGGATAATAAAATGGCCTAATAATAAGGATAACAGAATGGCCCAATAACAAGAATGATAAAATGGCCCAATAACAAGGATAATGAAATGGCTCAATAATAAGGATAACAAAATGGCCCAATAACAAGGATAATAAAATGGCCTAATAATAAGGATAACAGAATGGCCCAATAACAAGAATGATAAAATGGCCCAATAACAAGGATAATGAAATGGCTCAATAATAAGGATAACAGAATGACCCAATAACAGGAATAATAAAATGGCCAAATAACAAGGATAATAAAATGATCCAATAATAAAGATAATAAAATGGCCCAATAATAAGGATAATGAAATGGTCCAATAATAAGGATAATAAAATGGCTCAATAATAAGGATAATGAAATAGGCCAATAATAAGGATTATAGAATAACCAAATAACAAGAATAATAAAATGGCTCAATAATAAGAATAACAGAATGGCCCAATACTAAGGATAATGAAATGGTCCAATAATAAGGATAATAAAATGGCCCAATAATTATGATACTAAGATGACCCAATAATAAGGATAATAGTATTGCCCAATAATAAGAATAATAAAATGGCTCAATAATAAGGATAACAGAATGGTCCAATAACAAGGATAATAAACTGGCCAAATAATAAGGATAATAAAATGGCTCAATAATGAGGATAATAAAATAGGCCAATAATAAGGATTATAGAATAACCAAATAACAAGAATAATAAAATGGCCCAATAATAAGGATAATAAAATGGTCCAATAATAAGGATAATAAAATGGTCCAATAATAAGAATAATAAAATTGCCCAATAATAAGGATAATAAAATGGCCCAATAATAAGGATAATAAAATGGTCCAATAATAAGGATAATAAAATAAGCCAATAATAAGGATAGTGGAATAACCAAATAACAAGAATAATAAAATGGCTCAATAATAAGGATGGGAGAGTCATTTCTTGAAAGTATTTCTGTAAGTGTAGTTTGCATTACTTAATGTTGTGGAACTAATACAATATCTAGATTAACTCTGATGTCCTTTACAAATAATTTAAGACTAAAAGAACTATGAATGTTATCTTTGTGCAAATTAAATAGCTTGCCAAAATGCAGCTATCACACAACATAAAAAATGCAGGTATTCCCTATGCGTGTATTAAATATAATATTTATTTATTTAATAAATAATCAAAACATGTTTCTAGATTAAAGATGGAAACTGTAACATTCTGTTCAGTAAACGATTGAAAGTTTACTGAGTCACAAAGAGGAAGATCCCATTGGAAGAGAGTGGTTGATTCTGTCCTTGTAGTTAATCTTATTTATGAGAAATTATGAAAAAAACACAGGTCAGCATTTTCCTTTTTATTCGTCAATGTTTTAGCATAACCCAATACTGGCCAATGAGTGACTTATCATGGGGCATGATTTAGTAGTTGGTCAATAAAGTTAAAAATTTGACACTACAGAGACAAAATACAATATAAGTTATTGAATAGAATATCCATAATATATAATGTTTGATATAAATATGCTGTTTTACTGCTAAGATTGAAAAAGTATCGGTGATAAAGGTGAAACCTCTTTAAATATACTGAGTAAAAAAAAAAGTCCCTCCCTATTTGAGTAACATTTTCCAAAAAGCCAAAATGGGTATAGTTATAAATCATAATCAAATATAAATTTTATTAATTTGTGCATTGATATCATTTCGCTAAATCTGGCTAGCAGCAGCACTTTCATTATGATACTATGGGGAAGTCGGTGGGGGTCAAAATAAAAAATTACAAAATATCAGACACTTGTTATGTAATGTTTAGGTCATCGAGTTTGAGGCTGTTGCATCTATTTTCATTAAAAATGAGTATTACCACCATTTGAAAGTTTGTATTCAATAATTTTACGGTGCCTCGACATAATGTAATGCATACCCAATGCATTTGGCCGATTCAGGCTGATTCCCACTGCAATGCCTGGGTCAATCACTTAATGTCCCAGATAATCTCAATATTGGTAAGGGTCATGGGAAACTACCGGCCATGTGAAAACATTAATTTGTTTAAGTGACACTTAAACACATACCTGTTTAAGTGACTATTAAACACATACAGAATTATTTAATCAAAACATTTTTGTCTAGATAAGATTGATTATAACTACATGTATAATGAATAACTATCACTACATACACTATATAATTCTGTAATGAATAATTGAAACATGTTTCTGATACAAATTTATACCTATTCATTGTAAACATTATAATTTTGTAATGAATATTCATAACATGTTTAATTATCAAAGTTACAATTATTTTATCATCAAGTCTTAAGGAAGAGAAAATGACACAGATTAAAAAAAAAAGAAGATTTTTGGTGAGAAATATGATTTTCTGTTATTATCAAACTGTAAATAATTTCTATCTGCAAGTAAAGCAATTCAAGTTCTTAATTTTTGTCTCGCCACGACGAAGGAGCAAAAGTGAGATTAAGGTGTTGCTTTTCCGTCTACGGCGGTGGTGGTAAACATTTATATTTAGCTCCAACATTAAGTTTTCTTTTTTATCTCTCCCATGTGTGTATTAGTGATAAAAGTGGACACGGCGAGACATATCATTTCGCAGTAATCTTGTTACTAGTACTGGATTCTTGTGTCCAAAACTTTGACCAAGTGTTGACCAAAACTTACGCATGATAAGACTGTACGGTGGTGCAGATGGTTCAACAGTATTGATTCTGGTTCGCCGGACTGGGGTTCTACGATTTTTCTTCTTCTTGCAATAAATACACAGCATGATGCAAATGGAAACAAAAAACAACAAGCCCACTATCACAGCCACTGCAATACCTATGATTACATACCATGTCCAGAATGGCTCACTGTAAAGTATTAAAACATAATCTTCACTTTCATTATTCTTATGTTCAAAATTTTGGTCAAAGTACACTGAGAGACTTTAAAAACGCAATACTCCAGTCTGGCATGTCTTGGATGAGTCGGGTAGATGCATTAACGCTGGTAGGCCACCAGCGAGAAACGTTGATGTGCTTTCCCCCTCCATGGGTCAGGAGTGGAACAACATTTCTCAACACTGTTAGGGTATCACTGTATGAAGCGTTAATTCTCAGGAAATTGATAATATTTTCCAATAAAATTCACACACTTTGTTTAGCTCATATGTATGTTTATGGTAGCCATTTTTTATTAAAATTCATAAATACAAAACTTGTTTATTTTTAACGAAATCTGACTTTTGCATTTCTAAAGTCCTTCAGTGTATTATTCAGATGCTCATACTCATTACCACTACCTTTCTAATATATATGTCAACTTTTTTGTAAATACATGCATGTATTGGTCAATCTGTCACTGATGTATATAATTTTATGTAAAACATGGAGGCACATAGAGTAGATCCAGCATGTTGGACTGTGTTAATAAATAAATAAATAAATAAATAAAGTCTTTATTTTTATTATTATTATCATTATTATTTTTATTATAAACATGCTGTGAATGTGTAACTTAAGCTTCTGCACGATCAACAGGGTGATCAGGTGCATGTTCAGATGACCCTGTAGTTCACATGTTATGATGAGCTTTATAATGCAACAATGAGAGGTTATCAGATTAGTGCTTTTGCTGCTGATCATTCCAATGTGATGAACACTGTAGTCAGTGACACCTGTAGTCAGTGACCTCTGTAGCCAGTGACACCTGTAGTCAGTAACCTCTGTAGTCATTTGTATTGTATTTTATTTTATGGATGACCCTTGTAGTCAGTAACACTGTAATCAGTAACACTGTAGTCAGTGTCCCTGTAGTCTGTAACCCTTTAGTCTGTAACCCTGTAGACAGTAACCCTGTAGCCAGTGGCCCCTGAAATCAGTGACCCTCTAGTCAGTAACCTTGTAGCCAGTGGCCCCTGAAGTCAGTGACCCTGTAGTCAGAAACCTTGTAGTCTGTAACTCTGTAGTCAGTAACCCTGTAGCCAGTGGACCCCTGTAGTCAGTGACCCTGTAGTCAGTAGCCCCTGTAGCCAGTAGCCCCTGAAGTCAGTAACCCTGTAGTCAGTAACCCTGTAGTCAGTGACCCTGTAGTTAGTGACCCTGTAGTCAGTAACCCTGTAGTCTGTAACCCTGTAGCCAGTGGCCCCTGTAGTCAGAGACCCTGTAGTCAATTACCTTGTAGTCAGTGTCCCTGTAGTCAGTGACCCTGTAGTCTGTAACTCTGTAGTCAGTAACCCTGTAGTCAATGATCCTGTAGTCAGTGACCCTGTAGTCAGTAACCCTGTAGCCAGCTGCCCCTGTAGTCAGTGACCCTGTTGTCACTGGCCCCTGTAGTCATATGTTTTGTATTGTACTTTTTTATGTATGACCTCTGTAGTCAGTGACCCTGTAGTCAGTGGCTCTATAGTCAGTGACCCCTTTTGTCAGTGACCCTTCTAGTCTTTTTTTTTGTATTGTACTTTATTTTATGGATGATCCCTGTAGTCAGTGACCCTATAGTTAGTGACACTTTAGTCAGTGACCTTTCAGTCAGTGACCCTGTATTCAATGACCTCTGCAGTCAGTGACCACTGAAGTAATTTTTTTTGAATGTTTATGTTTCACTTTTTAAGATTATTTCGTGTATCAATTGCATTAATGTGGTTTTGGTGGCTCACTTTGTCCTTTAAATGCTTTGTCTCCTGGCTGTTGAACACATTGTTTTTCTAGTAATTTGGCAAAATTAAACCCTGTTAAAATAAATTATTTTACAATATTTACCTGCAGCAATCATCATCACAGCAACCATAGTCACATGTCTTGGCAACAGTACCTGAATTTTTGGTACACACTTCTCCAAACACCCAACAACCTGTTGTGAGGGTTAACAATATACATATGATCCATGATATATCAAATTTAAAAAAAAATGTTGATATTACCAGTTTTTAATTCATCTGATTTTGACCTTTGCAGGTGACAGGAAACAGTGGTTAGGTTAACTGATCGTCTGTTAGCCCTTTATGGCATAAAAATGACGCTAAATATTCAATCAATCAATCAATTTGAATATTTAGCATCATTTTTGTGATGGATAACAGATGATCAGTAAACCAAACCACTCTTTTCTGAGATCTTGGAAGGTTAATCAGAGTACTCCAGCTAACCCATCTTCGCAAGTCACTAATAACCTTCCCATTTAAATCAGTGGTGAAAGATGATTGACAACGAGACGTAATGTTAAGTATTTTCCAACTCTCAACCCCTGAATTGATAGATGCACTACTGACTGAGCTAGTCAGTCAGACAGACAGACAGACAGACAGACAGACAGACAGACAGACAGACAGACAGACAGACAGACAGACAGACAGACAGACAGACAGACAGACAGGCAGGCAGGCAGGCAGGCAGGCAGGCAGGCAGGCAGGCAGGCAGGCAGGCAGGCAGGCAGGCAGGCAGGCAGGCAAAAATGAGATTTAAACTTGCCAAAATAATATATTGAAAAAGGATTTCCTACCTTGTACTATGTAAACACATCTTGTGACGTATTACATGAATCACATGATTTCATTTTGATTTCAAGTTCACACTGTTAATTTGTTTCATCTTAGAAAAAGTCCAAATGACGATGTGCAGGTTGTCAAGCAGTATTTAAATGCTGTTAATTTTTAGAATGGGGATTTCATTTCAAATTTACCATTCCGATGGAATATCCATTTCGTCACATTTTGGTGGATTTGAATTACAAACCATTCAGATTTTATTTATCATATTGATACATATGTATATTGAAACACATAAAGGATATGTAATAAAAAAACAAAAAAAAACTTACAAACAACAACAAAATATCCACAATTTCATGTTTTTATATATCCAGTTATATGATTGAAGATATAAGATTCTCTTTGAAGTCATTATAAATCAATTGCTAGAATATCATCCAAATTTTCATAAAAAAAACGAGGAGGGTGGGAGGATTTTATTTTTTATTTTTAAATTTTTATTTTTTTTATTTTTCGGGCCAGGCGGCATGAAAATTAGGGGGCGGGTGGGGATGATAATCTTGCAATTAATATATTACGGCCTAAACAAAATAGCACTTACCTCGTAGATATAACAGAAACACTAGTATCAATTTCATAGCACCAAGCTCATCTTTCCTTAAGTAGTATTAAAATCTATTGTATTGTATTTATATTATTATAACCGAAACAGTTTATAAAAGGAAAATTTTGCATATAATTACCATGTTCTACATTATTAATAGAGATATTACTGTTCCCGTATATATAAATACATTGAATAAATATATATGCTATAATAATAAAAGACATGTGTTTAAAATACCATTAAGATTTGACACTTTCATTAAAACAAAAGAATCAAAATTGGAAGAGTGGTTTCACACATTTATATTGTTGTAAAGTAATTTGAATCTTTTTTTTTTTGTTATTGTTTTTTTTTGGTATATTATGGGGGGATAATCTTAATTTCAATCTCAGTAGAGAAAATGTACTATATATATATTTTATACATATATGTCAATATTTAGGGAGGATCCAGTATGTTTTGTGAGGTGGGGTTTCAGGATTTTTTTTTTACATGTATTGAAATGTTAAGAAGTTTTGCGATGAGATAATACTTTTTTACATCGATTGTGAATTAAGATTTTACAACTTTGACAAATCATGCTCAAAATCTTCTAGGTTAGAACCAGAACTAAGCATATGCAGATAAAGTGTCTTGCTCAAGGACACTGTACACAACAGTGGGGAGGAGCAAACTCACAAATGTTTGTGTCCATTACCAAACTTGGTTAGAATGATGAAACTGAACAGCTAGGACAAGTTCTTGACTTCCCACTATCAGACCACAAATGTCAGAGTTACAGCCCTTCATTAACTGAAAAAATGCTACTGTTTTAACCAGTGTGATTATAAATCCAGAATCACCCATGATCAATTAAAAGTTTCTGATTATTAACTATAAGCACAGTACGTAGCACCATTAGTTTCAATTTAAAACTGACCAAATATGGTCACAATATTATATAGTTATTATATAGGTAATATTATGTGAACATAACTTTATACACTGGTCACCTTTCATAAAGCAATAATTTGAATGCCAACAATTTTAATGTAATAAGCCAATCTTTGTTATATAGATTGATTTAGTAAAATAACAGAATAAATATTTGAAACATAATTCTACTACGGTTACAGTGCAGTCATTAATTAGAAACAATCAAATCAGGTTTTTGACATGTGGCGGGAGATTTAGTAGGTAATTTTAATATTACAGATTTATGCCAAAACCAGGATAAAATATTATTTTGTTTCAGATTAAAGTATTAAAAGAAGACTTTCAACATAGATTTATATTTTTAAATAATTGATTGCAGTCTTCAGTTCATATAAATTTATAAACTACCCATTTCGTCTGCCAATCGATTTTTTTTTGATTTTTTTTTAATGAGGTTTAAGGCCACTTTCAACACATTTCAGGTTATATATGGTATATCCAGTGTTACTGGTTGAAAAAAACCTGAGACTGAGTCAGACTGAGAAGTACCACTGTCCTTCCGCAAGTAACTGGAAACGAATCCTCACATATAGTTTTTGGAGCGAGCAGGACTCGAACCTATGACCTTAGCAGTGAGATGTGATATTAAAACACATTAGATGGACATATTAATTAGTGATATTTTAACAACTTAGATGGACATGTTGAATTGTGATCTTTGAACACCTTAGATGGACATGTTGAATTGTGATATTTGAAAACCTTAGATGGACATGTTGATTCGTGATGTTTGAACACCTTAGATAGACATGTTGATTTGTAATATTTGAACACCTTAGATGGACATGTTGATATGTGATCTTTGAACACCTTAGATGGACATGCTGAATTGTGATATTTGAACACCTTAGATAGACATGTTGATTTGTGATATTTGAACAACTTATATGGACATGTTAATTTGTGATATTTGAACACCTTAGATGGACATGTTGATTTGTGATGTTTGAACACCTTAGATGGACATGTTGAATTGTAATATTTGAACACCTTAGATGGACATGTTGAATTGTGGTCTTTGAACACCTTAGATGGACATGTTGAATTGTGATCTTTGAACACCTTAGATGGACATGTTGAATTGTGATCTTTGAACAACTTAGATGGACATGTTGAATTGTGATCTTTGAACACTTTAGATGGACATGTTGATTTGTAATATTTGAACACCTTAGATGGGCATGTTTAAAGTGATGTTTGAACAACTTAGATGGATGTCTTGATCTCTTTTGATCTCTTTAGATGAACATGTAAAATTGTGATCATTGGACACCTTAGATGGACGTGTTGGATTGTAATGTTTGAACACCTTAGATGGACATGTTGAATTGTGGTATTTGAGTGCCTTAGATGGACATGTTGATTTGTGATATTTTAACAGCTTAGATGGACATATTGAATTCTGATCATTGAACACCGTAGATGGACATATTGAATTGTGATACTTGGGCTCCTTAGATAGACAAATATTTGAATTGAGAGTTTTGTAAATTTGAGATAGACACATATTTGAATTGAGAGTTTTGTAAACAGGAGATAGACACATATTTGAATTGAGAGTTTAAAAACTTGAGATAGACACTTATTTGAATTGAGTTTTGTAAATTTGAGATAGACACATATTTGAATTGAAAGTTTTGTAAATTTGAGATAGACACATATTTGAATTGAGAGTTTTGTAAATTTGAGATAGACACATATTTGAATTGAGAATTTTGTAAACTTGAGATAGACACTTATTTGAATTGAGAGTTTAAAAACTTGAGATAGACACATATTTTAATTGAGAGTTTTGTAAATTTGAGATAGACACATATTTGAATTGAGAGTTTTGTCAACAGGAGATAGACACATATTTCAATTGAGAGGTTAAAAACTTGAGATAGACACTTATTTGAATTGAGAGTTTTGTAAATTTGAGATAGACACATATTTGAATTGAGAGTTTAAAAACTTGAGATAGACTCTTATTTGAATTGAGAGTTTAAATCAAAGTAATTACCATCATCTTTCTGCAAATGACTGGTGCCGACTTTTGTACCTAGATAGTAAGATATATTTTAACTTTTGGCTTATTGATTTCAGACAGGACCTTTGACAACTTTGCTAAGAAGAGCATTGTAGGTTATTGTAAGACATGAACTTGTAGAGGTTATTGTAAGACATGAACTTGTAGAGGTTATTGTAAGACATGAACTTGTAGAGGTTATTATAAGATATAAACTTGTAGATGTTATTGTAAGACATGAACTTGTAGATGTTATTGTAAGACATGAACTTGTAGAGATTGTTGTAAGACATGAATTTGTAGAGGTTGCTGTAAGGCATGAACTTGTAGAGGTTATTATAAAACATGAACTTGTAGAGGTTATTGTAAGACATGAATTTGTAGAGGTTATTGTAAAACATGAACTTGTAGAGGTTATTGTAGAGGTTATTGTAAGACATGAACTTGAAAAGGTTATTGTAAGACATGAACTTGTAGAGGTTATTGTAAGACATGAACTTGTAGAGGTTATTGTAAGACATGCATTTGTAGAGGTTATTGTAAGACATGAACATGTAGAGGTTATTGTAAGACATGAACTTGTAGAGGTTATTGTAAGACATGCATTTGTAGAGGTTTTTGTAAAACATAAACTTGTAGAGGTTATTGTAAGACATGAACTTGTAGAGGTTACTGTAAGACATGAACTTGTAGAGGTTATTGTAAAACATAAACTCGTAGAGGTACTTGTAAGACATAAACTTGTAGAGATGATTGTAAGATATAAACTTGTAGACATTGTTGTAAGACATGAACTTGTAGAGGTTATTGTAAGACATAAACTTGAAGAGGTTATTGTAAGACATGAACTTGTAGAGGTTATTGTAAGACATAAACTTGTAGAGGTTATTGTAAGCCATAAACTTGTAGAGGTTATTGTAAGAAATGAACTTGTAGAGGTTATTTTAAGACATAAACTTGTAGAGGTTATTGTAAGCCATAAACTTGTAGAGGTTATTGTAAGACATAAACTTGTAGAGGTTATTGTAAGACATGAATTTGTAGAGGTTATTGTAAGACATGAACTTGTAGAGGTTATTGTAAGACATAAACTTGTAGATGTTATTGTAAGACATAAACTTGTAGATGTTATTTTAAGACACGAACTTGTAGATTGTAGAGGTTATTGTAAGACATGAACTTGTAGATTGTAGAGGTTATTGTAAGACATGAACTTGTAGAGGTTATTGCAAGACATGAATTTGTAAAGGTTATTGTAAGACATACACTTGTAGAGGTTATTGTAAGACATGAACTTGTAGATTGTTGATGTTATTGTAAGACATGAACTTGTAGAGGTGATTGTAAGACATGAACTTGTAGAGGTTATTGTAAGACATGAACTTGTAGAGGTTATTGTAAGACATCAAATTGTAGTTCAAGTCAAAATTAAACACTTAAAAGAAGTCCAGGTGTGTCTAATAAATTTAAACTTATATAGCCCCACTTGCAAAATGATAAGAAAATCACTTGTAATATATAAAAGTTATTTATTTATCTTTAAGGATCAATAATAATTTGAAACCATTTTTCAATTGATCAAACAACATTAAAAAATAATATTTTGGTAATCTTGCTGACATTGGTTGGTATTGTGCAAATTTTACTGTAATTATTAATTAATTAATTGTGGAAATTTAATAATTAATTGGTTAACATCAAGATGCTTTCTATTGAAAGGTTCCCGTGAAGTAACTGTATACATACAACAAAGGTAGAAAGTCCCGTACAGTGAATAGATTGATAAACTATAGATATATATAATATCCACACCATGCAAACAGAGTCTTGCAACCATTATTCGGACTGTAGTTTGAGCAATTATCTCTTCTTCCCATGCTGTCCTGTGAAGATGTTGTTGTTGTTGTATGGTGTTTAGCATTGCTTTCAACAATTTTTCAATTAAACTGCGACATTGTCTACTTGAGACGGTATTCTAAGCACTGCTACATTTAATGATTTAGCATGCTCATCTAAGGTGCTATCCCACCAAGTGACATTATACAGACACCAGGACGACCAGGTACTAAATGCTGAAAGCCAATCAACAAAGCTTCTAGTACAATTTTTCAAATCTTTGGTATGACTAGACTGGGGATTGAACCGACGACATTTTGCATATGAGACGGACACTATACCCCTAGACCTCCTTTGTCTGTCATGTGTGAGAATGGTACTGGTTCCCCAGATCATGAGGATCTTTGGTTTACATCCTTTGTCTATCATGTGTGAGAATGGTACTGGTTCCCCTGATCATGAGGATCTTTGATTTACCTCCTTTGTCTATCATGTGTGAGAATGGTACTGGTTCCCAAGATCATGAGGATCTTTGGTTTACCTCCTTTGTCTATCATGTGTGAGAATGGTACTGGTTCCCAAGTTCATGAGGATCTTTGGTTTACCTTCTTTGTCTATCATGTGTAACAATGTTCCAGAGCAGCTGGGTGTTGGAAGAAGTCTTTATGTGTGGTAACAGATTCTACAAAATTAATAGTTAACTAAATTTAATTGAAATTTATTCACAATTTTGAGTGCTAGTAGTTTCTAGATAATTAACCTGGTGCCTTTAAAAGTACACAGCCATCTTGGCATATCAACAAAAATGAATGTTACAGGTATTTTTCCAAGGTGTAATACATGATTATAAGGGCCGGGGACATCAACGATTTATATAGAATGATAGGACACTTGCATCTCCTCAAGGTTTAATGTTGATAAAAATAACACAAGAAGGATTAATTAGTTGACAACTAATTGTTCATAATTCACAGGCAACTGATTTCTTGTACATAAACTAAGTTGTATCTGATCTTGGATGTTTAAAATATGTTTCGTTCACGCAAAATGATATTGAATTAAAGATATTGATGTTGGAAGGAAAATTTTTCGTAATTTGTTGTTTTTTTATCAGCAGTATACACATTTTGTAATCAAAAGTACTTCAACAATTTTAAAGCAACACATCGACGTTTGAACTTTAATTGAGTTATGAGCATATTTCCCATACAAACATATGATCAATTAGCTGTATATGAGCATATAAACACAATCCCGAACAAAATGATGCCCAAATTATAATGCGTGACTAACACTTTATAAAACAAGCGTGTAACTCACCCGAGTCAAAAAAAATTGTCAAAATTACTTTCAAGGCAGGTAAAGTACACTACGCACTAGAACGTGAAGTTTTTTAATATGACTCGCATAATTCAATTTGAAGCCAAGTTGGAATCCTCGGCAATTTAAAAATAATTTATAAAGCGTTTGTCACGCTTTATAATTTGGACATCTTTTTTTATAATTCTAAAGCGCTCTGGATAGTGTTTGTTAGCACATATACAGCTCACTGACCATATATTTATGTATGGGAAATGTGCTCACAACTCAATTGAAAAACTTTTTAAAAAAGTTTAAACGTGGATGTGTTGCTTTAAACACACATTTCTGGAAATGGTATTGTTTTGATGAGAATTTCATTCTTCAATGTAAGAATATTGATTTGTGTTTCTGAGATGAATGGAAGATAATTGAAAACTAGATTTTGCACGAATATGAGAGCGTCCACAAAATCTTGAGTCATTAGCCTTTCCTTCTCTATATAATTCCTTGGGGACATGAACGGTTTTATATTATAATTTATAATCTACTGTAAGATGATTATATTAAGGAATGTTTAAATATCTGCAATGATATACTTAACCAATATGAATATGGCACACAAGTAGTAAGGATTGTGATATCTTGGCAGCAATTGTTTATTTTTTTTTCTTTAATATAATATAAGTAGCATTTTCAAAATGATGAAAACACTTATTAAAAAGTAATTTGCACTCCACCAACAAACAAGGACATGATACGAATAATACTACCCATATTATATGGTTAAATTGTCACCAATTTTATTGCTCCCCCCCACTAGTTATAATAGATGCCAGGTAAGAGGCACATGCAGTTTTTTTATACCTTTCTTCATCATGGTGCACATCTGTAATGGGGCTTGTTGCTGGGTAATGAAGGGAGAACTTTGATTAATTATAGGCCACCAATTTTATTGCAATTGAAACAAACCCTGGGGTATGTTTCAATAAAAGGCTTGTTGTGTTGGGAAAACAAATTTGAACCATTATCGAGAGGATTAAAACTATGGAAGGGTATCACCGCCATAACTCTAAGTTTGCAATTTGTCGTTTGTTCTTTGTGCAATGGGTGTAAATGTTTTTTTCTTCTTAGTTTTTTGTGGGAAATGAAACATTCCATATTTGTAACTTTGCTATTTGTCTATCCTACTATATCCTATCATTGTAAAAGTTACATACTTCCTGTCATAATATAACAAGTTCAGCATAATCACGTATTTCAAAAGGATTCAAATTGCAAACATTAAACATATGCAGTAAGCATGTTGTACAACGCACTTTGGAATATACAACAATACGAAATACACAGTTGGCATTGTCAATTATGACGACAGGTGCCGTTAGACGTATATGAAAGAATAACAACTGGTCCCTAGTGGAATCGGCGTGGCTTTGTTTTCATCGTTGGTCATATGGAACAAATAGTCAGCTATCACCATTGAGAGGAGCTCTCTGACTGGCTAAAAAAGTATAGGGATGTTCATGGGATATATCTTTATAGTAAGCTTAATTTTGGTTGGATGAAAATGTCAAACTGGCAAATGATCACAATAAAATATAAGTTTATTATGTTTGTGTTAATAAATAATCAAAATTATATTTTTGTGACTGACTAAATTCATTTTATCAAGGAAATTGTGTGGAAAGTAAAATTGGTGAAATTTACTTTTTTCATGCTGAAAGTGGGGGTATTTTGGGGACATTTTAATTTTTGGTCCACGAATGGTAGAAATAGTGAAAATAAGGTCAAACGTTATAATGTAAGTCTATGAAAAACGCAATGGTGGTAGCTGATCTAAATGTGTATGGCTGTATAAAGACTCAGAAATTCTGATGACTGCTTACATCAAATATTTCCATTCATAACTTTTTGGGTTGTTTACAGGGGACCTGTCTGTAATTTTGCAGCGCCACTGAGCGTTATAATGGGATGTTAGGAATTATGATGACGTTCAGCGGAAGCACGGTAAAAATAGTCCAGTACCCTGTCCAAATACATTCCCTACACTCATTACAAAGGGAGTGAACATTGGAATAAAAAAGATATTCGTGACTGACTGCAGCCGAAACACATATCGAAACATGTATCAAATTCTAAAAATACATTTTACACAGCAAGTAATGTTTAATCTGACACGAAGTGACAAGACTTATGTAACTTTTGCAATGATAGGATATAGTAGGATAGACATGGTATGATACCCCACCCAGTCACATTATACTGACACCGTGCCGACCAGACCTAGAACTCTCCTCTAAATGCTGAGCGTCAAGCGAGGAAGGTTCTAGTACCATTTTTAAAGTCTTTGGTATGACCCGGCCAGGGATTGAACCCACGACCTTCCGCATACGAGGCGGACGCTCTACCACTAGACCACGCCGCGGTCCCCTTCCATATAAAACATGCAGTTCTAAAATACCGGTATTCTGAAATAGAAAAGTAAGCTGCACATGTGTTGGAAGAAATGCAGTAAATTCTGTTTAGGTGGTCATTTGTTATTTCCCCTTTCTATACTTTCAGATCAAATTAACCTGTATTGAATAACAACCTGTTTTTAAAGGCCACTTTTGCTTGTTCCCATGACTGGCAGCTTAAGACAGGTTTTAGGACAGCATCATTAATTTGCCATTGAAAGTTTATGGATGATAACCACTCTTTCCTGGGATCCTTGAAGGATCACCAGCACACCCATGTCCGCAGACTACTGATAACTTTTCCACTTGATTCAGTGATGAGAAATGAATGTATATCTATAATCACCAGATGGGAATTTGAGCTTAGGACCCTTGGATTGATATTCATCACTGACCTAAATCAGGTCCAGCTTTTAAAAAATAAAAACAATATAGTGCCAGATGTTTCATTGTTTTACACACTATTACTTGTACAAAAATGGTTTAGAATTATGAATGTTTCACTCATATTCTACTGTATAGCCATGTGAAAGTTCAAGGCCTAGACCTAAGATATTTAAAAAGTAGCATTGCATGGAGGTCTCCTAAAAGATTTGATGAAGTCAGGTCCCTGGGGTCAATTTTGGCGCCACCACAGGGGTCACTGTTTTACATAGAGTTGTATTGGGAAAATGTTGTAGACGCGATAGCACCTTCATTTTTCATTGAATCTTAACCAAACTTCCACAGTACTTATATAACCACAAGATCTCAGACAAGTTCTTGAACCAGCGTGATTCTATCACAAATGCCCTCTCCAAAGGGCTTATAAGCACATTTTCAGCAAAATTTTAAAAAACATTTTCTCTGAAAGTTCAAGGCCTAGACCTTAAATATTCTACATGTAGCATTGCATTGAGGTCCCCTAAATGATTTGTTGAAGTCGGGGTTCCGGCTGGGGTCAAATTTTGGGCCACCACAGGGGTCACTGTTTTACATAGAATTATATAGGAAAAATATTGTAGACGCGATAGCATCTTCATTTTTCATTGAATCTTAACCAAACTTACACAGCAGTTATATAACCACAATATCTCGAAATGAGTTCTTGAACCAGTGTGATTTGACCACAAATGCCCCCATCACAGGGCTTATAAGCACATATTAAGTAAAATTTTAAAAAACATTATCTCTGAAAGTTTAAGGCCTAGACCATAAATATTTTACATGTAGCATCTGTTGCCAGTAGCTTGATTTTGGTCCACTTGGGCCTCTTGTTTTTTTTTATCATTATTTTATTTTTTATGAAAATAAAAAGGGTCGGGGTAACATGAAAATTAGGGGGCTGGCTGGGATGATAATCTAGCAATTCATTTATTTTGGCCTTATACATAATTTTATATTGATTATATAATTTATTATTTTACTGTGTTTTAAATATGATGATCCATTTAGAATCTTTTAAATTTTCAAAATTGCACAAATTATATACTATTACATTGACATTATGGGAAGTATATCAAGATTTTATCAAAATTCTAAAATTGGATAAAAACATTTTTTCCAATAAATCATGACCATATATGCTCATTGACTCATTGCTATAAATATATATATTTAACTATGAAAAAATGACATATTGAAAAAGGATTTCCTAACTTGGGCTACATGCCTAGGTTAGACTAAAATAGATTTCCTGTTTATAATTGCAAAGTATTTTGATATGTTTCAAATGAGTTCCATGTTTTTATTTTGATTTTGTTTTGATCCGTCATACTGGGTTTGCATGTTATAGAATTTGTTTCATCTGAAAATAATATAAGCTACGTATTTGCATATTTCACTCAAATAAATTCAATGAAAATGCAAACAACTTTGCTTTTAAGTGTACTCGTTATGCAAATATTTTTCCTTCCACACTAAACATTGTTACGGGTAATACATAATGCATATCCTAACAGCTGTTTCATATTTCCTGTATTTCACTACTATATAGTAATATATAAAATAATGACCCCCCGCTCATTATTCTATGGGGGTCAGTTTACAACGTTACACCGTCAATAAAATAGATAAATGAGGTAACACATCAATATCCAGATCATTGACTTAATAAGTTTGTTTTTTTTTAAAAATATATTTAAATTATTACTAGGTAATGTTGATATAAGTTATTTGGATGTTTTTTTTCTATTTTTCTTTTTATAATTATTATGCCCCCGGATACAAAGTATATGGGGGCTATATAGGAGACGCTTGTTGCTCAGTCTGTGGACAATTTTCTCAATCACTATTTCTCAGCAACCACTGGTCAGAATTCAATGAAACTTCTCAAGAGTGACTGGTACCAAGCCTAGTTGTGCATATTGTTGGCATGTTGCACTAGGATTTTTTTTTAATCAGTTATGGCGTTTTGAATTTTTCAAACATTTTTTTTGTTGTCACTGTTTCTCGGCAACCATTGGCTGGAATTCAGTGTCACTTCACAAAAGTGATTGATTACTATTATTGGTTCACTGTATCAAAGCTTGCAGCAAAAGGGTGCAATAACCGTGTCATCGTGCCATCTGGGGGTAAATATCACGTTCAGTGATATTAAATTTTCTAGTTTTTTATTTGACAAGCACACCATACAATGATTTGGGTCTGATTCATTAGTTAAATTTTATCAAAAACATAACCATTGCAGAGGGTGTGTTTATTTCAGCCAATTAGATGTTACTTCCAGATTAAAATGTTTTTGTTTTGCACAACTTGTCAAGATGGTTGTCTTTTAAAAAAGCAAGCATTGCAGGTGATCTAGATTATCTTGATTCTTTAAAAAAAAGATTACATCTCACCAGTTGAAGTAGGTGACCCATTTATAACTCTCCCCCACACCCTCTAATCTTATGCACACCTTACAAATAAGAAATGAAAATATTAAGATAATTTGTCTTTAAAGGGAATATGTCACGAAAAATGCCATAAATGTCTTAAAAAAATAAAATATTTATTAAAATTGATAAAAAGCATTGCATTATCATAAATTAATAAAATCCGAATCGATTGGTTAAACAAATCCACCGAAACATGACAAATGATGATGTTTCAGTCGAAGTGATAATCTTGAAATGAAATCCCCATTCTATAAATAGACCGCACTTAATTACTACTTTACAACCATCATATTGTCATTCGGTCTCGTTCTAAGATAAAACAAATTTTACAATGTGTAAACCTGTATGATGGATTAAATTGAAATCAAAATGAAATCACGTGACCAATTTAATATGTCACAAAATATGTTGCCATTTTAAGTGTGAAATCTATTTTAGTCTAACCTAGGCACGTAGCCAAAGTTAGGAAACCCCTTTTAAACATATCATTTTGGCATGTTTAAATAGATATCATTTTGGCAATACGAGGTCATTGAGTATATATATAGGCATGATTTATTGGAAAAAAAATGTTTTTGGTCAATTTAAAAATTTTCAAAATCCTGATATATTCCCTTTAACCCTTTACTTCATATAGACGCCTTTGGACACCTTTAATATAGACCCCTTTTGATACCTTATATACATGTAGAAGGTTTCAAAAGCCTTCTGTGACTGGTGCGGGAAAAGGCGTATCTATGAAGTAAAGGGGTAAATGAATAAAACTCATGAATAGACCCGAGTGAACAAAAAATCCATCCATCTGTCATTCGTAAATTTTGATTATTATATCTCTGTGCCATTATTTGAATAACAGCATAATTGTTGTGCTTAAGTAATCAGTATAATCGGTTAAAATATGTTAATACTGTTATTACAAGGTTGTCATAATTACTTGATTAGGGAATGATGGAACCAAGTTAGGTTTAAATGTACTACCAAATTTATATATATCAAACCAAGTGTGAAAAAGATCAACAAACTTGGTGGTCATATTTTTATTAAATTAAAAACTTATTTATTTTGTAATCCATAAAATAAACAGTCCATTCTTTCTCTCTTGTGCAGTGTTAGTGTTGTTGAATTAATTTCCTATAATAATATGCCCTTAATCCTACAAGTATAATTCGGTTCAAGATTATATTCATAGTGTTCCTATTGGATTAGCTGTGTCAGTTATATAAAGTGTATATCAGCTTTAAGTTGAAATTCTCTTATAAAGGTGAGCATATTATTTAATATTGGTCTTGCCTTCAATGTAACTTATATATAAAGGGAGATAATTAAATTTACAACAACGGAATTTATGATTTTTGGGATCTTTTCAGATGCTCATTCACAATGCATGATATATATATATATGGAGATAATTATTTGTAAATAACCAAGACGAGACTATGGCAAGTGCGTCCAGATGTGTTGCATGTAATTCCATAGTATATAAGTCATGGTTGACACCAAATTTATTGGTTTTGCAGAGGCCTTGATATTGTATCTATGGTTTGCATTGTAGCTAGGCGCGCTCGCGGTAGTCTGGTCTGTACATTTATGTCTTGGTACTTCACAAATAATTATCTCCATATATATATATATATATATATATATCGCCATTGCAGAGTTGTAACTTTCTGGGAGGGGGGGGGGGAGGGGGGTTAGATGCAGGTACATGCTAAGCTAAATATAATTATGTTGTATCTATAAAAATAAAAATAAAACAATGAAATAACATATACACCTGTATGAAATAAGAAAAAACAACACAAAAAGCCCTGATAGCACCATGACTACATTAATCACTAATGTCAAACAGAGTTACTGAAAAATTCAATATGCCAAATCTGCAGTACCAGCGCTCATTGCTGCAATCAAGATGATTAATTTGTACTACTTCATAATCGCTTTTTGAAAGTGGTGACATTTATATAATATATATTATCCAATAACAGAAAAGTTTGGCATAATTTTTTACCTTGCCAAGCTTAATAAATTAGAATTAATTGTAATAAAGTATGGCAAAAGTTTGATAGAGGCGCCTCCACCTTGTTAGGTTTGCACTTCTCGGTGATTTATAATTGTTCAAACACAGATATGGCTTTGTTACGTATATCCTCGGATTTAGAAGATCTTTCGGCGATGGCGATTATTTATCATTGGGTGGGATTACGATGTTAATATTGGGATAAGTCTCGCTGGTGAAGGAGGCACTTGGTTATTCTGCCATCTTACTTAACTATTACAAACAGATCAATACAGCGGTCAATACCGGATAGCAGTGGCTTATCTGCTTTTATTAAAAACACTCCGTAAGGCAATTTGATATCTTCTCAAATTGTTTGGAATTCACTTTTCTTTTTTTCTCTGCAGATAACTGGTAACTACTGAACAGATCTTAATAGGGACCCCCAGGGCCCAGTAGTCTAACACACTGTATCAAGATCACTAACCTCTCACCGTTAAGGTCACAGGTTCGTGTCCAGTTCCAAAAACCTTTATGTGAGAAAGTTTGCCAATTACTTGCTGAAGGATGGTGGTTCTACTCAAATTCATTCTGAAGTCTTCATCCAACAATAAATCTGGATAGGATATATATAACCTGAAATGTGTTGGAAATGGTGTAAAACACCATTTAATAAAAGATTTTAAAGGAGCTTGGTCAATAATTTCTCTGTCCAATCAGATGTGTGTTGTTTGTTTTTGTTTATATTATGCTACTAATATATGAGTTCAGCCAAAATTCTCTAATATCCCTTATTTTTGTGTCTAAACTTTGTGTTTGTAATCCTTTGGTCGGCCTTGTTAAATGTTGACCATGGCTGCCAAAGGAATGTGAGGTTTACATGAGTTTTATGGGATATTGTGAAAAATGACAACTACCTGAAATTTGCATTCAATCAATATTTCACTGTTCCTCAAGTGGTCACCACTTCAGAATGTGATTTTAGTTGCTGCCCAAATATAAATAATTATGGCAGTTGTTGCTATTAATCATTGTTTTTAACAATATTTTGGTGTGTTAAGTTGTATATATTATATACTTGTGAAATACAGGTCAAGTCAATATCTGTCAACAATGGTAAAATTGAGTGATGGCCCCTTTTTTGTGTGTAAAATAATGGTTTCAGATCAACTGTGAGCTTTTGGAAGTGACTTTATTGTTTAATTAAAACTTGGTGTGTCACAAGCTACATATAATTATAAAATATTGGTTAAGTTTGATATAAATCTGTCAACATCAGTAAAATTTTACAGGAGTTATGGCCCCTTTTTGCATTTAATGAATATTTGTTGTGTATCAGAACTAAGCTGTATAATTATAAAATAAGGTTAAGACAATATTTTTTTAGTTTAGTTTAAACTTTTTTATCTTACTTTGATTGTGAAACAAATTCTTACAACTTAGACAAATCATGCTCAAAGTCTTCCTGTGTACAACCATGCGGAAAAAGTGTCTTGCTCAAGGACACCACACATAGCCATGGCAGAGGATCGAACCCACGACCGTCCAATCATGGGTTCAGTGCTCTACTGCTAAACCACACGCTCTACAAATATTTGTCAATGTTTGTCCAAATTAACAAGAGTTATGGCCCCTTTTCAAATTAATTTTGGCATATCTATGTCCATGAAAACATTTGTAGTCTAAACTGTATTTCTTTTTTAAAGGACATTTAGGGACACTTCAATATGGTAATAAAGTGTCGTAATGATGAAAATGGCCAAAAAAATCAAAACAACACAAAGCGTATGTATACTTGGCTTGTCTTCACATAAAATAGCAAATATAGAATCTGTCTGGTATGACAGAATTTTCCGAAAATAGCAGATATACTTGTTAGGTATGCAAAAAATATAAAATAGCAGATATACTTGTCAGGTATGCAAAAAATATAAAATAGCAGATATACTTGTCAGGTATGCAAAAAATATAATTAAAAGCATATCTCCTTGCAAGGTATACAATAACAATAATTATGTAACAGTGAAATAGCAGATATCATTGCCAGATATGCAACAAACACAGTGAAATAGCAGATTTCATTGCCAGATATGCAATAAACACAGTGACATTGCAGATATTATTGTCATATATGCAATTAACACAGTGAAATAGCAGATATCATTGCCAGATATGCAATAAGCACAGTGAAATAGCAGATATTATTGCCAGATATGCAATAAACACAGTGAAATAGTAGATATTATTGCCATATATGCAATAAAACAGTGAAAATGCAGATCTCATTGTCAGGTATGCAACAAACACAATGAAATAGCAGCTGTTATTGCCAGATATGCAATAAAGCACTGACATAGCAGATATTATTGCCAGATATGCAACAAACACTGTGAAACAGCAGATCTTATTCACAGGTATGCAACAAACACAGTGAAATAGCTGATCTCATTGCCATATATGCAACAAACACAGTAAAATAGCAGATATCATTGCCAGGTATACAACAATCACAGTCAAAGAGCAGATCTTATTGCCAGATATGCAATAAACACAGTGAAATAGCAGATACCATTGCCAAATATGCAACAAACACAGTTAAATAGCAGATATCATTGACAGGTATGTAACAAACACAGTGAATTAGCAGATATCATTGCCAGGTATGTAACAAACACAGTGAAATAGCAGATATCATTGCCAGGTATGTAACAAACACAGTGAAATAGCAGATCTTATTGCC
This sequence comes from Panopea generosa, assembly GCA_029582155.1. Taxonomy (NCBI): domain Eukaryota; kingdom Metazoa; phylum Mollusca; class Bivalvia; order Adapedonta; family Hiatellidae; genus Panopea; species Panopea generosa. The sequence goes on from CM055895.1 coordinate 56,320,156, forward strand.
AGATATGCAATAAATGCAGTGAAATAGCAGATACCATTGCCAGATATGCAATAAACACAGTGAAATAGCAGATATGCAAGAAACACAGTGAAATAGCAGATACCATTGCCAGATATGCATTAAACACAGTAACATAGCAGATATCATTGACAGTAAAATAGCAAATCTCTCCTTGTCAGGTATGCAATGGGTACATTAAAATAGTAAATATTTCCTTGTCAGGTATGCACTATGTACATTAAAATACCAAATCTCTCCTTGTCAGGTATGCAATGGGTACATTAAAATTGCAAATATCTCCTTGCCAGGTATGCAATGGGTACATTAAAATAGCATATCTCTCCTTGTCAGGTATGCAATGGGTACATTAAAATAGCAAATATCTCCTTGCCAGGTATGCAATGGGTACATTAAAACAGCAAATATCTCCTTACCAGGTATGCAATGGGTACATTAAAATAGCAAATATCTCCTTGCCAGGTATGCAATGGGAACATTAAAATAGCAAATATCTCCTTGTCAGGTATGCAATGGGTACATTAAAATAGCCAAACTCTCTTTGTCAGGTATGCAATAAATACTGTAAAATAGCAAAAATATTTGTCAGGTTTGCAATAAATACATTAAAACAGCTGAAATACTTGTCAGGTATGCAATAAATACATCAAAATAGCAAAAATATTTGTCAGGTATGCTAGATATCTGGAGTCTTTGTTGGTGTGGTTTATCACTCTTAACTGTCAAGCATGATAGGGAATCAATAATCTTTATCAACACTGAAGAGAAAGCAAACAAATAGTTCTATATCAACAATTTAATGACAACGCTTGCATGTTAGTACATTACGCTAAATTTTATTGGAAAAAAGTGCTTTTGTTCCACATAAAAGATTAGCGTTCTGTTTATTCATAATCTAACCTTACAATCTGTATTTTATAAAGGAGGTTGTTAGTATTTACCTAAGGCTGAAGATCTTCATCACCAGCATGCGTTCTTGATATAAAACTTTCATTAAGCATATTCCCGGCTCCTATTTGTGGAGTCAACAGCTGTTATTCTCAACACAAAGAACAACTGAATTCCAAGTTTGCCATCAACATAGCATGAACATGAATATTCACTATTTTCATCATCTTCATCCCCATCATTGTTATTTTAAGTCTGTAGCAACTTGATCATATTATGCTCGATATTGTGTAAGGTAAGGTTTGCAATTAAATGCCATACTCATGTAAAAATAATGTACGGTTGAATGAACTTTATCTAAATGTGTCCACTGGAGAATGGTATTTTGAAGTTTAATGTAAAATATGTCTGCATGATTGAGGGTTCTTGTGGCTAAATGTTACTATGAGATGCAAGTCCAGCCTTCAATGTTCAGTAGGGTGTTAAAAGGGCAAAGCAGCTTCTTTGAAACGTTCGTTTCAATGTCTTTTGAAGATGGTTAATGAAATTTGAGAATATAGAAATAGTAAATATTAGTTGTGGCTAAGTGAATCTTGCTTGCTGTCAGTTTTAGCTTGTGTCAGTTGAGCCTGGATCACACTTTTATCTGGATCACTAATGAATGCTAGGACAAAGTGGGAGTGGTGGTCACCTATATAACATAAAAATAGTTAGACTTAAAGGGATTTTATCAGGAATTTTCAAAGTTTTAGAATTGGTAATAAACATTTTTTTTTAATATATCATGCCTATATTATATACTCACTGACCCGGTATTGCTAAATGAATATCTATTTTAATTTGCCAAAATAATATATTGAAGAGGGATTTCCTAATTTCGACTACGTGCCTAAGTTAGACTAAAATAGATATCTCGCTTAAAATTGCAACATATTTATGCGATGTATTAAATGAGTTGAACCAGTTTGATCCATTATACAGATTAACACATGGGACGAGTCTGAATGACGATGCACTGGTCATCTTGCAATATTTAAATGCTGTCTATTTTTAGAATTTGAGTTTTGTTTTAAGTTTACCACTCCACTTTAAATAGCAATTTTGTCACATTTTGGTAGATTTGACACAATAAGACATTCTGATTTCATTTATGATAATAAGATGTATTTTAACCATTTTAAAAAAAAAATTATTTTTAAGACATTTACAACAATTTTTACCTGATATACTCCTTTTAAAGCGTGAATGAATGAATTAATGGTGTACAACTTGCGTCTTTAAGCATAATAGTGTCTGATGACTTCAACCAGATCTAATACCATAAGCCGGGCAGTACATAGTGTAGTGGATAGAGTGTTGGCCACTCACACCAGATTGCAGGTTTGATCCCTAGCTAAACCTACATCCTCTAAAAAAACAACACTCATTACTGGATTTACTTAGAAAGCAGACCCGAGAGCGGTTAAAAAAAGATTCAGCTTTCTTTGCAATTGAACTAAAATAAATAAGTGTAAATTAAGTATTTTTATGCTCCCCCAAATGGGGGAAGCATATAGTTGCCACTTTGTCTGTGCGTCTGTCCGTCCAGTTCTTGTTCTTGTCCAGGTTATTTCTATACTACCTCTGGTTGAAATTTTATGAAACTTGCTAGGATGCATCATTGCCAAGTGCAGGTGCACATATTGTCTTTGTGTTCCGATTCGATCATTATTTATGGAGTTATGGCCCTTTGATTCTGTCTGTGACCAAATTCTTGCCCGCGCTATTTCTCTACAACGCAATAAAGGAATTTTATGAAACTTGCTTGGATGCATCATTACCAAGTGCAGATGTGCATATTGTTTATGTGTTCCGGTTCGTTGATTTTTCACAGAGTTATGGCCCTTTCATTGAGTCTGTGACCAAATTAGTATCAGCACTATTTCTCCAATTAGTGTCAGCACTATTTCTCCACAAACTCAGGTTGGAATTTTATGAAACTTGCTATGTTTGTGTTCCAGTTCGACAATTTTTCATGGAGTTATGGCCCTTTCATTCTGTTTGTGACCAAATTCTTCTCCACTCTATTTCTCTACAACCTCTGGTTGGAATTTTATGAAACTTACTAGAATGCATCATTACCAAGTGGAGATGTGCATATTGTCTTCTTGATGCTATTTTGCTACAACCTCTGGTTTTAATTTTTGTAAAACTAGCTACGATCTGCACATATTGTCATTTTGTTCCGGTTCAATGATTTGTGAATGAGTTCTGTGAAGTGCAGAGCCACATATTGTTCCTGCTATGCAGTTTGGTATTTTTTAACCAAGTAGCCTGTACAGAGTCAAACACTCATTTGGGGAGCATCCATCGGTTCCACCGATATTTTCTTGTTTAATTAATTAATGCTTTTAGAAAAGCAAGAGTCACAGATGATCAAGACTACCCATATTATATATACTGGCTGTATTTCTGTATGTGTCTTTTGATTTAAACTTATCTATTTAACTTTAATCATGACACAAGTTCTTACAACTTGGACAAATCACACTCAAAGTCTTCCCAGGTAGAACCAGTATTAAGCATGTGTCGATAAAGTGTCTTGCTCAAGGACACCACAAATAGCTGTGGTGGAGGATCGAATCCATGACCCTCCGGTCCTGGGCCCAATGCTCTACTACTAGACCATGCATTGTCCTTAATGAATGCTACATCTCCTGTTGGACTTGTTATTTCGTCAATATTTTTCCTCTGTTGACAGAGGCACAAGTAAGAAGGATTCTTGCACACCGGATAAGGATATCTGAATTTTTACCAGGGTTAGATATTTCTATCTCGCCCTGTAGCGCTGAGATAAAATATTCACGCTTATAATGATGTTAAAACTCATTTATGACATAACGTAAAAAATATATGACGTAAATCATATGATTGAACGTCTTAAAAGCAAATGTTATAAAATTGTAATTATAAAATAAATTTAAATAAATATTTAATATGTTTGGTTTGCAAGAAAAAGAATCATTAATGGCCTTTTTGGTTTGGATAGAAATTTCCCTCTTTCCCGCCAAAACAGTTATCCCTTGGGACGGAGTTTTCTTTCCGAACCTCAAACCCATGTAAGATTCTTATATTCTGTTACCATTGTTTAGATAAAGAAGATTCAGGTTATTATCGTCATTTATGTAGGTAGAGTTCTCATCTACTCATCTCATGTCTTCTCTACCAATAAATCTTGCTACTAATAGCCACTGATATCTGTTGTAAATTACCTTTATTATTATAAAACCTTTAAAAAATTAGTTAAAACTCAATTCATATAACAAATTTTACATTCATATAGCCATGAAAATTATTTGTATTCTTCAAATTAAAGTATATAATTAAATGGTATTGAGCCATAGATTTTCTTTAATCCATTTTTTTAAAAAAAAAAAAATCATCACAATATATTACACAAGAAATAATTAATTCATTTGTTCAATACTCTAAGCCTACAATGTATTCTTTATGTTTACAATAAAACTCCCCAGTCCTTCCTTCTTTTTTTTTGTTTTCAATTATCCAAACATTTTTTTCTTACTTTGTATTTTACCCTCTTACGAGTGAAAGAACACGAGTGAATTAACCGAATGACTTGAATGGCTCCGGTGAACTGAACAGTGCTTCCTTTAAGTTAATTGAAGAAGTTTATAGACCGATGACTGTAAAAGGCATAAAGATTGAAATTGTCTATTTCAAATGGAGTGTTGAAAAGGTGAGTAAAAGGAACAACGTTGAATCAGTAGTGAATCTCAAGGCCTGTCAATTAGCAGTTATTGATGGCTATCACCGCATATAGGATCAGGCCCATGTGTCAGATTTCATGATCAGTTGGTTAAATATTAAAAAGTACAAATTACACGACAGTGATAGGAAGGTTTTCTGTTTTTGTTTTCTATATGTTTTATTAAATAGAATAATCATAAAATAGGATTTTTAGCTTGACTATTCGAAGAATAAGAGAGCTTAGAATTCTACTCAAACGAGCGATGGTGTCGATGTCACACCTTGGTTAACGTTTGGCATGCAAGTCCCCATCCCAGTAACCATTGCCTTTATTGATTTGAAACTTTACACAAGACTCCCGAGTCACCAAGCCTACTAATATAACTAAGTAAGATAACTCTTGTATGAATATAATGCAAATTATTGTCATTGTTTGACTTACAAATTCTGGTTAAAGTTTTGAGTGCAAGTACCATCAAGTCCATATCTCACCAACCACTAAATGGATTTGATTTAATTTTCACAAAAAAATTTCCCAGCCAGCAAATGTACTACAATAACTAAGTTAAATAACTCTTGCATGAATATAATGCAAATATTGCCCTTGTTTGACTTAAAAATCTAGTTAAAGTTTTGAATGCGAGTACCATCAAGTTCATATCTCACCAACCACTCAATGGATTTGATTGAAACTTCACACAAAACTTCCCAGTCAGCAAACATACTACAATAACTAAGTTAAATAACTCTTGCCTGAATATAATGCAAGTTATGGCCATTGTTTGACCTTAGAAAATCTAGTTAAAGTTTTGCAGGCAAGTACCATCAAGACCATATCCCACCAACCACTCTATTCATTAATTTAAAACTTTACGTATGACTTTATAGTCATAAAACCAACTAAATTAATCAAGTGTGATAACTCTTGTCAGACTTTCTTGCAAATTATGGCTTTTATTTGACTTAGAAATTCAGCATTCACTGCATGTATTGGATTGAAACTTCATACAAGGTATTGCAGTTATAAGACCTACTCAATTTAGCAAGTTAGATAACTCTTGGATTGGTTATCAGTCTCAATCAAATTTGTACTTTTGTAGCAAATATTTGAATAGTCAAGCACGCTGTCCCTCCGACAGCTATTGTAAAAAAAATTTTGAGCTGGTGCTTTCAAAATTGTAGTGAAAACAATACACAAAAAAGCAATAATTTCATGCAATGCCCTGCATGCATCATGATCTATTGGTTTACAACACAATTTATGTCTCCTAAGTTTCTCTTTGTGCTTTCTGTCTGTCTGTCATGTTGTCAAGCCAACTCCTCTGACATTTGTGGTTGAATTTAGTCGAAACTTTCTGTGGAGGATCTGTGTGAGATCTAGTTGTACGTATCCCTTCGCATTCTGGTTTCCTGATTTTTTACTGAGTTATGACCCTTGACATGTTAGGAATTAAATATCTTGTCCTGAGAACTTATCCAACATCTGTGGTCGGATTTAGCCGAAACTTGCTCAGAAAAATCAGTTTTGGGTTTATTATTATAATATTAATTTTGTTCATATCCATTCTGAGTTCTGGTTTGGTGAATTCGACCGACCTTAGCATTTCTCCTTAATTAAAAATCTGATCAAGATAATTCCAACATTATGTGGTTTGACTTACTATATAAGTCTGTGTGAAACCTAGTTGTGCATATTTTAATAGAGTTGTGGCCCTTTGCAGTTTTTTAATTTACCATCTTATCCATGCTTCATCTTTTAAACCAAACTTGCATTTCAATGACATTTGCTAATTAGATGGTTCAGTATAAGTTCTAGCTGTGCATATATATATATATATATATATCCCCTTCTGACTGAGAAAAATCTTATCAGCACTTCTTCTCTTGAATCGTCAGTATAAATCCACTGCCAGGCCTGATTAGCCAGGGGTCGTGAGTTAAAATCCCTGTCTGGCAACAGTCTATGTGATGATTGATATACAACATTGTCTCATTATCATTCGTCTCTCACCGCTGGTTCAAGTGGGGAAGTTATCAGTTACTTGCGGAGATAGGGTGTGCTCGAGTACTAGTTAACCTTCCAGGATCCCAGGAAACAGTGGATAAGTTAACTGATCATCTGTTACCCCTCGATGGCATAAAAATGATGCCAAATATTCAATCAATCAATCAATCACAAGACTTAGTCTCAACTGAGACTATAATAACGTTTCAGAATAATAAACAAGACTGTTATATGGTAAGCCATATCTGTGTAGTTTTCTTCATATACTCAGAGGGGGATCTCCGTGGCCAAGTAGTCTAAGGCGCCGTCTAAAGATCACTTACCTCTCATCGCTAAGGTTGTAGGTTCGAGTCCCTCTCGCTCCAAAAACTTTATGTGAGAAAGTTTCCAGTTACTTGCGGCAGGGTGGTAGTTCTACTCAATCTGAGGTCTTCCTCCACCAGTAAAACTGGATATGCCATATACATGTATAACATGAAATGTGTTGAAAATGGCATTAAACCCCATTCATGTACTCAGTTGTAACTCAATCAAACAAAAATTACCAGAATGCTGGTGGCTTTAATTTTCCTATTAAATTGCCTTATTTTACACGCTAGCAAAGACTGCCGACAGCTGCGGTTTTACTGTTTATTACTTTCCAACATATACTATAATAAAATTTCAATATCGGAAAATCATTGTATTAAACTATTGGACTTTTCATTATTTACTTCCAGTTGTGTGTGTTGTTATTTTTTTGAAATTTGAACCTTATGAAGACAATTTAGTTTATACATTTCTTTGTTGAGAATATTATTACATCTCTTTAATAAATGAAACGATAAAAACTCTATTGGATAGTGTGAAAATGTTTTAGCAGTTTAGTGGCAAGCAGGTTTCAAACTGTTAAGTGAACCTGATATAAATCTCGGTAATTACAGAAGTAGATTTGATTTCGTTACAAAATGCAATCGCAAGTAGCAGGGTGTCTCACAGTGATAACAGTGAGAAATGTTTGTTATGGATATAATAGCCTGGGTCTTTGATGAGAACGCAATCAAGTAATTCAGAAATACGGGTATCTAACTTTCAAGACAGTGAGAGAGATAGTATTGACTGCATGTTTAACAGAGGTTTGAGAACTTGAGTCAGATTGATTATTGTGACAAAAAGTGAAGAAATAAAGATTTTTTTAATTGGACACCAATTAACTCAAAGCAATAGCTACGAAAAGAAAATTCTTGCCTCCTTTGTGTATTGTTTATGTATTCTAAGCTTATACAATTATTGATATTGTGACAATGGAAGATATAGTGTTAGATTGTATATTTAGTGGTGTAAAGGTGAGATATTACTACGCCATAATTGACTCTCATTTTTACCTGTATGAAGGTAAATACCGCTATAGCCATACATGCTATCTCGCTGGTTTAACGGATACTTTGAATGTCGCGAACTACATGTGAACTACCGCTATAGTAGATATTTTGTATTTATTCGGAATTCTGTAATAGTAACAATTGAATTGAAGTATGGTAACTGAGAGTGTTCAGTGTTTATTTCATACATGCTTAATGTTTAGGTTAACAATATGTTCTCATAAATGTATATAGTGTTACACTACCTACTCTTACATATGTATAAATATGATTGTTATACTTGTTCAAGGACTTGCTTTGTGTCAGCGTTCTTGTTCAACTATTATAAATGTTTCAATTGTGAAATTGGATTAAAAAAAAAATAACCATATTCAACTTGGATTAAGTATTAACTTTATTTGATATTTAATTTTGAAATAAGGTAGTTGATTTTTTTTTTTCTCAACTTAAGAGTGTATGCTATTTTTTTTTCTACGGATCCAGTGATTTTATATTCATTTTGTGGTTCTGTGATTCAGGCAGGAAGAATCGTGTGATTCAGTGGATATGAAAATTTAAGTTCACTAGCTCTCAGAGGAGAGAAGCATAAGTTGATATTTGTTACAATTCTACGTTCTTATCTTGACCATACCTAGTTTGAGTGTATGGAATACCTGCTTAAGGATTGTGATGGGGAAATAACGATTTTGAGACTATTATCATAACAGATATTTTTGGACTATTAACGAATCTCTTTCATAGGTAAGTTTGTGTTTTTTTTCTCTTGGGTTAATGATTCCCGCTGATTGATTATGTGATATGCTGAAGTCATCATTATACACTGAACCGTTATAATACACAGTGATCAGGTGTTACCTACCAGGTGAATTATGGGAACTGATTGGAAAACTATTTTTGTCTTCGCAAGTCTGATTTATTTGATTTTGTTTTTTATTTTAGTGTCGTAAGTTATATCGTAAGAAATATCTCTACTGTTACTTTGAAAGTTCAAGACCCTTTGCACCTAATGTAACTTCTGTAGGAATAAAGAATTTAAACACTGCGGATGCGTATCTGTATGACTGGTGCGAAGGTTCAAGGCAAATAACATCCCTTACGAATAATAATGAAATATTTCATCAGAAGGATCTAATTAAGTGCCACAAAATATCATTTAAATTAACAGCATGTTTGAAGTCAGATTCACATGCAAGAGAGCTATTATGAGCACAATTTGCTCACCTAATGCAGATTATTACTGTAACTTTTGTAACATAATAACAGATTGCATTTAAATAAATAAAATTTTAGAGCCACCATCACATTATACAGCTTTAAGATGATAATTTATCATATTGGTACCTGAGATGTGAATATGAGATTTTTCTTCAGGTAGATTGGATTCTGCTTTAACTAAGTGAGAATTTACTTGAAATGTGGGAATTTTAACATACCTCTTGGAGCTACAGGGATTTGTTTGAATATTAAGTTCATTATGCCATCAAGGGCTAGCTGACGATCATTAAACTTAATTTTTTCCTGGGATCCTGGTAGGTTAACCAGTACTAGAGCACACCTATCTCTGCAACTAACTGATAATTTTCCCACTTGAATCAGCAGTTGGAGACAAATTACAATGAGACACATTGTCTTATATCAATCATCAAAGACACTGTGAACAGCAGGAGATTCAAACTCACAACCTCTGGATTGATAGTCTGACTGACTTCCGACTGAGCTAACCAGGCCCGGCAGAGCTACAGGAAGCCTCCCTTTAATAGCTAATATTAGTGAATGGATTGTCAAATTGAGGATAATTATGAGAGCTTCAAAGTTTATCTGGTTCAATCTCTTTTTGAAGTAATTTTACAACACTTTTATGTATAAGGTAATAGTTGAAAAATGTAACGGAGCAATTTTATAGATATATGATAATACAGTACAAACAGGGTTAGAGTAGATTTTGATCAGCTGTATGTAATAAAACAATTATTTTCAATTTTGAAAATGTAAATTACTTTGAATTTTGAACAATAAAATGGATATTAAAAAATATTTTTTTACCATGTATTTGTGCATAACAGTTATTAAAGATGCTGGAAAAACGTCCTTAGCCAGAGGTGACATAAGGCAGGTGGGAAGAATATAATTATGATGGGAAAAATGCTTTTTCAAGTATTTTAGTCCAATTGGCAGCTCTACACCTATTTTTTTGAAAAGTTGAGTGTCATACTCAGAATCAGCATCTAAATCAACAATTTTTAAAGATTTTGAAAAAAATAATTAACTAACAAAGTAATTTTAAATAGAGATTCTGTTAAAGTATCATTTGAAAAAACATTTTTTACAAGTATGATTATGTAGTTACTTTCTTGGAGAAATGTTTTAGATATAAATAACTGACTCAAAACTTTCATGAACTTGAGCCATCCCTGGTTATATGAGTTCAATTATTTACATTATTATAGTATACAGAGCCATGTCTGGTTATATGAGTTCAATTATTTACATTATTATAGTATACAGAGCCATGTCTGGTTATATGAGTTCATATATTTACAATATAGTTTACCGAGACATGTCTGGTTATATGAGTTCAGTTATTTACAATATAGTATACAGAGCCATGTCAGGTTTTATGAGTTCATATATTTACAATAAAGTATACAGATACATGTCTGGTTATATGAGTTCAATTATTTACATTATTATAGTATACAGAGCCATGTCTGGTTATATGAGTTCAATTATTTACAATATAGTATACAGAGACATGTCTGGTTATATGAGTTCAATTATTTACAATATAGTATACAGAGACATGTCTGGTTATTTGAGTTCAATTATTTACAATATAGTATACAGAGCCATGTCTGGTTATATGAGTTCAATTATTTACAATATAGTATACAGAGATATGTCTGGTTATATGAGTTCATATATTTACAATATAGTATACAGATATGTGTCTGGTTATATGAGTTCAATTATTTACATATATAGTATACAGAGCCATGTCTGGTTATATGAGTTCATTTATTTACAATATAGTATACAGAGACATGTTTGGTTATATGAGTTCAATTTTTTACATTATTATAGTATACAGAGACATGTCTGGTTATATGACTTCAAATATTTACAATATAGTATACAGATACGTGTCTGGTTATTTGAGTTCAAATATTTACAATATAGTAAACAGAGACATGTTTGGTTATTTGAGTTTGAATATTTACAATATAGTATACAGAGACATGTTTGGTTATTTGAGTTTGAATATTTACAATATACATGTAGTATACAGAGACATGTTTGGTTATTTGAGTTTGAATATTTACAATATACATGTAGTATACAGAGACATGTCTGATTATTTGAGTTCAAATATTTACAATATAGTATACAGAGACATGTTTGGTTATTTGAGTTCAAATATTTACAATATAGTATACAGAGACATGTCTGTTTCTGGTTGAAAACATAGAAATATTGCTTTGGTTTAGACACTTCCATTTCTAGTTGAACACATGGAAATATTGCTTTGGTTTAGACACATCTGTTTCTGGTTGAGCACATGGAAATTTTGCCTTGGTTTAGACATGTCTGTTTCTGGTTGAGCACATGGAAATTTTGCCTTGGTTTAGACATGTCTGTTTCTGGTTGAGCACATGGAAATATTGCCTTGGTTTAGACATGTCTGTTTCTGGTTGAACACATGGAAATATTGCCTTGGTTTAGACACGTCTGTTTCTGGTTGAACACATGGAAATATTGTCTTGGTTTAGACACGTCTGTTTCTGGTTGAACACATGGAAATATTGCCTTGGTTTAGACACGTCTGTTTCTGGTTGAACACATGGAAATATTGCCTTGGTTTAGACACGTCTGTTTCTGGTTGAACACATGGAAATTTTGCCTTGGTTTAGACACGTCTGTTTCTGGTTGAACACATGGAAATATTGCCTTGGTTTAGACACGTCTGTTTCTGGTTGAACACATGGAAATATTGCCTTGGTTTAGACACGTCTGTTTCTGGTTGAACACATGGAAATATTGCCTTGGTTTAGACACGTCTGTTTCTGGTTGAACACATGGAAATATTGCCTTGGTTTAGACACGTCTGTTTCTGGTTGAACACATGGAAATATTGCCTTGGTTTAGACACGTCTGTTTCTGGTTGAACACATGGAAATATTGCCTTGGTTTAGACACGTCTGTTTCTGGTTGAACACATGGAAATATTGCCTTGGTTTAGACACGTCTGTTTCTGGTTGAACACATGGAAATATTGCCTTGGTTTAGACACGTCTGTTTCTGGTTGAACACATGGAAATATTGCCTTGGTTTAGACACGTCTGTTTCTGGTTGAACACATGGAAATATTGCCTTGGTTTAGACACGTCTGTTTCTGGTTGAACACATGGAAATATTGCCTTGGTTTAGACACGTCTGTTTCTGGTTGAACACATGGAAATATTGCCTTGGTTTAGACACGTCTGTTTCTGATTGAACACATGGAAATATTGCCTTGGTTTAGACATGTCTGTTTCTGATTGAACACATGGAAATATTGCATAGGTTTAGACATGCTGCTTTCCACATAAACGGGGAGTGATTACCTTTAAATTTTGGCGAGATTCATTTAGATCTAGGGTATAATTTATGTTACTGCCATGGTATGTTAAACTTAAGTACACACCAGCCGATTCAGAGTTCCAATGCCAACCGACCCTGTGTTCCACTCCCATGGTTCCTATAAATATTGGCTGTGTTTTTTTGTGTGTATTTTTATAGAACTAAATAAAAATTGATGTGCACTACACCTCAGAAAAAAACATGCAAGTCACCGTTGAACGCTGGACATATATAATTATGCTTCCAACACTTCTATAACTTATACAGGCATACCAACGTTTATGGCCTAGTCATTAAAGCACATCCACCTGGTGAATGTTCAAATCCTGGTGGAAGCACTTGTTTCTGATGTGGCTGATTATTCACCCGGCAGCTTGATTAATTGAGGGGTACAGAATGTCTCACAGCTTGACGCCTGGCAATGACAGCTTTCTGGAAGTAACTGTGTGCAACATACATGTGTATATTATATCTTAGGAGAATAAGCTCATTGTGGCTTGCCCTTTGACCCTATAATAATACGTACAGAAGCCTAGTCTAAACTTGGATATCAATTCATTTTACACTATACTGCCATTAACATTTATATATCATTTTAATTGGTCCCTAGATGTACTGTATGGGCATCCTAATTAAAACATGATTAATGCTTGCAAATAATGCAACACAAAAGAGCATTTTAATATATTTCATGTTGCAGTTATGATGTTAAGTGTCTCTAATTTTTTCTCTCTCTTTTTTTTGTCTATTTCAATTTTGAAAGTAACTTAATCGACATACAGGTATGCATTATGACAGCTGGATTCTGAAAAAAGAATTACAGTGATCTGTCATAAATTTTCACTGACTTAATCATGGAAAAGTAAAACGAAATGTAATACTTCTTCTTTATGGAGGCTAAAAAAACAGTCAACTATTCATCGTTCTATCTGCCACCATTAATTTTATTCACACACTTGAGTAAACAAGACTAATTTACCAACTTGTTTGTTATTGATTATAGATTTGAAAAGAGGAAGTCGCCAAACATACGCTCCTTCGGCAGACACAATGGTCAAACAGTTTACTCAGTATAATTGCGTAAATAGTTGACGATTATTAGATTGACCAGCTGGATGCCCTTCAGGGAATACAATTGCATGATATCACATGTCTACCGATTTCTTTGTTGAATTTCTTCAAGAGAAAACCCCATCCTTCATTTTGTGTCATCGTAGGTCTACCCTTTCATTTGCTGAATTTCTAGAAGAGACTCTCCCATCCTTTATTTGTATCATCACAGGTCTACCCTTAGTTTGCTGAATTTCTAGAAGAGACCCTGACTCATCCTTTATTTGTATCATCGTCGGTCTACCCCTTAGTTTTCTGAATTTCTAGAAGAAACCCTCGCATCCTTTATTTGTATCATCGCAGGTCTACCCTTAGTTTGCTGAATTTCTAGAAGAAACCCTCGCATCCTTTATTTGTATCATCGCAGGTCTACCCTTAGTTTGCTGAATTTCTAGAAGAGACCCTGACTCATCCTTTATTTGTATCATCGCCGGTCTACCCCTTAGATTTCTGAATTTCTAGAAGAGACCCTGACTCATCCTTTATTTTGTATCATTGCCGGTCTACCCCTTAGTTTGCTAGTTTCTAGAAGAGACCCTGACTCATCCTTTATTTGTATCATCGCCGGTCTACCCTAAGTTTTCTGAATTTCTAGAAGACACCCTCCCATCCTTTATTTGTATCATCACAGGTCTACCCTTAGTTTGCTGAATTTCTAGAAGAGACCCTGACTCATCCTTTATTTGTATCATCGTCGGTCTACCCCTTAGTTTTCTGAATTTCTAGAAGAAACCCTCGCATCCTTTATTTGTATCATCGCAGGTCTACCCTTAGTTTGCTGAATTTCTAGAAGAGACCCTGACTCATCCTTTATTTGTATCATCGCCGGTCTACCCCTTAGATTTCTGAATTTCTAGAAGAGACCCTGACTCATCCTTTATTTTGTATCATTGCCGGTCTACCCCTTAGTTTGCTAGTTTCTAGAAGAGACCCTGACTCATCCTTTATTTGTATCATCGCCGGTCTACCCTAAATTTTCTGAATTTCTAGAAGACACCCTCCCATCCTTTATTTGTATCATCACAGGTCTACCATTAATTTTCTGAATTTCTAGAAGAAACCTCCCATCCTTTATTTGTATCATCGCAGGTCTACCCCTTAGTTTGCTGAATTTCTAGAAGAGAACCTCCCATCCTTTATTTGTATCATCGCATTGCTACCCCTTAGTTTGCTGAATTTCTAGAAGAGACCCCCCCCCCCCCCCCTCCCCCTGCCATCCTTTATTTGTATCATCACAGGTGTACCCTTAGTTTGCTGAATTTCTAGAAGAGAACCTCCCATCCTTTATTTGTATCATTGCAGGTCTACCCTTAGTTTGCTGAATTTCTAGAAGAGACCCTCCTATCCTTTATTTGTATCATCACAGGTCTACCCTTAGTTTGCTGAATTTCTAGAAGAGGCTCTCCCATCCTTTATTTGTATCTTTGCAGGTCTACCCCTTAGTTTTCTGTATTTCTAGAAGAGACACTCACATTCTTTATTAGTATCATCGCAGGTCTACCCTTAGTTTGCTGAATTTCTAGAAGAGACCCTCCCATCCTTTATTTGTATCATCACAGGTCTACATGTACCCTAATTTTGCTGAATTTCTAGAAGAGACCCTCCCATCCTTTATTTGTATCATCACAGGTCTACTCTTAGTTTGCTGAATTTCTAGAAGAGACCCTCCCATCCTTTATTTGTATCATCGCAGGTCTACTCTTAGTTTGCTGAATTTCTAGAAGAGACCCTCCCATCCTTTATTTGTATCATCGCAGGTCTACTCTTAGTTTGCTGAATTTCTAGAAGAGACCCTCCCATCCTTTATTTGTATCATCACAGGTCTACTCTTAGTTTGCTGAAAATCTAGAAGAGACCCTCCCATCCTTTATTTGTATCATCACAGGTCTACTCTTAGTTTGCTGAACTTCTAGAAGAGACCTTCCCATCCTTTATTTGTATCATCTCAGGTCTACCCTTAGTTTGCTGAATTTCTAGAAGAGAACCTCCCATCCTTTATTTGTATCATCGCAGGTCTAACCTTAGTTTGCTGAATTTCTAAAAGAAACCCTCGCATCCTTTATTTGTATCATCGCAGGTCTACCCTTAGTTTGCTGAATTTCTAGAAGAGGCCCTCCCATCCTTTATTTGTATCATCGCAGGTCTACCCCTTAGTTTGCTGAATTTCTAGAAGAGACCCTCCCATCCTTTATTTGTATCATTGCAGGTCTACCCTTAGTTTGCTGAATTTCTAGAAGAGACCCTCCTATCCTTTATTTGTATCATCGCAGGTCTACCCTTAGTTTGCTGAATTTCTAGATGAGACCCTCCCATCCTTTATTTTTATCAACGGATGTCTACCCTTAGTTTGCTGAATTTCTAGATGAGACCCTCCCATCCTTTATTTTTATCACCGGATGTCTACCCTTAGTTTTCTGATTAAGTTTCCTTGATTAAAGACTGGTCATTATTATTTAGAACAAATGATTTTAACGATTTCATGACTCAAAACTCAGTCATACCAGCCCGCTTGACCCTGCCAGATACTTGCACAATCACTCATGCCAGAATGTTGTGGGGTCCATCACAGACTTGTCTGTTGATTGATATACATGTGATCTCATTCTGCAAGCATTTAAAATGTTTCTCATTCATTTTATTCTTCATCCAATGTCTGAATACAGCATACATACATAGATGTTGTTACATAAAGAATATGGTAGGCATGACTATGATTCACAAATCCCATGGGATACAGAAAGATATAATTTATTTTATAATACACAGAGTACACCATTTAGGACAATTACTTTACATTCTTTTTTTTTCTTTTTTTTTTAACGGTGTTTAGCACCATTTTGAACACATCGTAATGAGCAATCTGAACGCTTCCTGCACTGTTTTCCACTCTGTTAGTTAATATAAAAACAATTCACCCAATAATTCAAAAGCCTTATATATTAGAGGTGTCCAAAGGCGTGTATATGAAGTAAAGGGTTAAACTAACTTATTTTAGTCCAATTATGAAAAAGTGTAAATTCAAGCTTATATGAACTGCTCTTGAATCCAATCTCTGGGTAGAATCAGTACTGAGTGTGTGTTTTTCAAAGGCATCAGGTCAGCTTGAGATCAAACCCTCAACCTCTGGGGTGAGTGGCCAACATTCTACTCACTGCATTTTCTCCCCACTCATGATATCATTGTTTTTTGATCTGGTAAGACATTGGACGCTATTATGTGATGTGAGTTATACACTATTTGTTCATCCTCTCTTATTATTATTGATTGATTGTTTTATTATTTTTATTAATTGATTCTTATCAAATTTTGTTTGTTCTTTCTCATAATTGTTTTTTCAGAATAAGGTCATTTGTATACATATGAAAAATAAAAAGTTGCCTACAAACACTGAGCAATTAACTCAGCTCTTGACAATATTTCTAAAATAGTTATTGATTAATATGATTTTGTTGCATCAATTAACCAAGTATTTTTTTTCTAATTAATTGTGTTTAACAATTAGCCGTATTGATTCACATTTTGATACATGTGTGACATTTCTCATCTGGTAGCCCTCATGGCGACTCCTGTTGAGAATTAATCTATTTTTATTTCAATTTAGATTTACCTCTTGAACAAACAATGCCTACTGTTTATATCTGTGTGAAATGTGTACATGTGGGAGGGAAATTTTGCAGACATGTTATAGCATAATTAGATAATTTTGTTCAGTTTTTCCAATTCCATGTTTGATTCTGGTATTGATACATTCACTTGTAAATTGCAAGGAGATATTTAACCTCCTTGTTCTTTTTAGATCACAAAACACATTCTATGTCTCACTAAGTCTCAATTTTCAGCCTCATTTTTTCATCATAATTATAACCTTTTTATGTTAACAAAGTTTTAATGAACGTATTGATTAGTTAACATTTACTAACAGTTCTACTGAAGGGGAGGAGTATTGATGATAAAAGGGAATTAACCTAAATTGGGAATCCATTTAAAACAGATTCATTTTCTGTCAGAACTATAAAAAAAAACCTCCTTGAACAATGTTCTTTTTTTATTCTATTCCCTGATTGAAATCTCAGATATAGCTGTGATCTAAGTATCCAAGTATACGATCTGTCAGTGAATATTTTGCCAGATGTATCTGTGATCTAAATATTTGATCTGTCAGTGAGTATTATGCCAGTTGTATCTGTGATCTAAGTATAAGATCTGTCAGTGAGTATTATGCCAGATGTGTCTGTGAACTAAGTATTAGATCTGTCAGTGAGTTTTATGTCAGATGTGCCTGTGATCTTAGTATTAGATCGGTCAGTGAGTATTATGCCAGATGTATCTGTGATCTAAATATTTGATCTGTCAGTGAGTATTATGCCAGCTGTAACTGTGAACTAAGTATAAGATCTGTCAGTGAGTATTATGCCAGATGTGCCTGTGATCTTAGTATAAGATCTGTCAGCTAGTATCATGCCAGATGTGCCTGTGATCTTAGTATAAGATCTGTCAGTAAGTATTATGCCAGATGTGCCTGTGATCTTAATATAAGATCTGTCAGTAAGTATTATGCCAGATGTGCCTGTGATCTTAGTATAAGATCTGTCAGTTAGTATCATGCCAGATGTGCCTGTGATCTTAGTATAAGATCTGTCAGTTAGTATTATGCCAGATGTGCCTGTGATCTTAGTATAAGATCTGTCAGTGAGTATTATGCCAAATGTGCCTGTGATCTTAGTATAAGATCTGTCAGTGAGTATTATGCCAGATGTGCCTGTGATCTTAGTATAAGATTTGTCAGTTAGTATCATGCCAGATATGCCTGTGATCTTAGTATTAGATCGGTCAGTTAGTATCATGCCAGATGTGCCTGTGATCTTAGTATAAGATCTGTCAGTTAGTATCATGCCAGATGTGCCTGTGATCTTAGTATAAGATCTGTCAGTTAGTATCATGCCAGATGTGCCTGTGATCTTAGTATAAGATCTGTCAGTTAGTATCATGCCAGATGTGCCTGTGATCTTAGTATAAGATCTGTCAGTGAGTATTATGCCAGATGTGCCTGTGATCTTAGTATAAGATCTGTCAGTTAGTATTATGCCAGATGTGCCTGTGATCTTAGTATAAGATCTGTCAGTGAGTATCATGCTTGATGTGCCTGTGATCTTAGTATAAGATCTGTCATTTAGTATCATGTCATATGTGCCTGTGATCTTAGTATAAGATCTGTCAGTGAGTATTATGCCAGATGTGCCTGTGATCTCAGTATAAGATCTGTCAGTTAGTATTATGCCACATGTGCCTGTGATCTTAGTATAAGATCTGTCAGTGAGTATTATGCCAGATGTGCATGTGATCTTAGTATTAGATTGGTCAGTGAGTATTATGCCAGATGTGCCTGTGATCTTAGTATAAGATCTGTCAGTGAGTATCATGCCAGATGTGCCTGTGATCTTAGTATTTGATCTGTCAGTGAGTATCATGCCAGATGTGCCTGTGATCTTAGTATAAGATCTGTCAGTTAGTATCATGCCAGATGTGTCTGTGATCTAAACATAAGATCTGTCAGTAAGTATCATGTCAGATGTGCCTGTGATCTTAGTATAAGATCTGTCAGTAAGTATCATGCCAGATGTGCCTGTGATCTTAGTATAAGATCTGTCAGTAAGTATCATGCCAGATGTGCCTGTGATCTTAGTATAAGATCTGTCAGTTAGTATCATGCCAGATGTGTCTTTGATCTAAGTATAAGATCTGTCAGTAAGTATTATGCCAGATGTGCCTGTGATCTTAGTACAAGATCTGTCAGTTAGTATCATGCCAGATGTGTCCGTGGTCTAAGTATAAGATCTGTCAGTTAGTATTTTGCCAGATGTGTCTGTGATCTTAATATTAGATCTGTCAGTGAGTATTATGTGAGATGTGATCTAAGTATTATTTGCTCTCCATTAAATGGATAAACAAGAAAAGACATGCGACTTTTTGTGAAAAAGCCTTGTTTGCTCCGCAGGCATAAAACATATGCATAAATGAGGAAAGTTTCCAATTCATTACATTTTGTTATTGAAAATTAATAATAATATTTGATATGTTGTTTGTTGTATTTCTGTAACAATGGCAACTCAAGATCAGACTGGAGGTCAAAACTAGATCTGAAAATTAAAAAAAACCAACCTGTTTTTAATTGAAATCTGCAACCTCACACTAATGGTTTTTCATATCACAGCAATAGTTGTTGATCTGATTCATTTATATAACAAGTGTCAGTATCTTAATATAGAGCCAACCTTGTCTGAGCCTTTGTTAGTTTTGAGAGTCTGAAAAGTAAAATTTCTTTACCATTAAAAGCGTTCACTAACTTAATTTGATAGGTTTAAAACTGATCATACAAATGTAATTAAAGTAGCTTATTGTATATTGACCAATCTTGTCAACATATCAGATAATTTCTCCCCTCGTTCGTAATCATGAGAACTATAAATTAATGAGGTTTATTTTAATCCCATCTCATAATAATTTTGTATACACTGTTGTGTATATCACAGTTAAGCAATGCTTACAGAGCACCACATGCTCCTTTTGTTAGACAAAAAAAAGTTTATTATAAAGCTCCTAAAATTAGCCACAGTAGAAAATATCACATTCTTTCTGAGACAGCTGCCTGCATTGATTTGTAATTACAACATCAAATACAGAAAAGAAAACCCTTACACATGTCATACAATCTCATATCAATAATATTTCTGGCTTATATTAATTATGATCAAATTTTTATACTGTGCAACATTTTTATGTCATATTGACTTTTGTCATCAAGTGTTATGATGTCATATAAAAGTCCATCAACATACAATGCAGTGTCATAATTATGTCATATAAATGTCCAACATCTTACAGTGCAGCATCATAATTATGTCATATAAATGTCCACCATCTTACAGTGCAGTGTCATAATTCTTCATATAAATGTCCAACATTTTACAGTGCAGCATCATAATTGTGTCATATAAATGTCCAACATCTTACAGTGCAGTGTCATAATTCTTCATGTAAATGTCCACCATCTTACAGTGCAGTGTCATAATTCTTCATATAAATGTCCACCATCTAACAGTGCAGCATCATAATTCTTCATATAAATGTCCAACATCTTACAGTGCAGCATCATAATTATGTCATATAAATGTCCAACATCTTACAGTGCAGCATCATAATTCTTCATATAAATGTCCAACATCTCACAGTGCAACATCATAATTATGTCATATAAATGTCCAACATCTTACAGTGCAGTGTCATAAATCTTCATATAAATGTCCAACATTTTACAGTGCAGCATCATAATTGTGTCATATAAATGTCCAACATCTTACAGTGCAGTGTCATAATTCTTCATGTAAATGTCCACCATCTTACAGTGCAGTGTCATAATTCTTCATATAAATGTCCATCATCTTACAGTGCAGCATCATAATTCT
Organism: Panopea generosa; assembly: GCA_029582155.1. Classification (NCBI taxonomy): domain Eukaryota; kingdom Metazoa; phylum Mollusca; class Bivalvia; order Adapedonta; family Hiatellidae; genus Panopea; species Panopea generosa. Next base: position 56,341,365 of record CM055895.1, read on the forward strand.
TCGTATAAATGTCCAACATCTTACAGTGCAACATCATAATTATGTCATATAAATGTCCAACATCTTACAGTGCAGCATCATAATTATGTCATATAAATGTCCAACATCTTACAGCGCAGCATCATAATTCTTCATATAAATGTCCAACATCTAACAGTGCAACATCATAATTATGTCATATAAATGTCCAACATCTTACAGTGCAGTGTCATAATTCTTCATGTAAATGTCCACCATCTTACAGTGCAGTGTCATAATTCTTCATATAAATGTCCACCATCTTACAGTGCAGCATCATAATTCTTCATATAAATGTCCAACATCATACAGTGCAGCATCATAATTATGTCATATAAATCTCAAACATCTTACAGTGCAACATCATAATTATATCATATAAATGTCCAACATCTTACAGTGCAGTGTCATAATTATGTCATATAAATTTCCAACATCTTACAGTGCAGCATCATAATTCTTCATATAAATGTCCAACATCTTACAGTGCAACATCATAATTACGTCATATAAATGTCCAACATCTTACAGTGCAGCATCATAATTATGTCATATAAATGTCCACCATCTTACAGTGCAGTGTCATAATTCTTCATATAAATGTCCAACATTTTACAGTGCAGCATCATAATTGTGTCATATAAATGTCCAACATCTTACAGTGCAGTGTCATAATTCTTCATGTAAATGTCCACCATCTTACAGTGCAGTGTCATAATTCTTCATATAAATGTCCACCATTTTACAGTGTAGCATCATAATTCTTCATTTAAATGTCCAACATCTTACAGTGCAGTGTCATAATTCTTCATATAAATGTTCAACATCTTACAGTGCAGCATCATAATTATGTCATATTAATGTCCAACATTTTACAGTGCAGTGTCATAATTCTTCATATGAATGTCAAACATTTTACAGTGCAGTGCAGTGTCATAATTATGTCATATAACTGTCCATCAACTTACAGTGCAGTGTCATAATTATGTCATATAAATGACCAACATTTCACAGTGCAGTGTCATAATTATGTCATATAAAAGTCCAACATCTTACAGTGCAGCGTCATAATTCTTCGTATAAATGTCCAACATTTTACAGTGCAGTGTCATAATTATGTCATATAAATGTCCAACATCTTACAGTGTAGTGTCATAATTCTTCATGTAAATGTCCAACATTTTACAGTGCAGTGTCATAATTCTTCATATTAATGTCCAACATCTTACAGTGTAGCATCATAATTATGTCATATAAATGTCCAACATTTTACAGTGCAGTGTCATAATTCTTCACATGAATGTCCAACATTTTACAGTGCAGTGTCATAATTATGTCATATAAATGTCCACCATCTTACAGTGCAGCATAATAATAATGTCCAACATTTTACAGTGCAGTGTCATAATTCTTCATATGAATGTCCAACATTTTACAGTGCAGTGTCATAACTATGTCATATAAATATCCACCATCTTACAGTGCAGTGTCATAATTATGTCATATAAATGACCAACATCTTACAGTGCAGTGTCATAATTATGTCATATAAATGTCCACCATCTTACAGTGCAGTGACATAATTATGTCATATAAATGTCCAACATCTTACAGTGCAGTGTCATAATTATGTCATATAAATGTCCAACATCTTACAGTGCAACATCATAATTATGTCATATAAATGTCCAACATCTTACAGTGCAGCATCATAATTATGTCATATAAATGTCCAACATCTTACAGTGCAACATCATAATTATGTCATATAAATGTCCAACATCTTACAGTGCAGTGTCATAATTATGTCATATAAATGTCCAACATCTTACAGTGCAACATCATAATTATGTCATATAAATGGCCAACATCTTACAGTGCAGCATCATAATTATGTCATATAAATGGCCAACATCTTATAGTGCAGCATCATAATGATGTCATATAAATGGCCAACATCATACAGTGCAGCATCATAATTATGTCATATAAATGTCCAACATCTTACAGTGCAGCATCATAATTCTTCATATAAATGTCCAACATTTTACAGTGCAACATCATAATTATGTCATATAAATTTCCAACATCTTACAGTGCAGCATCATAATTCTTCATATAAATGTCCAACATCTTACAGTGCAGCATCATAATTCTTCATGTAAATGTCCAACATCTTACAGTGCAACATCATAATTATGTCATATAAATGTCCAACATCATACAGTGCAACATCAGATTTAAGTCATATAAATGTCCAACATCTTACAGTGCAACATCATAATTATGTCATATAAATGTCCAACATCTTACAGTGCAGCATCATAATTATGTCATATAAATGTCCAACATCTTACAGTGCAGCATCATAATTCTTCATATAAATGTCCAACATCTTACAGTGCAACATCATAATTATGTCATATAAATGTCCAACATCATACAGTGCAGCATCATAATTATGTCATATAAATGTCCAACATCTTACAGTGCAGCATCATAATTCTTCATATAAATGTCCAACATCTTACAGTGCAACATCATAATTATGTCATATAAATGTTCACCATCTTACAGTGCAGTGTCATAATTATGTCATATAAATTTCCAACATCTTACAGTGCAGCATCATAATTATGTCATATAAATGTCCAAAATCTTACAGTGCAGCATCATAATTCTTCATATAAATGTCCAACATCTTACAGTGCAACATCATAATTCTTCATATAAATGTCCAACATCTTACAGTGCAGTGTCATAATTATGTCATATAAATGTCCACCATCTTACAGTGCAACATCATAATTATGTCATATAAATGTCCACCATCTTACAGTGCAGCATCATAATTATGTCATATAAATGTCCAAAATCTTACAGTGCAGCATCATAATTATGTCATATAAATGTCCAAAATCTTACAGTGCAGTGTCATAATTATGTAAATAAGAAGGAATTCTGATTATTGAACATAATGTGTGTTTTTTCACACGTTTAAAAAAGCCTGACTTGAATAGCTCTGTCGGTAAAACGTCTCACTATCAATCCATGTCATGAGTTTCAATCCCCGTCTGGCAATAGTTTCAGTGATGACTGATATTAGACATTGTGTGTCATTATCATTCATCTCTAACTGCTGATTCAAGTGGGAAAGTTATCAGTTACTTGCAGAAATGGGGTGTGCTCGAGGACTGGTTAACCTTTCAAGATCACACAAAACAGTGGTTAGGGTAACTGATCGTCTGTTAGCCCTTGATGGCATTAAATGGAACTAAATATTCAATCAATCACAAGTCTCAACTGAGACCTTAAATAACATTTCAGAAATGGCCTTGTTTTATACACTTTCACTTTCATTTATTCCTTAATAATAAACAGACTGAGGATTTAGTTGGAAGTCAACTCTTAAAGTGCTGATATTATTGCTGGTTAAATAATTACCTGACCTAACAATTTTCAATTTTATGTCATCCAATGCAATTGTTATGCATTTGGTGGCAAAAAAAGTTATATCAGAAGGAAGATTGCAAGTCATCTATGAAAAACTTGAAATAACTATTTAAACTGCATCCCTGAGTAATAATCGACGACCTGAACTGATATATTTTGTTTATCTAAACATTTTGTAAATACTTGCCATTTTCACAAATTCACTCTTGTCCAACTTAATCTACAATAAACAGTGTTTAAAGTATATACTTTTATGAATCCAGCAATGTCAATACTAAACTATGTGTCCTTTGAAAGGCGAAAATATGTCTTCTATTCTTTAAACAAACATAAATTTTACTATTGATTGAAGTAGATATTCCATAATCTTGGTGAAGGAAAGAACTGCAGATAGGAGTGATAATTGGGTTTGTCACTATTGTCAATAGCATTAAATATGTGAATGCTTTAAGAAGTAATGGTGAAAAAGAATTTTGTTTGTTTAGTTCAACTTACTTAAATATCTTAATTACATTGTACAAATATACAAAATGGATACAGTCATAAAAGTCTCTATCTGCCTGTCTGCCTGACTGCCTGCCTGCCCACCCTGCCTTTGTCTGCTTGCCTGCCTGCCTGCCTGCCTGCCTGCCTGCCTGCCTGCCTGCCTGCCTGCCCACCCTGCCTCTGTCTGTCTGTCTGTCTGTCTGTCTGTCTGTCTGTCTGTCTGTCTGTCTGTCTGTCTGTCTGTCTGTCTGTCTGTCTGTCTGTCTGTCTGTCTGTCTGTCTGTCTGTCTGTCTGTCTGTCTGTCTGTCTGTCTGTCTGTCTGTCTGTCTGTCTGTCTGTCTGTCTGTCTGTCTGTCTGTCTGTCTGTCTGTCTGTCTGTCTGTCTGTCTGTCTGTCTGTCTGTCTGTCTGTCTGTCTGTCTGTCTGTCTGTCTGTCTGTCTGTCTGTCTGTCTGTCTGTCTGTCTGTCTGTCTGTCTGTCTGTCTGTCTGTCTGTGGCATGTAATTGAGAGGGATGATGCCCAATATGCAACTATTAAGGAGATATCATTGTTCCCTCAAATCATATATTAAATATAATTAACATGAGTTATGAACATGATTGCTTTTGTCATTGTATGCGTTGCTTTCAACAAATTATTCAGTTTTACCACAATGGTGTCTATTTTAGTCAGTATTCTAAACCCTGCCAAACTGGAGTATCATGCTGCAGACACATGGAATGATAACCCACCCACTCACATTATACTGATACCAGGCCGACCAGATCTAGAACTATCCTCTAAATGCCGAGCGTCAAGCGAGGAAGCTTCTGGTACCATTTTTCAAGCTTTAACGTATGACCTGGCATGGGATCTAACCCAAGACATTTCTCATCCAAGGCGGACACTCTACCCCTAGACCAGCGCTGTGGTATATGAACATTGTAAAAACAATAAAATAGGAATGGATATGGTACTCATATAAAGGGATTCATTGAAGTAGAACACAAATGTACAAGTAAAACATGTAACACCCTACACAAGTTGACAGTGGTCCCACATTTATCTTGGAGGAAAGTGAAACACCCTCACAAAGTAACTGGACTGATATTTTATACAGCCCTGCAGGGAGTCAGCATTAAACTGTAACACCCTGCACAAGTTGACAGTGGTCCCACATTTATCTTGGAGGAAAGCGAAACACCCTCACAAAGTAACTGAACTGATATTTTATAAAGCCCTGCAGGGAGTCAGCATAAAACTGTAACACCCTGCACAAGTTGACAGTGGTCCCACATTTATCTTGGAGGAAAGTAAAACACCCTCACAAAGTAACTGGACTGATATTTTATACAGCCCTGCAGAGAGTCAGCATAAAACTGTAACACTCTACACAAGTTGACAGTGGTCCCACACTTATCTTGGAGGAATGTGAAACACCCTCACAAAGTAACTGGACTGATATTTTATACAGCCCTGCAGGGAGTCAGCATAAAACTGTAACACCCTACAAAGTTGACAGTGGTCCCACACTTATCTTGGAGGAAAGTGAAACACCCTCACAAAGTAACTGGACTGATATTTTATACAGCCCTGCAGGGAGTTAGCATAAAACTGTAACACCCTACACAAGTTGACAGTGGTCCCACACTTATCTTGGAGGAAAGTGAAACACCCTCACAAAGTAACTGGACTGATATTTTATACAGCCCTGCAGGGAGTCAGCATAAAACTGTAACACCCTACACAAGTTGACAGTGGTCCCATATTTATCTTTGAGGAGAGTGAAACACCCTCACAAAGTAACTGGACTGATATTTTATACAGCCCTGCAGGGAGTCAGCATAAAACTGTAACACCCTGCACAAGTTGACAGTGGCCCCACATCTATCTTTGAGGAAAGTGAAACACCCTCACAAAGTAACTGGACTGATATTTTATACAGCCTTGCAGGGAGTCAGCATAAAACTGTAACACCCTATACAAGTTGACAGTGGTCCCACATGTATCTTGGAAAAGAGTGAAACACCCTCACAAAGTAACTGGACTGATATTTTATACAGCCCTGCAGGGAGTCAGCATAAAACTGTAACACCCTGAACAAGTTGACAGTGGTCCCACACTTATCTTGGAGGAGAGTGAAACACCCTCACAAAGTAACTGGACTGATATTTTATACAGCCCTGCAGGGAGTCAGCATAAAACTATAACACCCTACACAAGTTGACAGTGGTCCCACACTTATCTTGGAGGAGAGTAAAACACCCTCACAAAGTAACTGGACTGATATTTTATACAGCCCTGCAGGGAGTCAGAATAAAACTGTAACACCCTATACAAGTTGACAGTGGTCCCACATTTATCTTGGAGGAAAGTGAAACACCCTCACAAAGTAACTGGACTGATATTTTATACAGCCCTGCAGGGAGTCAGCATAAAACTATAACACCCTACACAAGTTGACAGTGGACCCACACTTATCTTGGAGGAAAGTGAAACACCCTCACAAAGTAACTGGACTGATATTTTATACAGTCCTGCAGGGAGTCAGAATAAAACTGTAACACCCTACACAAGTTGACAGTGGTCCCACATTTATCTTGGAGGAGAGTGAAACACCCTCACAAAGTAACTGGACTGATATTTTATACAGCCCTGCAGGGAGTCAGCATAAAACTGTAACACCCTACACAAGTTGACAGTGGTCCCACACTTATCTTGGAGGAGAGTAAAACACCCTCACAAAGTAACTGGACTGATATTTTATACAGCCCTGCAGGGAGTCAGCATAAAACTGTAACACCCTACACAAGTTGACAATGGTCCCACATTTATCTTGGAGGAGAGTGAAACACCCTCACAAAGTAACTGGACTGATATTTTATACAGCCCTGCAGGGAGTCAGCATAAAACTGTAACACCCTACACAAGTTGACAGTGGTCCCACATTTATCTTGGAAGAAAGTAAAACACCCTCACAAAGTAACTGGACTGATATTTTATACAGCTCTGCAGGGAGTCAGCATAAAACTGTAACACCCTACACAAGTTGACAGTGGTCCCACATTTATCTTGGAGGAGAGAAAAACACCCTCACAAAGTAATTGGACTGATATTTTATACAGCCCTGCAGGGAGTCAGCATAAAACTGTAACACCCTATACAAGTTGACAGTGGTCCCACATTTATCTTGGAGGAGAGTAAAACACCCTCACAAAGTAACTGGACTGATATTTTATACAGCCCTGCAGGGAGTCAGCATAAAACTGTAACACCCTGCACAAGTTGACAGTGGTCCCACATTTATCTTGGAGGAGAGAAAAACACCCTCACAAAGTAATTGGACTGATATTTTATACAGCCCTGCAGGGAGTCAGCATAAAACTGTAACACCCTACACAAGTTGACAGTGGTCCCACACTTATCTTGGAGGAAAGTAAAACACCCTCACAAAGTAACTGGACTGATATTTTATACAGCCCTGCAGGGAGTCAGCATAAAACTGTAACACCCTACACAAGTTGACAGTGGACCCACACTTATCTTGGAGGAAAGTGAAACACCCTCACAAAGTAACTGGACTGATATTTTATACAGTCCTGCAGGGAGTCAGAATAAAACTGTAACACCCTACACAAGTTGACAGTGGTCCCACATTTATCTTGGAGGAGAGTGAAACACCCTCACAAAGTAACTGGACTGATATTTTATACAGCCCTGCAGGGAGTCAGCATAAAACTGTAACACCCTACACAAGTTGACAGTGGTCCCACACTTATCTTGGAGGAGAGTAAAACACCCTCACAAAGTAACTGGACTGATATTTTATACAGCCCTGCAGGGAGTCAGCATAAAACTGTAACACCCTACACAAGTTGACAATGGTCCCACATTTATCTTGGAGGAGAGTGAAACACCCTCACAAAGTAACTGGACTGATATTTTATACAGCCCTGCAGGGAGTCAGCATAAAACTGTAACACCCTATACAAGTTGACAGTGGTCCCACATTTATCTTGGAGGAGAGTAAAACACCCTCACAAAGTAACTGGACTGATATTTTATACAGCCCTGCAGGGAGTCAGCATAAAACTGTAACACCCTGCACAAGTTGACAGTGGTCCCACATTTATCTTGGAGGAGAGTGAAACAACCTCACAAAGTAATTGGACTGATATTTTATACAGCCCTGCAGGGAGTCAGCATAAAACTGTAACACCCTATACAAGTTGACAGTGGTCCCACATTTATCTTGGAGGAGAGTAAAACACCCTCACAAAGTAACTGGACTGATATTTTATACAGCCCTGCAGGGAGTCAGCATAAAACTGTAACACCCTGCACAAGTTGACAGTGGTCCCACATTTATCTTGGAGGAGAGTAAAACACCCTCACAAAGTAACTGGACTGATATTTTATACAGCCCTGCAGGGAGTCAGCATAAAACTGTAACACCCTGCACAAGTTGACAGTGGTCCCACATTTATCTTGGAGGAGAGTGAAACAACCTCACAAAGTAACTGGACTGATATTTTATACAGCCCTGCAGGGAGTCGGCATAAACTGTAACACCCTGCACAAGTTGACATTGGTCCCACATTTATCTTGGAGGAGAGTAAAACACCCTCACAAAGTAACTGGACTGATATTTTATACAGCCCTGCAGGGAGTCAGCATAAAACTGTAACAGGATGAGAAAAATAGGCATTTGGCAAGGAATCCGAACCCATTACCTATTGTCTAACAGGGCAAATCTCTATCATCTAACAGACTACATACTGTGGGACACATCCAGGCTACCAGGCCATCAGGCTACTACATAAAATAATGTAGTTTTAGTATTAATTTAAATTTTGAAACTTATTTACTTTTCAGAAATAATCAACTTGGTGTTTTGTTTATACAATAGCAAGGCCTTTTCATTTTGTTCATGACGATTTTGAATTAAAAAAATTTGAAAAACAAATAAAATGTATTAGTAAGAAATACTCCTGGACACTGAAAAGACCAGTTGTCTGCACTCTTTGGGGTGAAACGATTTGCACTCTACACTGCCAAGGAACAGCGTGCATTCAATTATTGGTACATAATATACATGGTATAAATTATAATATGGAAATAAGTAAAGTCTGGTGGAATGTATTAATAAAATTTTGTCACATAAAATTCTCGTTTATGTAAAAAAAACACCAAAAAAAAACATTAAAATCTTCCGCTTTTTCAGCCACATGCAAGACTAATAAATTTCTATCTTATCATAGAGTACAGCAGTAAAATTTATGCACTACCTCTGACATGGTGTTATTTTTTACGGATAGTAAATCAATGTTATGAGCTAGTTAAACAAGAAAAATCAAAGGCAGGTGTCCTTGCGTGAGATATTACAATCCTGACCTAAGGTATTGACCCAAGGTATCAAACTGATCAAACTTCACCCTTGAGTTTCATTACGATGCCTACTTGTGATGTAGATAACTGTAATACTATATAATACTATATTTTCCTAACTTCAAATTTGGCTTTTGTATGGTCTGGATGCAACATAATTAAAGATTTGGTTCTTATAAAGAGGTTCTTACATTAGTGCTTATTTATTATTGAATTTATTAAACGAGCTGGAAAAAATATATTACGCAAGGCTCTACTGAGCTTTATATCATTTTTCTCCTGGACGAGTTTAATAAATTCAATACTAAATGAAAATGAATGTAAGATTTGTTTTATCACAGACTTCAGGAAAAGTTTACATTTACTATTCATTTAACAGATCGCCCTTATAAGGAGCAAAAAAAATCGGGCATATTTGTTTTGGTGAGTCATCATATGTTATAACGTCTCAAAATAACATCATTAACCACCCCATGACAAATCAGCGTCATTTATATATTTGGGCAAGTTATAAAATACTTCGGCAATTTACATAGGAGAGCCCATTTATACAGAAAACACCGAACGATGAATCAGAAGTGATATTTCACTAGGTTAATATAAAAAATGTGTCATGGGTTTATTACACGGTAAGCCGGGCCCGATAAGCTCAGTCGGTTACGCATCTGACTATCAATCCAGGGGTCATGAGTTTGAATCCCCAACTAGAAACTTTTTCTATAATAGACTCTTCCATCTTTGTTTTTGGACCTCTCCATAATCGTTTAACATGGTTGGTTATAATAAATGTGTTGGATTGGAGTAAAAAAATGTAGACTTCTTTTAAAAAATGCATCACCCCATTTATTGGGGGAGGGGAATAGGGTATTTGTGTTTTCAAATTAGTCATTCATTTATTTATGTGTTTGTTTGTTTGGTCTTTCGTTTGTATGTTCATTTACATAGGAGAGCCCATTCGGAATCGGAAGTGATATTACACTAGGTTAATATAAAAAATATGTTGTGGGTTTATTACACGGTAAGTGGGACCCGATTAGCTCAGTCGGTTACGCTTCTGACTATCAATCCAGTTTGTATGTTAATTTACTCATTCATTTCTTCACTTATTTAATTATTCTCTCAATCATTCTTCTGTCAGTTATAATGTCATTAAGTGTAGTTTGTTTGTTTGGTCTCTCATTCTTTTATTCATTTATTCATTCATTCATTCATTCATTCATTCATTCATTCATTCATTCATTCATTCATTCATTCATTCATTCATTCATTCATTCATTCATTCATTCATTCACTTATTTATTTATTCTTTCACTCTTTCTTGTGTCAGTTATAATCTCGTTAAGTGTAGTTTTGACCACATTACATATTGATAGGCCACTGCAACACTGCTCTATTTCCTTATTTGTTTATATGTAAATAGAACCGTGTTGCTTTGCTACGTTACAAAATTCAATAAAAAAAGTAATATATATCAAATGTATCAAATATTGTGCCCATTCGTAATGTTATAAATTCCAATATTTTAGATAATGTTGATATGGGCATGCGACATGAACCATGGGTAAATGATGGTGTTTGTTGAATATTTTATTTGCATGATAATCTGAAGTGAAGAATGCCCCCAATGTGGTTCATATTATAATGTTCAAAGCTCTTATATGAGGTTTCAATTTATTATTTAGTACCATAAAATGTTTGATTTGATAATGTTGATGATGTGTGAAACGTGAAGTGATTAGGTAAATATGTGAAAGGCCATATACTCCTCCCATAATCCTGTGAATCGTTATTTTATGTGAATCATTTGCTTCGTGAAACGTGAAGAAATTAATAGAGGTCCAACATTCAAGTATTTGATATTTAATAAATCTTACCATAGTATCCATTATTTGCTGAGTTAGGCCGTCCTTTTAATAAAAAAATGTTTGTTTGCTGTGCTCTGACCCAGTTTTATTCATGTTGGTAGGGTAGAGGTAGGATATGGTAAGGTAGGGTAGGTAGGTAAGGTAAGTAGGTAGGTAGGTATGGTATGGTATGGTAAGGTACGGTACGGTAGGTAGGTAGGTATTTTTTTTGCCTATATTTGGATTCTGCATAGTCATTTTTTTTTTAAAAATGGACAGAAATCTTAAAAAAAAATTGAAATGCTTTAAAAGTCAATAAAAAAGTTTGGATGGCTGCAATTTTGAGTAAGTAGGACTGGTAGGAGCATGGCAAATAATTTATTTTTTTAAGGACAGCCTAACATTATCTTCAGTATTTGCTGAATTGGTTGTGATATTTGTAGTATTTGCTTAATAGTGATATTTAAAGTACTTGAATTACGATATTACAGTATCTGCTGTATTTTGATATTTACAGTATGCTTAATATATTAAGATTACAGTATTTGCAGAAGTGTGATGATTGCAGTAATTGTTGAATTGTGGTTATTACAGTACTTGCTGAATAGTGATGATTACAGTACTTGCTGAATTGTGATAATAACAGTACTTGCTGAATTGTGATGATTAAAGTATTTGCTGAATTGTGATAATTACAGTACTTGCAGAATTGTGATGATTACAGTACTTGCTGAATTGTGATAAATACAGTACTTGCTGAATTGTGATGATTACAGTACTTGCAGAATTGTGATAATTACAGTACTTGCTGAATTGTGATAAATACAGTACTTGTTGAATTGTGGTGATTACAGTATTTGCAGAATTGTGATGATTACAGTACTTGCTGAATTGTGATAATTACAGTACTTGCTGATTTGTGATGATTACAGTACCTGTTGAATTGTGTAATAAGGCTATAGACAGAGCAAGGCAATCTTATATTCAGGCAAATTTATAGTTTTTATCCACAATGTTTTAATCTGCAATATTTTATTTGTACATGCAAATGTTTTATTTGTAAATTTTTTTCCTATGTTTTCTATCAGCACATCTAATTATTCTTACTCGGTACTGCTAGGGATGGGATGTTAGTGTGTGTTTGGGGCGGGGGGACCAGTTCTAAACACATTTTATCTGTGAGAGTCACTGACTACTTCCCCACATATTCAGGAGATTCATGACCCTAGAACAAAGTTTAAGACAAATCATTTGCAAAGACCATGACTGGGCGTGTATTCAATTTTTTTAACCCCAGATTGTTACTTCAGGCATTACAGTCTTAACTAAATTGGCCTGGCTTTTCCATCAAGATTTTACATTTTCCTACAAAGCTTTAACTCAAAATTAAGGGTAAATGAATATTTAACTCATAGAATCAATGTTTTACCTGCAATGGGAAACCCATTGATGTTTTTATTCCCAAAAGGAGAGTCCTCCATGGCCGAGTGGTCTAAGGTGTGCCTCACAATCACTCTCACCACTAAGGTCGTAGGTTGGAGTCCCGCTCACTCCAAAAACTTTATGTGAGAAAGTTTGCCAGTTACTTCTGGAAGGACGGTGGTTCTACTCAGTCTGACTCAGTCTGAGGTCTTATTCCTCCATCTTCCTTGATATGCCATATATAACCTGAAATGTGTTGAAAATGGTGTTAAACCCCATTAAAAAACACAAAAGGTTACACTAAAAAGTTCCTGCACAGATTTTATCTGTAGAAAATTAAACTGCAAGATTGTTTTAAAGGGAAACAAAATTCTTAAAAATGACACACACAAAAAATTAGGATTCAACATGTAAAGGTTTATTAAGGATAAAAAATTCACATGCAAAAGTTTTAACCACAGAAGTTTTAATTTGTGACTTTAAGGCTAAAAACACAAAGATTTAAACAGAAACTAAAAGTTTTCTTCAAAAATTTTACGTTGAAGATTTATCCAAAATTTTACCCGGAGATTCCAAATTTTCACCCATAAATTAGAGTTTCCTGAGTAATATTATACCAGTAAACATTTTACCAATTTGTAATAATTATTTTTAAGTAACATGAGATGTCCGCTGTCAACATATTACATAAGTTTCAGTAATCCCCTTATAACCTTATGTGCAAAAATTTTGTTTTCAAAATCATTAATGAAATTCCATTTTATGTATTGAGAATCTACTTGCTTGATAAATGGAAAGTGTGATTTATATTATTTAAGAAACACTGGTCCACATATTAAGTTGTTTGAAAACCACAGTGGAGAAGTTGTTTCATGTCATTAGCAGTATAATAAATTATTAAAAAGGTTTTTCAAACGTAGTAAAAAAATGCTGTAATTTGAACATATAAGGTAAAAAAAGCTGAATAAATTGCGGTTATTTAGTTCAGAGACATTCTGTTTTATTGTTTGAAAATTTTAGCATACTAACTTATTATCCTTAATCTATTAAAATTGACTTGATGCAATATTTCAAATGAAGTGTTGGTTTTTCTGCCTATTTAATCTGTCATTAAATTATACATAGTAAATTGTGTTTTTATTGGTAGCACTTCCCCAGATTTACTTTTAACTGCAGAGTGGCTAAACTTGTTCAATGAAATGATAAAGGAATATAGTCATTGTTTTATTAGTTTAAACAAATATTCATTTTTGCAATGATTGTGAAACAAGTCCTTGGTAGAGTAAAACGAATACTGTAGATAAGTGTCTTGTTCAAGGCAATAGACATGGCTGTGACGGGGATCAAACCCACGGTCATCTGGGTCCATTGCTATACAACTAGATCTTATGCTCTGCATTTTTTAAACAGTGGTTAGGTTAACCGATTGGCTCTAAGCCCTTGATCACATAAAAATGACGCTTAATGTTCAGTCAATCAATCAATCAATCAATCAATCAATCAATCAATCAATCAATCAATCAATCAATTTATTTCATATTGATTTTGATGATCCATTATACTGGATTACATAATGTAGAATTTGTTTCAATCTAGAAAGAGTTTGAATGATGATGTGAAGATCATCAAGCAGTATATAAGTACTGTCTATTTTTAGAATAGGGATTTTGTTTCAAGTTCATCATTATAAGTTGTAAACACACCATTGATTTTTGTTCTTTATTCTATAGTAAATAACAAAAGTTTGAATGCTTGTCATTCATAGAGAGTACCAAATGAAAGAAGTGAAACTTACATTTTACTGTTTGTCAACCTCTGCACTATCAAAATATGATGAGAAAAGTAGGGGTCATGTGTCATATAAGAGATTTTTTTCTGCTCAGTGTGTACACTGGTGACAAAGTGAAAGTAGACTTCCAAAATCATGTATTCATACCCCAATTTCCAAGCATCAATTTGTTTTTTCGAAATTCACAATTCAAATATGCCAATGCTATCAAAATGTTCAAAATACATCAATAACGCCATTCAAATAAAAAAAAAAATGAGCATTAAAATAAGGAAAATGCATTTTTAAAGAAGAAACGAGGATTATTTATAACCGCCATTGTGCAACTACCCCACGGAAGCACTTCCTTTTTGCAATACTGGTACTATGCCTATAAGGAAAATGCCTTTTTTTAAGTTCATAATTACCTCTTTTTTACTAAGTACTATCAATTTTAAGTAATACTGCCAAGTTGCAGCATTAAATACTGAAACTTTTGTAAAATACCACATTTTACATGATCATTATATACAGGCGTGAGATGTTGACTGACATGCAATTTTGATGTGTTTCAATTAATTTTACCAAAAAACTTTTTTTTTACCTAATTCCATTAAAAATTTTACACCAAAATAGTCTCATGATACATTGAAGACATTATCTAACCAAGTAACATTGTTCAATACAATGTATATGCTAAAAATTGCACATTTCAATCATCCAAAATAATTTTTTTTTCAAAATTTTGTGATTTTTTATGAAATTTCAATGTAAATATGCACATATATGCTTTATTTGAGGCATAAACTTGTTTTTTTTGTTTTTTTATGAAGCAAATGTCTCCAATTTGTCATTTAAGACTATGAGAGTGTAAAAAAAGTGGTTATTTTACCTACAATTAATATTTTGGAAAATCACCCCAATCTCACTTTAGTCTCTCTTATAGTTGTAAACCCACCATTGATTTTTTGTTCTTTATTCTATAGTAAATAATAGAAGTTTGAAGGCTTGTCATTCATAGAGAGAACCAAATTAAAGGAGTGAAACTTACATTTTACTGTTTGTCAACCTCTGCACTATCAAAATATGATGAGAAAAGTAGGGGTCATGTGTCATATAAGAGATTTTTTTCTGCTCAGTGTGTACACTGGTGACAAAATGAAAGTAGACTTCCGAAATCATGTACTTATACCCCAATTTCCAAGCATCAATTTTTTTTTTCTAAATTCACAATTCAAACATGCCAATGCTATCAAAATGTTCAAAATACATCAATAATGCCTTTCAAATAAAATAATGAGCATTAAAATAAGGAAAATGCATTTTTAAAGAAGAAACGAGGATTATTTATAACCACCATTATGCGACTAACCCAAGGAAGCATTTCCTTTTTGCAATGGTGGTACTATGCCTCCCAGATTTAACTTTAACTGCAGAGTAGCTAAACTTGTTCAATGAAATGATAAAGGAATATAGTCATTGTTTTATTAGTTTAAACAAATATTCATTTTTGCATTGATTGTGAAACAAATCCTTGGTAGAGTAAAACGAATACTGTAGATAAGTGTCTTGTTCAAGGCAATAGACATGGCTGTGACAGGGATCAAACCCACGATCATCTGGGTCCATTGCTGTACAACTAGATCTTATGCTCTGCATTTTTTTAACAGTGGTTAGGTTAACTGATTGGCTGTTAGCCCTTGATGCTAAATGTTCAATCAATCAATTTATTTCATATTGATTTTGATTTGATCGATTATACTGGATTATATAATGTAGAATTTGTTTCAATCTAGAAAGAGTTTGAATGATGATGTGAAGATCATCAAGCAGTATATAGGTACTGTCTTTTTTTAGAATAGGGATTTTGTTTCAAGTTCATCATTTTAAGTCCAATTAAAATATGGTTTTTGTCATGTTTTGATGGATTTGATATTACCATGCCATTTATTTATGAAGCACGGAAGCACTTACTTTTTCCAATGGTGGTACTATGCCTTTAAGAGTCATATTTAGCTCTACTGATTAAAGGGGGCAGAACTTCAGTACAAAAAAAAGACTAATAAACCACTGTATTTACCTCTCACAAATAATGATAGGTGGACCCCGCTGCCTGCATAAATAGTGTTATGGTAATTCTCAACTGAACCGGGAAGCAGACATCAATTAAATTGACATTAATTATAGCCTTCCTGTCAATTAATTAATTTCATTGTTATTAACAATAACATTTTCATTTGCCCCTAATTGGATGAAGGTTCCATTAAAGGATTTATACAATGCAGAGTTATTATTGTGAAATAAAAATAAATGCTTTGTCAGTTTCCACATAGAATGTTCCTGCAACGATTGATTAATTAAGTCTAAAAGGATGTTACAGGCCAACTCTAATTGTTGAGTAAATGTTGGTGAGCCATTGATTTCTCCCCAGGCATAATTAGTGTATTCTAATAGTTGTCTGCCACATGTCAGGTTAACTGCTGGATTAGATCAAGCTCTACCTCGTTTTTTTATTTTTATTTTTTTTAAAATTTACCAAAGCTGTCAATATCTGTCACAACTACACATCAAGCAGGGCGGTTGTCTAATGGATAGAGTGTTGGCTGCTCATGCCAGAGGTTGCGGGTTCGATCCCCCGGTTGACCAGATGTCTCTCATAAAACAACACTCAGTACTGGTTCTACCCAGGAAACGGACTCGAGAGCGGTTCATATAAGCTCTGAGCTTTCATCGCAATCGAGCTAAAATAAATTAATATAAACTAAACTAACTACACATCACAACTACAGCATGTATATACTTATACACGTACCACAACTACAGCATGTATATACTTATACACATGCCACAACTACAGCATGTATATACTTATACATGTACGACAACTACAGCATGTATATACTTGTACACGTACCACAACTACAGGATGTATATACTTATACACGTACCACACCTACAGCATGTATACACTTATACACATACCACAACTACAGCATGTAAATACTTATACACATACCACAACTACAGCATGTATATACTTATACATGTACCACACCTACAGCATGTATACACTTATACACATACCACACCTACAGCATGTAAATACTTATATACACATACCACAACTACAGAATGTATACACTTATACATGTACCACACCTACAGCATGTATACACTTATACACATACCACAACTACAGCATGTAAATACTTATACATGTACCACAACTACAGCATGTATATACTTGTACACGTACCACAACTACAGGATGTATATACTTATACACGTACCACACCTACAGCATGTATACACTTATACACATACCACAACTACAGCATGTAAATACTTATACACATACCACAACTACAGCATGTATATACTTATACACGTACCACACCTACAGCATGTATACACTTATACACATACCACACCTACAGCATGTAAATACTTATATACACATACCACAACTACAGAATGTATACACTTATACATGTACCACACCTACAGCATGTATACACTTATACACATACCACACCTACAGCATGTAAATACTTATATACACATACCACAACTACAGCATGTATACACTTATACACGTACCACACCTACAGCATGTATACACTTATACACATACCACACCTACAGCATGTAAATACTTATACATGTACCACAACTACAGAATGTATACACTTATACATGTACCACAACTACAGGATGTATACACTTATACATGTGCCACAACTACAGAATGTATACACTTATACATGTACCTTAACTACAGGATGTATATACTTATACACATACCACAACTACAGGACGTATACACTTATACACTTGTCACAACTACATCATGTATATATTTATACACAACTACAGTACATAGATATTTATACACGTATATTTCTCATTAACTATTTACATAAACTCATTAAGGTGGCAAGAAATGATGATTGATTTCTGCCAAGGTGTTTGATGTGATGCCGTATTGCTACAGTACTAATGTATAATGGCAGTGTGCTATTCTGCTTCATTTTATAATGGAATGATCAGATATGGTGGGTAGGTGAGCATCTGAGTGTGCCATTGTTCCTGGGTGAGCTTGATAGCAAATCCAGTAAAATGAAAATTGAATCTGTTGTTGAAAACAAAACAACTGCACCTTATATACACTTTGTTGTAGGTACCAGACAGGCAGTTGCCTTGAAATCACTATTTTTGTCCCAAATTTGGGTCTGTCCCTCCATCTGTCTGTCCGTCCACACACGAATAAGTGGTTAAGTGTCTAGGGTTTAAGGTAAGTAATTTTTTTGAACAGTTGAAAAACAGTTGAAAAAAAATATGTGCCTGCTTCTAGACACTTTAAAAAATTCTTTTATATAACTTTTATTTTGTGGCTAAAATTTAGTCACACAAGTAATAAGCTGGGCACAAAAAAAACACTTAAATATCTATTTGTGAGAACTTTCATCTATCCATCCGTACATACATGTACGTCACACTTTGGTTTCTGTGCAATAACTTAAGAATGCCTTAATCAAATCTTTTGAAATTTTGATACAATGTTCATAATGACAAAACACAGGCTTAGTTTAATTTTAGTTGTTATGGCATATGTTGTTCTACAGTTATGCTAAGTTCAATTTAAGTGGTTATTGCGTTTGTTATCTACAGTGATGCTCGTTTAATTTGTGAAAAATCATATTTTTGGGTGTTTCCATGCAATAACTTAATCATACCTGAATCAAATTTTTTGGAAAATACGGGGGACCTCAATTTCCTGAATTTGCTTGTAATAAATATTATAAAAAAAATGTCTATTATTAAATGTGGTCAATTACTACTAATTGCAACATTTCAAGTGCCATTGTCTAGAAGGTTTCTGTATTTGCACATGTTGCTGATGTATGAAAATTAATTGTCACTGCGGTCATTGTGACAACTTTGTCACAAGGTGTGTTGACAGACATCACTGCGATCATTGTGACTGGGTGTGTGGACAAATGTCATTGATTATTTTGACAATATTTAGTGATATGTGTCACTAGTTATTGGACCACGGCGTGGTCTAGTGGCAGAGCGTCTGCCTCGCATGCGGAAGGTCGTGGGTTCAATCCCCGGACGGGTCATACCAAAGACTTTAAAAATGGTACTAGAAGCTTCCTTGCTTGATGCTCTGCATTTAGAGGAGAGTTCTAGGTATGGTCAGCCCGGTGTCAGTATAATGTGACTGGGTGGGGTATCATACCACGTGTCTGCGGCATGATACTCCAGTGTGACAGTATAGAATACTGTCTCAAGTAGACCCCGTCGTGATATGACTGAAAAATTGTTCAAAGCGACGCTAAACACCATACAACAACACTAGTTATTAGTGATATGTATCACTAGTTATTGTGACAAAATGTGTTGGAAGACATCACTGATCATTGTGACAAAGCGTTGGAAGAAGTCACTACACTGGTACTTATGACAAGATGTGTTGGCTGATGTCATTGATCATTGTAACAAGGTGTGTTGGCAGAGGTCATGGATCATTGTGACAAGGTGTGTTGGAATAGGTCACTGATCATTGTGACAAGGTGTGCTGGAAAAGGTCACTGATCATTGTGACAAGTTACGTTGGCAGATGTCACTGATTTGTTGTGACAAGTTGTGTTGGAAGAGGTCACTGACCATTGTGACAAGGTGTGTTGGAAGACATCACTGATCATTGTGACAAATCATGTTGACAAACTTGTTTGAAAGTATACTTTACAGTTAGTGAGGGAAGTTTATAAAAAGGACTTACATAAAATAACCATCCACACGGAAGAATTGATTTGGAGTATTAGATTAGAGTCACCTTCAGCAATTTGTCAGTGTCTTTTGGACACAGTGTGCTATAATTCTGTCACACTGACTTACCATGCTGCAGTCACATTGGACAGATGCCAATCAATGTCAGTTTCAGACCCATCGTAAAATTACCATTGTCTGTCTTGATGTAATATTACTCTTATTAATGATGTTTAGAGCTAGCAAAAACACCAACAACATAAAAAGCACCTATCTGCCATTCGTGTATATAATTATGTTGTTCCATCCAATCAATAACTTGGTTTCTTGGAGTTTGCTTCTTTACTAATAACAGTAATTTTAAGCATCAGTGACATGTCACGTTTGCATAACTTGTTTGTGTTTATGACTGTCTTTTATTAATGATGTGCATTATCATGCAGACATCACTATCTGTAAATCTATCTAAATATTCAGTCAGAATGTCTTCAATGTGATTTTCAATTTGGTATCGTTCATTAATAATGGACGTAAGGTGAAAAGCAGCAATAGCTTGTCAAGAAGGCATAGGTTGGAAAAGATAATGTGAATGAGTTTTAATGAAGGTGAAGCTTTAGCTATATTTGTCACATTAAAAGTGCCCATTTATGAATATTGAGATTTATTGCTCTCTATAACCATGCTGTTTAATGGGTGATTTACTAACCATAAGTTTGAATGGAGAATCTAATTTTAAGTTGTCATAATTATATCTAATGTATTGTGCTTTTGGAATGTTGTGCAACCATGATATTCACTGATTAGTATAAGGCCATCCTTATGTTAGTTTGCTGTGCTCAGGTTTGGTATGTTTCATGGGGAACAGGTAGGTAGCTATTTTTTTGCATAATTGGACTGATTGATTGAATATTTAATATCCTTTTATGCCATAGATGGCTAACAGATGATCAGTTAACCTATCCACTGTTTCCTGGGATAGCTTTGCCACTTGAATCAGCAGTGAGAGACAAATGATAATGAGACACAGTGCCATATATCAGTCATCATTGAGACTGCTACCGGGTGGGGATTCAAACTCATGACCTCTGGATAGTTGCCATTTTTAGTGAGTAGGTAGGAGTTCAGCAAACAAACTTATTTCTTGAGAACAGCCTAGACAGGAGTTCAGAACAGAGAATTAGTTATTAAAGTTATAGTGGACATTTTGATAAACTATACTTGAGGCGATTTGATTTCTGCACGGATGCATATTGTATATATATTGCTTTCTTTATCAGGACCAGTTTGTCATATACTGTCATTATTATCAAAAATTATAAAGAATTAAAAGGGCACATGGCAATGTTGAATTCGATTTTTTTAATTGAGTTCACAAATCAAATAAATCTGTACACTGTGAATATATTATGTTGTAAACATAAATACTACTGTTTAAAATATTACTGTAGTTTTTATAATATTGGTGCGATAGAAGTAAAATACATTTAAAATTATATAAGTTTTCATTCATGCAGATGAATACTGATTTAGCACTCTCTGTCACAATTGACTACAAATCTGCAAAAAAGGGGACGCAATACAAGCATTTACAAAAGTTATGCCCCTTTGAAATATAGAAGCATTTTGTGTGTCTTCATACATTATTGGATTATTTGAAATTCAACTTTATATCTTGTGGATAAATCGAGGGGTAAAAGCTAAAAAGGTCTAAGTGCTTCTTTATTTATATGTACTTAGACCTTTTTTGCATTGACCCCTCGATATAGTTTTAAATAAAAAATTTAATTGGGATTACTGTAAAAAGGACTTACTGAGAACAGTAGAGACTATAACTGTTATTGGAACAGTAAAGACTATAACTGTTATTGGAACAGTAGAGATTATAACTGTTATTGGAAACAGTAGAGATAATAACTGTTATTGGAAACAGTAGAGACTATAACTGTTATTGGAACAGTAGAGATAATAACTGTTATTGGAAACAGTAGAGATTATAACTGTTATTGGAACAGTAGAGATTATAACTGTTATTTACTGGGAACAGCAGATATTATTACTGTTACTGGAACAGTAGATATTATGACTGTTGTTGGGTGTTATTGGAACAGTACATAAAATGACTTACTGGGAACAGCAGATATTATGAATGGGGAACAGTCCATATTATGAATGTTTTGGGGAACAGTAGATATTATAACTATTATTGGGAACGGTAGATATTATAACTGTTATTGGGAAGAACAGTAGATATTATAACTGTTATTGGGAACAGTAGATATTATAACTGTTATTGGGAAGAACAGTAGATATTATAACTGTTATTGGGAACAGTAGAGATTATAATTGTTATTGGAAACAGTAGAGATTATAACTTTTATTGGGAACAGTAGAGATTATAACTGTTATTGGGAAGAACAGTAGATATTATAACTGTTATTGGGAACAGTAGATATTATAACTGTTATTGGGAACAGTAGATATTATAACTGTTATTGGGAAGAACAGTAGATATTTTAACAGTTATTGGGAACTGTAGATTTTATAATTGTTTAACTAATAATGTTACTGGAACAAGAAAAAAAGAAAAGATACCATTTAGAGTATATGTATTGTTTTATCACCAGCATCAGTTGGTTGTGGTACTTGACCCCTTGTTACAAGGACCAATATACTTGTGATTGGACCGTTTTCATTGGTTTATGTTTTAAAATGTCTGTTGATAACACTTTGTTGTGGAAATAAGCTATGTCTGGAAAAACATTACATCTAAAAAACATCCTAATTGGTGGGCTTACGTTAATGCTTATTTATTGTTTAACAGCAAAGTATTCAGACACAGTCTTTTAAATTTCCCAGCAACACCCACCAGTTGGTCGTCTAGTATCATTCAACCATTGTTTTGTGATTTGGCAATGAAACAGATTTGATTTAACAATATAATTTTGCAGTTTGGAATAATTTTCAGCATAAATGGACGATTTTTAACTCTTACTCACTTGAGGGAAACTTTAACTTGACCTAAACTCATCAATATTATGAGTATGAGATTTACACTCAAGACTCAAAATGTCAAACATTTAAGATTCAAATAACATCTATAATTAAAGAAGCAAAATACTATATTAATTTGCAGAAATAAGCAGTTTTAATGATTTAACAGAAATTGATACAATATCACATTTTTTACCCTTATTTGCATGTTTACAGGGTTTTATGAAAATGTAAGATTTTAAGTCTGAGTCTGAACCTAAGACCCAAATTACTGGTGAATTTAGGTCCTGAGGCCATCCTTAAATAAATATTTGTTTGCTGTGCTCCGCCCCAGTATTTTTCATGTGGGTAGGTAGGTAGCTAATTTTTTTTTTTTTGGCCAAAGTTTGATTTTGCAGTCATTTCAAAGAAAAATAAACAGAAATCATGAAAAAAAATTAAATGCTTCGAAAGTCAATAAAAAAAGGTTGGATAGCTGCGATTTTTAGTGAGTAGGCAGGAGCATGGCAAACAATATATTTTTTTAAGGACGGCCTGAAGTGAAATTTTAGAAACTTCTTAGAATTGCTGGTTCAGATATGATCAGTATGTTGCTATAGACTAAGGACTGCGTAACTGATTACTTCCATCTAATTCAAATGACTAAATAATTAATTATATGCTACTTCTATATCATTGACTTTATATAATTTGCTTAAAGGGTTTTGGCATATTTAGATGGCTCTTCATGTGTGTAATAAAGCATAGATATGAATCTCTCATGTTAATATTTATATCTCATTTATATTTCATTACTCCCAATATAACGATAGGAGATTAGAAATGTCCGTCAGCGTCGTCAATTATATTGACACAGATACAGCATTATGTGTGATTTTATTTTACTTGATTGCCATAACCTGTGATTATACCCTCACCAAACAGGATTTGTTTTGTTGTAACTGCTTGCATGCACGCAGGGCCGGTGATCTATCCACTGTACTACCTCATTCAAGCTGGTTTCACTCGGGATAAATATCCGCATGCTCATTAGGCTTTTTTTTTGTTATCCATGGGCAGATCATACAACCCCTTTATAAATGCCCACCCCTCCCCACCCTAAAACATGACCCCCTCACAGGCTATTTCATTAACATTTAGTCAATATGCAAGTTTCCAATCCTTCTATATTAGTCTTTGTTTTTATCTTCTAAAAATGTCAATTTATGTATATAAATCCACATTTTAACACTTTTATTTTCATTCTTTTATCCCATGTTAAAAGATAGAGAAAACACTTTTTTGTGTCTCTAATAGGGCTGGGCCTGATTAGCTCAATTGGTAGCACATCTGACTCAATCCAAGGTCATGAGTTTGATTCCCTGCCCGGTTACAGTCTCCATGATGATTGATATACAACATTGTGACTCATCATTTGTGCCATCCCCACCAGGTTACAGTCTCCATGATGATTGATATATGACATTGTGTCTTGTTATTGTTTGTGTCTCACCCCTGATTCGAGTGGGAAAGTTATCTGTTACTTGCAGAGATGGGTGTGCACAAATACTGGTTAACCTTCCAGGATCCCATGAAGAGTGGTTAGGTTAACAGATTGTTTATTAGCCCTTAATGGCAAAAAAAATATGCTTTATTTATATTTATTTATAATTTAATAAATATAATTAAACCCTTGGCTTTCCGCTTCCATTTAAACAAAAAAATATTAACATAAAAAACATACATTGTAACTCCAGACTCTGACCATGCAGAGATTTGCTAACAAAGAAAGACCAGCGAGAATCTGAGTGTCCAGAGAAGCCAAAAGTAGTACAAATTCTGAGTGGCCTGGCCCTAGAGAAATTTTGATAATAATGAATTTGAGATAGATTGGAGCATTTTTTCAAAAAATAACAAAAAAGTGACTTCACAAAAACAATTTGATTTAGATGCAAATTTTAAATAAAGTTGAAAAGTATTTTAACACATTGTAACTTGAAACAAATATTGTTTTAAAATCGTGAGCCAAAGGTTTGTAAACTTTGGTTTATTATGTTTTGTTTTAAATAGACCTTTCATAATTATATATAAATTATAATTGCATTGCAGTGTATACCATAGTACCGTATTGTTAAAGGATGCGGGTGGTCAATTAGCAGGTTGATAATCAAATCAGAGATTGATATTGTTTCCATGCTTGCAATTTTTCTAAGTAAAGCTAAATGGTCTCTAAGTATCACTACATTGTATTTACTTGGACAAACAACACCAGTGGGTGGAGTGATAGTCACTCACACTCCTAAGCTGTATAACTGTTTTTTTAGTATTTATTCATTGGTGTTTTTCAGTTTATCCTTTCTTGATGGGGTAGAATGAGCCAGGACAAGGGTTGGGACAGCTGTAAGATGATCGTGCGAGAGCCCCCCCCAAGTCAGGAGGAAATTAATGAGACCCTGTTCCAGGTGTTCGAGATTAACATTGATGACTTCCCTGTCAAGGAAGAACAAAAGTATGACCAAACTTTGTGTATTTATGTCTATTTATCTAAGTATTTTGATTAGCTCCTTACAGCAAATCAGAGAGAGACTATCAGAGCCACTTTTTGTATTACTCAATATGTTCTCAAGGTTTGTCACGAACTCCTCATAAGTACTGTAACAGAATGAGAAAAATATGCTGCCAGTCCGGGACTCGAACCTGAGACCCTTTACTTACATGACAAATGCTTTACTGACCTAGCTTACCAAACTGCTGAACTACTTTTCTCTCCTTACAGTTTACGTACACACTGTGATATATTCCTTCACAAATTTGGTTAATTCCAAGCCAAAAATATCAATTAAGAACAGAGAATCATGTTATATTTTTTGGAATATATATAAGTCACAGTTCCAAATTGGACACTAATGTAACAGGATGAGAAAAATATGCAGCCAGTCCAGGACTCGAACATGGGGATATTTCCCTAATTAGGCAATTGCTCCGCTGTGCTAGTAAACTCACAAATTTTTCTCTCCTTACATGTTACTTACACACTGTAACAAAACATTCACAATACAATTGGAAAGTCCTCGTTAAAACACTTAGTTAATACATTAATACATTTAGAGCACTATGGAATAAACATTAGTACAACTCTGGACTCCTTCATTAATACATGTAGAGCCCTATGTAATAAACACTAAAACACCTCTGAACTCCTTCATTAAAACATTTAGAGCACTATGGAATAAACACTAATACAGCTCTGAACTCCTTCATTAAAACATTTAGAGCCCTATGGAATAAACACTAATACAGCTCTGAACTCTTTCATTAAAACATTTAGAGCACTATGGAATAAACACTAATACAGCTCTGAACTCCTTCATTAAAACATTTAGAGCACTATGGAATAAACATTAGTACAACTCTGGACTCATTCATTAATACATTTAAAGCACTATGTAATAAACATTAATACACCTCTGAACTCCTTCATTAATACATTTAGAGCACTATGGAATAAACATTAGTACAACTCAGGACTCCTACATTAATACATTTAGAGCACTATGTAATAAACACTAATACACCTCTGAATTTCTTCATTAATACATTTAGAGCACTATGGAATAAACACTAATACACCCCAGAACTCCTTCATTAATACATTTAAAGCACTATGGAATGAACATTAGTACAACTCTGAACTCATTCATTAATACTTTTAGACCACTACGGAATAAACACTAGTACGACTCTGAACTCATTCATTAATACATGTAGAGCACTATGGAATAAACACTAGTACAACTCTGAACTCATTCATTAATACATTTAAAGCACTATGGAATAAACACTAATATGACTCTGAACTCATTCATTAATACATGTAGAGCACTATGGAATAAACACTAGTATGACTCTGAACTCCATCATTAATACATGAAGAGCACTGAGGAATAAACACTAGCACAACTCTGAACTCCATCATTAATACATGTAGAGCACTGAGGAATAAACACTAGCACAACTCTGAACTCCATCATTAATACATTTAGAGCACTGAGGAATAAACACTAGCACAACTCTGAACTCCTTCATTAATACATTTAGAGCACTGAGGAATAAACACTAACACAACTCTGAACTCCATCATTAATACATGTAGAGCACTGAGGAATAAACACTAGCACAACTCTGAAATCCATCATTAATACATTTAGAGCACTAAGGAATAAACACTAGCACAATTCTGAACTCCATCATTAATACATGTAGAGCACTAAGGCATAAACACTAGTACAACTCTGAACTCATTCATTAATACATGTAGAGCACTAAGGCATAAACACTAGTACAACTCTGAACTCCTTCATTAATACATTTAAAGCACTAGGGTTATATTATTCAGGAGAAAAACAAGAAAGAGAACTACGTTTGAAATATGTTATTTGCTCTTTTAGCAGTTGCCTCCCTTAATTGATAAGAGAAAGAAATTGTTACTAAATTTTATATAAAATGCAGTCTTTGTTTAGTGTTAAAAGATTTGTTTTGATTACATGAAAAGTTTTAAATGAAAATGAAGTGCTGCTAACAATGTTTCCAAAATTGAAAATGCATCACTGCTCATGCATAAGTTATCAGAAATTTGCCTGCAAATTATCTTAAAAGTTGTATAATATCGGAATCAAACTCATTTTAAGCTCAGCAGTGCTTATGTCATGGTAAATTGTTCATCATCCTTTTTCTTGTCATCCCAATAGCTCCCCTTTTTTCATTGAATCTTAACCAAACTTGCACTTGGATGAGTTCTCGAAAAGGGATGTTGAAAGCTGGTCCCTGGGGTTAAATCTAGGGCCGCCACAGGGGTCACTGTTAAGAATAATGTTGACATTTGATGGGTGGTGAAATTTACCCAAAAAAATTCCTTTAGTACTTTTATGTTTCCAGAAGAGCGATTAAGGTGCTCTTGGACCTTTAGTTTTTTTAATATATTCTATTTGATTCAGACTAAAATTCAGTTTTAAGCTGTGACATTCATGAGTGTGGTATCCATAGAGCTTGGTAGATCCCCTATGTAGTTAAACAAACAGTGTCCTTGCCAAACTTTGTATACTTCTAAAGCACAATGAGAGGTGTACAGTGCAAAAGAGCACAACATTTATGGAATTTGTTGTTTTCTGAACTTGGCTTGTCTGAGCATAATTTAAAAAAAATATGGTAGGTATTTCATTGAAACTTTGTACACTTATAAAACATGAAGGTTGATGTGCAGTGCACAAGAGCATAACTCTGGTTTGGGTGGGGTTGTTTAATGTTTTAAACTTTATACCACAGCAGAGGTCTATGGGTAGAGTGTCCTTCTCACATGCAAAAGGTTGTGGGTTCAATCCGCGGCCAGGTCATATAAAAGACTTGAAAAAATGGTACAGAATTTCAGCATTTAAAGGATAGTTCTAGGTCTGGTCAACCCCGGTGTCCATATAAGGTGACTTGGTGGGGTATCATACCAGGTTTCTGCGGCATGATACTCCAGTGTGGCAGTACTTAGAATACTGCCTCAAGTAGACACAGCTATGATATAACTGAAAAAATGTTAAAAGCAACACTAAACACCATACAATTAAAACTTGTCCCAGATCATAACTTGAAAACCATGGACGAGATAATTGCTCCACATTTTGTATACTAAGGCAGTGTGCCATGCATGAGTATCATACCGGAGAGTTTACTTTCAAAGACATTACTTTTCTTTTCTGTAATTAACTGAAATTTTCCAGTGCATTAGTTATACAGTCCCACTGGGCTTGTTTTGTTACAATATTTAAAATTAGTTTTATGCAATCAAGAGTTAATAGATGATCAGTTTACATAACCACTCATTCCTGGAATATTGGAAGGTTAACAAGTACCCGAGCACATCCATCTATGCAAGTAACTAATAACTTTCCTAACTGAATGAGTGATGTGGGACAAATGACAATGAGATGCAGTGTTATATATCAATCATAATGGAGATTGTGGCCAGGTGGAGATTCAAACTCGTGACCCCTGGATTGATAGCCAGATGCACTACCGATTGAGCTAAGCAGGCCCGGTCAGTGGGTTTGTAAACACATGGTTCAGTTTATACCTTATTGCTTATTTTTTATACAAGAAAATAGTCTGTAATCAAACATCCATTTTGGGGAACACCCATCAGTTCTTTTGATTTTATTGTTTTTTTCCTAGAGTTACGCCCCTTTTCAGTTTTTAATCAATTGCAGAAGATAGTTACAAATAACCATTTTATGAAAACTTCTGCCACCTCTTTTAATGCGTTATACATTGTTTAAATGTAAAAAAACACGCAACCACAACTACATAACTAAAATTCTCATATCTACATTTTAAAGAGAAAATGTTGCTTTGCGGTATTGTAGTTAATCGAGTGTTGCCCACTCATGCCAGAGGTTGTATATTAAACAATGTCTCTCAAAAAACAACACTCAGTACTGGATTTACCCAGAAAGTAGACTCAAGAGTGGTTCATATAAATTCTGATATGAGCTTTCTTCGCAATCACGTTAAAATAAATTAGTATAAACTAAAATGTTGCTTAATCAATAAGCATTGAAATCCTTTGCTGCAATTGTTATAGCACTGAAATTTTCCTCTCTTTCATCTGCAAACCCATTCCTTGTTAATACCCACCTTAATTAAAATTCTTGTCAGCATAAATAAATCAGAAGAAATTTGTTGTTGATGTCCAGTATCCTTGAGATGGAGAGATGACATTATAACAAGTTTTACGGCAAATTTTACGAGCGAAGAGAGCCAGAAAATCAGGCCATCTTGTCATTGATTTGAAATGGAAGGAAGTAAAGCAGGAATGAGTGGTATAATTGTAGTCCAGACACCTGGCAGATATTTGATATTGATATCTTTTTTGGTTCTTACCTACCATTACAGCAAATATGTTTGTTCATATGACTCAGCTAACCATAGAGCCCAGGAACTATTTGTTTAGATTCTCACCTACCATTACAGCAAATAAGTTTGTGTGTATGTCAACTAACTGTGCCATAGACAAGTAGAGCCCAGGAACTATTTGTTTAGATTCTCACCTACCATTACAGCAAATAAGTTTGTGTGCATGTCAGCTAGCTGTGCCATAGACAAGTAAAGCCCAGGAACTATTTGTTTAGATTCTCACCTACCATTACAGCAAATAAGTTTGTGTGCATGTCAGCTAACTGTGCCATAGACAAATAAAGCCCAGGAACTATTTGTTTAGATTCTCACCTACCATTACAGCAAATAAGTTTGTGTGCATGTCAGCTAACTGTGCCATAGACAAGTAGAGCCCAGGAACTATTTGTTTAGATTCTCACCTACCATTACAGCAAATAAGTTTGTGTGCATGTCAGCTAACTGTGCCATAGACAAGTAGAGCCCAGGAACTATTTGTTTAGATTCTCACCTACCATTACAGCAAATAAGTTTGTGTGTATGTCAACTAACTGTGCCATAGACAAATAGAGCCCAGGAACTATTTGTTTAGATTCTCACCTACCATTACAGCAAATAAGTTTGTGTGCATGTCAGCTAGCTGTGCCATAGACAAGTAAAGCCCAGGAGCTATTTGTTTAGATTCTCACCTACCATTACAGCAAATAAGTTTGTGTGCATGTCAGCTAACTGTGCCACAGACAAGTAGAGCCCAGGAACTATTTGTTAAGATTCTCACCTACCATTACAGCAAATAAGTTTGTGTGCATGTCAGCTAACTGTGTCATAGACAAGTAAAGCCCAAGAACTATTTGTTTAGATTCTCACCTACCATTACAGCAAATAAGTTTGTGTGCATGTCAGCTAACTGTGCCATAGACAAGTAGAGCCCAGGAACTATTTGTTTAGATTCTCACCTACCATTACAGCAAATAAGTTTGTGTGTATGTCAGCTAACTGTGCCATAGAAAAGTAGAGCCCAGGAACTATTTGTTTAGATTCTCACCTACCATTACAGCAAATAAGTTTGTGTGCATGTCAGCTAACTGGGCCATAGACAAGTAAAGCCCAAGAACTATATGATTAGATTCTCACCTACCATTACAGCAAATAAGTTTGTGTGTATGTCAACTAGCTGTGCCATAGACAAGTAAAGCCCAGGAACTATTTGATTAGATTCTAACCTACCATTACAGCAAATAAGTTTGTGTGTATGTCAGCTAACTGTGCCATAGACAAGTAGAGCCCAGGAACTATTTGTTTAGATTCTCACCTACCATTACAGCAAATAAGTTTGTGTGCATGTCAGCTAACTGTGCCATAGACAAGTAGAGCCCAGGAACTATTTGTTTAGATTCTCACCTACCATTACAGCAAATAAGTTTGTGTGTATGTCAACTAACTGTGCCATAGACAAGTAAAGCCCAGGAACTATTTGTTTAGATTCTCACCTACCATTACAGCAAATAAGTTTGTGTGCATGTCAGCTAGCTGTGCCATAGACAAGTAAAGCCCAGGAGCTATTTGTTTAGATTCTCACCTACCATTACAGCAAATAAGTTTGTGTGCATGTCAGCTAACTGTGCCACAGACAAGTAGAGCCCAGGAATTATTTGTTAAGATTCTCACCTACCATTACAGCAAATAAGTTTGTGTGCATGTCAGCTAACTGTGTCATAGACAAGTAAAGCCCAAGAACTATTTGTTTAGATTCTCACCTACCATTACAGCAAATAAGTTTGTGTGCATGTCAGCTAACTGTGCCATAGACAAGTAGAGCCCAGGAACTATTTGTTTAGATTCTCACCTACCATTACAGCAAATAAGTTTGTGTGTATGTCAGCTAACTGTGCCATAGACAAGTAGAGCCCAGGAACTATTTGTTTAGATTCTCACCTACCATTACAGCAAATAAGTTTGTGTGCATGTCAGCTAACTGGGCCATAGACAAGTAAAGCCCAAGAACTATATGATTAGATTCTCACCTACCATTACAGCAAATAAGTTTGTGTGTATGTCAACTAGCTGTGCCATAGACAAGTAAAGCCCAGGAACTATTTGATTAGATTCTAACCTACCATTACAGCAAATAAGTTTGTGTGTATGTCAGCTAACTGTGCCATAGACAAGTAGAGCCCAGGAACTATTTGTTTAGATTCTCACCTACCATTACAGCAAATAAGTTTGTGTGCATGTCAGCTAACTGGGCCATAGACAAGTAAAGCCCAGGAGCTATATGATTAGATTCTCACCTACCATTACAGCAAATAAGTTTGTGTGTATGTCAACTAACTGTGCCATAGATAAACAGAGCCCAGGACCTAATATTATCTATGTCTACATGATTTCAAATCAATTAAAAGCCATTAAAAGCAAAGCAGTAACAAAGTGGATAGAGTGTTGGCTGCTCATGCTAGAGGAAGTGGGTTCAATCCCCAACCCAACCTGATTGTCTCTAAAAAAATAAGAAGAGAGTTTTTAAAAAGTTGAGATTCTTCATCTATGGCTGGGGATTTTGGACCCACAACTTTTTTAATTTAGCTCCAGGCTCTGAGGTTATAAAAACGTTATAAAAATGTTTATGGTTTACTCAAAAGAATGTTCAAACACAACATCCAGGATTCATATAAAAACATAAATTAAAGTGCAAACAATTCTACTTGACCTCAGATTTGAAAATTACAATATATTAATACTGAATTGTAAAAGAAAGTTAAAAGAATTTGTATTCATCTTGTTATATTGATCAAGTTCCTTTGTTTTTGAGAGTTCCCAGGTCTGATTAGCTCAGTCGGTTACGTGTCTGACTATTAATCCAAAGGTCATGAGTTTGAATCTCCTTCCAGCAACAGTCTCCATGATGATTGATATATGCCATTTTGTCTCATTATCATTCATCTCTCACCACTGATTCAAGTGGGAAAGTTATCAGTTACTTGCGGAGATGGGGTGTGCTTATGTACTGGTTAACCTTTAGGAAACAGTGATTAGTGACCGTTAGCCCTCAATGGCAAAAAAATTATGCTAAATATTCAATCAATCAATCAATTGTTTTTGACTTGAGCATACAATCTTGAGTTGAGCATACAGTCTTGAGTTAAGCATGAAGTCTCCAGTTGAGCATACAATCTTAAGTTGAGCATGAAGTCTCCGGTGCATGATGTCACCAGTTGAGCATACAATCTTAAGTTGAGCATGAAGTCTCCAGTGCATGAAGTCACCAGTTGAGCATACAATCTTGAGTTGAGCATGAAGTATCAAGTGCATGAAGTCACCAGTTGAGCATACAATCTTAAGTTGAGCATGAAGTCTCCAGTGCATGAAGTCACCAGTTGAGCATACAATCTTGAGTTGAGCATGAAGTCTCCAGTGCATGAAGTCACCAGTTGAGCATACAATCTTGAGTTGAGCATGAAGTCTCCAGTTGAGCATACAATCTTGAGTTGAGCATGAAGTCTCCAGTGCATGAAGTCACCAGTTGAGCATACAATCTTAAGTTGAGCATGAAGTCTCCAGTGCATGAAGTCACCAGTTGAGCATACAATCTTGAGTTGAGCATGAAGTCTCCAGTGCATGAAGTCACCAGTTGAGCATACAATCTTGAGTTGAGCATGAAGTCTCCTGTTGAGAATGAAGTCTCCAATTGAGCATACAATCTTGAGTTGAGCATGAAGTCTCCAATTGAGCATACAATCTTGAGTTGAGCATGAAGTCTCCTGTTGAGAATGAAGTCTCCAATTGAGCATACAATCTTGAGTTGAGAATAAAGTCTCCAGTTGAGCAGAGAATGAAGTCTCCAGTTGAGCAGAGAATGAAGTCTCCAGTTGAGCATGAAGTCTCCAGTTGAGCATGAAGTCTCCAGTTGAGCAGAGAATAAAATCTCCAGTTGAGCATGAATTCTCCAGTTGAGCATGAAGTCTCCAGTTGAGCAGAGAATAAAGTCTCCAGTTGAGCATGAATTCTCCAGTTGAGCATGAAGTCTCCAGTTGAGCATGAAGTCTCCAGTTGAGCAGAGAATGAAATCTCCAGTTGAGCGTGAAGTCTCCAGTTGAGCATGAAGTCTCCAGTTGAGCAGAGAATAAAGTCTCCAGTTGAGCATGAAGTCTCCAGTTGAGCAGAGAATGAAGTCTCCAGTTGAGCAGAGAATGAAATCTCCAGTTGAGCATGAAGTCTCCAGTTGAGCATGAAGTCTCCAGTTGAGCAGAGAATGAAATCTCCAGTTGAGCATGAATTCTCTAGTTGAGCATGAAGTCTCCAGTTGAGCAGAGAATAAAGTCTCCAGTTGAGCATGAATTCTCCAGTTGAGCATGAAGTCTCCAGTTGAGCAGGGAATGAAATCTCCAGTTGAGCGTGAAGTCTCCAGTTGAGCATGAATTCTCCAGTTGAGCATGAAATCTCCAGTTGAGCATGAAGTCTCCAGTTGAGCATGAAGTCTCCAGTTGAGCATGAATTCTCCAGTTGAGCATGAAGTCTCCAGTTGAGCATGAAGTCTCCAGTTGAGCATGAAGTCTCCAGTTGAGCATGAATTCTCCAGTTGAGCATGAAGTCTCCAGTTGAGCATGAATTCTCCAGTTGAGCATGAAGTCTCCAGTTGAGCATGAAGTCTCCAGTTGAGCATGAATTCTCCAGTTGAGCATGAAGTCTCCAGTTGAGCATGAAGTCTGCAGTTGAGCATGGAACAAAGTTTTAAATCTCATATCGAACCCAGGCTGTTGTGTGTACTCATCACACACTTGAAAAATGTCATAAAGAGAGTAAATGCTGGAGGTGTTATCGCTTCTCAAAAACCATAATGTGGTTTGAATTTTCATAACACGGTGATGTGAGATAGCATGTTAACTTGATATTGATAACGGATTTGAGTTGTTGTTGTAGTTGTTGTTGTATGGTGTTTAGCATCGCTTTCAACAATTTTTCAGTCATATCACGACGGTGTTTACTTGAGACAGTATTCTAAGCGCTGTCACACTGGAGTATCATGCCGCAGACACATGGTATGATACCCCACCCAGTCACATTATACTGACACCGGGCCGACCAGACCTAGAACTCTCCTCTAAATGCTGAGCGTCAAGTGAGGAAGCTTCTAGTACCATTTTTAAAGTCTTTGGTATGACCCGGCTGGGGATTGAACCCACAACCTTCCGCATGCGAGGCAGATGCTCTACCACTAGACCACGCCGCGGTCTCTAATGGATTTGAGACATGACTGCCAGTGTCCATCTTTGTTTTTGTAAGTAAATGAGATAATCGACTGGTCACCTTGATTTGCTCCAAATTAAAGAAGTAGTTACTGCAATGATATAATATTGGGCTGAAGTATTAAATGAAGAATATATTATTACTATGATTTACCTATGTTTTTTATATCCTGATAATGATGGCACTGAGTGTATTGGTGATTATAAATAAACTAACAAAAACATATGGTATGTAACAATAGTTCAATTTTGTTTTAAACTGGGTAAACAATAATGACATGTCCTAGGCCTCTTTGATTACCGATTATTGGAATACGATTTATTTGATTAGAACTTGAACATTTTATGTATATTACGAAACCAATTACAGGTAATTAGCTGTTACTACTGCGTTTGCGACGTTGGTTTTACAAGGCAGTCTTTATCTAGCTAGTTTACAGTTGGTTTTACAAGGCAGTCATTATCTAGCTAGTTTACAGTTGGTTTTACAAGGCAGTTGTTACTAGCTTGTTTACAGTTGGTTTTACAAGGCAGTCATTACCTAGCCAGTTTACAGTTGGTTTTACAAGGCAGTTGTTACTAGCTTGTTTACAGTTGGTTTTACAAGGCAGTCATTACCTAGCCAGTTTACAGTTGGTTTTACAAGGCAGTTGTTACTAGCTTGTTAACAGTTGGTTTTACAAGGCAGTCATTATCGAGCTAGTTTACAGTTGGTTTTACAAGGCAGTTGTTACTAGCTTGTTTACAGTTGGTTATACAAAGCAGTCATTACCTAGCCAGTTTACAGTTGGTTTTACAAGGCAGTTGTTACTAGCTTGTTAACAGTTGGTTTTACAAGGCAGTCATTATCGAGCTAGTTTACAGTTGGTTTTACAAGGCAGTTTTATCTAGCTAGTTTACAGTTGGTTTTACAAGGCAGTCATTATCGAGCTAGTTTACAGTTGGTTTTACAAGGCAGTCATTATCGAGCTAGTTTACAGTTGGTTTTACAAGGCAGTCATTATCGAGCTAGTTTACAGTTGGTTTTACAAGGCAGTTTTATCTAGCTAGTTTACAGTTGGTTTTACAAGGCAGTTTTATCTAGCTAGTTTACAGTTGGTTTTACAAGGCAGTTTTATCTAGCTAGTTTACAGTTGGTTTTACAAGGCAGTTTTATCTAGCTAGTTTACAGTTGGTTTTACAAGGCAGTCATTATCGAGCTAGTTTACAGTTGGTTTTACAAGGCAGTTTTATCTAGCTAGTTTACAGTTGGTTTTACAAGGCAGTTTTATCTAGCTAGTTTACAGTTGGTTTTACAAGGCAGTTTTATCTAGCTAGTTTACAGTTGGTTTTACAAGGCAGTTTTATCTAGCTAGTTTACAGTTGGTTTTACAAGGCAGTTTTATCTAGCTAGTTTACAGTTGGTTTTACAAGGCAGTGGTTACTAGCTAGTTTACAGTTGGTTTTACAAGGCAGAGTCTTATCTAGCTTGTTAACAGTTGATTTTACAAGGCAGTCTTATCTAGCCAGTTTACATCAGACTGTATGAATATTCAGCCATACAGCTGTGTGCAATATAGTCCCATCGACTTTGGTGCTTTGCACCAATAATTTCTTGTATTTTAAACATAACTGAATAAATTGGAGTGATATCTTGGTCCACCTGCGTACTCTTTCAACTGTTGGAGGATAAATAGCAGCACTTTCAATATTTTTCAGTTATATGGCATGGGTGTCCACTTGAGACAGTATTCTAAGTGAATGCTGCCACACTGGAATTAAAGCCACAGACACGTGGTATGATATCCCACTAAGTCACCTTATACTGACACCTGGCTGACCAGACCTAGAACTATCCTCTTAACGCTGAGCATGAAGAAAGGAAACTTCTAGTTCCATTTGTCTAGTCTTTGGTCAAGTCTTTGAAATTGTAAAAATGAAGAGTTTCTCATTTTAAAGGAATACTTTAAAAATAAATTTTAACTGAATAAAATTTTTCAAAAAATAAAATGTAGAGCTAACAGGCTCACTGCAGTCTGTTGTAATTAGCAATTTTGGCCTATAATGTGTTCTTACAAACAACTTAATACACCATCAATTTTGTGAACTTTTATAGATTACAAAAAACAATGATTTGATAGACTGGAAATTATATTGATCTGAGCACATATAGGGGTAATTCCACTAATTTGTTTCTTTATACCTCTGTAATACAATTTTCAAGTTTCAAACTTAAATTGCCTTTGACCATTTGCAAAAAAATTAATGAAAATAACAATGATAACTTTGCACATTGCATATAGTTGAATAAATGCAAACATAAACATACACACAAAAGTATATGATCAATGGTTCAATTTTTCTTACGATAATTGCTTCTCTGATAAATTTCAAAGGTTCAAACAGCACACTGATTGTTTTGGTTGATTAAAAGGAATTAAATATACATGATATAATTATGACCTAAATATTTTAGATTTATCAGACAAGTTTTAGTGACTGATTAACTTTCTAAAACAGAAAAAGTAAGATTTTGTAGTCATTTTATTAATATAAACTGTTCGTGAAGTAATTAACAGATTTCAAATATGTACATAAACATCATCATTTAAACTTCCGAAAAATGCAATTTTTTATAATGACAAAAATGATTGAAGTAAACTTCCGAAAAAACACAATTTTGATAATGACAAAAATTATTGAAGTTAAATGTGTTTGTAATATGCTAAAGTCACTCCTACAAACCGCTGATGGACTTCGTTTTAAATAAAGAGAAAAAAAAGAGTGGACACTGTTTGTTTACATTCTGTATTGGCAATGACGTTGGTTGTTCTGACTGTATCCACCTATAATGCTCAAAAGACCAGAAGCCAATGCATCTATTTAAGTGGGGAGGTAGTGAATTGGATAGAGTGTTTGCCGCTCACCCAGAGGTTGTGGGTTCGATCCTCAGCTCGACCCGATGCCTCTCATAAAAACAACACTCAGTACTGGTTCTACCCAGGAAGCGCACACAAAAGCGGTTTATTTAAGCTCTAAGCTTTCATTGCAATCGAGCTGAAATAAGTTAGTATAAACTAATGCATCTAATTTGATATTCTAGCTGGTACTTAGATTCTCAGATTCAGCAAATAAGAGAAGGAAAACATAGAGAAATCATCCCTTTATGAGCATCATTACATTTTTTTTTTTTTTCTGTAGTTTTTTTTATTATTTATTCTCAGAAACTGTTTTAATAAATGTTTCGGGTTAAATTGTTACAAGTCTCCAGAGTACTATATTCAGGTGATATAACAGTTTATTTATAGAATATGGGAAAAACAGTTAGTCTTGGGCAGATAGGAAAAATAGAAAGATTAACCAAAACATATTGCAATGTTTATTTTTCAGTAATGACAGTCCAAGAGGTGCAGAGATTTACAGTTTTGAGGACTACATACCCCTCACCAAGAAATCCCCTCACCAAGGTGAGCCCCAGCCAGAGGGAATACTCAACCCAGAATGCTGTAGTCCCAGCAACGAGAAGGAGAATATTTTCTTCAGCAATATTGTTGACAGGTAAGATAAACTGGCAGGTTATGTGACTAGAATTGATGTGATGGGGACTGTAGGTCAAACAATTCGTTAATCCAGTTAGCAATCGATGTTGTTTCCAATTCTGCCATTTTCCTTAGATAAGCAAATGGTCTCTAAGTAAACACTACATTGTATTTACTTGGACAAAAACACTATGTTGTCAATGGGCAGAGTGCTCTCGCATCCAGTCAATTGAAAGGAAAACCACACCCAGGCTCCTTCTTTATGTACTAAAACAAATTTATATCAAGCAGATTGAATTTTATAAAAAAACAACATGACTATGCAAAATTCATTTTGAGCATTAAGCTTTTATATGAATATAACTATTAAGTTTTCATATGAAAGTTCACTGCTTATAGGAGGTAGAATGCACTTGATGTTGATATTTTACACTTATTTCAAGATGACTTAACCCTTTACTCCATAGATACGAGTTTTCCCGCACCAATCACAGAAGGCCTTTGAAAACAGTGCAGGAAGAGTTCAGATTGCTTGTAACGAGCAATCTGAACACTTCCTGCACTGTTTTCCACTCTGTCAGTTAATATCAACATAATTCACCAAATAATTCAAAAGCCTTCTTTATTAAAGGTGTCCAAAGGCGTCTACATAAGGTGTCCAAAGGAGTCTGTATGAAGTAAAGGGTAAAATCAATATGACCTGCATGGTTAGCACAGTCAGTCACATGTTGCAATCCCTGGACAACTTGAGTTCAATTCCCTGGTCAGCGAGTCTCAATTATGACAGATATGCGACATTGCATCTTATTTTCAATCATCATAGTGCTGGCTAAATGATCGTTTCTAGCCTCTAATGGCATAAATTGATGCTTGACATTCCAACAAACTTAACTCAATAAAAACAACACTAAATCAAATCAATTAAAAAATTTAATTATATTCAAAAATTCTCAGTAAAACTTCATAATTCCACATTAAAACGATAATGGTGTTTGATCACTTAAATGACAGGAAAACCCCAGAAAGAACTCGAGCAGTATGACGGTACCAAGGTGGTATATGCAAGGTTGCATCAAACTGCTCAACCTACACAAATAAAACAGCTAAGCTTATGCACCAGAAGGTGGAAATTATGCATCAGCACAAATACAAAGCTGTATAAGACCGCGGCATGGTCTAGTGGTAGAGCGTCCGCCTCGCATGCAGAAGGTCGTGGGTTCAATCCCCGGCCGGGTCACTAAAGACTTTAAAAATAGTACTAGAAGCTTCCTTGCTTGATGCTCAGCATTTAGAGGAGAGTTCTAGGTCTGGTCGGCCTGGTGTCAGTATGATGTGACTGGGTGGGATATCATAACATGTGTCTGCGGCATGATATTCCAGTGTGACAGCGCTTAGAATACTGTCTCAAGTAGACACCGTAGCGATATGACTGAAAAATTGTTGAAAGCAACGCTCAACACCATACAACAACAACAACAACAACAACAACAACAACAACAAAGCTGTATAACTTGATATAAACACTTTAGCCCAAAATGAGCACATGGGAATCATGTTCCTCTCTGGAATTTTCATGCCACACAAACTAAGTTTGCCCAAAAAATTCCTCGTCCTTGCTCAGTACCCATTTTAAATGCCTCTACAATATTAAAATAAACAAATCAATTCTGATTTCTTACAGAGGGACCCCATCAGTATGGTAAGATCATTTTATAATGTGACAATGTCAGCGTGATCCACAAATTGACCCCTGCCTTAATTCAAGAAATTACTAATTTGCATATTGGATGTCTATATTTCTGTCAATTGACTCCGTACAGTCAGCTCCACACCATGACTTGCTGTATCATAATGAAAAACGTTAACCTTGTATCCAGCAACATTGACTTAATATTCAAGATGTCATTGCATATTGCTATTCTAATACCATTCCATTAATGTCGCCCCAGTCATTTGCCCAAGATAAATGACTAGAACCTTGGACTATGCATTGTGTATGTATTCATACTGCAGTCGTGGTATCAGCTATCTTCATTTTATACACTGTTTTGACATCCACTTTACTCTATTAGCATTTTTAACTCCTAGGGTATTGTGTGTCCCTCTATGCATTGCCACCTCCTGTGCCCAGTAAATGTACAAGTCATGTGCACCTATCACTACCAATCAGCCAGATATCTATAAAAACAACATGCACCCTTACAGTTTTAACTAACCAACCTTATATATATACATATATATATATAAATGTTTTACCAACATTAAACTTATAATACACAACCTTCACATATATAAGATGTGCTGTTATATTATACTCCAAACATCCTAATCATATACTATATATATATATATATATATATATATATATATATATATATATATAAATATATATATAAAAAGGCTTCAAGCAACTAAAACTCATGTTTAAAGAATACCACATACTTTGCACGATATGAAACCAATGCCATGCATATCAGTTGACTATGTTTCTTTTATTCTACAATAACAGCAATAGCAAGCCCCTAGGTGCATACACTAGTGGGCTTTTATAATATGGCAATAGCAGGCCACCTGGTGCTAACGCAGGTCGGCATAGCAGAAGCAGGCCCCTAGGTGCATACGCTAGTGGGTTTTTATAATATGGCAATAGCAAGCTGCCAGGTGCTAACACAGGTCAGCTTTGTCATTTTCAGCATAGCAATAGCAGACCCCTAGGTGCTGCCTCATCATCTATCTCTTCCACAGCCGTTGCCTGCCTTATTTCTTCCATTTTCATCACTGCAGTGTTATTCGTCGCCACACTTTTTCCCTTCCTATCTTGGCTCTGCCGTGTCCTCCGCATATTTACTTTTTGATTTTATATGATGTTTTCGCCATGAGCGCTAATTTCAAAGTGAAGATTAGCAGTTTTACCCAAATTATTAACCTCTGGTGGTGTTGATGTAAAATTTACTGTGTGAGATTCACTTTGCTGTAAGATTCACACATTTACGCGATGGGTGTGATTTCAGTCCTGAAATAAACAAGACTTTTTCAAAACAATAGTTCTAAATATCTCCAATATAACCATCGATAATAACTAATGATGACAAAGGGTTGGGGTGCATACAGAATCTATCTTGTCTGTCCATCTGTCTGCACATCACACTCCTATATTTATCAATTGTTCTCAGCCAGATGTTAAGTTTTTGCATTGAACAATTTGACCAAGAGTCACTAAATTTGGTCTATGGCTGTGTAATGGGCAATGTTACTCAAAGGCAAGCAGTACTATTATACCTCACCTTCATTATTCGAGGAATGATTATAGGCATTAAGTGTTATCCCGGTCTGTCCGTCCATCCGTTTGTCACAGTGTCAAATTGGGTTCTAATTGTTACCTTCTGAAAGGGTACCTAATGCTTGGTGTTAACTGTGTAATTATAAAATATAGGTCAAGTTAGATATTAGTCATCATCAGTCATTTTTTACAGCGGTAATGCCCCCTTTTTTACTTAATATTTGGTAAAAAAATTGGGTTGTCTACTAATTATTTTATTAAAT
Organism: Panopea generosa; assembly: GCA_029582155.1. Classification (NCBI taxonomy): domain Eukaryota; kingdom Metazoa; phylum Mollusca; class Bivalvia; order Adapedonta; family Hiatellidae; genus Panopea; species Panopea generosa. Next base: position 56,383,707 of record CM055895.1, read on the forward strand.
AAATAAATATATAAATATAACTTGGGCATTCATGTCCTAGCAACACATGTCTAGTTACTAAGGCATTGTTGTATTAAATCAAGTTTCACATGATTGTCATTGCTTTTCAGGGCCCAAGAGTTTTTGCACAGAGTTTTGGACCTTTAATTATTTTTAATGATATTCCTACTCCGACATTTTCACTTTCTAAACAAAACTCACAAAACAGAGAGAGTTAATGAATTACAATCAAACAATACTGAAAAAATATTTAAAAACAGCACGAGTGCTTTTGGAATATATTATTCCTATTCTACGGGATGAAAATAGATAGATCTATAATGATTATGTCTGAAATGTAAATATCAATTATGGTGATACAAAGATGGAAATATGATGTTTCATGTAAAAATATTCCAGTAAAATTCAAATTATGTAATGCGTAAAATTTGAAACGCAAAGTTGTTATTCAAAAAGACATTACTCTGACATATATATATAAAATTATGTATAGCTTGTCTATGAATTCAGCATTGAAATAATTGACATTCAAATATGCAAATGCAGCAAGTGGTTTTTAAGTGGGGAATATTCTGCGCACTTCCTCAATCTATGTACATGTATATATATCTTTCTTGTTATATTTCTATGACCCGATGATGGTTAGAAATGCTAGCAGCGAGCTTCATTATGCCGGCGACTTGGTAATACTATTCATGTATTCTCTTTCATGTATCATATGGTAATTATAAAAAAGAATAAAAAAGATGATGATGTAGCTTTAAGCAATTTGTTTTGTTTGAAACAATCCCAAAGCTGTTGATTGTATGTACGCATATGGAAACAGTGTGGAGTATTTATAGTTTATGGTCGTAAATATAATATCTGGAATGGTTATCAGCAGTTGTCTTGTTTCATGCCAAATTTATGATTGAAGTGGTATATGGGTGTCAGTCTAACCTCTAAATTATCTGCATCAACTGATGTCTCAGAACTTATCATCAATTATTGATCTGACAGAGAAGTTGAGATTGAACGGATCAGTGGTTTTAATTGCAGTATTAGTTTAATTTGCAGTGAAACATGACTGTATTGGTACAGACAAAAAAAGTGAAGCTTTTATGCCCCCCAGCACCATTTATGGAGGGGTGGTTATGATATAGAGTTGCCTTTGTCTGTCTGTCCGTGCATCACCCTTTTTTGTCAGCTATACTCCTCCAAAACTTCTTAATAAATTTGCCAAGAAGTATCAACATGGAATATAGTTATACATCATCATTGCCGTCCAGTTCATCAACTTTTTATTTCTCCTTACCTTCACAACTGATTTTCACCAAACTTGATAGGGAGAATTGATTAGATATATTGCCATTGTGTTTCTGTCCATCAATTTTTGGAGGAGTCATGGTCCTTTATTAATTTTAAATAGTACATTTCTCACTCTCTTGTCAGCTCTTATACTCCTCCTAAATAATGACTGCAGCATTGTCAAGTGGTAGAGCTTCCGCCTCGCATGTGGAAGGTCATGGGTTCATCGGGTCATACCAAAGACTTGAAAAATGGTACTACAAGTTTCCTTGCTTGGCACTCAGCAGAGGAGAGTTCTAGGTCTAGTCGGCCCTGTGTCAGTATAATATGACTGGGTATGGTATACCATGTGCCGGCGGTATGATACTCCAGTGTGGCTGCATTTAAGCCGTCGTGATACCGCCGCGATATAACTGAAAAACTGTTGAAAGCGCTGCTAAAAATTGTACAACAACAATCCTCCTAAACTTTGTGCTAGACTTGCTATGGAGTATCCATTTATAGCATATCATCAGCATGTTCTTTGGCTTTTTGGCAGAGTTTATCCATGCCAAAAATAAAATGAGGTAAAATAGCTCCAATAAAACCCCATTTTTTCTAATTGCAATAATTAAGTATTAATCAATGCATTAATTAGGTGTAAACATACTTGAGACATGTTTTTATCATCTATAACATTTAGCCAGTATCTTACCCAAACTTTGAGCTTGACAAAAATCAGCTAATTTAACCTTGTGCTGACAGATGTCCTTTTGGTGGGAATCTTTTGCATGTCAGGTATGGTAGCCATTTTTCCAGTTCAATACACAACTTTATATGAGTGTTAATTTAAATTGACCAATGAATATTTTGCATACTAACTATGAATTAAATGTTTTACCTATAAATTTTGCAATTTAAAGAAGTTTGATTTTACATTTTTGATGAATACCAGTCTTTTTTTTTTATCAGTTAGCTTGCATCAACTTTTGCAGACCAGTCTGTTCTTAAAAAAGATTGTTTGCTGTGCTCCTACCTACTTATTCAAAATTGCAACTACCTAAACTTTTTTATTGACTTTCAAAGCATTGATTTTTTTTCTTCAATATTTTAAAGTTTAAGCTACCTACCATACCACATTAAAAATACTGTGTCAGAACACAGCAAACAAACAGTTTTTTTAAAGATAGCCCCATTCTGAAAATCAAGTAATCAACTTAAGTCTTCATTTTAACAAGCAAGTCTTGGATTCTCAGAAATGAAAGTCTATGATTGTGTGCTAAAATATATTTAGAAACAGAATGCAAATCCAAAATAATAATCAACAAATGTAAGAAATAAACTGCAGAGTTTAAGAGACAATGATGAAGCAGTGGCTGGATATAGAATGAAGGTGCAGTGATGGAGATATTTTGAATCGGATGAATGAGAAATGTTTCTAGAAACTTTTGATTAATGTATTGTTCATGGATTTTTGAATGAAAGTAGTAACAATCATTTTTGTTTTATTCTTGCCACACAAGCTTTATTGATATTCCTTTGGCTTAAACCGGATTGTCCCAGAATGCATCAGAGGATACTGAATGACAAATGAGAGAAATAAACAAAATAATTTCATTTATTCCTTCTCGGGGTCAGACAATAGGGTTTGCTAGAGATGTGAAAGTAGTATTACATCGTGTGCACAAAAACATGTTTGGACTAAAATTATCGGTTTGTTAATGTTTTCCATGATATTGCATGGAATATTTATATCTCCCTCCCCTCAGGGAGAAATGTTTTTTTGTACTTTTTGTCCATCCGTCTGTCACAAAATCTTGTCCCAATAATTCCTTCTACAAAATTATGTACTGTAGTTGAATTTAGGTGAAACTTACTGGGAAGGACCAATGTGAGGCCTCCTTCTGCATATCCTTTCTTTTGTTCTGGTTCAGTAATTTCAGACTGAGTTACGGCTCTTTGTATGTTTGAATGGAATCATTTTCTCCGTGCAATTTATTATCCTATATGACCATTGACTTTGTCACTGAAATGTTAATTTGACATGTCACTAACGTTTCATATATTGACTTTATCCCTGAGTTGACACATATAGACTGTCACTGATACAAGACAGTTTTGTTGATATTGCTGTTGATATATGGTACAGAAACACTGTCACTGATATGACACAGGAAATTGTTGGCATTGATATGACACAGGAATTTATTTGTCACTAATATGATACAGGAAACTAATGACATTGATATGAAACAGGAAACTGTTGGCATTGATATGACAATGGAATTTATTTGTCTCTGATATGACACAGGAAACTGTTGGCATTGATATCACACAGAAAATTGTTGACACAGGAAAACACTGACACTGATATGACAAAGTAAACAATTTGTCATTTGTTGATGCAGGAAATCATTTGTCACTGATATGATGCAGGAAATTGTTGTCACCGATATGACATAGGAAAACACTGTCACTGATACGACACAGGAAATCATTTGTCATATTGATATGGTATAGAAAATGTTTGTCACAAATATAATGCAGGAAATTGTTGTTACTGATATGACACAGGAAAACACTGTCACTGATATGACACAGGAAATAATTTGTCATTGATATGGCATAGAAAATGTTTGTCATAAATATAATGCAGGAAATTGTTGTCACTGATATGACACAGGAAAACACTATCACTGATATGACACAGGAAATCATTTGTCACTGATATGATGCAGGAAATCATTTGTCACTGATATGACACATATTGAAAAGTTGACTAATTTGACATGTGTGTAGATTTTGTCGCTGATTTGACACACTAATTGACACAACATAATGATATGTCATGGATGTAAGATCGGTAAAGTTTTTAAGTATATAATTTAATTAAGCTTCTCACTATTTTATTCTCCTCTTTTTCTTGTACAAATTAATCAGTTATTAAATTGACAGAACGTTCGTGAGAGTTAAGCTTTTTAATCAGGATTTATCTCTGATGTATGGCTTTTAAATAGGATGAAAAAACACACCAGAAAATTAATGGTCTCAGGTCTCTTAAAGAGGTGGAACTGTACTACTGTATTTGATCCAAATGAGAAATATATCCCAGGAACTTAAATGTTATTAAGAAAGATGGATTGAATGAAAGAGTCTGTTAATGACCATTTTGTCATTCTAGGTATTGTCTTGTACTAACATGAATAAAATAAAAATTCAATGTTTATTTTATGATGTCATATGGTTGGAAGTCATGTGACCAATACTTTTCGTGTGTTGGCGAAAGGTCACTATGTATATGAAAATTGTACAACAGTGTAACAAAATAAAAATAACTGCAATTTCAATAAAATATAATACATTATTAAGCACTTTATAAAACTCGTCTTTTATAATTACAAACTATTTTAGTACCAAATTTCTTTTTTCATTTCAGTTACCTCCAGTAATATAACAATTCAAGATAAGAAAAATACATAACCTTTCCTTGAACTGTGTATAAAAAATAGTTTCATAAATAAATGGAGATTCCGAGTGACCTTAGATTGAACTATAGTTTTCTTGAATGGCCTAACAAAAACACTAAATGAAGCAAAATTTTGTAATGAGTTTCAGGTTGTGCCTTAACCAATCAATATTGCTCAAATCAGAGTGGATGAGATGAGGATGAATGGTGTTTGCCATTGCTTTTCTTCGCAGCTATTGATTGATAGTCATAGTATGAATGAAAAAGTTTTGTGAATGAAATCCATGGTTATTAAGTTGTATTAACTTGCGCATAAGATATTTTTTCCTTTAGTAACTTTCTTGGAAGTTACCAAAAAAAAAAAAGTCAGGAAATTCATTTAGTGTTTCATTGAAAGCACTTTACAAACTTTTGGTAACCGTATCAATGGTATTATTTTTAAAACTTCAAAAAATACTGTGTTAACAAAGCTTTTCTTTACGTCACAATTTGTTCATGTGAAAATCTTAAGACTTGTGAATGTGCATGGCTCGGGCTCAAGATGCGCTGCAGTTTTTCTGTAATGAATCTAATGCTTGAAGGGACACAGACCTAACAATTTTAATAAATATTCTTGGAATTCTTTTTTTTTTTAAAAGTTATATTAGGACATGATGCAAATATGAAATAAGAATACAACAGTATGTAATACCGTGAAAACTACTGAAGTTAGCTTTCATTACACCACAACGCCCGAACTTGCACATTTTCCTCTGAATGCATCCTTATTATATAATAACCTGTGAACCCCAGAATGCAGGAAGTACATCCTATAAAAGAGACTCTTTTTCGAGAGGGGCATTCCCCTTGATCCTCCAGAACCTGGTGGGCTTGCAAATCATTTTATGCCAATGGTCATCTTCATTTTAATGTGAATTAGCTATTTTTTATAAATTCTGTCAATCTATATTATGTATATAATTATGCGTATAATATGCTGCATGACATGTATGCTGAATAAAACTGCTGCTGCTGCTACTACTACTACTACGACTACACTACTATGACAACTACTACTACTACTACTGCTACTACTACTACTATGACTACTACTACTACTACTACTTCTACTTCTACCACTACTACTCTACTACCACTACTACTACTACTACTACTACTACTACTACTACTACTACTACTACTACCACCACCACCACCACCACCTCTACTACTACTACCATCACTACTACTACTTCTACTACTACTACTACTACAAGCTATGGCACTGCCCTTAATGTTGTTTCTAATTTTGTAAGAGCCATACATGGATGAAATACATTCCATTTTGCACGTTCATGGTGAATCGTGACAAACCGGTTGTCTTTGTTTTAACTTCATCAGTTTTTTATTGGTATGATAGAAACAATTGCAAGGAGAGATCTCTAGAAGTTATTATTAATGAGCATATGTCAGTGTTATTCCTGGGGGGCAATTAAATAGGATATTTGAATAGGGATTGTTTATATTGATTTATAATCAAATAAAAGTTATAATCCATTCAAATTTATAATCCTTTCAAATTATACTCCATTCAAAGCCTTTATAATCAATTTATCAAATTATTATCAATTCAAAGTTTGCTTTTGTTTACTTTATTCTCTTGAAGTCATATTAATGAGTATTTTGTTTACTTAATTCTGTTGATGTCATTTAGTGAGTATTTGTTTACTTTATTTTCTTGACTTCATTTAGTGAGTTTTTGTATACTTTATTCTCTTGAAATCATTAAGTGAGTATTTGTTTACTGTATTGCCTTTAAGTCATTATTGAGTATTTGTTTACATTATTTTCTTGGAGTAATTTATTGAGTATTTGTTTACTTTATTCTCTTGAAGTCATTTAGTGAGTATTTGTTTACTTTATTCTCTTGAAGGTATTTATTGAGTATTTGTTTACTTTATTCTCTTGAAGGCATTTAGTGAGTGTTTGCTTACTTTATTCTCTTGAAGTCATTTAGAGAGTATTTGTTTACTTTATTCTCTTGAAGTCATTTAGTGAGTATTTGTTTACTTTATTCTCTTGAAGGCATTTAGTGAGTATTTGCTTACTTTATTCTCTTGAAGTCATTTAGTGAGTATTTGTTAACTTTATTCTCTTGAAGGCATTTTTCGAGTATTTGTTTACTTTATTCTCTTGAAGGCATTTAGTGAGTATTTGCTTACTTTATTCTCTTGAAGTCATTTTGTGAGTATTTGTTTACTGTATTCTCTTCATGTCATTCAGTGAGTATTTGTTTACTTTATCCTCTTAAAGTCATTTAGTGAGTATTTGTTTACCTTAATCTCTTGAAGTCATTTAGAGGTTATTTGTTTACTTTATTCTCTTGAAGTCATTAATTGAGTATTAATTTTGTTTACTTTATTCTCTTGAAGGCATTCAGTGAGTATTTGGTTATTTTATTCTCTTAAAGGCATTTATTGAGTATTTGTTTGCTTTAATCTCTTGAAGCCATTTAGTGTATATTTGTTTACTTGAAGGCATTTAGTGAGTATTTGTTTACTTTAATCTCTTAAAGTCATTTAGGGATTATTTGTTTACTTTATTTTCTTGAAGTCATTAATTGAGTATTAATTTTGCTTATTTTATTCTCTTGAAGGCATTTATTGAGTTTTTGTTTACTTTATCCTCTTGAAGCCACTTGTTGAGTATTTGTTTACTTTATCCCCTCGGAGTCATTTAGTGAATATTTGTTTACTTTATTCTCTTGTTGTCATTTAGTGAGTATTGGTTTACTTTATTCTCTTGAAGTCATTTAGTGAGAATTTGTTTACTTTATTCTCTTGAAGGCATTTAGTGAGTATTTGTTTACTTTATTCTCTTAAAGGCATTTATTGATTATTTGTTTACTTTATTCTCTTGAAGCCATTTAGTGTATATTTGTTTACTTGAAGGCATTTAGTGAGTATTTGTTTACTTTATCCCCTTGAAGCCATTTAGTGAATATTTGTTTACTTTATTCTCTTGTAATCATTTAGTGAGTATTTGTTTACTTTATTCTCTTGAAGGCATTTAGTGAGTATATGTTTACTTTATTCTCTTGAAGGCATCAAGTGAGTATTTGCTTACTTTATTCTCTTGAAGGCATTTATTGAGTTCTGTTTACTTTATTCCCTTGAAGCCATTTATTGAGTATTTGTTAACTTTATCCCCTCGAAGCCATTTAATGAATATTTGTTCACTTTATTCTCTTGAAGGCATTTAGTGAGTATTTGTTTACTTTATTCTCTTAAAGTCTTTTAGAGGGTTTTGTTTACTTTATTCTCTTGAAGTCATTTAATGAGTATTTGTTTACTTTATTCTCTTGAAGCCATTTATTGAGTATTTGTTTACTTTATTCTGTTGAAGGCTCGATTAGCTCAGTCGGTTACGTGTCTGACTATCAATCCAGGGGTCGTGAGTTCGAATCCCCCGCCCGGCAACAGTCTCCATAATGACTGATATATGACATTGTGTCTTATTATCATTCGTCTCTCACCACTGATTCAAGTGGGAAAGTAATCAGTTACTTGCAGAGATGGGGTGTGCTCGAGTACTGGATAATCCCAGGAAACAGTGGTTAGGTAAACTGATTGTCTGTTAGCCCTCGATGGCATAAAAATGACACTAAATATTCAATCAATATCTTGAAGGCATTAAGTGAGTATTTGCTTACTTTATTCTCTTATAGGCATTTTTGAGTATTTGTTTACTTTATTCTCTTGAAGCCAGTTATTGAGTATTTGTTTACTCTATTTTCTTGAAGGCATTTAGTGAGTATTTGTTTACTTTATTCTCTTTAAGTCATTTATTGAGTATTTGTTTACTTTATTTTCTTGAAGGCATTTAGTGAGTAGTTGTTTACTTTATTCTCTTAAAGTCATTTATTGAGTATTTGTTTACTTTATTCTATTGAAGGCATTAAGTGAGTATTTGCTTACTTTATTCTCTTAAAGTCATTTATTGAGTATTTGTTTACTTTATTCTCTTGAAGTCATTAATTTTAGTGAGTATGTGTTGACTTCATTCTCTTAAAATCATTTTTAACACATTTCTTATATTTGGCATATCCAGTATTTGTGGAGTTTATTCTCTTAAATTCATGTGAAGGAGTTAAGGTTGTCTGTGTTGGTTGAAGCATGTTGACTTCATCTCTTGAATTAGTTAGAAGCCAGCTAGCTTTATTGCTGTAAGATAGTTGGTGAAGACTTCAACCTCGACAGCTTAAATTTTGTAAACGTTATCTTTGAAATAAAAACTGATCTGTGCATCATTTTAATATATTGCACATTTGCGTGCGTGGTGATTTAGTTTCCTCGAAAAAGAGCAGACAATTCATTCTTGGAAGTCCGGTGATAAAAATTATTCATCTTTTAGATATTTGGCAATGATATAACAAGGCTATCAGTTCTGTACAAATGCAAAATGGATGTGTCTGTATGCAGTTCAAAATGTTTGGCAATCTCAAATGGCATGTCTGCTTTAGCATACCGTTTCCTAAATGGAAGAAGTCAGTGTTCAGATGTTAAAGTGAAGGGAGTGTCTTAAAGTGCATGAGATTTATCTAAAAATAAAATTTACATGCTCAAATAATAACTCTATGCCGGGGCTCGTTAGCTCAAAGCGGTTATGACTATCAAAAGGAGGGGTCATGGGTTTGAGTTTGAATCCCCTCCCGACCACATTTTCTGAGATTATTGATATACAACATTGTGTCTTGTTGTTATTCCTCTCTCACCACGTATTCAAGTGGGAAACTTATCAGTTAGTTGTGGAGATAGGTGTGCTGGTTAACCTTCCAGGATCCCAGAAAAGAATGGTTAGGTTAACTGATCATCTGTTAGCCATTAATGGTGGCATAAAAATGACACTAAAAATACAAACTATTCCAACCTTTAACATTCTCAGTAAATGTACTGCAATAAGCGAGACTATGAGGTTCATATCTTCTTGTTTTTTTAATGACAAAGTCAATTGGTGTATGTGAGGCTCAAATGGTGTTCAGATTCAGCCCTGCCTTCTACATAAGTATTGTAGTTCCCTGTCTTCCATTTCATTTGTGCCACTGACTAACAAAGTTCAGCGGGATCTTTAATACCACTTACTGAATTACTCTCCTGGCACTTTACAACTTGTCTCACTTTATTGAAGAGATTGATTGATTGATTGAATATTTAGCATCATTTTTATGCCATCAACGGCAAACATACGATGAATTAACCTAACAACTGTTTCTTCGGATTAAACAGTACTTGAGCACACCCTATCTCCACAAGTAACTGATAACTTTCCCACTTGAATCAGTGGTGAGAGACGAATGATAATGAGACACAATGTCGTATATCAAACATCACGGAGAGTGTTGCCAGGTGGGGGATTAGAACCCATGACCCCTGGATTGATAATAAGATGCGTAACCGACTGAACTGATTGGGCCCGGCTTATTGAAGAGAAATTTTGCTGCAAAATGTACTGCTAGAGTGCTTTAAAAAAAAATAGGATTCAAACAGTGGGTCATTGGAAATAGAGAGATGAAAACGTTCAGCACTTCTTAACACGGCTCCACTAGTACAGGGGTCAACACCATTTTCAATACATTTCTTATATATGGCAAATGCAGTTTTATCTGAGAAGAACCACCGCCATTACGCAAGTAGCTTAGTAGCAAACTAAAAATCTCAACTGAAGTTTTTGGAGAGGCTTGAACCTACGACCTTAGTCGCGAAAGGAAAGTTGTCTTGAGACAACACCTTGTAAACCACTTGACCACGGAGGATCCAATACTGAAAGGAAACAATAGTTTTACAAAGTTTAATTTAGTCTTAAAACACTTGAATATTACAGTCATTTATATAGGCATAAATTTGATGAAAGACTTTTATAGATTTTGAAATTGACAAAGAAGAGAAGATATTTTGGCCTAGGGAAGATTTTAAACAATAGAAACAAATATTTCTTTGTGTAGGCCTTAAATTGTCAGTTATTAACTTTTTCTCTCTCTTTTTTTTTAATACAATTACTCACAGTTGATTGCCACATTTGACATTTGGGGATAAAATCTAGGCTGTCTGATATTTGTTGGATATTTAAATGGATTGACAAGGCTCCAGATTAGTTCTGACCTGATGACCATGCTGGTGGAGAGTGATTAGTTCTGACCTGATGACCATGCTGGTGGAGAGTGATATCGCAGTCTAGCCACATCCTGCTGCCATAGATCACATATTTTCTTTAGTATGTGTTTTATTTCTATTTTCTGCTTTTAGTCAGACATATAAAAAGCAAATCTCACACAAATCAAATTATATATATATATCCATACACACAAGATCAAGGCCTCTACCAATTAAATAGTATTGGTGTTAACCATATTTAATTGGGCGGTGCCATGAGGCGGGGCCCAGTAGGAATGCTTCTAGAATTTGAGCATGGGGTTGCATAGGCATTGAATGTATGAATTCTTCAACTACGATATACAAAATGTAATATTATAAATATGGTGAAAAATTTCCAAGTCATTTATTAATATGCATATATACATATATACATATGATATACATATATATATATCTATATATTATTTAACTGTTTGGTTATCTTTGGGTGAGTAGGCCAGTAGGTGGAGAGGGGGTCCAATGTGGCGTCAATATTTAAGATTTTCTGGAACTTTTCAGTATATGGAGATAGTGGGAGGGTGGTGGGTTCCTCAGTACATGTTGGTGTGTGTGGCGGTCAGGTGAGGGATAAAGGTTGCTAAACACATGTTGCTACAAATATTGTCTTATAGCTATATAATAAAATGCATCTTTTATAATATGCTTTTGTTTATCCACCCAAAATTTAATTAAAATGAATGAGTTGCTGAGTTTGACTTGATCAGATATGACCCCTACTGGGTGCATTACTTCCTGTCATGATGTCTAAAATATATGCATTAAGGTTCAAGGAAAACGTTTGTGCTCACCCTGTCAGTGTTAATATTAAATATAATTATAGCACTTTTATCTTAATTCTCCTGGCTAAAGGTCGGCAGGGCTTTTCTCACTGTAAATTGCCCATCATCCATCTGCTAATTTTTTTATTGTAGACATGATGGCCTCTCATTTTTCTTTGTATCATAAGCAATCATGAACAGATGTATAACCACAATACCTCGAACAAGTTCAGCCAAATTCAACCATTAGTGTCTCTATCACATAGTTTATAAGCACATTCTACTTTTAAGATATTTTACTTGAAGCATTGCATGGAGGTCGGTCCCCTAAAAAGGTTATTGAAAAGTTCACATCACCAAATTGGGGACTGCCACCGAGGTCAATATTTTACATAGAGTTAAATAAGGAAATGTTTAAATACTCAAGAAGACATGATAATCTAAGCACCTCCAGTTTTCATTGAATCTTAACAAAACTTTCATAGCAGTTACAAAACCTCAGCATAATTCTTGAACCAACCAGACTCAGCCACATTTATTACTATCTACTTCCACTCAGCTTAGAAGCTTATTTTAAGGGAAACTTTAAAAAGTACATTCTTTGAAAGGGAACTTACAAAACATGTTTCCTCTGAAATGTTTATCTGTTCATTGTTGCCAGTAAAGGAATTCAGGCATTCTTTAGCCTCTTGTTTATTGAATATCTTTATGGTTAAGGTTTACATTTACAGCCATAAGATATAAAACAAGTTTTTAAATTGGTAGAAAAAATCTATTACATGTTATAGTCATTGATTTGTCAATGATTTGCAGAACTTATGTTACACGTCCATAAACTGTATGATTTCATAGATTTTTTTTCTTGTTGTAAACACAGTGTAAGTTTTCAGCTATCAATGGGATGTTGTCAAACGTAAACTGTACAAAACACATAAAATATTGAAAAGACCAATTTGGGTAGCTATGTCAGAGTTATGGTTCTTGAATTCTTAAAATTGCACAGTTTCATGTTGCCATCAGCAATGTCTTCATAAAACTAATGAGGCCTCAACTATATCGCTATGTTTTTTCAATCTTAGCAGTAAAACTGCACATATATATCAAACATCATATACTATGGATATTGTGTCCAATAGCCTATATATTATTTTGTCTCTGTAGTGTAAAAATCTTAAATTTTGTCGACCACAAAACTAAATCGCAGCCCGGAATAGTCACTCACTGGCCAGTATCCGAGTATAAATGCTAAATAATGATGAATGAAATGGAAAATGTTGACCTGATTATTACCAAATTTCTCATATAAAAGATTAACTACAAGGACGATATCAACCATTATCTCTGAATGTGACCTTCCTCTTTGAGATTCAATAAATGGTCCATCATTTAGGTAAGTGATCTTGAGACCGTGCCATTGACCACTCGGCCAAGGAGGACCCTGTTTGGTCCAACATTTACTTTAACATGGTAAAGGGTCCTCTGTGGCTGAGTGGTCTAAGGCGCCTTCTCAAGATCACTTACCCTCACCGCTAAGGTCATGGGTTCGAGTCCCACTCGCTCCAAAAACTTTATGTGAGAATGTTTGCCAGTTACTTGCAGAAGGACGGTGGTTCTACTCAGTCTGACTCAGTCTGAGGTCTTCCTCCACCAGTAAAACTGGATATATAACTTGAAAAAAAACCAGAAAGCTCTAGGGGCTGCATCTTTAAATAATGCAGTTTGTGAGGCAGTATCAGTAACTTTGTTTCATTAACGTAAGCTTTAATAATCACAATAGAAGGGTCCGTATTTAATGGCCTAGATGTTCAAGGCACTGTACTATTCACTAAGGTTATCAGTTCAAGTGAATAAAAAATAGCGGGGAGCGGGGGAACTTGACACTCTTTGCTCTTAAACCTGTCCCAGTTGGAAAATAGTCTCTTCCAATTTCTCAGTTTATTATAAATATTGTTTATCATTTGTTAATTGCGAAATATCTGTTTATTGATGAATCCGAACTTGATCTGTCAGTCAGTTAATCATTTTAAATTGCATTTCCAAATCATTTCACAATAATTTCGGAACATTAATTTTTGTTAGTTCTAGAAGGCAGCAGTTCTCAATTTATATCTCAAACAACTGAGGAGTAATAAATTGCTGTGAAGCAGACCATCAAGATGTCATAAACCAATCAGATGTATTCCTTGTAATTAAATGATTCCTCAGTGTGATATGGAATTTCCGGTGATTAAGTTACCTCATATAAAAAATAAATTGATTCAAATCGAGGCAAATGCAACAATCAGATTTTCCATATAGATTTATTACAAGTCTGGGACCAAAATTGCCCAGTCAGTGTGATGGAATTGAATTTGCAGTCTATCATCAGTTCTGATATTGGCCTTAATAATGTCTACCAATTTTTTTGCACAAATTTCTGATTACTTCAACTTTTAAGCTCACCTGAGCCAAAGGCTCACAGGTGAGCTTTTGTGATCACCTGGTGTCCGTCGTCCATCGGCCATCCTCTGTCGTCCGTCAACTACCTTTTCATCATTTTGCACAATGTTTACTATTTCCAAACTAACACCTACCTTTTCATCATTTTGCCCAATGCTTATCATTCCCAAACAAACACCTACATTTTCTCATTTTGCCCAATAATAAACCATTTCCAAAAAAAACTCCTAAATTTTAATAATTTTGCCAAAGATATGTGTTTCCAGACAACCTGAGAGTATTTATCTAAATGACATAATACTTGATCTACGGAATCACCATGAAGTTGACATGGCATATCGTCATGGCGCTCTGGTCTGATTTTACTGTCCTTGCTGGAATGCCTTGCTATACAGTAACTGATACTATACTTTCCATTTATATTAGAGAAGTGACCTTGGGATACATTTGATTTCCTGTATGATTTTTGTGCTGCTTTTTAATTTTGGGTCCTTCTAAAGCAATCAAAATTATGCCATGACATAACATTTTTCTACAGCATCAGCAGTTGTCTAGGGTTAGAGCGTCTGCCTCACATGTGGAAAGTCATGGGTTTGATCCCCTGCTGAGTCATACCAAAGCATTTAAATATGTTACTTGGAGTGTCATTGCTTGGTGTTCAGCATTTAGAGGATAGTTTCTGAGTTCTGGTCAACCTGTTGACAGGTATGTGGAATGGTTACATGTGTCCATGGCATCATACTCAAGTGTGGCAGCACTTAGTATACTGTAAAATCATTTATTATCATGGATATTAAATTTCATGGTTTCCACTTCAAAGACATATTCGTGGGGACTTAAATTCGTTGAATCCCAATTTCTAAAAAAATAAAATAACTTTACACTTTTGACATCGCATAGTGCGTTCCAGTAATTAAACTCTGATGTAATACACATGTCACGTGTCGGGGTTTTATCACACACCTCTGTGCCAATAAGAGTTGATACATGCCAATTAGTACCCTAATATACAAGTACGATATAGAACTAATTGTTATGCAAACACCAGGTGAGGAAAGGAGAAGAACGACATCTAATCCAGAAAGGGTTTCAGAAGGCAGTTCTGGTGTAAATAACAATAGTATGTGCCACATCACATGACTGTGATAATGAACAGTAAATCAATGTGCTATGTCTTTTAAGAGATTTGTTTGTTTTATTCATTAAAAATGTATCACTATATATTTGATCATAAAGAGAAACAATAAAATAAAACAAAACATACCAATTAATAAAAGATATTACTTCATTAGAAACTTATGTTTTAGTTTTCTTTGTGCGTGCACATACTGTCATTTTCCAATGTTTTACTCTATTTTTACAAAGTTTACCTTCAGTCTATATGTCACATTGTTTCAAACTGTTTCAACTTGATAACATTTAGCTACAAGGTGACGTAAATAAAGGATGGATTATATACAATGCACGTAGGCATATGTTGACAGCATTACAAAGCATAAACTAAGTTTGTGGGTATTTGATTTCATTGTCTAGGCTCCCCCACGAAATCCATGAAAATTAGTACCCAACGAAAATTAATGATTTCACAGTACTGTCTATAATCTTCTTCAACAATAAATCTACTATAAAATTAGGTGGGTTATCTTAAAAGCCTCTTGTTTTCTGAAATCATTATGTATAAAGATTTTAATTTGTTAAAACAAAGTATATAAAAACTCTTGAACTTTTGATGGATAATTTCCATAAGAACACTAAGAATAATAGATTAAATCTTAAGCTTTAAGGTACAGTTGCCACAAAGACAAAATGAAAAAGTTGAAACGTAGGAAAATATGCCTTAGGAAACTGCCAAGTCCCTGGCTTAATCAACAATAATTAATTTATTCTAAAATGTGACTAGCATACTTGATGAAATTTGCATCTGTTGCTTTTGTAAGTTGTAGTAGAGAACTGTTCTATTTACAAGCTGTTACGCTGTGTTCCAAACGTAGACAAATTGCCACACAAAATAAACTTACATTTCCATAAATAAATTGTATAATCCATTTATGTTTAAAACATTTTGTCAATTGGTTTCAAGAATAGAAAGTAATTGGAATCTAATTTTCTTCCAATGCAAGTTTCTGTCTTCATAGCCTTTAAATTTGATTTTAGCAATTTCACTGTTTTTGTTTGGATCTATTGTTTCATAAAGAAGTGATTTAATTAGATAAGATGCATTATAGGCACACACTATTTTAACTTCATGGGTTATCAATCTCTTTGTCTGGTCAACTCAAGAGACTTATCTTTAAGTTGGTTGTCAAAACTTTCAGACATTTTAATGTTGTTCAATAAGACTTATTATCCACTTACATGTGTATCATGCCTCTCTTTCTTCCTCTCCATCCCAAAATAGACTGTTTTTCTGTCTGAATTACTTTTCCTTCTTTTTTTTTAGAAATTGGTGAACAGGAAGTCCAAGTGGGTAGGTAGCTCACTTGACTATGGTACACCTATATAAAATTAAGGTTGAAATACAATTTTGACCCCTTCTCAAGCCCCTCTTTGACCCTTCAGGAAACCAAAACCATTTTGATAGATTTTTTTTTTCTTGAATAACTCAACAGTGCTACACAGATCTTAAAAAGAACAAATGCATTTCATATATGATACTTGAAAAGAACCCAAATATGAAATTTGGCTGAAATAGGTAAAATACTTTCAAAAAAGTTGATGAATGATTAAATTGATTTTTAGCGTTATACCAAACCTTTGATCATGGTCACAAAAGTTAATATCTGACATGGTGGTCAACAATAAGAATGCTGGTCTATGGATGGGCTCTTGCTACTTCATTAAATTCTTCTATCAACTGCTCCAGCATGTAACAGTTGATATGAAAGATGTCAATGTACTGTTAACTGCTCCAGTAGATAACAGTCTTTATGAAAGGTGTCGAGGTACTATTAATTCCTCCAGTGGGTAACAGTTGTTAGAAAAGTTGTCAAGGTACTGTTGACTGCTCCAGTGGGTAACAGTCTATATAAAAGGTGTCAAGGTACTATTAACTGATTCAACGGGTAACAGTCTTTATAAAAGGTGTCAAGGTACTGTTGACTGCTCCAGTAGGTACCAGTCTATATAAAAGGTGTCATGGTACTGTTAACTGCTCCAGCAGGTAACAGTCTTTATAAAAGGTGTCAAGGTACTGTTAACTGCTCCAGTAAGTAACAGTCTTTATAAAAGATGTAAAGGTACTGTTAACTGCTCCAGTAAATAACAGTCTATATAAAAGATGTCAAGGTACTGTTAACTGCTCCAGCAGGTAACAGTCTTTATAAAAGGTGTCAAGGTTTTGTTAACTGATCTGGTGGGTAACAGTCTTTATAAAAGATGTCAAGGTACTGTTAACTGCTCCAGTAGGTAACAATCTTTATAAAAGATGTCAAGATACTGTAAACTGCCCCAGCCGGTAACAGTCTTTATAAAAGATGTCAAGGTACTGTTTACTGCTCCAGCAGGCAACAATCTTTATAAAAATTACCAAAGTACTGCTCCAGTAGGTAACAGTCTTAATTAAAGATGTCAAGGTAATGTTAATTGCTCCAGCAGGTAGCAGTCTTTATAAAAGGTGTCAAGGTCCTATTAACTGCTCCAGCGGAAAACAGTCTTTATAAAAGATATCAGGGTACTATTAACTGCTCCAGCAGGTAACAGTCTTTATAAAAGATGTCAGGGTATTGTTAACCGCTCCAGTAGGTAACAGTCTATATTAAAAGTATTAATGTCCTATAAACTGCTCCAGCAGGTAACAGTCTTTATAAAAGGTGTCAAGATGCTGTTAACTGCACAAATAGGTAACAGTCTATATAAAAGTTGTCAAGGTACTGTTAACTGCTCCAGCAGGTAACAGTCTTTATAAAAGATGTCAAGGTACTATTAATCTTATTTTCCAATATAGAAATGATTTATAGTGCTTAATAAATTTGACATTTAGATATAATTAAACATTATTATAGTTTAAATTAATAAAATATATCATTTGTTAAGGGGGACAGTAATTTGATGTCAATCTTCAGAAAAATACTGTCAACCTGGACATTGTCATGGTTAACAGTATTTCCCTCAGTTGACAATATAACTGTCAACCTCAACAAAGTATAACTATTTGCAGTTTACAATGTATAATTCGTTGAAAGCAAGCAACTGGCGTTGCCAGACATTATTAGACAGCGTGGCAATGATTCTTAACAACAAAAAAAAACAACTAGACAAAATACCTTTGATATATACATTTTAACCTGTATGCATATTTGTAAAATGGGTAATGTGACAAAAAAAAATTAATTAAGTTATATAACAATGTGAGAGACACTCAGACACCTTTACTGACTATATATCTTAAAGCAGAAAATGTTGCCACATTGATCAAAAATGGAAATATTTTGCAATAACAATGTCTGTTACTTTTTAGGGATTAAAATGAAATGAAACTGTTTGTAAGTTAGTAATGACCATAATCATTTTCTATTGTCAAGTATTCTGATGTGTTGAAAACTCATTGAATTATTTTATTATACACTCAGATACAAAGTATATGGGGACTATTATCTATTATAGGAGTCGCGCTTGTTGGTCCATCTGTTCATGCGTCTGTTCATCTGTGGATAATTTTTGTGATCACTATTTCTCAGCAACCATTCAATGAATCTTCACAAAGGTGACGGTACCAAGCCTAGTTGTGCATATTGTCGAGATTAATTTTTCAATGCGTTTTGACCCTTTGAATTTTTCATGCATATTTTTTGTGGTCGCTATTTCTCGGCAACCATTTGCTGAAATTCAATGACACTTCACAAAAGTGATGGGTACCAAGCCTAGTTGTTTATATCATCAGCAAGTAAAGCATTCCCTTGACTGGCTGCTTAAGACAGGTTTGACTGTAAATTGCAAGGCCAGAATTACTTTTATCTAATTTCTTCATTTTGTCAATTCCACAAATACACAAAATACACTTTTATCTGATCAAAGCTTTCAGCAAATTACAGAGCTGGTCAATTAAGCCATGCCAATTTCAATTGCTAATTCAACATTGCTGGAGTTAGTGTAATGGAAATATATTCTATTTTCAATCATTTCCAGGCCACTGCTTATGTCTGTAGTTAAAACCGACAACTCTTTAAGGCCAGTATTTGCTAATGGATTGACAGCATGAGCAATTCAAATGCTTGCAAAGATGTGGCTGCTCTTGCTCAATAGCTTATTTAGTTTGTCTAAGTAATGTCAAAGTAAACACCATAGCAGTGCATTTGTCAGCAAGTTGCTTGCTCATAATCCATTACAATACAAGTTACTTTTTCCACATGAAACAAAAATCTATTAATCTAATCAGGTACCACAGCAATAAGTACATCAAATTGTTTCATAATCGGGAACCAAAACAATTATTTCTTCTAAATTTGCCCTATCAAGTACCACAGCAATTATTTCATCTAAATGTTTCCCAGTCAAGTACCACAACAATAAGTTCATCTAAATGTTTCCCAATCAAGTACCACAGCAATGAGTTAATCTAAATGTTTCCCAGTCAAGTACCAAAACAATTATTTCTTCTAAGAATTTCCCAATCAAGTACTACAACAATTATTTCATCTTAATATTTCAAAGTCAAATACCAAAACTATTATTTCACCTTAAATGTTTCCCAAATCAAGTACCACAACAATGAGTTCATGTAAATGTTTTCCAATCAAGTACCACAACAACAAGTTCATCTAAATGTTTCCCAGTCAAGTACCACAACAATGAGTTCACCTAAATGTTTCCCAGTCAAGTACCACAACAATAATTTCATCTTAATGTTTTCAAATCAAGTACCACAACAATGAATTCATCTAAATGTTTCACAGTCAAATACCAAAACTATCATTTCATCTAAATGTTTCCCAATCAATTACTAAAACAATGAATTCATCTAAATGTTTCCCAGACAATGTTTCCCAGACAAGTACCACAACAATGAGTTCATCTAAATGTTTCCCAATCAAGAACCACAATATTAATTTCATCTAAAGTGCCCAAATCAAGTATCAAAACAATGATTTCATCTAAATGTTTTTCAATCAAGCACCAAAACAATGATTTCATCTAAATGTTTCCCAATCAAGTACCAAAACATTGATTTCATCTAAATGTTTCCCATTCAAGTACCAAAATAATGATTTCATCTAAAAGTGCCCAAATTAAGTACCAAAACATTGATTTCATCTAAATGTTTCCCATTCAAGTACCAAAATAATGATTTCATCTAAAAGTGCCCAAATTAAGTACCAAAACATTGATTTCATCTAAATGTTTCCCATTCAAGTACCAAAATAATGATTTCATCTAAATGTCCCCAACTCAAGTACCAAACAATGATTTCATCTTAATGTTTCCAAATCAAGTACCAAAAAAAATGATTTCATCTAAATGTTTCCCAATCAAGTACCAAAACAATGATTTCATCTAAATGTTTCCCATTCAAGTACCAAAATAATGATTTCATCTGAATGTGTCCAAATCAAGTACCAAAACATTGATTTCATCTATATGTTTCCCAATCAAGTACAACAACACTTTTTTATCATCAAGTACCTAAACAATGATTTCATCTAAATGTGCCCAAATCAAGTACCAAAACAATGATATCATCTTAATGTGTCCAAATCAAGTACCACAACAATGAATTCATGTAAATGTGTCCTCTTTCAAGTACCACAACAATGATTACATCTAAATGTGTCCAAATCAAGTACTACAACAATGATTACATCTAAATGTTTCCCAATCAAATACCAAAACAATTACTTCATCTAAATGTTTCCCAATCAAATACCAAAACAATTATTTCATCTTAATGTTTCACAATCAAGTACATAAACAATGGTTTCATCTAAATGTTTCACAATCAAGTACCAAAACAATTATTTAATTTAAATGTTTCCCAATCAAGTACTACAACACTTATTTCATCTTAATGTTTCAAGATCAAGTACAACACCAATGATTTCATCTCAATATTTCCCAATCAGATACTTAAGCATGAGATCATCTTAATGTTTCCCAATCAAGTACCAGAACAATGGTTTCATCTCAATGTTTCCCAATCAAGTACCAGAACAATGGTTTCATCTCAATGTTTCCCAATCAAGTACCAGAACAATGGTTTCATCTCAATGTTTCCCAATCAAGTACCAGAACAATGGTTTCATCTCAATGTTTCCCAATCAGCTACTTAAACATGAGTTCATCTAAATGTATCCTAGATTAGTATCACAATTATGACTTCAACAGCAATGATTTCCATTGACAAGTGAAGGGATTGATTGTTTTACTGTATTGTTCATCTGTTTTAGAAACTGTTCAATTCATCTTGGAAATGGAGTATTGTTTAGCTAAAACAGTTTGGGCTGGGTCCTTTAAAAGGGATTAAAATTCATTGGGATATTGGTGGGTGGGGGGCAGCACAGCTCCAAAAAAAGGGATAAAATTGCAAATTTCTTAATATTTAGTGCAAATGGTCCATATGGGGTTCTAAATTTATTCAAATAGATAGGCTAAGGTTCATTTGGGACACTAACAAAGATTCATTCGTACACTATGGGAAAATGGATCATTGCCATTTTTTTTTCATCTAAGAGTTCTTTATATACTTAATCTATTTAAATTTGAGAAGTAAAAACAGAAAACTATTGTCAGTGGGCCTCTTGTCTGCAGCAGCATCTGTCTGGCAGAATCCAATAAAATAATTTTAAGCTGTCCCGGCCAAAGGTCAGAAGTGTGTATGCGACGACATGTTGTCTGTCATCTGTTGTTTGTTGTTTGCCAGCAGCACTTTCCTTGAAACCAGCACTAGGCAACTGTATACTAAACACAGTTACAGCCTAGTGTTAAGTATAGGACCAATGGTTTTACATTCTTTTTGAAGGATTGCATGCTATCACAGTATATTGGCCAAATAAGACACTGAGTTAATGAGTCACAGAAACTTTCTCTTATAACAGGAGAAAAATCATTATGACCATACAATGAATTGCCCATATTATAGGACTTACCTGTGTCAGCACTCCTGCAGGGCCTGGTGATTACCCGTGATTGGCTTGCTTGTTTTACAGGATGATTGATGATATGATCTGCCAGGAACATTTCCTTATTGTTAAATGATGTTGAAGAATTAGACATCAATCCTTATTGGGGAGGCAATTGTTACAATCTTTCGATGTTTTATACTCACGTAACGTTGAGGATCCATAAAGTAAATGTTGTTGAGGCTGCAGAATTTATACGTATTTAAACCAAAGTCCAAAGAAAAAGAGGGAATATATAAATTATATATAGATCCTGAATTAGATATTAAAAGCGAGTATATATCAAGACATGGTTAAGGTTAGATTATAATTGTCTATAAAAAATAATATCATTTTAAACTGTATAAAAAGCATATCATTATCATAAATAGATAAAATCCGAATAATTTGGCATGTCAAATCCATCAAAATGTAACAAATTTGATATTTAGATGGAAGTGATAAACTTGATACAATACAGACAGCACTTAAATATTCCTTGATAACCTTTGTAATATGGACTCTTTCTTAAAGATGAAACAATGTTAACTTCTTGTAAACCTGTATAATGGATCAAACTAAAATCAAAATGAAATCACATGACTCATTTAACATGTAAAAAGATATGGTGCAATTTAACAAGAAATCATTTTAAGTCTTAGTCCTAGGTGCATAGCCCAAGTCAGTATAGGGACATTGTACAAGCTAGAAATAGCTTTCTTCTCAATATCGCTGTGTAATGGATATAATTATGTAATATGTTGATAACATATAAATATTGTTTAACCAAGTTAGAAAATCATTTTTCAATATATCATTCTGGCATGGCTAAGTAGATGTCTTTTTGGCAATACGGGGTCAGTGAGTATATTATAAGCATCTTTCTTATTTTTGAAAAAAAATGTTACAGCAATTTCAAATTTTTGGAAATTCCTGCTATATTCCCTTTTAAGCCTGACCAAGTCTAGATTCTGAAAGGAGGAATATATTTTTGTCTAGTGCCTTTTGAAGAAAACCAAGAGACAGAGGCACCACCAGCAGCAGCTTAATCTTTTAATAGGTTTAACGCCATAAGGTTAAAAAAAAAAAAAAAAAAAAAAAATTAAAAAAAAAAAAAGAAAAAAAAAAAAGGTTATACATGTGCATTGATAATGTGGCATATTCAGTTTTATTGGTGCAAGAAAATTTCTGAGCGTATTTGGTTGGTTGAATATTTAGTCCAGTTGAATGTATCTGAGTAGAACCACTGTCCATCTACAAGTAACTGGCAAAGTTTCTCTTATAAAGTTTTTGGACTGATCTGGGCTGGAATCATGAACTTCAGCTGTGAGAGATAAGATATCATTAGACATTATTGCTTTGCCAAAACATAAAAATTTAAGATAAAAAACACAAAGGAAAATAACTAAAAAATTATATATGAATTAAGATACCTAGACCACACACCATATGTTAAGACCATGTACATTACTGTACAGAAAGTTTCATATGAATCCGGTTAAATTTTGGAATGAGTTGCATTTGCAATGTTGGTCCAAATTGACCAACTATTGGGCGCCATTTCAATATCTCCAATATTCCTTAAAAAGCAAAATCGGTGCAGATTTTTAAACAAAACTTTTCATAGAAATTTTTATATTGCAATTATTATCTTCATAAAATATTTGAACACTAAAAGTTGTGATGGTCATAAAAAAATATTCTGTCAAGGATGTATAATAATATTGTCCAATTGTAATGTCTCGATGAGGTTCAACTCCCTTATTTTGATTCATTTTATAAAGTACAATTTAATAAATATGAACATTTAAACTGGATGCCAGATAATGGCTATGAAATCCCCATTAACATATAAACTGTACAAGCACAATGTCATGTAATACAATTAGTTGACATGTCATTTTCTTTTCAGAGGTTGTTCAACTCCATAGTTACTTTCTATTGAAGATCAAACCTGATGAATTGTGATGAAGTATTCAACTATTCACTTCACAAACGATTCATTTGTTTGGAATTCTATATCTGTAAAATCAGTAATTAGTATATGAAGAGAACTCATAAGCTGTCAGTTTGAATAAAATGTAAACAGTAATCTGATTGGTTACCCATCCAGATAATGATGATCTGATTGGTTGAACAAGTACATTAGGAAACAGCACACTGATGGCTATCTTTTTTATGTTGTGGGGGAATTATCAAAGAACTACATTTCTAGGTTATTTGTAGATTATATAATGGAATAGTGATTACGGACTACAATACTGCAAAACTGGTCTTCCAATTTTGCATTGATATTTGATGTAGATTAAAACTTGAATAATGGAAGAAATGTCTTCTGGTTTAAATACAACAGCCATTATATTGATGATATCATCAGATCCAGTGTAAAAACAAGATTTACATTTGTCGTTCAAAGCGAACTGCAGTTGGCACAGATTCCCACGCATCATTATTGACCTACAAGTGATATAAAGTCAAAGTTAATGATATCTCTGAATTTAATGGCATACCATTAGGGTCTCCGAATTGAACGGCATACCATTAGGGTCTCCGAATTGAACGGCATACTATTAGGGTCTCCGAATTGAACAGCATACCATTAGGGTCTCCAAATTTAACGGCATACCATTAGGGTCTCCGAATTGAATGGCATACCATTAGTGTCTCCGAATTTAACGGCATACCATTTTGGTCTCCGAATTTAACAGTATACCATTAGAGTCTCCGAATTTAATGGCATACCAAAGGTCCAAACACTGCCTTTCAACTTGGATTCATTCTGAGTTCTATCTCTTCCAATAAGTGTAAAGTCTGTCTGTCTGTCTCTCTGTCTCTCCCTCGACTCTCTCTCTCTCTCACTCAATAAGAATATGTCTGTGTTTTCCGTGAGTTTACCTCTGTCACTTTTCCTCTCTATATCCTCTCTATATAGCTTTCTCTTATCAATGTTAGAATTAATCCACAACAAAATAATGCATTTCACACTGGAACATGAGCAATCAATTTCCAACAGTAAAGTACATTAACCAAAAATATATATATTGTTTTTATCTGCGAGAACTTAATTTTATTCATTGATCCCTTGTTTTATTGTTGATTTATCTGCAGAAGTTGACATGCTATCTTCTCCATTAAGAAGCATCCTGGTTATTATCAACCCTCAGAAGGAGAATCAGCAAAATTTATTGACTTGTAAGGGTTAAGTCAGTCCATGTTCGTTGTTCTTAATTTGATGTCACTTCAGTAATGTACTTTTTAAAAATCGTTTTCATGCATCATATCTATAGTGCATAACAGGGTAGACACAAATGTGATATTGGTGCTGCTTAATAAATTTCAAATTTAAGGTAATTAGGCCATTTTAAATTAATTGCTAGATTATCATCCAAATTTTTCTTAAAAAGGTGGTGGGGTGGGGTGATTTTTTTTATTTATTTATCAATTTGTTTAAAAAAAATTTTTTTTAGGAAAGTAAAATGGGTCAGATGGCATGAAAATTAGGGGGCAGGCGGGGATGATAATCTAGTAGTCTATCCCAAACCTAATATCTCCCGAATCAGGTTTATTAACAACCAATGGAAAAAGCAGGGAATTCTATGCCTCTCCCACAATTCATAGCAATTGAACGCTTACTAAATTATGACGTCATTCAAACTTTCCCTGAAGCAACTGACCAATCAGCATGCTTGTAACAATTGCTATTGAACAGACCCAATCGGGAGAGCTGGGTTTGTTCTACAGAATTATGATCTAGTAATTGATTTATTATTTGGTGTAGCGCACAAAAAAAATGCCAATTAAGTTTTGAAATTATTAAAGATAATTATAAAACAAAAAAAATGGGAGACTATTGGTGCAGAATACAAAAATAATGTGAAAAAAAGTTTAGAAATTAACCAAAAAAATGTATAAAAGTTATGATATTATTACCACTAATATTAACACCCTTGACTACACCAAACATATATAAGATAAAAAAAATTAATGTGACACAAATTTAGAGAAAAATTAATATTGACCAAAAATTAAGTATATCGGTGTTTTTCTTGTCCCAATTCAGTAAAAATCTGTTTTATTGAAAGGCCTAGATGTTTTACGCAAACTTTGGTATTGATATAAACTCAAATTTCTTCAAAATGTTTAACTCATTTTCCAACCAATTTTATAACAGTGGTCAACATTTGCCTATTTTGAAATGATAATTATTTTATAACTGTATTGAACTGGCTATCCAATGCATACACAACACTTACAAGACAGCGAATATATCTACTATCAAAATCAATGTATAATTCGACACGATGATATCGTGTTATAGTCCAATACATATTACATACTGAACAGCCCTTGCATATGTACAATGTATCCACTGACTTACAATGATACCATTAATTTTGCAAACAACAAAGGCTCTGATCATCTTGCAGGTAGTTCTCCCAATATCATCAGTGTCTGCATCATTTGTTTCTTAGTCAATATTTTATGAGTACTCTCACTTTTTAATGAGATTTAATACAATCTCCCAATATTGAGGAATTAAACCACTTAAGCGAACAGCAACATTCAGTTGGCTGAATGAAGAGCTCTCCTGGAGGAATGGACCGACGCACTTTCATGTATCTCAATGTCCAGACGAACATTTTTCTGCTTCAATATAGATTTATAGATGAACAGCGGAGTGGCAGAGCCGCCTAGCCACCAGGAGGAAAACTGAGGTAGAAAATGATTACATAGCAATAAGAAGTACCACAACAGTGACTGGTATTGTTACACAAACAACTAGAGGAGAGACTGAGATTGGAATAGGAACTGAGATTAAAAAAAAACTGGACTTTCTATTTTCAATATAAAATGGAGATGATTCATGTTTTGATATGCAGATGTTAAATCAATCGGGACAAAGCTTCTTATTTCAGTTTTGTTTTGAGATTAGGACAAATAATTTCCATTTAAAGTGAAATATTTGCACTCTTCCTAAGATTGCTCTGATTTTATTTTGCACGTTTTAGAGGAAAATGTTTTTGTTTGTTTTGTTTTTTTATTAATGAAAAATGACAAACTGCTTTTTTTTTCGATATTTAAAAACGAGAAAAGAAATACCTAGAATGAATTTTAAAATCAAATTTTGTTGGTGATTTATTTGATTAAATAGCATTCTACAGTGAGAGTGTAATTCATTTTCCTTTTATATAATTATGATATGTCCATTAACTAATAGGTTAACAGATTAGGTTTGTTTTTGAGTTGTATAGCATTACATAGACATTGATTCTACAGGTAATATTCAACTTACTAACGATTGACAATAATAATTAAGATAATGTCACCGGTTTTATTTAATGGTATTGGGTAACCAGCAATATTGGGAACCGATATTTGTCTATTGTAGATTTATTGTGCAGGATCTGTGATGATAATTATTGGTTTACATAAAAGTCATAATAATGATTAAGGAGACAAATATAAAATCAATATAGCTTAATAGGATCCAAAGTTGATCATGTGGTAGAAAGGCAGTGAATAGTTCAGATGTTTATTTGGAACCTTCTGCATTTTCATATCAAGTAATGATTTAAGTGCATCGTGTAAAAAGTAAATCTCTACTGTAAAATCATAGTAAGTGTTCAGTTGATGAAAAGCAATTTATTGGAAATATAGATAAATATAGATAAATATAGATAACAATCATTCTTACTTTTGTGTTCGGTATATAAGATGCGACTTTATTGGAAATATAGATAAATATTGATAACAATAAATTTTACTTTTGCGTTCGGTAAATAAGATGCGACTTTATTGAAATATAGATAAATATTGATGACAATAAATCTAATTTTTGTGTTCAGTGAATAAAATGCGACTTTATTGGAAATATAGATAAACATTGATAACAATAAATCTTACTTTTGTGTTCAGTAAATAAGATGCAACTTTATTGGAAATACAGACAAATATCAATAACAATAAATCTTACTTTTGTGTTCGGTAAATAAGATGCGACTTTATTGAAAATACAGACAAATATCAATAACAATAAATCTTACTTATAAGATGAGACTTTATTGGAAAAATAGGTAAATATCAATAACAATAAATCTTGCTTTTTTTGCAGTGACTTTATTGGAAACTTTAATAAATATTAACAACATAAAATCTTACTTTTTTGCTCAGTTAATTAAAAGAGACTTTGTTGGAAACATTTATAAATATAAATAACAATAAATCATATATAAGTATTCAGTAAATTAAAAAGCAAATTTTTTGGAAACAAATAAAATATTAATAACAATAAATCATATCTAAGTGCTCAGTAAATTAGAAAGCAACTTTTTTGGAAACAGATAAAATATTAATAAAATAAATCATATGTTAGTGTTCAGTAAATTAAAAAGCGACTGTTTTGAAAACAGATAAAATATTAATAACAATAAATCATATTTAAGTGTTCAGTAAATTGAAAAGTGACTTTTTTGGAAACAGATTAAATATTAATAACAATAAATCATATTTAAGTGTTCGGTAAATTAAAAAGGAACTTTTTATGTTATAGATAAAATATTAATAACAATAATTGATACTTTAGTATTCAATAGTAATTAAAATGTGACTTTATTGGAAACACAGATCAATATTAATTACATTAAGTCTATAAGGTACGAACATGTATACATAGGGATATATTTATGTTCATTCTGGATGAATACCTAGTAATGTTTTAAAATGGTGGAAGTATGGATATGTGTTCCTGGTTTCGGGAGGAAGACAAGGTGTCATCTCTTTACAATTATCTTAGTTTTTCCTTTAGAGATAATAAAGGAATTACATAAATAAAAGCTTGTCATCGAAAGTGAAACTTGGTGAAACTTTCAACAATTTCTCAGTCATATCACAACACAGTCTACTAGAGACAGTAACATTGTATGAAGTCACATTATACTTACATTGGGTATACTGGACCTAAAGCTATCCTCTAAATTCTGAGTGGTATTAGGGAGGAAGCTTCTTGTACCATTTTTCAAGCTGTGGACTGAACTCGTGACCTTCTGCATGTGAAGCGGACACTCTACCATGGTTTTGCGTTAAAAAAAAATTCATTACAAGATATAAAGATTGTTAAATTTCAAAATTATTTCAAACAGTAAGAAAAAAATAAGAAACCAAAAAAAAAACAAAAAACAATAAGATTAATGCCATTTAAACCACATCTTGATCAAAACCGAGCTGCCTCTCCTGGCATTGTCCTGAAACACTATTTTGTATAATAGAGTGTAAGAACAATTCTTGTTTCATAATCTGTTGATGGAACTAGAAAACATTTTGTTTTTTCGAAAGACATGAAATGTTCAAAATGCTAACACCACACTTTTTTTTTCCAAGTTGAAGCACTGAGTGTTAGTTTCTTTGTAGGAAATATCAACGGTGAGAGACTATGAAAATTTAATTAAAGTTTGAAGTAACTTTCCAATAACAATTAAGGCTTTAGAGTAATTCAAAGACAAATAGGATTTTCAGTGTGTGGAGATGAAGCGAGATTTTTGCGCCAAGAACACATTATTGGTCATTTATTAGATAAAAGCGTTCATTTGGAAAATAAGATTAGGGTTTGTGTTGACAATTACTTCAACATTTATAATTAGAGTTAAAAATAAATTCAAATGACTACAGCATTCCATATAAATGCTAAACATAATTTGGAAGGCTTCTAAGACTATTGATTTGCGGAACTTGAAACACGCTTTTTACACTTGATTTGAATCTAAGAAGTCTGACTTGTGTTTTGAGTAAATTCATTTTTGAAAAATAATTAAAGAAAGTTGGTTTTCGGTAATGTGTGGACATTTATTAAAAAAACGAGAAATAATTTCTCATGAAACAAAATAGCAGACATATTTTTAATTTAAAAAAGAAATCAGCAACAATGAGTGTGCTTTGGAAGCGGTTGTATTCAAAATGGAAGGACCTGAGGGGTCAGGAAAAACACAAAAAGATGGATTTTGCAACAGCTGCTATGATTCTTTTAAAATCGTCAAAAAAACGGAGGTAGGTAAAATTTGTACTATGTCTTATTCTGTAACATCTGACACTATTTTTTTACTACCAACACTATTCTCTGATTACCGACACTATCCTGTGACTACTGACACTAACCTTTGACTACTGACACTATCCTGTGACTACTGACAATATCCTTTGACTTCTGACACTATCCTGTGACTACTGACACTATCCTTTGACTACTGACACTTTCCTGTGACTACAGAAACTATCCTGTGACTACAGACACTATCCTGTGACTACTGACACTATCCTGTGACTACTGACACTATCCTGTGACTACTGACACTATCCTTTGACTACTGACACTATCATGTGACTACTGACACTATCCTGTGACTACAGAAACTATCCTGTGATTACAGACACTATCCTGTGACTACTGATGATATCCTGTGACTACTGACACTATCCTTTAACTACCGACACCAAGCTGTTACTACTGACACTATCATGTGACTACTGACACTATCCTGTGACTACTCACATTGTCCTGTGACTACCAACACTATTCCTTGACTATTGACTCTATCCTATTGCTACATACACTATCCTGTGATTACTGACTCTATTCAGTGACTAGTGACACTATCCTTTGACTACTGACACTATCCTGTGACTACTGACACTATCCTGTGACTACTGACACTATCCTGTGACTACAGACACTATCCTGTGGCTACTGATGATATCCTGTGACTACTGACACTATCCTTTAACTACCGACACCAAGTTGTGACTACTGACACTATCATGTGACTACTGACACTATCCTGTGACTACTCACATTGTCCTGTGACTACCAACAATATTCCGTGACTATTGACTCTATCCTATTGCTACATACACTATCCTGTTATTACTGACACTATTCTGTGGCTCCTGACACTATCATGTGACTACTGACACTATTGTGGAGGGCGTGGTCCAGTGGTAGAGCACTGAACTCATGATCGGAGGGTCGTGGGTTTGATCCTCCGCTAGGGTTTTGTGTAGTGTCCTTGTACAGACACTATCCTGTGACTATCAACACTATCCTGTGAGTACAGACACTATCCAGTGGCTACAGATACTATCCTGTAACTACAGACACTATCAAGTGGCTACAGATATGCTCCTGTAACTACAGACACTATCTTGTGACTACGGACATATTCTGTGACTACAGACACTATCCAGTAGCAACAGACACTATGCAGTGGCTACAGACACTATGTTGTGACTACAGACACTATGCAGTGGCTACAGACACTATCTTGTGACTACGGACCTATTCTGTGTCTACAGAAACTATCCAGTAGCAACAGACACTATCATGTGGCTGCAGACACTATCTTGTGACTACGGACATATTCTGTGACTACAGAAACTATCCAGTAGCAACAGACACTATCATGTGGCTACAGACACTATCTTGTGGCTACAGACACTATCCAGTAGCAACAGACACTATCATGTGGCTACAGACACTATCCAGTAGCAACAGACACTATGCAGTGGCTACAGACACTATCCAGTAGCAACAGACACTATGCAGTGGTTACAGACACTATCTTGTTACTACAGACACTATCTTGTTACTACAGACACTATCTTGTTACTACAGACACTATCTTGTTACTACAGACACTATGCAGTGGCTACAGACACTAGCTTGTGACTACAGACACTATCTTGTGACAACAGACACTATTTTGTGACTACAGACACTATGCAGTGGCTATAGACACTATCTTGTGACTACAGACACTATATTGTGACTACAGACACTATGCATTGGCTACAGACACTATCTTGTTACTACATACACTATCTTGTGACTACAGACACTATGCAGTGACTACAGACACTATCTTGTGACTACAGACATTGAGATAAGAACTCAAGCTTTCAAAAATTCAAAATCCAAAAAGCATCAATTAAACAAAGAATTTACTATATTTACTTGCAGAAATTGCAGCAATTTTAATGTTAAATTCATAGAAAATGTTAGAAATCACAGTTCCTACCAAGAAATTTATGTTTATAGGATTTGTAAAAAAAAAAATATATATTTTGAGTCGGTCATGAGTTTAATTGAAGCATTTGATAAATTTGATCCCAGATCTGCATCATTTGTTGTGAATAGATTGTGTGTATTATGTAACCAAAATAGAGTTGAATCTGACTATCATTTCTGCAGATGCACTGTATAAATATGTCTCAATACAAAATATTTATTTAAAGGCATAGTCAGCTTGCAGCAGGCACACAATAAATAATTAAGGATGTTGACATCAACTAATGATTAGACCATGTTACTGAAAATAGTAAAAATAATAAAAAGAAAATAGTAAAATTCATAAAGGAAGCTACAAGAGTTACTGAAGGAAATGAAAACCTTAAATATCATTTAGTAATTTCATCATTATGGATTTGTTAAAACAGATTAGTATTTTTGTATTTTAAATCATAAGTAAAAGCTGTCCTTGTCATATTTCAATGTGTAATGTTTATATATTGTAAATGGTAAAAGGCATTTGGAATGTTGCCAATCTTGACGCTATTCTTAATGAAATGACATCTTTGCCAAATTGTTGATTAATTCCATCCTAATTGACAGATATTAAAATAGTAACTTGACCATGAATAGTCAAAATTTTATGCTCCCTGAAAGGCGAGCAATATAGCTGATGCTTTGTCCATCCATCTGCCTGTGCCTCCGAATATTTACTGAGAACAAAACTCCAACAATACTGAGAGAATCCAAGACACTTGGAACATACATAGAGGGCAAATGAGCCCGACTGACAGAATTATCTCCACTTCTGTTTGTCAGATTTGGTTATTTTTGCTTGCCAGGAGTATGGAATGGATTCCAACATGACTTGGATCATGGGTAGAGGGCAGTATGTGGCATGAAGAGCAAAAGAACCATCCTTCTTTCTTGAGTTATAACAGAATTATCTCCCCTTTTTTATTTTCTGTTATATACATAGTTGGAGTATATCATCAAAAGCCTAGTAGGGAATCCATCGGGGCTTGGAACATGTGTAGACAGCTATGTTTGGAATTGTAAGAACCCAAAATTCTATCTTGAATCTTTTCAGAATTACCTTCTTGATTACACCCCATTTCCCTTTGCAAACAAAATGTAGCTTATAACTAACAAAATCAAGCACTTGTTGGAGTATATACATCATTTCTACCGATACCCAATGTTTTGTTTGAACACATAAAAACACTTGTTCATGTATATCCATCCTTTCTACCGATACCCAATGCTTTGTTTGAACACATAAAAACACTTGTTCCTGTATATCCATCATTTCTACCGATACCCAATGTTTTGTTTGAACACATAAAAACACTTGTTCCTGTATATCCATCATTTATACCGATACCCAATGTTTTGTTTGAACACATAAAAACACTTGTTCCTGTATATCCATCATTTCTACCGATACCCAATGTTTTGTTTGAACACATAAAAACACTTGTTCCTGTATATCCATCATTTCTACCGATAACCAATGCTTTGTTTGAACACATAAAAACACTTGTTCCTGTATATCCATCATTTCTATCGATACCCAATGATTTGTTTGAACACATAAAAACACTTGTTCCTGTATATCCATCATTTCTACCGATACCCAATGTTTTGTTTGAACACATAAACACACTCGTTCCAGTACACGTATATCCATCATTTCAACAGATACCCAATGTTTGGTTTGAACACATAAACGCACTCGTTCCAGTACATGTATATCCATCATTTCAACCGATACCCAATGTTTCGTTTGAACACATAAATGCACTCTTTCCAGTACATGTATATCCATCATTTCAACCGATACCCAATGTTTCGTTTGAACACATAAACGCACTCGTTCCAGTACACGTATATCCATCATTTCAACCGATACCCAATGTTTCGTTTGAACACATAAACGCACTCGTTCCAGTACACATATATCCATCATTTCAACCGATACCCAATGTTTCGTTTGAACACATAAATGCACTCGTTCCAGTACACGTATATCCATCATTTCAACCGATACCCAATGTTTTGTTTGAACACATACAAGTGCTTGAATCTTTCGAAGACTTTGACAAAAATTATTACACTTTGTTATAAGACAATTATAGCTGATGAGTAATGTGATTTGTTTTTTCACCATTTTGGTGAGATTTGACGTATTTTCTATGTCGAAAAACAGTTGTGCTCAATTCCTTTGTCCATCAAGCAGCTTCAGCAATCTGTTTACAAAAACTTAATCCCCTGTCCTTTTTGCCACTTGCCTCAACTGTTTCTTGTACATTCAGTTGTCAAAGCACTCAAGCAACTTCTAGAACAACTTTTCCACACATGCAAATTTTAAAATAATAAAAAAAAATTCGCAATTATTTGCTGGTTCTGACCTTGACCTTCACACATCATTCTCTCGTGGAAACCAATAAGTATCACCAGGTTTGATCAAATGTACAGTCATGAGTAACATACAGTTTTGAGTAACGTACAGTCATGAGTAACGTACAGTCATTTGTAATGTACAATCATGAGTAACGTACAGTCATTTGTAATGTACAATCATGAGTAACGTACAGTGGTGAGTAATGTACAGTCATGAGTAACGTACAGTGGTGAGTAATGTACAGTCATGAGTAACGTACAGTCATTTGTAATGTACAATCATGAGTAACGTACAGTCATTTGTAATGTACAATCATGAGTAACATACAGTCATTTGTAATGTACAATCATGAGTAACGTACAGTGGTGAGTAATGTACAGTCATGAGTAACGTACAGTCATTTGTAATGTACAATCATGAGTAACGTACAGTCATTTGTAATGTACAATCATGAGTAACGTACAGTGGTGAGTAATGTACAGTCATGAGTAACATACAGTCATGAGTAACATACAGTCGTGAGTAACATACAGTCATGTGTAATGTACAGTCAAGAGTTATGTACAGTCATGAGTAATGTACAGTAATGTGTAACGTACAGTCATAAGTAGCATATAGTCACGAGAAATGTACAGGCATGAGTAACATACAGTCATGAGTAATGTACAGTCATGAATAACATACAGTCATGAGTAACATAAATGCTGAATTACATACAGGCATTGCTTTTAGATGAGCAACAATTCTGTATCAGAATAGCAAGTCAAAGCCAACTTTAAAATATTGTTTATTTTCATTTTATTACATCACAAAACTTGCTTGATTAGTTCAGAAGAATTGCTTGTGGAAAAGTTGCTGAAGTAATCCCATTTTCAGCACTAATTAAACAACAGTAAGAGTGGAAGGTTTTTATGTACTTCTTCCAATCAACAATTTCAACACTGTAGAATGCCTTTAATGGCAATGTTCTTTATTTCCAAAATAATTTCTACATGTTTGTCAATGTATAGTTAGAATCTTGTCTTACCTTCTCAACCAGTTAAATCACTCAGATTTTTTCAAAATATAGCACTAAATTTTACATAGAATGTCATGACTGTCAGGAGATGTTGACCTTTTACCTCAGTTAATGAAATTGCTCCAGGAATTATAAGAAAGTAGATCAACATCGTTCTTAGCCAGTGAGAAGTTACGTGTAATTTTCTCTTACTTTTACAAATATTAAAAACAGAAAATATTGCTTCAAGTTTACATTGTAGAATATTGCAACTGTTGCGAGATTTTCAAACATTTTATTATGAGTACCGGTGGATGAAATTTCGTCTTCACATCTCGCTTAAACATTGGAATACTTCAGGCACGAGTCGACTCCAGTTTCTGACTCAATTAAAAAGTGCGGCAATGTGGAAATTGAATTTTACTCCAAATAAATATTTAGACCAATTCAAATAACATGATACAATCGTGACTACATTCAATATCTCAAAGTAGTGCTGTCAGAAACTTCATGTTGAAGTTGAATTATCAACATATTTAACTAACTCAGGTCGCACCACACTTGTTTTGAAAATATGACTAAACATTTAAAACAATTAAAAGATGAATTATACATATTTATAAAGAATAAAGTGTATACAATTTTTAAACAAACACCAAGCTTTACTGAAAAATAAGTATTTAAAAGAAATGCATCTTACAAGGCTGATATTGGGGCTTTGTGAACATGGTCCTTTCACTACAATATATACATGTATATATAATGGTACAAATAAAATCTGATGTAATTAAAATATTTGCACTACTTTCACAAATATACAAAATATGTTGCTTTTTAATCATTTGTAAGAGTTATGCCCCTTTCAAAAAAAACACTGAAAAATACTCTATTGGAGTATTTTTAGTCACAAAATTTGTATTGTGTAAATTTTATTTTCAACAATAATAGTAATGAAAATATATGAATATTGCCATGGGGCCATAAGGTAAAGCTATTGCTGGAGAAGTATTGAGATATTCTGGAACAATATTCCAATAATGTTGAAGATAAATTTTGCTGCATGGGAGTTTTAATTTTCAATTTGTTTCTGTTACCATGGGAACAAATAGACAAAATTTCAAAATTCTAATGGACAACATAGTCAATTGAGTCAAACTAATATCTTTCTGCAAATAACTAGCAAATTATTTTGCTTTGGAAGATTTAAACTTCAGGAAAACAGCTTAACTTAAATAGTAGCAAAGTTTTATTTTAAGGCTTAAACTTGCAGACTTTCTATTTGTGTGGATATAATTATATAAATACTTGTCCTGCACTGTTTTGATATAGAGATTAATCAAACGTAATTGTTTTATAAAGGCAAGTGTTGCTAACTGTTGGTTACTAAAATGCAATTTTCTGTATTCAAAAATGCTATATTGAAGTTATTGGGACTCCAAATGGTTGAAATGTATCACTTGAAAATTAAACGCTCGTAATGCGTCATAGCCATACCTGAAGAAAATAATAATTATTTTGTTGTGTTATACTACAAAATAGTGATACTACAAAATGATTGTGGATAAAAAAAAAAAAAAATATCATTTAATCTTTAAAGTGAATATATCAGGATTTTTCAAAAGTTTAAAATTTATTTTCCAAGTATACCATGCATATATATATACTCATTCAGACCCCGTTACTGCCAAACAGATATCTATTTAACATGCCAAACTATAATATTGAAAAGGGCTTTTCTATCTTTGGCTATGTGCCTATATCTAAAGTTAGATTAAAATAGATTTCCCACTTTAAATGGCAACATGTTTTGACATATTAAATTGGGCATGTGATTTCAATTTGATTCCAATTTGGTCCATTCTAAGTGTAAACCTGTATAACGGATCAAATTGAAATCAAAATGAAATCGCTCGACTCATTTATTATGTAACAAAATATGTTGCAATTTTAGCCAGAAATCTATTTTAGTCTGACCTAGATGCATAGTCCAAGTTAGGAAATCCCTTTCAATATATATTTTGACATGTTTGGATAGATATCTTTATGACAATATGGGGTCAGTGTGTATATTATGAGATTGATATATACAAAAAAATGTTTTTAGCCAATTTTAAATGATTGAAAAATCCCGAAATACTCCCTTTAAAGAAGCCATCTTGTCTTTTATTCAGATTCCTGTTTTGCATGAGTAGTCTCCATCCAGCAATAAAGCTACCTGTAGTATGTTGAAAATGGCAAGAATTATTCTGTGCTTTAATCATAATGACCTCGTTTCATCTTTCTTAGAAAAATAAGTTTCAGTATTGATATACAGTCAAACCTGTGTTATTGGCCACCTCTATTTAGCAGCCACCTGTCTTAAGCAGTCACATTAGCCATTTCCAATTTCTATGCTTTCAGAGCAAATTAACCTGTATTAAGCAACAACCTGTCTTAAAAGGTCACTTTTGCTCCATCCCTCGGATGGCTGCTTAAGACAGGTTTGTTTGTAATTTCATTTATTTTGTTTCATATTCGAAGAATCCTTTGATTTTGACAGCCACTTTTTAACAAGATCTAGGTGCAGTCGAATACATAAATACTTACTGACAATGTCTCCAAAATCAAAGCCAGTCGTCATTGGCCTACTTGGAAATGTAGGAATTATAACCAGTTATCCGCCTACAACTAAAGTAGTTACTCATCATTCTGATCTTCTAGACCCTACCAAAATCTGATAGAAAGTCTTTAAAAGTGATTGATTGTTCTTTGTTGTTGATTTATCCTAAAACTAATTTCAGATCAAATGAAATCTGACATTGCAAAGGTAGATACTAACCATCATGTCTGTCGTTAGGTTTGTTGCTAGGGGGACGAGAGGGGGAGGGATGAAATGGTATGGTACTGAGTTGAACCTAGTTGGGACTTTGATAGCCAGAATGGACATCTCTTTGATTGTTATCCTGTAAAATGCTATTTAAGTAGGTTTACTTCTTCTAAAACTTTAATTTATCATCTAGATTGCATGTTTATAAGTGCTACTGTAAGTTGTCTTGATGAGTTGTCAGAATAATGACGGCAACGTATTTATTTATGATGTCTTGCTAACGTCCAAGAACAAGGTCAGGGTGAAAATTATATTGAAAGTGAAGCGAATTATTTTAACAATGTGCCGAGAGAATTATAGGTGTAATTTCTGGCTGTAAAATGTCCATTTCTTCATATAAACATATATATATATGAAATTTTGGACGTTAAAGACGCATTTAAAGAGTAAAATATTTATCCAGGATCTACCATTTGACTGAGATAAATGGGAGAAAAAATCCAATATGAGTTTGAGGTTCGGATAGAAAATTCCGTTCCAAGGGATGAATGTTTTGGCAGAGCCTTGTTCCCGCGAAAACAGTTGTCCCAAGGGACGGAATTTTCTATCCAAATGAATGATTCTTTTTCTTGCAAACCAAACATATTGAATACTTTTAACTTAATTTTTCTGTATATATTTACAGCGACCGCTTTTAAGATGTTTAATTATATGATTTACGTCATATATTTTATACGTTACGTCATCTAGATGATTCCAACTTCCACGGGGCCAGAATTTTATCTAAGTCTTAGAGTGAGATAGAAATATGTAACCCCAGTAGAAATGCAGATGCCCTTATCCGGTGTGCAATAAAGGAAAATCTCACCCTCTGGGTCAGAACTACATGCAGGGAAATCACAGAGCCTTGTGCATGCATGCAATTTTGACCCCTCGGATGAGATATTTCTATCCCACATGGCTACTCATGGTTGATTCTTATAATCGTTGTGTCCATCCATTAATGCATTTATGCGTCTGTCTGTGCACCCATCCAGTGTAACCAATTTCTTTCTGTTCAGTAACTCCTGAAAGTGTCTATGTTTGTAACTAGTATTTCTTGTGTATAAACCAAATATGCTATTGTAAAATAATGTCATTCTATTTATAGTTTGACTAGTCCAATATAGGTAACACATTAATATTGAAACTATTGTATTGTATAATCTATACAACTGATAAATATGCTGTCATCCCTAATAGGGTAGGTTCCATCTTAAAATAGAATGATGTTGTTTCAAAATAGCATGTTGGATTTATACCTGTATAATTATAAAGTAGATGTCAAGTTAGATATTTGTCAACGACCGGTCAAATTTTATAGGAGTAATTTTTTAAATGGCCTGTTTTCATCGTGATTTTTGTAAAATAATTGCTGCCGATCGATAAATTGTGAAAATAACTATGTATTTAATCAATTTTTTGTTGTGTGTTCCTGCTTATCTATAAAATACGGGCAAATAAGATGTTTGTCAAATAAGTCGGTCAAAATCTAAAAAAAAAATTTGAATGTTAGTACAAACTGAAACATAACATAAAAAACAAAACAAACTCAAAGTTAATAAATTTTCTAAAGAATCTGGAAAATTTGCCTCTTAATCAGAAGTTTTGTATATACTACATCACAATTTGCATCATTTACATCACATCTGATTTATGTTAAACTGTTACAATGAAATAAAAAATTACAAAAAAAAATAGTTGCTTTGAAAAATGTTCAGTCTTACATAATGGCTAGACTTAGTAGTGCATTTCCCTCTATGACTTTGAAACACACATGCTGGTTGGGGATTGAGTGTAACATAGATTCAAATACATTATTTGTTGTTGCTCTTTGCATTGTTTGTTTTAATAGCAGTCGTTATTTTCCCTTCTCACTTCCTATGAGCAGAGACATAGTCTATGTCTCTGCTATAGACCATTCTTAATATTATCTCATGAATATGCATATCTACACCAGAACAAGGTTAGGAGCACATCCTACCTTATAGCAACACTAGTGTATAATTCACACTGCATTGTTAGTCCCCTACTGGTTCATCCTACCTAGATCAAAAAGTATCCATGCTACATTTGTAAAACTTAGCATGTGTATAGAGGGCAATAAGAAGATCATGCACATCAGTTTTTTTAGTTTTACAAAAATTGTGGTTGCTATGGCAATAAAATTTGTAAACTGGTAGGGGACTTTTGTAAATTGCTTGCAATACTCCAGTATCTTTTTGTATTGGGGTTTAATAGTAGTAGACATGAATAAGACCCTCAGGGGATAAGATAGACTAATAAAAGGAGAATTTCAAGCAAGTGCTGTTGAATGTCTTGTGACAGTAAATAAAGATTTGTATAATCACTGTTTCACAGACTAAAGGGGAATATACTTTATTTCCCATTCAATCAAGAAGTTGACGTTTATCTTGTGTCTGAGAATATCTGTGCACTGGTGACATTGGGGAAATCAGTCATTATAAATGTTATACTTTTACAGGAGATCAGTGAAGGTTATTTTATTGCGTATTTGAGTTTACAGACAGTGGTGATAATTTATTTTTGGCTTCTCTAAATCAAACAATAAGATTATAAAGGAAACATATCATCATAATCCTAACTGAAATCGATATGTTGATTTAAAATCTTGTATTTTTTATTAGACTGTTTGTGCATGTCTAAAGGATCTGTATGTAGTCCCTGAACAATTATGGAGAATTTTGAGGAAACAGGAAACCTGTGATAAGATCATTGCTTCAGCTATATAACCTGGTAGAAGTCACATTTACTAGGCTTTCCCTCATGTCAAATGCTGACAATAAGTAGTATTGGCTGTGACGTGTTTGGTTAAATCCAATTTTGGAAATGCATCAGTTTGCATTGAGCTGCTCTTGTTTATATCCATCATATAATCATTACAATGTTTGAATTACTCCGGGGTTCACTTCTAACTAGCTTAGATGTTCATCTACTTTTTCTTTCCTGGAGCAATTTCATTGGGTGAGGAAGTATGTAAACATCTAATGACAGTCATGACATTCTATATAAAATGCAATGTTCTATTTTGTAAAAATCTGAGAGATTTTTTTATTGGCTGAGAAAGTAGGACATTTAATTATTAGTTATAAATATAACCTGTACAATTGTTAAGATTATTTAACCCTTTAACCCGATACCAGGTTGAAAATATCCGGATGTCTTAATTCTGTGTCTATTATTGTCATATTTTGGCAGATATTGGTACACCAGTAGTTTTCATAATAATGCTACATCCACCCAGATACATTGTTGTGTAAACACTTATTAACCCTTTACTTCATATAGATGCTTTTGGACACCTCTAATATAGACGCCTTTGGACACCTCTAGTATAGACGCCTTTGGACACCTCTAGTATAGATGACTTTAGACACCTCTAATAGAGACGCCTTTGGACACTTAATATAGAAAACTTGAATTATTGGGTGAATTATGCTTATATTGACTGACAGAGTGGAAAACAGTGCAGGAAGTGTTCAGATTGCTCGTTACGAGCAATCTGAACTCTTCCTGCACTGTTACGAGCAATCTGAACACTTCCTGCACTGTTTTCAAAGACTTTCTGTGATTGGTTTTGGGAAAAAGCGTATCTATGGAGTAAAGGTTTAAACCAGTCATACTAGTGGATGGAGTGTTGGCCACTTGCCACCAGAGGTTGCAGGTTCAGTCTCAGACTTGATCTAATTGTCTCTAAATAATATCACTCGGCACTGATTTTACATTATTTTAAATAGCCGCCAGTTTCCCATATGGGCAAGACCGCAGCATGGTCTAGTGGTAGAGCTTCCACCTTGCATGTGGGAGGTTGTGGGTTCAATCCCCAGCTGTGTCATACCAATGACTTTAAAAATGGTACTAGAAGCTTCCTCGCTTGATGCTCAGCATTTAGAGGAGAGTCAACGAGTGACCACTAGTGTCAGTATAATGTGACTGGGTGGGGTATCATACCATGTGTCTGTGGCATGATACTCCAGTGTGACAGTGCTTAGAATACTGTCTCAAGTAGAAACCACTGCGATATGACTGAGAAATTGTTGAAAGCGACGCTAAACACCATACAATAACAATAACCATATGGGCAATGCTCAAAGAAGAGTGTGTCGGTCTTTTTCATTTTGTGGGGGATGGTGCAGGATACAGATAGAAGCACATTGTAAGTTTCCTCTTCTGGGTTCTTTCAGCATGCTCAATGTATAGTGCCATCTCACGGGCCCTCGGTTTAATTCAAAGTCCCATCTGAACGACTGTAATATTTATAGTTGGTCAGCCCCGGGAAACGAACCTGCAACCAAGAGTCTTAGAAGTCTCATGTTCTACTTATTGTGCTGATGGGGCTGATTCCATCTGTCCATATTTTATATTTCTGAACCTCGACAGTGAGTATTCATCTGATTTTGATGAAACATGCTAGGAAATATAAGTACAAAGTAATCATTTAATTCTAAGATTGCCATGTCCCATATAATCAGTTTGGTATGCACTTGCCTGGATTGTTATGTTGTGTTAGTGTTTTGTACAAAACAAAAAACTCATTTGTTGTACAGCATGGTGTATTTTTCAGTAAACAAGCCTATCATTAGTAAATATTGACCTGAAACTGGTTTGTCAACAAGTCGTATCGACAGGTAGTTAAAATGTGGAACCAACAGATCTGTGTGCTTGCTGCCAGAGTTGTTCATTATATAACTGCAATGTTGGGTAAAGTTTTTTATGATTTTCAGCTATTGTATCTGTCTCAGTGAGCAGTCCACATTTTTTTATTAGATAAGTTATCAATGCAACCACTCATTGAATATAAATGAAGATTTGCATGTGTGTTCAGCATCATAATTTAAACGGACAGAGATAAGAACCATAACTCTGGGTTGAATTTTGGCAGAATTTTGTCCCTTTTGGACTTTGGTTAAAGTTTTGAGCTGGTTAAAATTTTTGAGCAGGTACATGTTTCATCAGATTATCATTGAACATGAATGAAACTTCATGTGTGTTAGCATCATCTAGGAACTAATTGAGACAAAAACCATAACATTTTGGCAGAATTATTGCCCTTTCAAGCTTAGACATTTAGTCAGAGGTTTTTAGCAAGTTAAAGTTTGTAGTACAAGTACAAGGCCTTGAGCTTACCATAGATATTTTACATATAGGGTCAGTTTGTGGTCCTGTCTCAAATTTAATCAAAACCATGACCCCATGGGGCAAATTGACCCATTCTAAGGGGTCAAGGTTTTACATAGTATTATACATGTATAGTGAAAACTTAAAAAAATCTTTTTTCTACCAAAGCTAAAGGCCTGGAGCTCAGATATAATTTTCCACTTCTTGTGATTTTTTTGTTGTTTTTTTTTTTAAATAATTTTAATAAAAGTTAAATTTTTTTCTTATTAATTTTTTACTAAAAGCAAAATATCAAAGCTCAAAGCGTGTAATGTTGGAATTTGCCCATGTGGCAGGGGCAGGGTCACAATTTCAAATAAAACTGAGAGAGCTTCATGTTGGAATACTTCACACCAAATTTGATGAATATCTGTCAGGTGATTTCAGAGAGGTTGTTTGAAGCAAATGTTAGTGAATGACAGATGGACGGACGGCAGACACAGGATGATCACAAAACATCACCTATCTGTAAATAGACAGACAAAACATCTCCTGTGAGCTTGTCACTATCTATAAATAGACAGACAAAACATCACCTGTGAGCTTGCCACTATCTATAAATAGCTTGTCACTGTCTATAAATAGACAGACAGAACATCACCTGTGAGCTTGTCACTATCTGTAAATAGACAGACAAAACATCACCTGTGAGCTTGTCACTATCTATAAATAGACAGACAAAACATCACCTGTGAGCTTGTCACTATCTGTAAATAGACAGACAAAACACCACCTCTGAGCTTGTCACTATCTGTAAATAGACAGACAAAACATCACCTGTGAGCTTGTCACTATCTGTAAATAGACAGACAAAACATCACCTGTGAGCTTGTCACTATCTATATATAGACAGACAAAACATCACCTGTGAGCTTGTCACTATCTGTAAATAGACAGACAAAACATCACCTGTGAGCTTGTCACTATCTATATATAGACAGACAAAACATCACCTGTGAGCTTGTCACTATCTGTAAATAGACAGACAAAACATCACCTGTGAGCTTGTCACTATCTATTAATAGACAGACAAAACATCACCTGTGAGCTTGTCACTATCTGTAAATAGACAGACAAAACATCACCTGTGAGCTTGCCACTATCTATAAATAGACAGACAAAACATCACCTGTGAGCTTGC
This sequence comes from Panopea generosa, assembly GCA_029582155.1. Taxonomy (NCBI): domain Eukaryota; kingdom Metazoa; phylum Mollusca; class Bivalvia; order Adapedonta; family Hiatellidae; genus Panopea; species Panopea generosa. Next base: position 56,428,536 of record CM055895.1, read on the forward strand.
CACTATCTATAAATAGACAGACAAAACATCTCCTGTGAGCTTGTCACTATCTGTAAATAGACACACAAAGTATCTCCTGTGAGCTTGCCACTATCTATAAATAGACAGACAAAACATCACCTGTGAGCTTGCCACTATCTATAAAATAGACAGACAAAACATCTCCTGTGAGCTTGTCACTATCTATAAATAGACACACAAACCATGGACTAAAGTGACGTAATCAAACTCTTCATAAATATGTTTTTGATCATAGTGACAATTATTGACCTGTCAATAATCCAATCAGCGATCACTAATTTAGATTTCAGTGTTGCCATTTTTCTAAAAATAATCAGTTGAGCTAAAATGACAAGACAAACTCACTAAAAAACCTACATAACACATGTTTTAGTCCGATATTTGCCTCGGTATTGTGTTATAGCTACCTTTGTTTAAACATTACGGTAGTAACCCATGGTAACAAACACTCATTTTTACGCTTTTACATTTTCACTAAAAATCAAGGTTTTGTAAGCGATTTCAATGTAATGTTTTCTCGTTTTGTAAGCTGCCAATAGGTGTCTGGAGATTTGTTCATATTGATTATGTAATAAACGTGGAAAACAATACAAACATAATTAATGTTTTCTTTCAAAATAAATTTATAACATAATTTTTCATCTTTAATTCTTAATTGCATCTGTTTATGAACTGATGGTATGAGCTGTAACATCAATGTTGGACTGTAAAAAAATGTTTTCAAGATATTAAGCAATAATCAAAGGATAAAATTACGGGGATGGATTGTTGTTTACATATTATTTATAATATAGTATTGTCATTACAAATATGTTTCATTTTTAAAGCATTCATGAGAAATGGACTTCAGTTTGAAGCATTGATAAGATACTAACTTCCGATTAAAACATTTATGAGATATGGACTTCAGTTTAAAACAGAAAGATTGGTATTACAAAATGTTTAAATAGAATTTATCAAGAAATTAATGTAGCATGTTTGTTCAGAGTTTTTTATTGCTTTGTTTATGTTTTTCTTTTTTTTTTAAAAAAAATTATTGCTTGAGAAGCGATGAATAGCCTGTAACTGCCTTTTGCTTCATAAGACAGAATAATCACAGCGATGGAGCTCTCTAATGATATGACGTCAATGCGTCAAGTCCGTAGTTGAAGATACAATTACGTGACAGCAGTAATTTGTCAAGAACTCCGAAAAAACAAAAACATTCATTAATGTCACGTTACACTACATGTTTAAACAGAAACATTCATTAATGTCACGTTACACTACATGTTTAAACAGAAACATTCATTAAAGTCACGTTACATTTATGTCATGTTACACTACATGTTTATAGGAACACATGGAAATTTTAATCAAGTTGTATATTTACATGATATATATTTAATAAGTAGGTAGATGTAGGTGGGTGGTAAGTGGGTAGATAGATTAGGTAGGGTAGGTGGGTAGGTGGATAAGTGGGTAGATAGATTAGATAGGTTAGGTAGGTTATGTAGGTAGGTATTGGGTGGGTGGATAAGTGGGTAGATAGGTAAGATAGGTAATTGGGTGGATGGATAAGTGGGTAGATAGGTTAGTTAGGTAAGGTAGGTAGGTGGGTGGTTGGGTGGGTTAGTGGGAAGATAGGTTAGGTCGGTTATGTAGGTAGGTGGGTGGGTGGCTAAGTGGGTAGATAGGTTAGGTGGATGGGTGGGTGGGTAAATAGGTTAGGTAGGTTAGGTTAGGTAGTTGGGTAAGTGGGTAGATAGGTTAGGTAGGTTATGTAGGTAGGTGGGTGGGTAAGTAGGTAGATAGGTTAGGTAGGTAGGTAGGTTGGTGGGTGGGTAAGTGGGTAAGTAGGTTATATATGTAGATGGATTGGTGAGTGGGTAGATAGGTTAGGTAGGTTATATAGGTAGATGGGTGGTTTGGTGGGTGGTGGGTAAGTAGGTAGATATGTTAGGTAGGTTATGTAGGTAGTTGGGTGGATGGGTAAATGGGTAGATAGGTTATATATGTAGATGGGTGGGGGAGTGGGTAGATAGGTTAGGTAGGTTATATAGGTAGATGGATGGGTAGGTAAGTGAGTAGATAGGTTAGGTAGGTGGGTGGATGGGTAAGTGGGTAGATAGAATAGGTAGGTAAGGAAGGTAGGTGGGTGGGTGAGTGGGTAAATGGGTAGATAGGTTAGGTAGATTATGTATGTAGGTAGGTGGGTGGGTAAGTGGGTAGATATGTTAGGTCGGTTATGAAGGTAGGTGGTTAGATGGTTGGGTAAGTGGGTAGATAGGTTAGGTAGGTGGGAATGTTGGTGGGTAAGTTAGTAGATAGGTTAGGTAGGTTATGTAGGTAGGTGAGTGGATGGTAGGGTAGGTGTGTTGGAAAGTAGGCAGATAGGTTAGATAGGTTATATAGGTAGGTAGGTGGGTTGGTAAGTGGGTAGATAGGTTAGGAAGGTTATGTTGGTTGGTTGGTTTAAGTGGGTAGATAGGTTAGGTAGGTTATGTATTGTTGTTGTTGTTGTTGTATGGTGTTTAGCGTCACTTTCAACAATTTTTCAGTCATATCGTGACGGTGTCTACTTGAGACAGTATTCTGAGCTCTATCACACTGGAGTATCATGCCACAGACACATGGTATGATACCCCACCCAGACACATTATACTGACACTGGGCTGACCAGACCTAGAACTGTCCTCTTAATGCTGAGCATCAAGCGAGGAAGCTTCTAGTACCATTTTTTAAAGTCTTTGGTATGACCCGGCCGGGGATCGAACCAAGTTTATGTAGGTAGGTGGGTGGGTGAGTAAGTGGGTAAATAGGTTAGGTAGGTTATGTAGGGAGGTGGGTGAGTGGATAAGTGGGTAGATGGGTTAGGTAGGTTATGTTTGTAGGTAGGTGGGTGGGTAAGTGGGTAGATAGGTTAGGTAGGTTAAGTTAGGTAGCTAGGTTGCTAATCATGGCTAGGTTGCTGATCATTGCCTCCTCTGTATGAAGAATTTTTATACAAATGAATGGATGATGGAAATCAATCAAATCCTAAAACTGTTCTAGTACACAATAAAAAGTGGAAATTGCCAGCTAGTTCCTGGTTAATTGGACAAAATTGGACCATTTGTGTTGAAACAAATGATCACCAATGAGACACTGTGGGATGAGAAGAGTTCTCAAAAACCTCTTAATTAAACATTATTTCCATTGAAGAAAGCTGGATTTTTTTCAGTGGCAAACACCCATTTATTTTATACTTTTATTTTTTTTTTGAAAATGGATGTATAAACGTATAAACCGGTTGCAGTTCACTGGTTTTAATTTGCGTTAGAGACGATTGATATAGTTTTTGTCATATTTTTCCTATGAATATAATTTTAGGAAACTTTCCAGTATTCAAGCTTAATTTATGTTCATGCAATATCAAAAATGAAAAACACATATTACCGTACAGATTTTTTGGTAATAGTATGTCCTCAGCATTTGGTGAACAAATGTAGATTTTACAAGCAATACAAAAACAATTTTTAAAATTGTTTACATCTAGTATTTAATTAAAACTAATACACAGATGCATGCATATCATAATGATTGTCATGAAAATAGTAATTATAAGCTTGAATTTAACTGTTTAGAGTTTTTAAAACAAAATCATTTCGGCAGAGTTTCAGTTGTTTTTCAATAAAAATATAAAGCGTTTTTTTTAAATATTTTGATATAAGTATGCCATCATTAAAGGCTCATTAAACTTCCGAAACGGTCGTTTTAAATACATATTTCGATCAAAGTTATTTCATTCTTGCTTTTTTAAAAAACAGTCAATAAAGGGTCTACAGGAATGGTTTTGGCAATACTATAAACACATTAAATTACAATCATTTTTATTATTATCAAAAAGTGTGCATTTCGGAAGTTTAAGAGGCTTTAACCTTTTACTTCATATACACCTTTGGTCACACCTAATATAGACACCTTTGGACACGTAATATAGAAGGCTTTTGAATAATTTGGTGAATTATGTTTATATTAACTGACAGAGTGGAAAACAGTGCAGGAAGTGTTCAGATTGCTCGTTACGAGCAATCTGAACTCTTCCTGCACTGTTTTCAAAGGCCTTCTGTGATTGGTGCAGGAAAACGCGTATCTATGGAGTAAAGGGTTAAATAAACTGTAGTTGCAAAATTAAAGCTTTTATACTATATGAGCATATTTGTATGAATATTAAAATTTCTATTATATTTCATATTAAGGTTAAATTGCTATAGACAATTATTTTAAACCAGTATGTATATTTCATATATTGAACATAATATAAGAGACCATTTTCTGACATATCTGTAATAAGTGTGTCATCCGAAATCTGGTCAGTTGTAGTATAATACATTGTGTAGTATGTAGTGACACTGGCTGATCTGAAAAAAGTTGCTTCCCTTCGTGCGCAGAACTGGAATGCATGAAAAACTATAGCAATTGTCCTTAAGTATAACGAATGATGAAGCAGTCTGTTTTTAGAAAGCTATGCTGCCAGCCTTTATGCTCACCATTGATTAAAGCTCCAATGAATATGTATTTTGCTCCCTTCCCAGAGTGCTCTCTGTCTCATCACAATCAAAATCTGGGCATCTGCCTGGACATAGTCGTTTTCTGTGATTTGAACCACAGAGTAATCGGACACCAAATTCCACGGTTTGGAAAAAAAAACACACGGAGCTTTGTGTAAGGTTAAAGAAAATATGTATCAATTGATATAAAAAACAAAATCTTTGAAACCTCAAAGTATTCAGACATTACATGTGTTTTTATAATTCTTGGATAATATTACACAACCCTTGTAAAATGTACAACCAGGCTCATCACCACATGTTATACAAGTTACAAGTAAAATACAGCTGTACATTATAATAATCATGCAAAGCTTTACACAGAGAAATACTCATTATTGACACTCATAAGTTATACTAAGCAAAACAATTTTAAAAAAAAAGAAATAAAAAAGCTTGTTGACAAAAATAAAAATATGCTGATCAAGTGCCAGTGTAAGAGATTGCTTGTGTGAAAATAGTTATGAAAAATTAGTTTAACTTTAATAACTTACAAAACCGTTTGAGCAAACTTGATGAGGAAGTTATATTTTTTTTCTATTACCATTGAAACAAAATAAAGATAAAATTACAAAATGTGCCTTCTCCAGAGCACAATTCTCCAAAACCATTCAAGGTAACATCATGAAACATTGTACACATTCACTTAAAAGGTCAGTTAGTTACCACTATCCATAGTTTTGGTAACCTGGACAACCTTTTATTATAAGATAACACTTGACTTCCACATCTTACAATAATTAAGTTCAAGGCAAGGTGAACCTGTTGCCACTACCCATATTTCTGTTGATCTTGATGTCCTTCTGTTATATTGTTGTTGTTGTATGGTGTTTAGCGTCGCTTTCAATAATTTTTCAGTCATATCGCGACGGTGTCTACTTGAGACAGTATTCTAAGCGCTGTCACACTGGAGTATCATGCCACAGACACATGGTATGATACCCCACCCTGTCACATTATACTGACACTGGGCTGACCAGACCTAGAACCCTCCTATAAATGCTGAGCGTCAAGAGAGGAAGCTTCTAGTACCATTTTTAAAGTCTTTGGTATGACCAGGCCGGGGCCATCTGTTATTAAAATAAAAGCACTTGACATCAACTCTTACAAAATATTCAAAGCAAAGTGTATATATATAAGCTTGTTGCCATTATCTATATTTATGGTGACCTTCACCTACTTCTATTTTAAAATGAGAACTTGACGGCTGCATCTTAAAAATATTCAAGGCAAAGTGAGCCTGTTAAAACAGCACTATCCATATTTATGATGACCTTGACCTCCTATTATAAGATAAGCAAATTAAGTGAGCCCTTTGCCACTTTTTATATTTCTGGTGACCTTGACGTCTGTCTATTATAAAATAAACACTTGGCCTCCATTTATAAAATAATCAAGGCAAATTGAGCCTGTTGCCACTATTTATATTTCTGATGACCTTGACCTTCATCTTCACTCTAACCAGTAGCGTCATTTGCCAAAATTAACATAGACGTAAATATAAGAAGAGACAGCACTGTTGCAATTATTCCATTATTTATTCATCTCAAACAATTAGAGTTGACCCGCTGGAGAACTGCATAAAACTGTTATTGATTTCAATTAAATGCAGGCTTTGTACCAGACAGTACCAATCATATAAATAAAAGAAAATTGTGGCAGCCATCTTTAAAACAAGCAAATTCCCATTAACAAATTTCAGACTTGGACAATTTCTTTCATGAATATAAAACAGAATGTTGCAGATTTTCATTTGCCTTTTCTCAAGCCAAGTTGTTTGATAAGAGCTATTCTGACAGTCTTATGATTATAAAAAGGTGTTACCTTTAATTCTGGCAAAAACCTGTTTCCATATATAACATTTACTGTTTGCAATTTCTGACATCTTGTAACTGCCATCCTTTCTAACACTTATAGAAGATGTCACGATTGGGATTATGTCGGAAATGAGATTTTGATTTTTTGGCTTCCGTTTTTTTTTATTGATGAGTGCAACGCCAAAACTGCGTCATCGACGGATAGATATTAAACTGTAATAAAATTCAACATATTGTTCTTGAAGTGTTTATTTGTCTGTTGGCTATTATGATATGACATACCCTTGTATGAATGTTTTAATTACATTAAGGGAGCTGTTAAATTCAAAGGACATTTAGACGTCGCAGTTTAATATCAGAAGAAAGTGCAATAAATTTTGTCAATATTACGTCTGATTGGAATCGGGGAATGGTGTGGGGTTCAATTATTCATTTGTCAGTGTTGACTACCATCTATTTGTTTGTTCACGCGTGCTATTTGCAAGAGAATTAAGTTGGGATTGGGCGATGGGTTATAAGGTTTGACTGACAAATTAGATTGGAAAATGGCTCGCAGATTCTGAAGGTATTTACAAGTTAGTGTCGCTTCTTGAAATATATTTGATTGGATGCTTGTCTGATGGTAAAGCAAGCTTTGTTTTGTGAATTCGGTAAATTTAATATTTTGTTATTTTATTTATCTATAATTATGGTCATAGTGAATTTGTTAGAAGTTTAAGACTGTAACTATAAGTTATCAGTGACACTTTGTTGCTGTGCAGCGACAGTGACTTTATTTTGTGATCTCAGCATCACTGATTTACTAATCTCTCATGTATGTGCTTTTCGTGATTTGCTAAGACATTCACATTTGTTGTCAGCGTGAAATTTCAAAAGAAAAATTTTTTTTTTTTTTTTTGATACAAGATTATTCTTTCACGAACTCCTTAAAAGCGTAGAACGTATTCGAAACTGTACAAATTCTAAATGGAATTATGTGATCACGAGGAAACAATGAATTTCAAATGGAGGAAATAAAATGCCAACATTACTGACTATGCTTCCGAACTAAGAGTGATAAAAACGTTACAAAGACAAAGTAATTCTTGACAATTAAAGAGAGAAGAAATCGTTTACTAGACAAAGACAATACTAGACAAAACTTTATGTAGTGAAGAAACTAGAATTAATGTAAAAATTGTAGAATGTGGTTTTCTTTGTATAAATGTTGTTTTGAAATGTGATTTTTTTTATTTTATGATCCTAAATGAAAAGGTGTAAATTTCGTCTTCATCAATATTTCATTTGAAAAATACTGATCTACATGGACTGTGAAATACATTTAAAATATCTGATAGTTCTGATATTTCCATCAGTTTGTCTGTTTTACTGCCTAATCCAGGAATTGAATTTTTTTTAGTATTTCTATTAGAAAGTACTGTTTGTCTGTTCTACTGTGAAATCGAGGAATTGAAAATGTTCTAATATTTCTATCAGAAAGTACATTTGACTGTTCTACTGCAAAATCGAGGAATTGAAAATGTTCTAATATTTCTATCAGAAAATACATTTGTCTATTCTACTGTGAAATCGAGGAATTGAAAATGTTCTAATATTTCTATCAGAAAATACATTTGTCTGTTTTACTGTGAAATCCAGAAAGTGAAAACTAATACTTCTGTCAGAAAATACTGTTTATGTTCTACTGCAAAATCCAGAAATTAAAAAAAATCTTATATTTTTATCAGAAAAAACACTATTTGTGAAATAAAGAAATTGAAAAATTCTATTTCTATTAGAAAATACTGTTTGCTCCACTGAATAGTGTACAAAAATCTGATTACATACATTTAGTGTTGATTTACGAGGAGTGGCTATAGAGATTAAATCCAACAATAACATTATATATTTTGTGTTATAAAACAACAAACTGTGCTGCTCATGTTACCAAACACAATGAGATTCAAAACAGCCTGTAGGGTCATCACGTATATTCTTGGAATATTCAAGAAACAACGAAGACAAAAAACACTACAGTTAAAGAAGACAAGAAGGTGAGGAGTGTTACTTTTTCGTAGTTATGGTAATGTAATAAAATTGGATTTAAAGACCCTGAAGTTACAATATCTTCACCATTTTCCGCTGTCTAAAGTCAAATTTCCACAAGCTAATTTTTTATCATGCGAAGTGAAAATTTTATTTGCATGTTTTTACACCATATTTATTATGACACCATGTGATGCTTATTTTTCTTATTAATACAAAACACATATTATAAAAATATGATAATTTGCTAGAAAAATGTGCCAATTGGTATGAAAAAGGGAGGTAACTACATGTTAGGTATATCATTAAATATGAACAGAGGTTATGGGACTTTGATAGCAGGCCTATAATAAAAATAGAGTTGACTGTAATGGAAATTAATATTCAGAACATCATGCAAGTGTTCTGTCTCCAGGGAAACTGATTATACGATAAACATGTCTGATGATTTACCCTGAGAGAACTGTCATAAAATTATATATAACAATATAATGCTATACTTAATCAAGATATCTGTTTTGGAAACATGTGGCTCTGAAGTTCATAATGGTTCACCCACAGTTGGATGTAATATTATGTCTGAACATAAAATTCTGCAGATTGATCTACAGTTGGAGTGTGATACATTTGAAGATTGCAGTACATCTGTTTAGATTCTGCAGTAACGTTCCTATTCAAGGATAATGCCCACATGAGTATAGCGCACATCCACGTTTTAAGACCTAAATTTAGGGCCAAAAAAAATCTTGTGTATTTAAAGCAGTGCCTGAGTGTCCACACAAGAAGTTCACATAAATTTTTGACTTGTATAAATTTTTTAAAATATGAAAATATATATGAAGTATATTTGAATAAAAGGTTCTCGGTAGGTAAGTCATAATCTATAATAGATCTTCCATACATGATGAAATTGTCTTGAAATTTACACCTGAATATATGGTCTCCAAAATATCTCTGAATCGATTGCTATTGGACAAAATTACCTTGGAAAAAAAATTTAAATCATCTTTTCTTGCATAAAAAATAGGATTTGCATCCCGTAAAATTGGAAAAAAAAATGAGCACTTAATATGTAAGTAGGAACATTACCTAAACAGAATGGCCATATGTAATGTTGAGAGAACGTGTGACCAGACCCTCTTGCCTGTAATATATGCTCAATATATCATGCATTAATGCAATATGTGTTGATATTGCAAAGATATATCAATGGGATTTTACTGGGATTTCACCGGGATCTTGCTTCGGGATCTTGCTTATCAGATTAATGTTAAGATTGCAGGCTTCGGAAATATTGTAGCGAATTCAAAGACTGCGGTCAATTTTCAGTTTTAATTATAATTTAATCGTTCTTCCTCTCAGAAGTCATTCCTTCATGTTAATTGGGGGCCACGGCGTGGTCTAGTGGTAGAGCGTCCGCCTTGCATGCGGAAGGTCGTGGGTTCAATCCCCGGCCGGGTCATACCAAAGACTATAAAAATGGTACTAGAAGCTTCCTCGCTTGACGCTCAGCATTTAGAGGAGAGTTCTAGGTCTGGTCGGCCCGGTGTCAGTTTAATGTGACTGGGTGGGGTATCATACCATGTGTCTGCGGCATGATACTCCAGTGTAACAGCGCTTAGAATACTGTCTCAAGTAGACACCGTCGCGATATGACTGAAAAATTGTTGAAAGCGATGCTAAACACCATACAAAAACAACAACAACAACAATCCATGTTAATTGTTTGAGATGACTGTGACAGGAATGGATGTTGTGTATTAAACTGCTTTTCTCATTGATAGTTGACCACATTATGCCTTGCATGATGCCCTTTCAAATTATTTTCTTTTATTGCCACCCGAAACAATGATTACTTGAAAATCATTTCTTCTAATAGATCATTCTATAACAACATCTTTTATACACTGTGACCTTCAATGTTAAGTTTTGATAAAATAATATTGCAAGCATTATCCAATACAACAACTTATTGTCTGAATAATCCTGGTAAATGTATTAACCCTTTACCCCATAGATCCGCGTTTTCCCCGCACCAATCACAGAAGGCCTTTGAAAACAGTGCAGGAAGAGTTCAGATTGTTTGTAACAAGCAATCTGAACACTTTCTGAACTGTTTTCCACTCTGTCAGTTAATATAAACAAAATTCAACCAATAATTCAAAAGCTTTCTATATTAGAGGTGTCCAAAGGTGTCTATATAAGAGGTGTCCAAAGGCGTCTATATGAAATAAAGGGTTAACATGACATTGACATGACACAGGATGTCAATCAAACAAATCAATAATCCAATAAGTGATCTCTCGATATTGGTTGCTTTGCCACCATTTTCCTTAGACAAGCTGATGATGTCTAAGTTAACACTACATTGAATTGACTTGGACAAACAATGCCATAAGGGTAGTTGGCGGAGCGGTAATCTTTCTCGTATTGGGTCAATTATATTGGTAGAGCAGCTTGTATTTCACAGTCTCTGACATCACTTTCATCATCCATCATGTCATAAATGTATTTCTCTGATGCTGCCATGTGAAGAGTCATGTTGCAGAATCATGCTACAGGCACATGATCTGATGATGCCCTAACAAGATGCTTCATTGATTGCATCTTCTATCTGTCCCCATTTCCCCACGACAATGCTCTTTTCTCTCATTAATTTGTTCTCTGTTTTCAAAGAGCATCAAATGGCATTCTTCCATTCTATTACATGCAAAAATGAATTTCAGCAGACAGTTTCTTCTTGGACTAAGTGACACAGATTAGTACTTTCTATTTATGTCCATATTTATTCAATTATTCAATTTGTCTGTCCAGCTTGTTATCCTCAGAGACTTGCATTGTTTCCATAGAGATCTCTTAATCAGTTAGCATGAAAGAGAATTGAATTTGAGAATTATCTCCCTGTGCACTAAATGGTCTCATACATTATTCTGTTATATCTGTTTAGGTAAACACCAGGGGGACTATGGCCCAGATTAATTCTATCCTTGTTATTTATGTATCTGATGTACCCAAAGTCGGAAAATCAAAGACATTTCCTGCAGGTCTTTATCCATGGTGCCTACCACCCACACCAATGCTCCTCTCTTTGTCACACAGCCTTTGCATGATTGGGGTGCCTGTCTATATCCATCTGGCTTGCCTATACATATCACACTTAACCCATTGCATTTGTCACACATTTCCATGGACTCATACTTCTTCCATCTCTCTGCCTTATCTACATCTATTACACTTACCTACTTACATTCCTCATACTACTCCAATCTCTCTCCTATCTACATCTATCACACTTACCCTAATACATTCCTCACACTTCTCCCATCTCTCTGCCTTATCTACATCTGTCATACTTACTCTCATACATTCCTCACATTTCTCCCATCTCTCTGCCTTATCTACATCTTTCACACTTACTCTCATACATTCCTCACACTTCTCCCATCTCTCTCCTATCTACATCTATCACTCTTACCCATTTACATTCCTCACACTTCCCCTATCTCTCTCCTATCTACATCTATCACTCTTACCTTCATACATTCCTCACACTTCTCCCATCTCTCTCCTATCTACATCTATCACACTTACCCTCATACATTCCTCACACTTCTCCCATCTCTCTCCTATCTACATCTATCACTCTTACCCACTTACATTCCTCACACTTCTCCCATCTCTCTCCTATCTACATCTATTACACTTTCCCACTTACATTCCTCACACTTCTCCCATCTCTCTCCTATCTACATCTATCACTCTTACCCACTTACATTCCTCACACTTCTCCCATCTCTCTCCTATCTACATCTATTACACTTTCCCACTTACATTCCTCACACTTCTCCCATCTCTGTCCTATCTACATCTATCACACTTACCCTAATACATTCCTAACACTTCTCCCATCTCTCTCCTATCTACATCTATTACACTTACCCTAATACATTCCTCACACTTCTCCCATCTCTCTGTCATACCTAAATACATATTTCTCACACTTCTCCCATCTTTTTGTCTTATCTACATCTTACACACTTACCCTTTTACATTTCTCACACTACTCCCATCTCTCTGTCTTATCTACATCTATCATACTTACCCTCTTACATTCCTCAAATTTCTCCCATCTCTCTGCCTTTTCTACATCTATCACACTTACCCTAATACATTCCTCACAATTCTCCCATCTCTCTCCTATCTACATCTATCACACTTACCCTAATACATTCCTCACACTTCTCCCATCTCTGCCTTATCTACATCTATTACACTTACCTTAATACATTCCTCACACTTCTCCCATCTCTCTGTCATACCTAAATACATTTCTCACACTTCTCCCATCTTTTTGTCTTATCTACATCTTACACACTTAACCTTTTACATTTCTCACACTACTCCCATCTCTCTGTCTTATCGACATCTATCATACTTACCCTCTTACATTCCTCAAATTTCTCCCATCTCTCTGCCTTTTCTACATCTTTCACACTTACCCTCATACATACCTCACACTTCTTCCATCTCTCTGCCTTATCTACATCTATCACACTTACTCTCATACATTCCTCACACTTCTCCCATCTCTCTGCCTTATATACATCTATCACACTTACTCTCATACATTCCTCACACTTCTCCCATCTCTCTGTTTTATCTACATCTATCATACTTACACTCTTACATTCCTCACATTTCTCCCATCTCTCTGCCTTTTCTACATCTATCACACTTACTCTCATACATTCCTCACACTTCTCCCATCTCTCTGTCTTATCTACATCTATCACACTTACTCTCATACATTCCTCACACTTCTTCCATCTCTCTGCCTTATCTACATCTATCACACTTACCCATTTACATTCCTCACACTTCTTCCATCTCTCTGCCTTATCTACATCAATCACACTTACCCACTTACATGCATCACACTTCTCCCATCTCTCTGCCTTATCTACATCTATCACACTTACTCATTTACATTCATCACACTTCTATCATCTCTCTGCCTTATCTACATCTATCACACTTACCCATTTACATTCCTCACACTTCTTCCATCTCTCTGCCTTATCTACATCTATCACACTTACCCTCATACATTCCTCACACTTCTCCCATCTCTCTGCCTTATCTACATCTATCACACTTACTCTCATACATTCCTCACACTTCTCCCATCTCTCTGCCTTATCTACATCTATCACACTTACCCATTTACATTCATCACACTTCTATCATCTCTCTGTCTTATCTACATCTATCACACTTACCCTCTTACATTTCTCACATATTTCACTTCTCCTTCTCTCATACTTTCACTTTAGAATTCTTGCTTAAAATCTGAAGGTAAAATGAGTGACATATGAAACCATTGTGTACTGTGAGAAACTCTTAAGTCTGTTCAGGGTCATCTTTGTTTGCATCTCAGTCATCAGTTATCAACACAACTCCAAAAAGAATAAACCAACATCAAGGTGGAATTTTCTGAAATAGAAATTCATTATGAAGGTGTAATAATATCAATCCATTGGCAACACAAGATACCAGAGATTTAACATTTGTCATATTGAGAAAAAAAAACCTGAATAATTGATTAAATCTGTCATCTTTTATTTGAAGGAGACTGGAATAATTTGTAAATATTGGTTTAAGAAATTGATTTTGACATTGGAGTGAAGAGTTATTAAGAAGATTGACCACAGATTTAAACAAAATTTAATAAAGAAAATAACATCAATCATTTATCATGGTTTAAAAATAATTTTTTTATTCCTTTTTGGCCATATAAAGGTGCTGTTTGGCCAAGTTTCAAAGGTGTCGTTTAGCCTAATGTTCAAGGTGCTGTTTGACCTTTAAGTCTTTATATGACAACTCATACCCTCTTAAATGTGAGGAATGACCTTGCCACTTTACACGGGCCAGTTGGAACCCATAAACTCTTAGATGTAAGGAATGACCTTGCTGCTTTACCCAGCCCTGTTGAAACCCATAACCACTTAAATGTGAAGAATGACCTTGCTGCTTTACCCAGGCAAGTTGGAACCCATAACCTCTTAAATGTGAAGAATGACCTTGCCACTTTACCCGGGCCAGTTGGAACCCATAACCTCTTAAATGTGAGGAATGACCTTGCCACTTTACCCGGTCAAGTTGGAACGCATAACCTCTTAAATGTGAGGAATGACCTTGCCACTTTACCCGGGCCAGTTGGAACCCATAACCTCTTTAATGTGAGGAATGACCTTGCCACTTTACCTGAGCCAGTTGGAATCCATGTCCTCTTAAATGTGAGGAATGACCTTGCCACTTTACTAGAGCCAGTTGGAACCCATAACTTCTTAAATGTGAGGAATGACCTTGCCACTTTACCCGGGCCAGTTGGAACCCATAACCTCTTTAATGTGAGGAATGACCTTGCCACTTTACCTGAGCCAGTTGGAATCCATGTCCTCTTAAATGTGAGGAATGACCTTGTCACTTTACTAGAGCCAGTTGGAACCCATAACTTCTTAAATGTGAGGAATGACCTTGCCACTTTACCTGGGCCACTTGGAACCATAACTTCTTAAATGTGAGGAATGACCTTGCCACTTTAACCGGGCCAGTTGGAACCCATATCCTCTTAAATGTGAGGAATGACCTTGCCACTTTACCCGGGCCAGTTGGAACCCATAACCTCTTAGATGTAAGGAATGACCTTGCCACTTTACCCAGGCCAGTTGGAACCCATAACCTCTTCAATGTGAGGAATGACCTTGCCACTTTACCCGGTCCATTTTGAACCCATAATCTCTTAAATGTGAGGAATGACCTTGCCACTTTACCCAGGCCAGTTGGAACCCATAACCTCTTTAATGTGAGGAATGGCCTTGCCACTTTACCTGAGCCAGATGGAACCCATATCCTCTTAAATGTGAGGAATGGCCTTGCCACTTTACCAGGGCCAGTTGGAACCCATAACCTCTTAAATGTGAGGAATGACCTTGCCACTTTAACCGGGCCAGTTGGAACCCATAATCTCTTAAATGTGAGGAGTGACCTTGCCACTTTACCCGGGCCAGTTGGAACCATAACCTCTTAAATGTGAGGAATGACCTTGCCACTTTACCTGGGCCAGTTGGAACCATAACCTCTTAAATGGGAGGAATTTCCTTGCCACCATACCTGGGCTAGTTGGAACCATAACCTCTTAAATGTGAGGAATGACCTTGCCACTTTACCCGGGCCAGTTGGAACCATAACCTCTTAAATGGGAGGAATTTCCTTGCCACCATACCTGAGCTAGTTGGAACCATAACCTCTTAAATGTGAGGAATGACCTTGCCACTTTACCCGGGCCAGTTGGAACCATAACCTCTTAAATGGGAGGAATTTCCTTGCCACCATACCTGGGCTAGTTGGAACCATAACCTCTTAAATGTGAGGAATGACCTTGCCACCATACCCGGGCCAGTTGGAACCATAACCTCTTAAATGTGAGGAATGACCTTGCCACTTTACCCGGGCCAGTTGGAACCATAACCTCTTAAATGTGAGGAATGACCTTGCCACTTTACCTGGGCCAGTTGGAACCATAACCTCTTAAATGGGAGGAATTTCCTTGCCACCATACCTGGGCTAGTTGGAACCATAACCTCTTAAATGTGAGGAATGACCTTGCAACTTTACCCGGGCCAGTTGGAACCCATAACCTCTTAAATGTGAGGAATGACCTTGCCACTTTCCCCAGGCCATATGGGACCTATAATTTCTTAAATGTGGAGAATGACCTTGCCACTTTACCCGGGCCACTTGGAACCATAACCTCTTAAATGTGAGGAATGACCTTGCCACTTTACCCGGGCCAGTTGGAACACATAACCTCTTAAATGTAATGAATTATGCTCTATCACTATTGCTTAATATATTATTTTAGCCTTGAAATTTAGACAAGAATTTTTAAATGTAAATAAAAATATAACACAAAAAATTTCCATATCATTATGCCTGTGAGTATTTTAATCACTTTTATTGACATACATTACATATCTATATGTAAATCACTTGATCCATTCATAATCATGTTGCTATGCATGTATATTGTATGCCATTTTATGATGATGAGCAATGTTAGCTTTTTTCTGAGCACTGTATACTATAAATAGGCAAGAGTTAAACTCACAATCTCCTGAATGCAAGGAATAATGCCAAAGGTGAAGCCCATGACCTGAGACCTAGACCATGTTGGAACCCACAAAACCCAAGTGAGGAATAATATCTAACCACTAATCCTAGGCCAGGATTGAACCCAGGAAATCCAAGTGATGAATAATGCCCTGCCACTAGTACTAGGTCTGGGTGGAACAAACAACCCTCTGAATGTGCGGAATAGTCTTACCACTAGTCCTAGGTCAGGGCAGAACCCAGAAAATCCAAGTGATGAATAATGCCCTGCCACTAGACCTAGGTCAGGGTAGTACCCAAGAAACCCATATGAGGAATAATGCCCTGCCACTAGACCTAGGTCAGGGTGGTACCCAAGAAACCCATATGAGGAATAATGCCCTGCCACTAGACCTAGGTCAGGGTGGTACCCAAGAAACCCATATGAGGAATAAAGCCCTGTTACTAGACCTAGGTCAGGGTAGTACCCAAGAAACCTATATGAGGAATAATGCCCTGCCACTAGACCTAGGTCAGGGTGGTACCCAAGAAACCCATATGAGGAATAATGCCCTGCCACTAGACCTAGGTCAGGGTGGTACCCAAGAAACCCATATGAAGAATTATGCCCTGCCACTAGACCTAGGTCAGGGTAGTACCCAAGAAACCCATATGAGGAATGATGCCCTGCCGCTAGACCTAGGTCAGGGTGGTACTCAAGAAACTCATATGATGAATCTATATGCCCTGCCACTAAACCTAGGTCAGGTTGGAACCCAGGAAACCCAAATGAGGAATAATTCCCTGATGCTAGACATAGGTCAGGGTGGAGCCCAAGGAACCCAAGTGAGCAATCATGCCCTGCCAGTAGACCTTGGTCTTGGTAGAACCCACAACCCTCTGAATGCATGGAATAATTTCTGATCACTAGACCTAGGTCAAGGTGGAACCCAGAAAAGCTAAGTGAGGAATAACGCCTTGGTCAGGGTGGAAACCAGGAAAGCCAAGTGAGGAATAATGCCCTATCACTAGACCTAGGTCCTCTGAATGTGTAGAATTATGTCTTACCACTAGACCTAGGTCAGGGTGGAACCCAGGAAATCCAAGTGAGGAAAAATTCCCTGTCACTAGACCTAGGTCAGGGTGGAACCCAGGAAATCCAAGTGAGGATTAATGCCCTGTCACTAGACCTAGGTTCTTTGAATGTGTGTAATTATGTCTTACCACTACCCCTAGGTCAGGGTGGAACCCAGGAAAGCCAAGTGAGGAACAATGCCCCATCACTAGACTTAGGTCAGGGTGGAACCCAGGAAATGGACGTGAGGATTAATGCCCTGTCACTAGACCTAGGTCCTTTGAATGTGTGTATTTATGTCTTACCACTATACCTAGGTCAGGGTGGAACCCAGGAAAGCCAAGTGAGGAACAATGCCACGTCACTAGACATAGGTCCTCTGAATGTGTAGAATTATGTTTAACCACTAGACCTAGGTAAGGGTGGAACCAAGGAAAGCCAAGTGAGGAACAATGCCCCATCACTAGACCTAAGTCCTCTGAATGTGTGGAATTATGTCTTACCACTAGACCTAGGTCAGGGTGGAACCCAAGAAATCCAAGTGAGGAATAATGCCCTGTCACTAGACCTCGACAGTAGTATCTCACAACAAATATGCTGTGACTACAAAACTGATATATACCAACAGTAGATTCACAATTGCGAACAAATGGACAAGACCATTAGAGTTAATAACAAATAACGGAACCTACTGGTTCTCATTATCAGGTGATCCATTCAATCACTGACAAAGTTAATATATGCGAAGAAATCCTCAATCCAGTTATTGTATATTTACATTAATGGAATTGTTATTATATTGGTATTCTCTATAGATATGATATTGCAATTACGGAATATCAACAAAGGAAGAAACATCGTGAATACCATCTATTATTATAATGATCAATGCAACAGCTATAGATTGTCCCCGATTGTTCATTTGTTGTTATGATGTATAAGTATGTACAGCGACTGTTAATGTTTGTCATCTATGTATGTTGGGTTTAAAATTACTAAATTCCTAAAGAGCCAAGCGACATATTACAGCTATCATTTAAATGGAGATTATTTTTGTTTTTATATATTTATATTAAGTTGAGGCAATTAATTTGTATCTATTTAGATATTATATTAAAACAGTATTTATTTAAAAAACTATAAGTGTTTGGAGTAAATGTGTGAGTGAGTCGGTTCCTTTTAACATGCTAACTTTAATTAAATTGTTTTAAAGATTAATTCCTTTGGATTTAATATGCAAACTGATATTCAAAAGTTGGTGGACAACCAATCAGTGGACTTCGTGTACTTTGTGTTACAGGAACAAAATTAGATGTTCATTAGAAGTACTTCGATGAAAAAAAAAGTTAAACTGATGGTTAGATGGATCAACATGGTTGTTGTAGAGTTTGGTATTTGTTATCTTCATGTTGACAGGCTTATTTAATCTGTGCATTTCTGTACTCCCCATGACTTTGCTGTATTCCCGATGACTTAGTTGTATTCCCACTGACTAAGCTGTATTCCCCATGATTTGGTTGCGCTATATTACCCATGACTTAGCTGTATTCCCAATAACTTAGCTGTACTTCCAATCACTTAGCTGTACTCCCCATGACTTACCTGTACTCTCCAAGACTCAGCTGTACTCCCCATGACTTCGCTCTATTCCCCATGACTTAGCAACTGTACTCCCCATGACTTAACTGTATTCCCAATGACTTACCTTTATTCCCCATGACTTAACTGTACTCCCCATGACTAAGCTGTATTCCTCATGACTTAGCTGTATTCCTCATGACTTAGCTGTACTAACAATAAATTAACTGTACTCCCCATGACTTAGTTGTACTCCCCATTATTTAGCTGTGTTCCCCATGACTAAGCTGTATTCCCCATGAATAAGCTGTACTCCCCATGACTTAGCTGTATTCCTCACGACCAAGCTGTTCTCCCCATGACATAGCTGTACTCTCCATGACTTAGCTGTACTCCCCATAACTTAACTGTACTCCCCATGACTTAGCTGTACTCCCTATGATTTAGCTGTGTTTCCCATGACTAAGCTTTATTCCCAATGACTAAACTGTTCTCCCCATGACTTAGCTGTATTTCCCATGGCTTGGCTGCATTCCCCATGACTTAGCTGTACATCCCATTACTTAGCTGTATTCCCCATGACTAAGCTGTATTCTGCATGACTTACTGTATTCCCCATGACTTAGCTGTACTCCCCATGACTTAGCTGTACTCCCATTGACTTAGTTGTACTCTCCATGACTTAGCTGTATTCCCCAATACTTAGCTGTATTCCCCATGACTAAACTGTTTTCCCCATGACTTAACTGTATTCTCCATGATTTAACTGTACTCCCCATGACTTAGAGATGTCTCAAGATTATTGAATACCATATACATGGACTGTGAAACCAAAATAACAAAATTACATGTATATCAGGTGACTGTAAAAGGTTTTCTCGGAATGTTAATTACATGTATATCACATGACTGTAAAAGGTTTTCTCGGAATGTTTATTACATGTATATCACGTGACTGTTAAATATTTCCACAGAATGTTAATTACATGTATATCACATGACTGTAAAAGATTTTCCTTGGAATGTTAATTACATGTATATCAGGTGACTGTAAAAGGTTTTCTCAGAATGTTAATTACATGTATATCAGGTGACTGTAAAAGGTTTTCTTGGAATGTTAATTACATGTATATCACATGACTGTAAAAGGTTTCCACAGAATGTTAATTACATGTATATCACATGACTGTAAAAGGTTTCCTCAGAATGGTAATTACATGTATATCACATGACTGTAAAATATCTCCAGAGAATGTTAATTACATGTATATCACATGACTGTAAAAGGTTTTCTCGGAATGTTTATTACATGAATATCACATGACTGTAAAATATTTCCACAGAATCTTAATTACATGTATATCACATGACTGTAAAAGGTTTTCTCTGAATGTTAATTACATGTATATCACATGACTGTAAAAGATTTTCCTCGGAATATTAATTACATGTGTATCAGGTGACTGTAAAAGGTTTTCTCGGAATGTTAATTACATGTCCATCACGTGACTGTAAAAGATTTCCTCGGAATGTTAATTACATGTATATCACGTGTCTCATTAAGGTTTTCGCAAATTAAATGGTATTCAATGAAACAAAAGTACTTTTCTCCAAATTGCTGAAGCATATGTTAATAAAATAATAATATCATAATGTAAATAATGGTGTAAGTAGTCGAACAGTAATAAATAAAACTACCGGTATATAATGGGAAAAAAAACCCAGATCTTTTGTAGATGGGTGTGAAAATAATTATAGTCAAAAGCAATGACTAGCTGAGCTCATGTTAAAAGTAACACATATCACAATTGTATAGATACGATTTATATATATAAACAAATTATTAATGTCTGAAACAAAGAGCAACATGGTCAAGGTGTCTATATGTAGCAGCGGCCCCCACCAACCAGTCAGTCATGTGTGACTTTTTGACCTGATTTCCTTGGACCTATTCGATTTGCTTGTGAATTTTGACTTTACTGGGGATTCATTTAATAATAATTTTATTGCTACAGGTTTATTTCCGTATGAACTAAATTTTCAGACAATATACACAATGAATCTGTTTATTAGAATATATATTAAAATATGAAATTTACAAACTTGTGTTGACATAATATCAATAAATTCAGGTGACCGATTATAACTTTAGTGTGTGTAGATGATTATAATATATTCAATTCAACATCAATAATAGAACAGCAACTTTTTATTTGATTTAGAGAAATAGGCTCACTGACATTAATAGCACAATCACTCACATGGACTGAAAATCTGATCAATTTTACTAAAATAATTAAATGTCAAAATTTGATTTCCAGGAAAAAAACATGGGATGGATTTTGTCTGACATTTAATTATATATTTTTTATTAATAAAACTAACATGTTTGATTGGTGCTACTGTTTGGGGCTCGGAGATTTATTGGAAAGTGTTTTTGGAGTTTCCAATCTTGAGTTTGAATGATATGATGTGTCTAAAGAAGAAATGTGAATTTCGAAAAGGCCGAAAAAAATCTTGATGGTTTTATTGTGGTAATTGAGGAGGATGAACCGACTGAAGCAGAGATTTCTGGCAGCTTTACACGTTTCAAAAGATACGGCTGATGACATAAGTGATGTCAGGTATAGATATGTAACTATTTCTATGATCAATTTCTATTTTTAGCTCATCATTTTGAAATAAAAAGGAAGAGTATATTATCATCACCTTGGTGTCATCTTGTCTTCATTGTCCAATTCATAATTTATGTTTTAGTTTCGTTGTCTTCTCTATTTCAAAGCAAACACATTACGTAACTGTGATTAAACTTTATTAACACGTTCATAAACAAGCCTTGTATATAGCTAATATGCCTAAACTTCCTTACTTTAGCTCTAAAACATTACGTTAAAATCTCTTGTTTTAATAAACTCTACTATTATATACTTTTTCTCTTTTTCAAAACAAACTACAATGCTTAAGTTACTACACTTCATAAACACATACATATCATGTTATACAAACAATGTATATAGCTAAGTTACCTACAGTTTTCACACTTTAGGCTAAGAAACCTTAGGCTGAAGTTTTTTGTTTAGCTTTGGTTTGATTTTTTTGAAGAATCTGTTTTTTCTTCAGTAATAGAATTGATTCTGTACATTGATCACTATCATGATAGAAAAGTTTATATCACTGACCTTGACCTGTGTAATGTACTTAAAAAAAAAAGATCCCCTCCTCCTTTCAATGAAACATATTGTTTTTGTGATTTCCGTCTCTCTGTCAAAATATCGTCCACAGAATTCCTTCATAATCCAATTTGCTTTCCAGTTTAATAATTTTAAACCGATTTACAGCTCTTTGCATTTTCAGAATTAGATATCTTGTCTGGAGAGCTCTTCCAATGTGCTGGGAAGGTACACATTCCTTTTGTGTTCCAGTATATTGTTTTGCATTTTCGAAATTGAAATTCTTATCCAAAGAAATTCTTTCACATCTGTAGTCAGTTTAGAAACAACCTGCTGGAAAGGATCAGCATGAGTTCAAGTTGCTCACATAGTTTTTGTGTTCAGGTTCATTGATTTTTAAATTACTGTTCTTTGCATTTATGAATTAAAAACCTTGTCAGTGCTTCTTCTCTGAACCAACATTCTCATTTCAATGAAACTTGCTGAGAAGGATCAGTATGCTACATGTCCCCTTGTGCATTCCATTTAAATGATAGCCGAGTTGTAATGGCCATTTTGAATGTTGAGATGGAGAATTTTGTCCCTGCTTCTCTTGAACACTCAGTTAGAGTTCACTGAAACTTGGGACCGATCAGTCTGTAGCATAGTTTTGCATACATATCCTTTTTGCATTCAGGTTCAGGGAGTTTTTTCTGAGTTATGGTATTGTAAATAACATAATATAATACTGTACATGATATAATACTGTACTGTACATAACATAATATAAAACTGTACATAATATAATATTGTACATTACATAATATTGTACTGTGCATAACATAACATAATACTGTACATTACATAACCCTGTAATGTGCATAACATAACACTGTACTGTACATTACATAACCCTGTACTGTACACTACATGTTGCAGTACTTTACATTCCATATCACTGTACAGTACATTACATACTACTGTACTGTACATTACACATTACTATAGTGTACATTACATACTACTGTACTGTACATTACATTATATATCACTGTACTGTACATTACATATCACTGTACTGTTCATTACATAACACAGTACTGTACATTACATATCACTGTACTGTATATTACATACTACTGTACTGTACATTACATAGCACAGTACTGAACATTACATATCACTGTACTGTACATTACATATCACTGTACTGAACATTACATATCACTGTACTGTACATTACATAACACAGTACTGAACATTACATATCACTGTACTGTACATTACATAACACAGTACTGAACATTACATATCACTGTACTGTACATTACATATCACTGTACTGTACATTACATATCACTGTACTGTACATTACATAACACAGTACTGAACATTACATATCACTGTACTGTACATTACATATCACTGTACTGTACATTACATATCACTGTACTGAACATTACATATCACTGTACTGTACATTACATATCACTGTACTGTACATTACATATCACTGTACTGTACATTACATATCACTGTACTGTACATTACATATCACTGTACTGAACATTACATATCACTGTACTTTACATTACATACTACTGTACTGTACATTACATAGCACAGTACTGAACATTACATATCACTGTACTGTACATTACATATCACTGTACTGTACATTACATATCACTGTACTGTACATTACATATCACTGTACTGTACATTACATATCACTGTACTGAACATTACATATCACTGTACTGTACATTACATACTACTGTACTGTACATTACATAGCACAGTACTGAACATTACATATCACTGTACTGAACATTACATATCACTGTACTGTACATTCCATATCACTGTACTGTACATTACATATCACTGTACTGTACATTACATATCACTGTACTGTACATTACATATCACTGTACTGTACATTACATATCACTGTACTGAACATTACATATCACTGTACTGTACATTACATACTACTGTACTGTACATTACATAGCACAGTACTGTACATGACATATCACTGTACTGTACATTACATATCACTGTACTGTACATTACATATCACTGTACTGAACATTACATATCACTGTACTGTACATTACATAACACAGTACTGAACATTACATATCACTGTACTGTACATTACATAGCACAGTACTGAACATTACATATCACTGTACTGTACATTACATATCACTGTACTGTACATTACATATCACTGTACTGTACATTACATATCACTGTACTGTACATAACATAGCACAGTACTGAACATTACATATCACTGTACTGTACATTACATATCACTGTACTGTACATTACATATCACTGTACTGAACATTACATATCACTGTACTGAACATTACATATCACTGTACTGTACATTACATATCACTGTACTGTACATTACATAGCACAGTACTGAACATTACATATCACTGTACTGAACATTACATATCACTGTACTGTACATTACATACTACTGTACTGTACATTACATTATACATATCACGGTACTGTACATTATATATCACAGTACTGTACATTACATACTACTGTACATAATATACTACTGTACTGTACATTACATAACACTGTATTGTAAATTACATGCTACTGTACTGTATATTACAAAACACAGTACTGTACATTACATACTACTGTACTGTACTGTACATTACATATCGCATTACTGTACATTACATAACACAGTACTGTACATTACATATCACAGTATTGTACATTACATATCACAGTATTGTACATTACATACTACTGTACTGTAAATTACATATCACAGTAATGTACATTACATACTACTGTACTGTACATTGAATATCACAGTACTGTACATTACAAACTACTGTATTGTACATTACATACTATTGTACTGTACATTACATACTACTGTACTGTACATTACATATCACAGTACTGTACATTACATGCTACTGTACTGTACATTACATACTACTGTACTGTACATTACATAACACTGTACCGTACATTACATATCAAAGTACTATATATTACATATCAATGTACTGTAAATTACATATCACAGTATTGTACAGTACATAACACTGTACTGTACATTACATATCACAGTACTGTACATTACATACTACTGTACTATACATTGAATATCACAGTACTGTACATTACAAACTACTGTATTGTACATTACATACTATTGTACTGTACATTACACACTACTGTACTGTACATTACATATCACAGTACTGTACATTGCATGCTACTTTACTGTACATTACATACTACTGTACTGTACATTACATAACACAGTACTGTACATTACATATCACTGTACTGTACAATACATATCACAGTACTGTACATTACATATCACTGTACTGTACAATACATATCACAGTACTGTACATCACATATCACTGTACTGTACAATACATATCACAGTACTGTACATTACATATCACTGTACTGTACATTACATATCACAGTACTGTGCATAACATACTACTGTACTGTACATTACATTCTACTGTACTGTACATTACATACTACTGTACTGTATATTACATAACGCAGTACTGAACATTACATATCACTGAACTGTACATTACATACTACTGTACTGTACATTACATACTACTGTACTGTACATTACATACTACTGTACTGTACATTACATAACACAGTACTGAACATTACATATCACTGTACTGTACATTACATATCACTGTACTGTACATTACATATCACTATACTGTACATTACATATCACTATACTGTACATTACATACTACTGTACTGTACATTACATATCACACTACTGTACATTACATACTACTGTACTGTACATTACATAATACTGTACTGTACATAACATAACACAGTTCTGTACATAACATATCACAGTACTGTACATAACATATCACAGTACTGTACATTACATACTACTGTACTGTACATTACATAACATAGTACTGAACATTACAAATTACTGAACTGTACATTACATATCACTTTTCTGTACATAACATATCACTGTACTGTACATTACATATTACTATACTGTACATTACATACTATTGTACTGTACATTACATATCACAGTACTGTACATTACATACTACTGAACTGTACATTAGATACTACTGTACTGTACATTAGATACTACTGTACTGTACATTACATATCACAGTACTGTACATTACATACTACTGTACTGTACATTACATACTACTGTACTGTACATTATATATCACAGTACTGTACATAATATATCACAGTACTGTACATTACATACTACTGTACTGTACATAACATATCACAGTACTGTACATAACATATCACAGTACTGTACATAACATATCACAGTACTGTACATTACATAACACAGTACTGTACATTACATACTACTGTACTGTACATAACATATCACAGTACTGTACATAACATACTACTTTACGGTACATTACAAACTACTGTACTGTACATTACATAAAAAACTATGTAACATTTGGCCAAGTCCCTTTATGATAAAGCTGCAATGATGTTGATTTAACCACTTGCTTAGAAACTGCCCGTTATGTGTTTTACATAAGTTTATTTTTTTAAAATGAAACAAATGCTTCATATATTAATACTACAAGTGCTCCAAATATTAAATAGCAGCATCCATTAATATTGGTAATTTTACTGTGTGCTGTAAAAAAAATATTAAAGATATATCGGAACTGTGGTGTACGCGTTCAACGTAACCTTATACAGTGTTTGGTACTTCTGCTTTAACAGTATCATTAACAACGTGACTTTGCGGTGATCTTTACCGGGGATTTATTTCAGAGATCAATGGTAGTATTTGAATGATAGTGTAAAAAAGGGAATTTATTTTTGTTTAATATACTACTATTTCACAAAAGTGTGTGTTTTACAGTATTATTAATTGGAAATAAAAATGGCATTACCAGTAACAATTGGTGAAAAAATGAGGAAGCTGTAAAATTGGATAAATTATTTTTAATAGCGATTTATTCTCGAAATATTGGAACAACAAAACATTGGTATTGAATCACGGATTTAAACATTTTCAATGAAGAAAAATGGAAGTATAAGAAATGACTGCTGAAAGAATTGATGATTGTTATATTGTACAATATCGTTAAATTGAAGAAGTGAAAAATATAAAAATAAATGGATATTTTTAAGTTTTTAAACTGTTGGTCTTATACTTAATGAGGACATTTTAATCGAAAGAGAAAAATAAATGATTAAATTAAATAACTATGAATTACATAAATGCATTCATAAAATAATATTTTATTTTGTTGTACACATAACTTGTGATATATATGAACACACAACGTTTATGATTTATGGTGTCGCTGCAGCAATATTCTTTGAGAAAACAACTGGATGAAAAAATGATAAAATGCATCTTGTTACAGCCACCTGTACTTGATATGTATATAAATCATTTAAAGATAAAAATTATGTTGTAATTCACAAAAAGTGTAAAAATTAGAATAAAAGAACTATGTGGAGATACTGAGATTAGTTAAAATGTCGTGGGTGCTTGGTTGGATAGGAGTGACGGGAAAGTATGAAATTAGCAGGTACTAAATATTTTAAAGTTTTCATTTTTATTGGTGGAGGAAGACCTCAGAATGAATCTTAGTGGGACCACCATCCTTCCGCAAGTAACTGGCAAACTCTCTCACATAAAGGTTTTGGAGTGAGAGAGACTCAAACCTACGACCTTAGTGGTGAGAGGAAAGGTTTCTTTAGACAGCACCTTAGACCACTCGACCACCGAGGTCCCTAAAATATATTTCTATTAAATAATTTGTCATAATGAGTTATATAAATAACAAGTATATCTAAATGTGTTGTGTCAATGTCAGCATTACATGGGTCCTCCATGGCTGAGTGGTCTAAGGTACAGTCTCCCGGCTATCACTAAGTCTTGCCACTGAGGTGGTGGGTAGGAGCCTAGTTTGGTGACATTGTTTATGTGAGACATTTCTCCAGCATCTTGCAGACATGGAGTCCTCCATGGCTGAGTGGTCTAAGGTACAGTCTCCTGGCTTTCACTAAGTCTCACCACTGAGGTGGTGGGTAGGAGCCTAGTTTGGTGACATTCTTTATGTGAGACATTTCTCCAGCATCTTGCAGACATGGAGTCCTCCATGGCCAAGTGGTCTAAGGTACAGTCTCCCGGCTTTCACTAAGTCTCACCACTGAGGTGGTGGGTTGGAGCCTAGTTTGGTGACCTTGTTTATGTGAGACATTTCTCCAGCATCTTGCAGACATGGAGTCCTCCATGGCTGAGTGGTCTAAGGTACAGTCTCCTGGCTTTCACTAAGTCTCACCACTGAGGTGGTGGGTTGGAGCCTAGTTTGGTGACCTTGTTTATGTGAGACATTTCTCCAGCGTCTTGCAGATAGAAGATGGTTCTGTAGCTGGACTGACACCACCCACAAAACCACATGCCAACTATATAACCAGTTATGTGTTAAAAAACAGTGTTCTAGTCACGCTAAAAAAAATGACTTTGATATGGGGGAATATGATTGTATGGTCTCCATAATCCTCATCTCATAGTGGTTTTGTTTGAATATTTAGTGTCATTTTTATGCCATTGAGGGATTACAGATCATCAGTGAACTGAACCACTTTTTCTTATGATCCTGGAAGGTTAACCAGTACTCAAGCACATCCATCTATGCAAGTAAATGATTATTTATCTCACTTGAATCAGTGGTGAGAGACGAAATGGCAATGAGACGCAATATCATATCAATCTTCATGGCGACTGTGGCCGGACAAGATTTGAACTCACAATCCTGGAATGATAGTCAGACATGCTTATAGTTGGTACCAACTTATATTGGTATTAGTTGTGTGACTGTTCAGTGAATCATTTCCAAAATGCTGTGATTATATCTGTAATTACATATTATATCTTTCACTTTCATTGCACGTGCTGCATGCTGCCTCTCCCCCACCAGTGAATCGAAACCCAGCTCTCCCCCACCAGTGAATTGAGACCCAGCTACATGTATGACTGAAAAACATTTTTGTTAAAAAAAATACCCAGAATTGCAAGACAACTAAAATTCTTACTCACCAATAATCTCTGTAGAAACAGATGAGTTTTCATTAGCCAGTTTTTTTCGTCTTGAGGGAAACTGTATATTCAAGATTAAAATGTTTTAACCCTTTACTCCATAGACACGCGTTTTCCCACACCAGTCACAGAAGGTCATTGAAAACAGTGCAGGAAGAGTTCAGATTGCTCGTAACGAGCAATCTGAACACTTCCTACACTGTTTTCCACTCTGTCAGTTAATATAAACACAATTCACCCATTTCTGATACGTGGTGAATTAATGCTTTCAATATTAAAGGTGTCCAAAGGCGTCTATATGAAGTAAAGGGTTAAAGGTATATTTAGGAAAATGTTTTACAGGTACATTGTATATTTAGAGAAATGTTTTAAAGGTATATTTAGGAAAATGTTTTACAGGTACATTGTATATTTAGAGAAAGGTTTTACAGGTATATTTAGAGAAATGTTTTACAGTTATATATAGAGATATGTTTTAAAGGTACATGTATATCTAGAGAAATGTTTTAAAGGTATATAATTTCTTTTTATTATAGAGAAATGTTTTACGGGTTTATTTAGAGAAATGTTTTACCAGTATATTCAGAGAAATGTTTTACCAGTATATTCAGAGAAATGTTTTACTGGTTTATTTAGAGAAATGTTTTACGAGTATATTTAGAGAAATGTTTTATGGGTATATTTAGAGAAAATGTCAGAATGAAGGAAACAATCACAATCATTGACAAATATGGACAATTTATTCAAACAACAAAAAAAAGCCTTAACAACATCAAAAAATAGCTTTAACAGCAACAAAAAATAGCCTTAACAGCAACAAAAAATAGCCTAAACAACAACAAAAAATACCCTTCACAGCAACAACAAAAAATAACCTAAACAACAACAAAAAAAAGCCTAAACAACAACAAAAAATAACCATAACAACAATGAAAAATAGCCTTAACAACGAAAAATAGCCTAAACAACAACAAAAAATAGTCTAAACAACAACAAAAAATAGCCTTAACAGCAATGAAAAATAGCCTTAACAACAACAAAAAATAGCCTAAACAGCAACAAATAAAGCCTAGACAACAACAAAAAATAACCATAACCCAAAAAAAAGAATAGCTTTAACAACAACAAAAATAGCCTTAACACCAACAAAAAATAGCCTTAACAGCAACGAAAAATAGCCCACACAACAAAAAAAAAAAAAAAAAAAGCCTAAACAACAACAAAAAATAGCAATAACACCAATGAAAAATAGCCTTAACAACAAAAAATAGCCTAAAAAACAACAAATAATAGCCTTAACAGCAATGAAAAATAGCCTTAACAACAACAAAAAATAGCCGAAACAGCAAAGAAAAATAGCCTTAACAACAACAAAAAATAGCCTCAACAGCAACAAAAAATAGCCTTAACAGCAACAAAAAATAGCCTAAACAGCAACGAAAAATAGCCTAAAAAACAACAAAAACAAGCCTAAACAACAACAAAAAATAGCCATAACAACAATGAAAAATAGCCTTAACAATAAAAAATAGCCTAAACAACAACAAAAAAATAGCCTAAACAGCAACAAAAAATAGCCTTAACAGCAACAAAAAATACCCTTAACAGCGACAAAAAACAGCCTTAACAGTAACAAAAAATAGCCTTAGGCAACGAAAAATAGCCTAAACAACAACAAAAAGTAACCTTAACAAAGAAAAAAAAATAGCTTTAACAACAACAAAAAATAGCCTCAATAGCAATGAAAAATAGCCTCAACAGCAACAAGAAATAGCCTCAACAGCAACAAAAAGTAGCCTTATGTAGTAGAGCTGTTATGACTCCTGTTTCACCAACATTTACTTAAATACTTAAAACTTAAATCTAAGAAAAGCAGCCAGGTGATCATGATTTTTTACTGGTTCCAGTAAAACTGCCTGTTTCATTGATAATAATTATATAATAGTTAAATAACCAATCAAGACTTGTTTTAATTTTTAAGTTCTTAAGTATAATATTGATGAAACATAAGCCACTGTCAAATATTCACATTCATTTGCATATCTGACTGACCGACAGAGAATGAATAGTATTAAGCTAATCGCAGCATTAAAGCCCCACATATTGTTATCATTGTTGTACAATGTAAACATTGTTTATTCTTACTTCAAGTATATAATCTCCAGCATTCACGGCACTTGTGTGAAATGCAAACACAAGTTTACTTGATGAATCTTCAATCCTCTTTAAAAGGCACTTGTCAAAACATCGTCAACCGTAAAAACTACCTCTCAAACTTAACAGTAAGGACTTAATTGTTTCTTATCAAGATGATAAATGTAAGATAAGACTTCATTCGTGCATTTTGTGCATTATAACCCAGTATCAAATGAGGTAGTTATTGGGTAGATCAGAATCTGCAATAAAGGAAACATGCTGTGTGTTCTCAACAATATCGTCCTGATTCACCTTCGTAAATAAGGTTTTATAAGTAACATGGATGTTTAGTCTGATGGTATTTGGTGGTGTTTAAATTGTGTTAAAGGTGATAAAACCTTTGATAGATTAAACTTTCCAACAAAATTTTATTGTGAACTTTATTGGGTGAGATTGGTACATTTGTGTAATGTTTACATGGTAGTGACCGCTTCCATTTTGACCTTGTGTTGTTGTTATTGTATGGTGTTCCAAGCATTACTTTCAACAATTTTCAGTCATATTTCGATGGTGTCTACTTGAGAAAAATGGTATGATACCCTACCAAGTCACATTATACAGACACCGGGCCGACCTGACCTAAAGCTATACTCTAACCTTTAAATGCTGAGATCAAGTGGTTTCTAGTACAATTTTTCCTCTACAACTAGTTTTCACTCTACAACTAGACCACTGCTGCATTTATTTTGATGTTAATTAACTTTGAAATCTTAAATTATTATAAAATATAATTAAAATATTGTATAACAGCTGAAGATTTTACATCAACTCATAGCTTTTTTGATGATTCATTAAATCACTTGCACCCAACCCTCCTTTCAAACTTGTAGCCTGCTGTGTGAGATTTTGTGCCCGGCCAACATAACATGACGATATGTCATAAGTTAGATCTACACCCATACCTCAAAGGTCAAGGTGACACTTTGAGTTTGTTTGACAACACTTAAAGTCTATGTGAGATTTCGTGTCCGGCCTGTAACTTTGTCATGCATTGATGGATTTTGTTAATACTTGCTACAAATGATCAACATAACATGCCGACATGTCACGCCTAAGACCCACATGCATACCTCAAAGGTCAAGGTCACACTT
Organism: Panopea generosa; assembly: GCA_029582155.1. Lineage (NCBI taxonomy): Eukaryota > Metazoa > Mollusca > Bivalvia > Adapedonta > Hiatellidae > Panopea > Panopea generosa. The sequence continues at coordinate 56,461,346 of CM055895.1, forward strand.
TGAGTTTGTTTGACAACACTTTGAGTCTATGTGAGATTTCGTGTCCGGCCTGTAACTTCATCATGCATAAATGGATTTTATAAATACTTGCTACAAATGATCAACATAACATGCCGACATGTCGCAAGTAAGACCCACTCCCATACCTCAAAGGTCAAGGTCACACTTGGAGTCTTTGTGAGATTTCGTGTCCAACCTGTAACTTTGTCATTCATAGATGGATTTTATAAATTCTTGCTACAAATGATAAACATAACATGAGGATGTGTTGCACTTAACACCCAGACTTCCACTTCAAAGGTCAAGGTCACAATTTAACTTTTGACAACCAGTGACATTTTTTGTTTATTGTTTATGAAACATTGTGACACTGGTAAAGCACTTGTGAATATTTTATTATATGATGTCAACAAGTACGCTGATATTTACATTATCATTAACATGTATGGTATTTTTTTGTTTTTCTGGTTGTTTTTTTAAACAGGTTTAACATCATTTTCAACACATGGCATATCTGGTTTTATTGGTGGAGGAAGACCTCAGAATTGATCTGAGTAGAACCACCGTCCTTCGGCAAGTAACTCACATAAAGCTTTTGGAAAGAGCTGCAAGTCTCTTACCTTAGCAGTGAGAAGTGATATCTTGAAGTAGCACCTTAGACCACTGGGTGAACCCCCGGTATGCTATCATAACGTGTTTAGTATTGCTGGCAACAATTATTTCAGTCACATCATGACGGCGTCTACTTGGAACTTTCATTATTCTATATTCTCTGCCACATTGGCGTTTTTTAATAATAATCAAGTCAATGAAATTCCTCAGGTATCAAATTATTTGCCCATCCACAAATAACTTTTCAAACAATAAATTTTATGATTGACGAATTCTAAATATAATTTTTAAGATTATTTCATTTTAAGAAATATTCACTTCCAGTTGCAGCAAATTTGATATGTAACTTATGATTTTTCTGCATTTTTTAAATTTTTTTCAACTTACAATTTATTGACATGTTACTTTCTGTGTAACATGTTTTTGTTTAAATAAGAGACAACATTAAACATATTAGAAAAGAAAACTTTGAATTTAAAAATAATGAGTTCAAATATTTATCAAGATTGAAATCATTTTGCTATATATATCTGTTGATTCAAAAAATTATTTGTCATCTTAGTGATTTCCTAGATTCCTAGTGGAGTGCGTGGTCCAGTGGTAGAGCACTGAACCCATGATCAGAGTTGCTTAAGGCTCTTTGAAATGATTGATTGATTGATTGATTGATTGTACAATATCTTTATTTGTTGTTGTATGGTGTTTAGCGTCGCTTTCAACAATTTTTCAGTTATATTGCAAAGGTGTCTACTTGAGACAGTATTCTAAGCACTGTCACACTGGAGTATCATGCTGCAGACACATGGTATGATACCCCACCCACTCACATTATACTGACACCGGGCCGACCAGACCTAGAACTCTCCTCTAAATGCTGAGCATCAAGCGAGGAAGCTTCTAGTACCATTTTTAAAGTCTTTGGTATGACCCGTCCGGGGATTGAACCCACGACCTTCCGCATGAAAGGCGGACGCTCTACCACTTGACCTCGCCGCAGTATACAATATCTTAAAAGATATCAAGTACAATGGGTTATAGATATAGAATTGGTTAAGATTGCCAGTAAACTATTACCTTGAATTTATTAAATCCCAAAATACCATTATTCGAAAATTCATCTTAAAATGGCATCAAGCTAACAGTGTTTTCACCAACTGGGCCTAGATTGTAAACCTGACACATGGTTTGATACCCCACCCATGTGATATAATACTAACACTCAGGGTGCACCAGTTCTAAGAACAACCTGCCTTATGTTACTGAAAGTGAGGCAGGTAAAGCTGCACATACTAATAACTGGGTATGAACTGACTGGCAATCAAATCTACACGAAGCTATGACTATAAACAATTGCATTATAATTACTATCCAAGGAGGTACTGGTAAATGAATATTCAATTTGCTCATTCCCCAGATTTTTTATGATTTCAAGCAGGTTTCAGACTGACAGGGAAGGCAGTTGGAAGCAAGTTTCTGCTCTATAACTTCTGACTTCCTTTGATACTGATCATTTCAAGCAGGTTCCAGACTGACAGGGAAGGCAGTTGGAAGCAAGTTTCTGCTCTATAACTTCTAACTTCCTTTGATACTGATCATTTCATGCATCTACAAAACTGATTTCTTGTACAACAATGTTCAATTTTTAGTACAATTGACATTGTCTATATCTGCTAATTGGTCAGCGAATTTGATGCTGGGAAAGCCACATTTGATCATGTTGATTGGTCACTTGCTTCAAGGAAAGTTTGAATGACGTCACAATTTTGTAAGCATTCAATTACTATGAATTGTGGGACAGGCATGGAGTTCCCTGCTTTTTCATTGGGTGTTAACCCTTTACATCATAGATACGCGTTTTCCCGCACCAATCACAGAAGGCCTTTGAAAACGTGCAGGAAGAGTTCAGATTGCTCGTAACGAGCAATCTGAACACTTCCTGCACTGTTTTCCACTCTGTCAGTTAATATAAAAATAATTCACCCATTGCTGATATGTGGTGAATTAATGCTTTCAATATTAGAGGTGTCCAAAGGCGTCTATATGAAGTAAAGGGTTAAATAAACCTGATTCAGGAGATAGCGGGTTCTATATATAGACCGGTCTACAGAGGGATAGGAGTTTCCCAAATAGCTGTCATTTCTATTTTATCATTTCTGTCATGCCCATTTTTGCGTTAGATTAACAGATTAACGACCCCTGTGTGGTTTGAAGGTGCCAAATGAGAGATGATAAGAATAGAACTACTGTAACTCATGCATGTTGTGACACATTGAGTATTAGATATAGTTTGAAGGTATAAAAGATGTGATTTTTTTTCAATTTTTTTGCAAATTTGTTGTTTTTGCACATGAAGAGTGAGCCTGGAATTAATCTTTTTCCTGTTGGCGCTTTAAATAATAACCTTTATGCGTAAGCAGACCTTAAACCCCAGTGCATTTATTCATTCATTCACATTTTTCATAATTCATTGTTAATTTTTTTTATATCAGGTGTCGTTCAAATATGAAGAGCAGAAAATTCTCACCAAACCACAAACCATGCCCTCATTTATAGCACACTTTTCTCCTAAATTGTCAAGCTATTTGTTTTTAAATCTAATATCCTTGCTCTTTTCTCTGCTGGTTTTCCATCTAATTGTAATGTATTGTTTAGGAAATATAAAAAAAATGCATATTATTTTCACAACTGACAGTAGATTTTCTCAAGCTAAACTCATTTCCAGGTCCCGCGTGGACGAATTGACGATTCCAATCAATATGTTTTAGTCATGAATCAGTTCTGAATGTTTTGTAATTGTTGCATTTCTGTTTTTACTCTTTGAATTATAACATTCTGGTGTATAATTCTGATTTAATGTTTGGCACATACCTTAATTTGAAATTATTTTTTTTTAAATGTTCTACTTAAGCTTATTTCTTTTCGATAAATTGTTTTGACATTTGAAAAGGTCTTTTCTTGCCCAATATCTTCATGTGTATTATAAAGTTGGGTAAATGTGGATCAAATATCTTGAATCTTTCAGCTTTCTGGGCATTTTGGACATTGTTTAGAGGTTAATGCTTAATTGGTTAATTAGATGGTCAAAGGTGGGGGATTAAGTCCATGGATGGAGAACTTGCTGTGTTGTTTTCTAAATTTTTTCTCTTAGGTAATATTTTGAAAAACTGCTTCAGAATAATCTTAATGTTAAATTTGGTGTGTGTCTTCACATCATTGTGTCACAATGCTGAAGTATTTTTCTTAAAATCAATGTTTTTTAAGGCCGTAATAAATAAATATATAAAAAACCAATAAAAATTAAAAAATAATAAAATTCCTCACCTACTCCACCTCTTTTATAAGAAGAATTTGGATGATAATCTAGCAAATAATTTATAGTGGCCTTAAACAGATGGAAATGGGAAGAACAAAACAGTCATGTAGATTCAATATAATTTTTGGTATGCGTGATACTGGACGACCATTGCTTTATCACACAGTTGAAACATATCAGAAAAGTGTTCACCATTAGTGTATTGTCATAAGCAAGTTGGCATTGGTTGATAATTTTTTTTATCTTTTCAGTGGAAAGAAGGAGCTGCACCGATCAAAGACCTTGCCGATTATAAGACTACAGAAGCAGACGGATAATGAGTTGTCAACAATGGCCATTCTGCCATCCCATTTCAACCGGAAACAGTCAGTACCAGCCATCAATGTTCCCAAGAAGATGAAAACCAGTCCAGGTACTAGGAAATCATTAATTTTTGTTGGTATTTATTTTCATTGGTATTAATTTTTGTTGTTTTTGCTTCAAGGACATATTTGTGGGCACTTAATTTCATTGAAAACGAATTTTAGAAAAAAAAGTTTTAGTACGATATTTGAATTCAAATTATATATATTACATAATGCATTTTAGTTACTGACCTGTACCAGGTCACTGCCTGCACATACACACACAGTAATAAATGCTGTTTGCAAAATGGGGAATTATTTTTAATAATCACAGGAAAAGATGTCAATTAGTTGGCGCTTTGATGTTATGAGTTTTGATCAAACTGTTATGAAAACAAGTGAAGAGGGTGTGTCACAATTCAAAGGTGTAAATAAGTTCAATGCAAATTCACTCAATAGAAATATTTATTCCTCGTCGTCAAAAAGAAATTATAACACAATATCATAAAAGGCTACTTTTCAATTAAATACTAGAAATCTGTATCTTATTTATTTGTATTCATATTTTCTGTTTTAAAGATAGCTACATGAAAGGAAAAATATGTCACGCTGACATAACATGAGTTGTTTACTGTTGTAATTGACATATTCTTCTAGGAAATGGTCTATTTTTAGCACTTTCCACAGTAATGAAAATGAAATACCGGGTACGTATGAGTAAACACACAACCTCTGATCTTGATACCGCATATTTTATATAATGAAACAGATGAAGTATAAATATTTTAATTTAAATGAGTGCACTAGATTAAAGATTTAAAATTTAAATTTAACTTTCAATAGATCGAATAGCAAAATGCACACACAAAACAGTAAATTTCAGACAAAATTTAGATCTAGTTGAGAAAGGTAGGTCTAAGTTTTAGGTAGCCAGTACCGGTAAATGTCATGCAATACTGATATAACAAAGTTTTGCCCACATTATTTCATTGGGATTTAATTTAGTTGTCGAGGCCCCCCACGAAACCAACGAAAATTAGTCCCCAACGGAAGTTAATGATATCACAGTATGTTGGTAAGTTTGAGCAATGGTAATGTTTGAGCAATGGTAATGTTTGGGTTATTAAAGGTTATATTTATATAACACAGTTTCTGTGCAGTCGAATAAACGTTTATTTCCTGCGGGCAGTGATAACATTAAAACTGCACCGTTAGACACACACATCGCAATAAAGAAAAGACTGGTACATACATCAATCTCCGATGGTAATGCCTTATACATCGACCTGTCAATAAATCATATCAAGATGATCTGTTCGAGAGTCTGTGACCGGCTTCCCATTATTGCATTTGTAAGCTTCACTTCTCATTGTTTTATCCAATAAATGGGACAGTCAACCAGGAAATGATGTTTCTTTTTGGAATGCTGTTTTGTTTGTTTGAGTGTTTAGTGCAATTTTTATACCACCAAGGTCTAACAGATGATCAGTTAACCATATACCACTCTTTCCTGAGATCCTGGTACTTAAGCTCTGAGTAACCAATCTCCACACAAGTAACTGATTACTTTCCCACTTGAATGAGTGGTGAGAGATGAATGACAATGACAATTTTGGAATATAATGGTTTAAATATTTTCACCCACCCCTCTTTCCTAATCAGATAAATTGTTTAAATAAAGTTGTTTTTTTTGTCTGATAAAACATTATTAAGTAATACTATTGGCAGTATATCAAATCAATTAAAACAAAAACTTGAAGTTGGGATAGATGAGTGGGGGCAGGGGGGAATATAATGGCTTTGATATTTTCATCCACCCCCCTTTCCTCATCAGAAAATTATTTAAATAAAGTAAACATATCCTTTTTTGTCTGATAAAGTCATACTACTAAAGGTAGTCATTTAAAACTGAAGTTGGGATTGATGAGATGAGTGGTGGGGGTGGGGGTGGGGGTGGGGGTGGGGGGCGGGCAAGGAATATAATGGCTATAACATTTTACCCAGGTGAAAATATAAAAGCTATAATATTTTCACCCCCTCTGTTATTTTTTTATATTAAGTTTGCTTCATCATAAATGCAAGTTTTATGCTTTCTTTAACATAATAAGTAGTTGTGTTCATTATAGAAAAGATATAATTGGAGGGTTGAAGATATTATAGCAAAATTGTATAATACTTTCACCCATAGGAGGGGACTGATTTTTTCAAAGGAATACTATGAGGCAAAAGGAATTTATCATTTATCTCTGGTATCATTTTAAACACTTTGAGATCTGGGGCAAATTTTATGTCATAACTGTTCAGACCCTTTGAAGGTGATATAATATTCAAAAGGACCAGCAGGAGCCCAAAAAGGGATAAAAATATGAATTTTCAAAACTGTTCTCCTAAGAACTGACCAGACATATGTGTCCAGATTTGGTATTAATGGTTCCTATGATTAGGGGTCTCAAGCTTATTCAAATATGTGGGATAAGTATAGGGTCCTTGTGGTCCAGTTAGGGAACATGAAGTTTTACATAGAAATACTGTGGGATAACTGGAAATTCTGTATTTCTCACCTTTAATCGTCTTGAGATCTGCAGTGATGTTTAGTCATAAAAGACTGTGTCCTTTGAATAAAGAGGATTTAATATCTATAAGAGTCCACCAAATGGGGTCCAGAAAGAAAATCTCCTCTCAAGAAATGATCATAATGCAAATATGTCCATATTGTGTACAAATGATCCTTTATGATCAAGGCTTTTAAATGTGTTCAAAAATAGGGGATAGGGTCAACTGGGTCAAAGTAAGGAAACTTTGATATTTACATAGGAATTCTATAGGAAAACAGATAATTTTCTCTCTTTTTTTGCATAATATAAGTTCATTGTACACCATTTAAAATTTGAAAAGAAGTGACAGGTTAAGTCAGGTGAGCAAATTTTGGCTCATTTGGACCCCTTGTGTTACATTATTTTCCTTGTCATACTATATTTTTTCATTAGTGTTTTCCTCAGTTATTTCTAGTTGACATTTCTTTTGTGAAACAAAATCTGTAACAAATAAGTAATATTGATTAATAGGAAATTATGGGGATATGAGGAATTTCAAAGAAGTACCTGTGTTTTAAATATCACCTGACACAACACTGGTTTCCAGGGCAAGTATTTACATCAATATTTTTTTAAAAAGATATCTTCAAAGAATTTTTTTTTTTTTTTTTTACATAAGATGGCAATAATTTAATGAATGAATGGATGGATGGATGGATGGGTGGATGGATGGATGAGATTGGATGGATAGATTGGCATTTTACTGCTTGCCAACTGTACGGGTTATATTGCATCAATGGGAATAGAAGATTCCAGTGTCCTTTTCCATATACAAAAACAACATATAAATATTGAGAAAAAAAATCTACACTGAACTGAAAACCTTGGTACCTGCAGGACTGCTAAGTTTAAGCAAATGTTATTCAAAAACAATTTGTCGCCTCTTATGGCCAGGCCTGGTTAACTCAGATGATAGCAGTTTGTCTATCAATCAAGAAGTCCATAAGTTAGAATCCCCACCTAGCCTCAGTCTCTGTGATGATAATTAATAGAAGCGCTCAAGTACTGGTTATATAACCTTTAAGAATCTGAGGAAAGAATAACTAGGTAAACTGATCATCTGTTAGCCTTCGATGACATAAATAGGGTACTAAATATTCCATCAAACAAATTTACATCATGCATGAGCAACTGAAGTCATTGTCTTGCCGTCACTCGTATAATGACACCACACCGGTTGTCAATTTATCAAAATATTTAAAAATGATACTTTTGTTCCTCCTGAAAAGATTTTATTTTGTTAGATGGCCATTTTGAATGTAGACCAGCGATATCTTTATCAAATAATCGTCGAGGCCATCCTTCTCATGTAACGTTTATGACCAAATTCCAACTTATCCCCTGTTAAAAAGGTATGAATACTAAATACTATGAATGCATTTTTTTTTTTTTTTTTAAATCAAACTTAGTTTATACAGATAACAATCGTGTCATGGTATAAGGGAACTAACTCTATAAGTATTTTAAATCTCAACAATGAAGGGCATCAGTACCCATCAAAAATCTTTTTAATGTATTTAATTATGTGTACCATATCAAATTTTGAAGGTAAGGTAAATGTCAGACAGACATAATTGCCCTGTAATTACGTGCAGCTATCATGCCTGCGTATGATAATGTTATGTACATGATGAGTAGTTGATAGGCACCTGTCGGACAAGCTCCTAGTTTAACAGTAGAATATGTACATTTCATACATGTATAATATATATATTATATGTATCATCTACACTGAAGCCTATTTAGATCTTTTGCGGAGGCCTAATTGAGGCGGTGTTATTTTTTTTTTCTGTCTTAGTCTTTGCAAGACTTGAATTAGAATATGTTTTGATTCATAGGAGGTGCAGGAGAAAACGATCATATCTCAAGATTTCTGTTTTGTAAGGCTTGGTCAGAATTGGGTAAAAACTGTAAATTATTGTGTGATATTTATCAGGGATTTAATGTGAATTTTTTGTTTAAATTTGCCATCTTTTTTGTATTAACAAAAAATAAGTTACCGTATAATTAATACCTGACATATAATGAATGAGTGAATAATTATGATAATGATTATGCGTGAACACCATGTGGTCAGTGTACAGTCTTACAGTGACATTGATGTAGATAAAAGTAATAAAGCCTTTTCATAACTATGACTGACTGTAATTATCGCAAACTCGGACAAGTAACCCCAAATTTTGATGTATCACAACCCTCTATGAAGATGTGTTGGGTGTTTTAGGATGATGTGTTATGTTTTTTTAGGCATAGATTAATTATCCAGTCATTAGGTTTTATTTATGGATTTAGAATAAGAAGAGAAGTGATACCTCTCTTTAATTATTAAATGTGGTGAGGCTTTTCTGAAGGATTATTGTAACCAGGCTGAAATACTGTATGTATTGTGATGTGAAATGTTTCACTCTGCAGGTACCTAACCAGATAATTTATAGTTCAATTGAACAACTCAATCCGTCCAGGCAGCTAACTGTGAGAATACAGGTAGTAATGGAACGACAGAATAAATAAATTGGAGTAAAAAAGATATATATTTGCATAAATAACAGTATAAAATTAAGAGTAAAGCAAATAAAAGTTAAACTGTACTCTACTGTTTTTTTGTTGTTGTTTTTTTTTGTTGAAATGACAGCATTAAAACAAGGTTCAGATAAATGATAGTTCAAATTAAATATGAACATGTAAATAATACTTAAAAGCAAATGAAAGTGAAACTGTAATTTTTGATAGATTAAGAATACATATAGCTTGCATGTTTGATAATATGGTTGATGGAAGGATATAACAGGGGCTATAATGAAATGTGATTATCTAATGATATGATGGAATAACGATATCACAGTGACTTTAATGAAATGTGATTATATAATGATATGATGGAATAACGATATCATGATTATATAATGATATGATGGAATAATGATATCACAGTGACTTTATTGAAACATAGATATATAATGATATAATGGAATAATGATATCACAGTGACTTTAATGAAAAGTGATTATATAATGATATAATGAATGATATGATGGACTGATATAAAGATACTTTAATGAAATATGGATTTATAATGATAGTATGCAATGAAGTCATTTTAATGAAACATGGATATATGATAGTATGATGGAATGCTGAGACATCAGTGTGGATTAAAACAGTCTATTTTAAAACAAGTGTATATAAACTGCTGACAAAATGAATGGTTTGGATGCATTACCATACATACGATATAAATTTTATTCAAAACTTTATTCCACAGACTCGGGAAGGAGCCGTAATCAAAGTAGCCAGTATTTACGAAGCAAGAGTTGCGAGAGACGGAAAAGTACTGGCTTTATACACAAGCTGTCTCCTTCCACGAATAGACGTGAGTGAAATTCTGTATGATTTGTACACATCAGCTATATTTAATCTCCCAACAGAAATCAGTCACAAATTGTTTGAGTTATGGCCTTTAAATCATCAAAAATTGTGTCGTTTGATGTTGTGTGCACTCTGTCAGTTACAGTTTTTAAAAAATATTTCATTTGACCTTTGTGCACCCTACCATTATGCAGTTTTCATTTGATGTTTACCAAACTTGCATCATGTATAATAATATACTGGACAATTTTTTTGATTGGCCAAATTTAATAAGTAATGCTGGAGTTGTCGCCCTTGTTTTGTCTAAAATTGGGTTATTTAAACTTGTCAACACTCTAGCACCTGTAGTTATATACAGTCAAAACTCGTTAGCTGGATATCGCTGGAGTCGATATTCCGGATATTTTTTGCCAGTCCCAACTTTCCCCTTCTTTGCTTATATAAATAAAATCCTTTTATCTTGATATTGTCTGTGTCGATGTTCCGGATATCTCGATCCCAGTTTTAGTCCCCAATTGATCATTTCACACCTTTAATTGAATATTTGTCTAGATATATTTATTGTTGACATAAAATTGTGTGTTTTTCAATGCTATGTGAAAATCTACGTGTGCCATTTTTCACAGTTTGTTTAAGACACAATACTAATTACCAGTCAATGACAGTTGTCAGTATTAATGACTGACAGAACATTGCAAACATCGTGTAACCAAATTGGGTTTAATTTATCAGCCTCAACTTATATCTCACACTGCTGAGAAATTCAAAGAAGGACCCGGGTATAAGCATTTATCAAGACAGTGTAATTCTACTGCACGGACCATAAAATGAAAGCGAAAGTACAATTGACGTACGCCAACTATCAGATGATGAAAATGAATATTGATTTTGAGACAAAATCTATGTGGATGTTCGGATATCTCAAGTTTTTTTTTGGCAGTCCGTCCAATATCGAGATAACGAGTTTCGGCTGTATCTATACTATCTCAACTAACCAAGTTTAACTGCCTTAGGTATGGTCCTTGCATTATCAAAAATGGCTTCTTTGGTATTGTCTCCTCTGCCAAAAGTGAGTGTCTAAGGCCAATGTGGTCCTCTTGTTATAAAATACTAAACTAGCCCTAGATAATGGTTGCATAAAACTTCATAAAAAATGAAGTCATTGTTGGATGGTTTGGTTATGGGAGTAAACCCTCATAAAAGACTAAACTCAGTGTTGGATACTTTGGTTATGGGAGTAAATCCTCATAAAAGACTAAACTCAGTGTTGGATACTTTGGTTATGGGAGTAAATCCTCATAAAAGGCTAAACTCAGTGTTGGATAGTTATGTTATGGGAGTAAACCCTCATAAAATACTGAAGCTAGTGTTAGATCTGAAGCTAGCGTAAGATAGTTTGGTGATGGAGTAAAACCTTACTTAATATAGAAGTCAGTCTTTGATATTTTAAGTCATCAATCTCAAACCCGCATCTAAAACTGTGACCAAAGTGATTCGCAATTTCTGTTTTTGCTAGTGAACAGGAGAATAAAATATTGTAACTCGTCATCATACAGACTGTCACTCAAGAAGACGTAATCTGTTACATTCTGAGGAACGTCACTCTCGTTATGGACAAGGGAAGCATTACAAGACTCGTCCATATTTGGTTTTGTTCACTGAAATCTGCCATAATTCTATGTTGTTTTGCTTAAGAGCAAGTAAGGTAAAGGTGACTGAACAGGTCTAGTTTGTAATTTACCTGGAAACAGATTGTAACTTTTTTTTTCCTTCAAAAATATCACCAATTTTATGTTATTGCATGTTTTTGCAGATGATCAAGGGAAATAACTCTTTTGAAACAAAATCATGAGTTAACAATATAGTAATGTCCCTTGAATAAAAAAATACCTTTATTTTCTGTGCATGGAGCTCAAAGGATAAAAGATTTTTATAAAAACATACAAATCAATTACTGTAGATTTTTTTTTTATCTAAAACAAAATTATAAACTTCAAATTAATATTTTGTTGAAACCTTTTTAAAGATATTTTGCTTGGAAAAAACATTGAGTTTGTAAAAGAAATACCTCAAATTTGTCACCATCAAAAACCTTAAAAGTCTGACAGAAAAAAAAAAATTACCCACTTGCCTGCACCATGGTCTATATGGATGCATTCTCGGAAACGTCAGTCATTGGGATAGTGAATCATTGAACTAGTTCGTGGTATTAGAGACGTACAGGTAACGTAATTATAAAATTGGGAAGATAGCAAGTTACTTAATTTTGTAGCGTGAGAGATATTATGCCTGTGTTGCCAGTTTTGTTTAATTTAGAATTCCAAGATCAAACCAGATGATTCCTGATCTGCTGACACATGATTTAGTTTATTACCTGATTTCACGTCTCGTGTAATTAAAGGTAAGCTATTTCTATATGAAATAATTGGTTAACTGGTCAACAGACAAGGATTGAAGGTTGGTCTTGGCGTGAAATAGCATTTTAACTGGAATTGGAGCTGCAGTGTTTCTCTGAGCATTATTTTCTTTTCATATGTGGCATATTTTGAAAATAAAAACCAGTTTAACACCAGGCCCCGGTTTCACATAAATACTTAAGTCTCTTATTTTACTTAAACTTGATAGTGTGCTCAATTTTATACTTAAATTGAGCACACTATTTGAGTTTAAGTAAAATAGCAGACTTAAGTTTTTTTGAGAAACCGGGCCCAGGGCTTTAATTCATGAAGCTTTTGAGTGTAAAACATTAACTCAAACTTTAAATTGCTGATTTTTAAGTACTTTTTAATGGCAACATAAAAAAAAATTTAGTAAAAAAATGATGATTTTTTTTATTTCTGATAATATATCATTGAAAATGTTGTCCATTACTAGTAAAGTTTGGGGTTTTTAAATGCAAATTACAAAATTTCAGATTTTGGATTTTAGAATCAGCGCATTGAACAATTTAGGTTTAGTGCCCCCTGACTCTGTGCTTGATGTTGATGTCAGTGGCACGATGCAGCATTTAAGACTCAGATCATCCTGAGACAAGGTCAAGGTCAGGGTCAAGGTCAGGGCCTACATCAGGTGTGGCACTCAGTCAGGTTTTTACAATGCCCCTTGTAATTCTAATAACTAGGCATTTTATTAAGGGACTAAAAATTATTAATGAAGGAGACAAATATTTTCTTACATTCTTTTAATGGACTTCCCTTAAATACTTGAGATGGTAAACTATTTAAAATACCTTTTCCTCTGAGAAATTAGAAAAATGTGTGATACTATCTTTTTTAAAAAATCTTTCAAACTATAAGGAAGTGTTATATTCCAGTTTGCTTTAAGCAAGTCTCTAATATTCCCATTTATTGTCAGCAAGTCTCTAATATTCCCATTTATTGTCAACAAGTATCTTATATCCTCATTTATTGTCAGCAAGTATCTAATATTCACATTCACTTTGAACAAGTCTCTAATATTCTCATATAATTTGAGCAAATATATTCACATTTACTTTGAGCTAGTCTCTAATATTCCCATTTATTGTCAGCAAGTATCTAATATTCACATTTACTTTGAGCAAGTCTCTTATATTCTCATTTATTGTCAACAGTATAGATATTCACATTTACTTTGAGCAAGTCTCTTATATTCCCATTCCTTGTCAGCAAGTCTCTAATATTCCCATTATTGTCAGCAAGTATCTAATATTCATATTTATTGTCAGCAAGTATCTAATATTCACATTTACTTTGAACAACTATCTAATATTCAAGTTTACTTTGAGCAAGTCTTTAATATTCCCATTTATTGTCAGCAAGTATTGAATATTCCCATGTACTTTGAGCAAGTCTCTAATATTCCCATGTACTTTGAGCAAGTCTCTGATATTCACATTTACTTTGAACAAGTCTCCAATATTCCATGTACTTTGAGCAAGTATCTAATATTCCCATGTACTTTGAGCAAGTCTCTAATATTCCCATGTACTTTGAGCAAGTCTCTGATATTCCCATTATTGTCAGCAAGTATCTAATATTCACATTAATTGTCAGCAAGTATTGAATATTCCCATGTACTTTGAGCAAGTCTCTAAAATTCCCATGTACTTTGAGCAAGTCTCTGATATTCCCATTTACTTTGAACAAGTCTGCAATATTCCATGTACTTTGAGCAAGTATCTAATATTCCCATGTACTTTGAGCAAGTCTCTAATATTCCCATGTACTTTGAGCAAGTCTCTGATATTCACATTTACTTTGAACAAGTCTCTTATATTCCCATATACTTTGAAAAAGTCTCTAATATTCCCATTTATTGTCAGCAAGTATTGAATATTCCCATGTACTTTGAGCAAGTCTCGAATATTCCCATGTACTTTGAACAAGTCTCTGATATTCACATTTACTTTGAACAAGTCTCTAATATTCCAATGTACTTTGAGCAAGTCTCTAATATTCCCATGAACTTTGAGCAAGTCTCTAATATTCCCATTTACTTTGAACAAGTCTCCAATATTCCATGTACTTTGAGCAAGTATCGAATATTCCCATGTACTTTGAGCAAGTCTCTAATATTCCCATGTACTTTGAGCAAGTCTCTGATATTCCCATTATTGTCAGCAAGTATTTAATATTCACATTTACTTTGAACAAGTATCTAATATTCATATTTACTTTGAGCAAGTCTTTAATATTTCCATTTATTGTCAGCAAGTATTGAATATTCCCATTTATTTTGAGCAAGTTTCTAATATTCCCATGTACTTTGAGCAAGTCTCTGATATTCACATTTACTTTGAACAAGTCCCTATATTCCCATGTACTTTGAGCAAGTCTCTGATATTCACATTTACTTTGAACAAGTCTCCAATATTTCATGTACTTTGAGCAAGTATCTAATATTCCCATGTACTTTGAGCAAGTATCTAATATTCCAATGTACTTTGAGCAAGTCTCTAATATTCCCATGAACTTTGAGCAAGTCTCTAATATTCCCATTTACTTTGAACAAGTCTCCAATATTCCATGTACTTTGAGCAAGTATCTAATATTCCCATGTACTTTGAGCAAGTCTCTAATATTCCCATGTACTTTGAGCAAGTATCTGATATTCACATTTACTTTGAACAAGTCTCTTATATTCCCATATACTTTGAGAAAGTCTCTAATATTCACATTTACTTTGAGTCAGTCTTGAATATTACCATTTACTTTGAGTAAGTCTCGAATTTTCCCATTAATGGTGAGTCTCTACATATTCTTAATATTCCTGGTTACATTGATCAAGTCTCTGATATTACGATTTGGTTTGAGAAAATCTTTAATATTCATATTTATTAGTCTCTAATATTCCTATTTACTCTGAGCAAGTCTCTAACATTTCCCTTTTATTTGAATAAGGCAATTTATTCATGATTTACATAAAATGCAAGAACTTGTTTCTAACAGAGTTCAAACCATTTAAACCCATCAATTTGGCTTGAAAATAGTGGAAGTGCCAAATTTTATAATTTAAATATCACTCAAATTGTCTGTAGGTGTAACACACATAAGATAATGTTCATGCCTGATTCATTACTTTGGGTAATTACTGTTATTTGCTAAAGGACGGTGGTAACCTACTCAGTCTTGACTCAGTCTCAGGTCTTCTCCACCAGTAAAACTGAATAAGCCATATATAACCTATAAAATGTGTTGAAAATGGGGTTAAAACCCATTCAAAAAAAAATCTACTTGAGCTAATCAGACTATTTTATTTAGTAAATCAGTTGAAAGTTTAATAGTATAATTATTAGCCAGTTTCATAAAATTGCGAAACCATGATACTTGAGAGGCAGATGAAAATCCTCTTTTCTGCATAAGTGCCAAACTTATATTGTGTTTACTGTATAAGCTATACATCAAAAAGAGGCCATCATAGTTGTGTAACAGATCAGTCTTTTGTTCAATATTTCTTACAAGCATCTGAAGCATATTTTGTTCACAAGGATTATAGATGCATGTTTTTTGTTTATGGGATTACCCATTGAAGATCTGTTTCTGGTTTAGCCATCAGGCTTTTGTTTTAATGATAGATCTGAGGCTGACTTTTGCTTTATTTTAGTTATAACACAAGATCATTGTCTAAAGATGGATCCTCTATTTGCTCCAAGTTTCAAACAAGCTCTCATTGGAATAAGCTCCAAAATTAATGTTGTACTGTATTGTGTTTTGTGCCATTTTTATAAAAAGAATATTTGATTCTCCGCGACTCCAAGGAGCCATCTCAATGTTGCTAACCTTGCATCACTGAGGTCATGTGTTTCACTCAATCTCCTTTGCCAGTCATTTGTGTAAGGATTGAATGGTTCTTCTTGGAATCATTCTGAGGTCTTAGTCCAAAGATAAAACTGGATGCCGGAATATGTAGTTTGTAATATGATGTTGAATGGTTGTGGAATGGCAAATGTAAATTTAATGATTTAGGTAGATTAAAAACATCAATATCATCCACTGTCAGCACTGTCTGAAATCACTGGGTCAGATGAACTCAAACTTTACATGATGTTTCTCATGTATGTGATCAAGGACTTAAATAGAAGGATAGGAAACTTGTATCTCCTGACTAAATGTTGATAAAACAGCACACGAAGAATTCATTATTAGGCAAATTAATCATTCATAACTCACAGGCAACTGATTTCTTAACTATAACTGTAAGTTGTATGTAATCTTAGACATGTCTTAACATGTTTTGATCATGCAAAATGATCTTGAACTAAAGATATTGAGGTTTGAAGGAAAATTTCTCGTAATTTTTGTTGTTATTTTAGCTGCAGTATACAAATCTTATAATCAGGTTCACTTCAACAATTTTAACCACAAATAGTTGGTAATGGTACTGTTTTAATGAGAATTTCATTCTACAATGTAAGAATTTTGTTTTGTGTTCCTGAGGTGAATGGAAGTCAAGATAATTGAAAATGAAATAGTGCAAGATTTTGCATTAATATGCAAGCATTCATGAACTGTCAATCAGTTGCATTTCCTTCTCTATCTAATTCCTTGATGTGATATACAAATGTTTAACAAAGTTTAAAAGGGCCCTCCGTGACTGAGTGGTCTGAGGTAATGTCTCAAGATAACTTGATCTTACTGCTAAGGTTGTAGGTTCAAGCCCTGCTCCTTCCAAAATCTTAGTTTATCAGAAACACAGTTTTATCATAATATACAAAATTAATGGTGTCATTGGGGTTAAAAATGGCCCCACCCTTAGGTATTATTTAGGGGTCACATGTGCTTAGAGATTAAGATAAGTTAGGGCTACTTTTCTAAATCTTTATAAGAGAAAATGACAAAAAATGTTATTTCTTATATAGAAATACACTTATGTAAATGGGTCCCCAAGAGCTTAATTTAAGCAAGTTTCCTCTCACGAAGTTAAACCAGAGCCAAATTTGTCAAAAAAAAGGTCAGTCAACCTTTTTCATAGTTGGCATAAATTATAATTATGAGTGTGGGGGATTTAATTTTGTACAAGCATAATAAAGACCTTGAATTTTACTTCTGAATACTATGGGAAAATGAGAAATTATCATTTTCACATTTAATTTAGCTTGAGGTCATAGAAAAATAGCAATCATTCCGTTAAGGTATTTAATGTCTATCAAAGGGCAGGAAGAACCATTAATGTGTTAAAATTATGAATTTAAAGAGATCTTCTTCTTTTAGGAACTGGGTTGTCAATTTGTTCATATTTGGCATAAATTATACAAATGAGTAGATTTTCAAATCAAACAGTTGGGTGACATGGGGCTCTGCAAGGATTTATCAAGAAGAGTGTCCACAAGCCTTGCAGGTCTCTTGTTTTAATTAAATTATTGATGCGATGGTTGTACAACTGTTAGATTTTGGTTAGTAATATTCCATTGAAGTATCGGGATGCTTCTATGCACAGAACACGGCTTTTGTTTTTCACTTTCAGTCTACAGTGCATAACGGTGGTTGATTTTATTATTTTTAAAGTAAACAAATTTTGTTGAATATTAAAGATTTCATCATTCTTTGTTTCCATTTGTTTCGATGTTTTATTTCAGATTGCATGATAATATCTGATAGATGTTTATTTTATTGTATTGTAATTTTAAGATATTGTACATATTGTCAGTTCGGAGATTTGATTTCAACTCCAGATATGAAGTTTTCCCCAAATATGATTTATTTCTCAATTGCGAATTCTTTTAGATCGGCAGATTCCTTTAGACATTTTGCTCCAACTTAAAATATAATTCCCCATTGGCTTTTTTAGTTCCAGTTTGCCATATTGTTGTACTGTTATTTTTTGTTAATTCCCACATTTAAGATAGATTTACAATGTGGTTTGTGCTGTAAAAGTTTATGAATTATTTATGCCTCTTCTTTGTTTTTATACTGATTGATGAATGCTGTTCAGAGCTCCAGAGAAATAATGTCTGTTAATTGCACCCTGAGACCCCTGCCACTGGCATATAATGTGTCAAGCCTTTCTGGTCACATTTCTTTGCAGCTGTTAAAAGCAATTATATTGTTCACCCAGTTTTTGGTTTGTTTTTATTCTCTTTTGTAATGACAACAAGATATATTGTTTCTATGGAGATAACAAAAAATAAAATGTTATTTTTAACTATTCCTGACATAATAAACAAATTAATTCTAAACTCATTCAAACCTCTTATCTCGTGTCAGAGCAGAAATGTTTAGAAACTATTCTTTACATAAAAAAGTATTCTAAACTCATTCAAAGGTTTTGTATCTCATGTCGCTGCAGATAATTATGTTGTTATTTTACATTTGTTTAAATTTGATAAATATTAAAAAAACAATGAATCTGAAGTCACTGTCATTATGTATTTATATGTGATTCAAGGTTAAGTGATTGCAAATGTGTCTTAGTGTATCCCAGAACCTGATATCTCCCAAATCAGGTCTATTAACCCTCAATGAAAAAGCAGAGAATTCTGTGTCTGTCCCTCAATTCATAGCAATGGAACACTTACTAAACTGTGACGTTATCCACACTTTCAGTTGAATCAATTGACCAATCAACGTGCTCAAATGTGGCTTTCCCTACATTGCTATTTAACATTCTCAATCAGGAGAAATGGGTCCCCTGTACAGACTAGACTAGTGTTTATCTGTTCCATTCTTTCAACAGTTTCAATTTGTTTATTTTGTCAGTCTCATACTTACAACACTTTTTTAGGGGTTTATCTGTTCTATTCTTTCCACAGTTTCCTTTGGGTTTATCTGTTCTATTCTTACTACTGTTTCCAATTGGTTTATATTGTCAGTATCATTCTAACCACACTTTCCTTTGGGTTTATCTTGCCAGTATCATTCTTTCCACACTGTATTGTTGGTTTATCTTTATTATTCTTTCTACAGTTTCTAATCGGTTTATCTTGTCAGTCTCATTCTTTCCACACTTTCCTTTGGGTTTATCTGTATCGTTCTTTCTACAGTTTCCTTTGGGTTTATCTATATCATTCTTTCCACACTTTCCTTTGGGTTTATCTGTATCGTTCTTTCTACAGTTTCCTTTGGGTTTATCTATATCATTCTTTCCACAGTTTCCTTTGGGTCTTTCCACACTTTCCTTTGGGTTTATCTGTATCATTCTTTCTACAGTTTCCAACGGGTTTATCTGTTTGATTCTTTCCACACTTTCCAATTGGTTTATCTTGTCAGTCTTATTCTTTCCACACTTTCCTTTGGGTTTATCTGAATCATTCTTTTTACAGTTTGCTTTGAGTTTATCTGTTTCATTTTTTCTACAGTTTCTAATTGGTTTATCTTGCCAGTACCATTCTTTCCACACTTTTCTTTGGGTTTATCTGTATCATTCTTTCTACAGTTTCTTTAAGGTTTATCTGTTTCATTCTTTCAACTGTTTCCAATTGGTTTATCATGTCAGTCTCATTCTTTCCACACTTTCCTTTGGGTTTATCTGTATAATTCTTTCTACAGTTTCCTTTGGGTTTATCTGTATCATTCTTTCAACAGTTTCCTTTGGGTTTATCTGTATCATTCTTTCCTACACTTTCCTTTGGGTTTATCTTGCCAGTATCATTCTTTCCACATTTTCCTTTGGGTTTATCTGTATCATTCTTTCTACAGTTTCCTTTAGGTTTATCTGTATCATTCTTTCAACAGTTTCTAATCGGTTTATCTTGCCAGTATCATTCTTTCCACACTTTCCTTTGGGTTTATCTGTATCATTCTTTCAATAATTTCCTTTGGGTTTATCTGTATCATTCTTTCTACACTTTCCTTTGGGTTTATCTGTATCATTCTTTCTACAGTTTCCTATAGGTTTATCTATATCATGCTTTCTACATTTTCTAATCGGTTTATCTTGCCAGTATCATTCTTTCCACACTTTCCTTTGGGTTTATCCATATCATTCTTTCTACAATTTCCTTTAGATTTATCTGTTTCATTCTTTCCACAGTTTCCTTTGAGTTTATCTGTTTCATTCTTTCAACAGTTTCCAATTGGTTTATCTTGTCAGTCTCATTCTTTCCACACTTTCCTTTGGGTTTATCCTGCTAGTATCATTCTTTCCACATTTTCCTATGGGTTTATCTGTACCATTCTTTCTACAGTTCTCTTTGGGTTTATCTGTTTCATTCTTTCAACAGTTTCCAATTGGTTTGTCTCATCGGTCTCATTCTTTCCTACACTTTCCTTTGGGTTTATCTTGCCAGTATCATTCTTTCCACACTTACCTTTGGGTTTATCTGTATCATTCTTTCTACAGTTTCCTTTGGGATTATCTATATCATTGTTTCTATAGTTTCTAAGCAGTTTATCTTGTCAGTCTCATTCTTTCCACACTTTCCTTTGGGTTTATCTGTATCATTCTTTCTACAGTTTCCTTTGGGTTCATCTGTATCACTTTTTCTACAGTTTCTAATCGGTTTATCATGCCAGTACCATTATTTCCCGACTTTCCTTTGGGTTTATCTGTATTATTCTTTCAACAGTTTCTCTTTGGATTTATCTGTATCATTCTTTCTACAGTTTCCTTTGGGTTTATCTGTTTCATTGTTTCAACAGTTTCCAATTGGTTTACCTTTTCAGTCTCATTCTTTCCATACTTTCCTTTGGGTTTATCTTGACAGTATCATTCTTTCCACACTTTCCTTTGGGTTTATCTGCATCATTCTTTCTACAGTTTCAATTGGTTAATCTTGTCAGTCTCATTATTTCCACACTTTCCTTTGGGTTTATCCTGCTAGTATCATTCTTTCCACACTTTCCTATGGGTTTATCTGTACCATTCTTTCTACAGTTCTCTTTGGGTTTATCTGTTTCATTCTTTCTACAGTTTCCAATTGGTTTGTCTCATCAGTCTCATTCTTTCCTACACTTTCCTTTGGGTATATCTTGCCAGTATCATTCTTTCCACACTTTCCTTTGGGTTTATCTGTATCATTCTTTCTACAGTTTCATTTGGGTTTATCTATATCATTCTTTCTATAGTTTCTAGTCAGTTTATCTTGTCAGTCTCATTCTTTCCACACTTTCCTTTGGGTTTATCTGTATCATTCTTTCTACAGTTTCCTTTGGGTTCATCTGTATCACATTTTCTACAGTTTCTTATCGGTTTATCTTGCCAGTATCATTCTTTCCCCACTTTCCTTTGGGTTTATCTGTATCATTCTTTCAACAGTCATCTTTGGGTTTATCTGTATCATTCTTTCTACAGTTTCCTTTGGGTTTATCTGTTTCATTGTTTCAACAGTTTCCAATTGGTTTATCTTTGCAGTCTTATTCTTTCCACACTTTCCTTTGGGTTTATCTTGACAGTATCATTCTCCCACACTTTCCTTTGGGTTTATCTGTATCATTCTTTCTACAGTTTCCTTTAGGTTTATCTGTATCATTCTTTCAACAGTTTCTAATCGGTTTATCTTGCCAGTATCATTCTTTCCACACTTTCCTTTGGGTTTATCTGTATCATTCTTTCTACAGTTTCATTTGGGTTTATCTATATCATTCTTTCTATAGTTTCTAGTCAGTTTATCTTGTCAGTCTCATTCTTTCCACACTTTCCTTTGGGTTTATCTGTATCATTCTTTCTACAGTTTCCTTTGGGTTCATCTGTATCACTTTTTCTACAGTTTCTTATCAGTTTATCTTGCCAGTATCATTCTTTCCCCACTTTCCTTTGGGTTTATCTGTATCATTTTTTCTACAGTTCTCTTTGGGTTTATCTGTAATTTTTTCTACGGTTTCTAATCAGTTTATCTTGCCAGTATCATTCTTTCTCCACTTTCCTTTGGGTTTATCTGTATCATTCTTTCAACAGTTCTCTTTGGGTTTATCTGTATCGTTCTTTCTACAGTTTCCTTTGGGTTTATCTGTTTCATTGTTTCAACAGTTTCTAATTGGTTTATCTTTTCAGTCTCATTCTTTCCACACTTTCCTTTGGGTTTATCTTGACAGTATCATTCTTTCCACACTTTTCTTTCGGTTTATCTGCATCATTCTTTCTACAGTTTCCAATTGGTTTATCTTGTCAGTCTCATTCTTTCCGCACTTTCCTTTTGGTTTATCTGTTTCATTCTTTCTACAGTTTCTAATTGGTTTATTTTGTCAGTCTCATTCTTTCCACACTTTCCTTTGGGTTTATCTGTATCATTCTTTCTACAGTTCTCTTTGGGTTTATCTGTATCATTTTTTCTACAGTTTCTAATTGGTTTATCTTGCCAGTATCATTCTTTCCACACTTTCCTTTGGGTTTATCTGTATCATTCTTTCAACAGTTTCCTTTGGATTTATCTGTACCATTATTTCTACAGTTTCCTTTGAGTTTATGGGTTTGTCTGTTTCATTCTTTCCAAAGTTTCCTTTGGGTTTATCTGTACCATTCTTTCTACAGTTTCCTTTGGGTTTATCTGTATTATTTTCCAATTGGTTTATCCAGTCTGCTTAATTGTTTCTACAGCTTTCCAAGAGTTATTCTTGTCAGCCATCTCATTGCTTCCAGTTTCCAGTGGCTTATTTTACTTTGTCTCATTTTTTCCACAGTTTCGAATATGCTTATATTTTCTGTTACATTGTTTTTACAGTTTCCAGTAGATTTTACTGGCTGGCCATATCATTGCTTGATAGTGAATTCTTCTTGCCTCATTGCTTCCATATTTTCAAAAGGATTTATTTTTTCTGCCTCGTTCTTTCCAGAGTTACCAATAAACTTGCTTTGTAAGTCTTATCCCTTTAACAGTGTCAGTGAATGTGCTAATTGAACATAAAATCAGGACATGATTAATGAGTCATACTGACAAACTACCCTCTTTCAACACTATACTGTATAATAATACCAATCTGCAATATGTAAAAGAGACTTCTAGAATGGGAACATAGACAGCTTGTCCCTTAGGATTATCTAACCAAAGTATTGACTTTCAGCTGGGGTAGACACTTTATGTTTATTATGCCAGACTGTGTCATCGACATCAGCTAAATCTATAAACCTATTTCTTCTTCGGAAGCCCATAAGAGGAACTATTTACTTGTCCTCAATTAATAGAGGGGCATAATGGAAGGCTTTATTTCTCTTTTGAGTGATTTTTTATCTGACATTAATGTATATCAATAAAAAAAATTGGTCTGGGAAATATGTGTAAATAAATCAAATAGTTTATCATTCACAAGAATGACAGCTACAGTAAGTAATCCATTAACTGCTGCTCAATTCCTCTTAGAATCCTCCATTACACAAACATGTGATTCTACCTGATTGGTAATTGTTTGGTGTTTGAGCGTCGTTTTCAACAATTTTATAGTCATATTGTGACCGTGTCTAATAAGGACGGTATTCTAAGTGCTGCCACTCTAGAGTAAGCTGCAGACACATGGTATGATACCCAGTCACATTATATTGGCACCAGCCAGAGCCAGAACTATGACCTTAAAAATGCTGATGGCCAAATATGAGGCAGATCTTAAAACCATTTTTTAGTATGACCTGGCCGCAGGGTGGAGGGGTGGGGTGGGGTGTTGAAATTGAAAAAAAAAAAGAAAGGATTTATGATAATTATTGTCGTTGATGGTATTGATGATTGAGCAGGAAAAAGCAAAAGGGTGGGAAAAGATATTACAATTATGATGACATAAGAATGCTTTTATTCTAGGGTCATCTGAAATACAACGCGCCAGTATAATGATTCTCTGCATCGCAACTCATTCATAGAGAGAAATATCGACAAAAGCACAAAATATTCTAAGGCAGTTATCTTACATATGCTGCTGCCAGAAATCTTGCAACAAAACTGTTCAATGATGTTATACTTGATATTGTACGCATGTCTCACTATTAAATTACTATTCAAAAACAGTTACTGCATTTGTTCACTTTTCATTGAATTTTGAAGGTGGGGATTGTACATGTGCTGTACTATTAAATTAAATGTAAAAATAAAATGCACAGCATTCAATCACTTTTCATTTGTTTGGGGAAAAGTTAAGTTGTTAGTTTTAGTTTCTGAAGGTTTTTTGCAGGGAATCTGTGATGAATTGTGTTTTAGTGTTGTTTTTTTAAACCAACTGTTTTTGGTGTAGTTGTACAGTAAACACATGTTTTTCATGATAATTTTGGTGGTGAGTGGGGTCCTTGGATTGGTAGTTAGAATCTCATTTTTGGGCTTAGGGAGAGCCCATTATGAGATGGAAAACTAGGTAATCTGACCATGGTATTAAAAGGTGACCATTAGTCTATTCCAGGACCTGATATCTACCAACCACCAATGAAAAAAGCACGGATTTATTCGCCTGTTCCGCAGTTCAAAGCAGTTGAACGCTTACTAAACTGTGACATCATTCAAACATTCAGTTGCAACAACTGACCAATCAACATGCTCAAACGCGGCTTTACCAACATTGCTGCCTGGGTCCATGCTACAGACGAGGTGACCATTGTCTAATCATGGGATAGGAAATTAATCATTGTTCATTGTATAATAAGTCACATTTTGGTAATGGATGATCATTCAGATTTGTCATTGCATATAAAGGAAAAGTAGATATTCTCATCATGAAATTGGAGAAGTTGTTAAGTAATGAAGATTATGAAGGAAAGTGGAGAGTCTCTGGGGAGGAAAGAGGGCAGTCTCTGGGGAAGGAAGTGGACAGTCCCTATATATGGGGAGGGTAGACAGCAGTCTCTGGGGAGGGAAGTTGACAGTCTCTCAGGAGGAAAGAGAACAGCCTCTGGGAAGGGAAATGGACAGTCTCTGGGGAGGGAAGAGAGCAGTCTCAGGGGAAGAAAGTGGACAGACTCTGGGGAGGGAAATGGACAGACTCTCAGGAGGGAAGAGGACAGCCTCTTGGGAGGGAAGAGGACAGTCTCTGGGGAGGAAAGAGGACAGACTCTGGGGAGGGAAGAGGACACTCTCTTGGAAGGGAAGAGAGCAGTCTCTGGGGAGGGAAGTGGACAGACCCTGGGGAGGGAAGTTGACAATCTCTTAAGAGGGAAGAGGACAGCCTCTTGGGAGGGAAGAGGACAGTCTCTAGGGAGGGAAGAGGACAGTCTCTAGGGAGGGAAGAGGACAGTCTGTGGGAAGGGAAGTGGACAGACTGTGGAGAGGGAAGAGAGCAGTCTCTGGGGAGGGAAGAGGACAGTCTCTAGGGAGGGAAGAGGACAGTCTCTAGGGAGGGAAGAGGACAGTCTCTAGGGAGGGAAGAGGACAGTCTGTGGGAAGGGAAGTGGACAGACTGTGGAGAGGGAAGAGGACAGTCTCTGGGGAGGGAAGAGGACAGTCTCTTGGGAGGGAAGAGGACAGTCTCTGGGTAGGGAAGTGGATGGTTTCTGGGGAGAGAAGTGGACAGTTTCTGGGGAGGGAAGTGAACTGTTTCTGGGGAGGGAAGTGGACAGTTTCTGGGGATGGAAGTGGATGGTTTCTGGGGAGGGAAGTGGACTGCTTCTGGCGAGGGAAGTGGACAGTTTCTGGGGAGGGAAGTGGACAGTTTCTGGGTAGGGAAGTGGACGGTTTCTGGGGAGGGAAGAGGACAGTCTCTGGAGAGGTAAGAGGGCAGTCTCATTGCTAACAAAGTGGTACATTCAGTCAAAGTTCATGGGCAAATCATGGGGTTTAAATGTCATTTCATCACCTTAGAGTTTGTTAATGGCACTGCATTCTAAACGTAAACGAAACATCTACCGGTATGCATTGTTTTATAAATCTACCTCTTGAATTTTGCTGTGATGCATGAAGACCGAGGTAGAACTACCCTCCAACAAACACAATAAAAAGCACTTAATCTGTGATGTTGACAAGTGTTTATTGTATAGATAAAGGTTTATGGCCAGTAAAAACCAACACAGCTGTAATAGTAAACATCACACTCTTTTTTTACAGATAAATTTGAATTTAAAACAAAAACAAGTTTGTTTAGAGATGAAAATAAAAGCTGATAAAATGACAGAGAAAATGCAGTAAATAACAACTGTTATCTTCCATATCGGGCATGCCAGACAAGGAAATGGTACATGTTGAGTTACAATTAATAAATATATCAAAATAATACAAAAATATAATAGTGTACAGCCATTATCACACTAACTGTATGCATGGCCTTAATGTTCCGCCTACAAAATGTACATGTTGATAACAATTCAGCCTTCAGCACACAGCTCTGAGGGAGTGGAACTTCCTTGTATTCCGGATATTTAATACTAACATAATATGCAGTGCAAGCTGTTACAATGATTATTGATTTATTAGTATGGCATTTCGAAATTTGAGATGTAGGTGGTCCTAATAGAAATTGTTCCTTTATTTTTATTATCTTTTTGGATATGGTGCTATTCAAGACAGGGCTGATATCATAAAAACACTCCTTAAACCGTATGTAGAGTGGCAGTTACGTCATTCCAATAATTGCGAACGATCCTCCATGTCTGATCTGTACACTGCAATTAACTCCCCAGCCATTTTATTTTTAAGTGTGTTCTATAGAAAGTTCCAAACTGTTGTTGTTATCTATTCTAAATATGGGTTGTTTCTTAAATGTGATATTTAAGTTAAGAAATATATACATTAAGAAGAAATTCTGAATGGATGCAGTAATGGAAGAATATATTAGTTGTTGTGACGTTTCTGTTTGGCACATTCCCATGTTGATATGCAGACTTGTCAAAAGGCAGTTACATGAGTGATAATTACATTGTAATAATTATTATGTTGAGTATTATATGATTTTTTCCAATAATTTTAAATCATAGTTATACATGATGGGCATGAAAGTGAGATTCTATTTTTAAACTGAGAAAAAAGTATGCATTGTTAAGGTCATGACTCTATCAGAAATAAGAAGGAAAACAATTTTGGTCCAAGATACTAAGACATTTTTCAAGACAATTTCTAAATTATAAAAAGTCTTGATTAACTTCTTTTTCAAACAATTTATTACTTCTTTTTTTTTTTTGACACTACCCACATTTTATGTTTGACCTTTAACTTGAAAAATTGACACCTTTACTCTAGACTGGGATTATACATCATCTGTAAATAAAGTCACAGTATTTGCAGTGACATTCCCTCTGGTGGCAGAAATAGACTGAACTTAAATAATGTCAGGAAATTTACATGAATATTGCATGCACCAAAGATTAGGAGTTGCTGTTATCAATGACAGCACGCTGCTGCTCTATCTTCTGCAGTCCAATGCCAGCAGGGTGCTAGTGTAGGTTAATTAGTTTTCTTCTGTTTCCTGTACATGCCGTCTAGTGACACTGCTTATAATCATCTCTTTCCTGATATTTTGTTTAAACTCATTTGGGTCTCAATTTTGTTATTAAAAACATGGATGGATACATTATATTATAACAGCACAATGCCATGTTGTTGTTTTTTTTGCTCACTTAGCCAAAATCGAAGATGAGCATTTGTGATTACAGCATGTTTATTACTGGGGTTTGGCATTTGATATTATTTTTGTGCATTCAAACTCTTTGTTTTTTAGACTTAGGGTCCTTCGTGGCTGATCATTTACCACTCCCAGTTTTGGTTGTAGGTTTGAGTTCCGCTCATTCCAAAACTTTATAATGACTGTAGTGTATACAACGGTATGTGGCCAAGACTTCAATGAAAAGTCTTCTGGAAATTCCATGCACTGTTTGTATCACCAGATGTGGTTAATTGCCAGTGAGCGCATGACGTGGTGGTAGAGCACCAAACCCATGATTGGAGGGTCATAGTTTGATCCTTCACCACGGCTATGTGTGGTGTCCTTGAGCAAGACACTTTTTCCGCATATGCTTAGTACTGGTTCTATCCAGGAAGACTTCAAACATGATTTGTAAGAACTTGTTTCACAATCGAAGTAAAATAAAAAGATTTTAAACTGAACTAGTTGCCAGTGACTTGCAGAAGGACGGTGGTTCTACTGTTAAATCCCGATTCTACTAGATGTCCTCAATGGTCAAGTGGTCTAAAGTGCTGCCATCTAATAACCCTCTTAACACTGAGGTGATGGTTAGTTAAAAAATGTTATGTGAGAAAGTTTGCCAGATACAATGTGGAAGAATGGTGTAGAGCACCGAACCCAGGATCAGAGGGTCGTGGGTTTGATCCTTCGCCATGGCTTTGTGTGGTGTCCTTGAGCAAGTAACTTTTTCCGCATATGCTTAGTACTGGTTCTACTCAGGAAGACTTCAAGCATGATTTGTCTAAGTTGTGAGAACTTGTCACAATCAAAGAAGAATAAATAAGTTTAAATTAAGAATGGTGATTCTACTCAGATTCTGAAGTCTTCCTGACAATAAAACTGGGTATGCATTGGTGTGGGGAACCAGCAAACATAAACAAAGTATAATGTATAGTGATGTAGCTTTATACAGGGATTTGACTTGAGACAGTTTCTGTTTTTGAGATTGCAAGATCAGGCCACTTTTACCAAATATGGGCAAAACCTAAACATTTCTTGAAAACTATAAAATATTTCAAAACGGTCATGAAATAATCTTATCAAGTTTGTGCAAATGTTGTCCTTGGGGGTTACAATTTTATGAGAATTAAAAGGTTAAGTTCTCTGGAATTTTGTGTAATAATATTGGATTGTGGCCAGTGCACTAAATGATGCTATAACTGAATGGCAGAAGATTTTTTTTTTTTTCTAAAAAAAAATGCCTGATTTGTATTGTTTAAACATTTGTTATGATAAAATTGAGATTTTTTCGATTCCTGTTTTCAGTAATGATTTGTTTTTATACTATTCAAAGAATGAGTAGGTTGGGTTTTGGAAGCATATAGTTTTAACTTGTTTGTTTGTGTGTTTGGGACTTTGCCTGTCCCAAAATGATTTCCTCTCAAATAACATTAATTTTCTTTAAGATATTTTAATGACATCTTTTATTCAGGTTCCCCACATGAAAAAGAAAGCATTGGATTGACTTGTGGTCACTATTTCTCAGCAACCAATGAAACTTCACAAGTGTGACTTGTACCAAGCCTAGTTATGCATATTGTTGGCATGTTGCGTGAAAATATTATGGCCCTTTAAATTTTTCATTCATATTTTTTCCGTCTGCTGAAATTTTTTGTGATCACTCTTTCTTAGCAAACATTGGCCAGAATTCAATGAAACTTCACAAAGGTGACTGGTACCAAGCCTAGTTGTGCATATTGCCAGCTTGTTGAACAAGTATAATTCTTCAATGAGTTACAGCCCTTTGTATTTTTCATATATATTTTTTGTAGTCACTATTTCTCGGCAATCATTGGCACGAATTCAATGAAAATTCACAAGAGTAATTGGTACCAATCTTAGTTGTATATATCATCGGCATGTTGCGCGCCAATGATTTTTCAATGAGTTGTGGCCATTTGAATTTATTTTATGGTGGATTTTTCTTGGCAACCATTGGCTGGAATTCAATGACACTTCACAAAAGTGATTTGTACCAAGTCTAGTTGTGCATATCATCATCATGCTGTGTGGGAATGATTTTTCAATGAATTATGGCCCTTTGAATTTTTCAGACATTTTTGTTGTCGCTGTTTCTCAGCAACCATTGACTGGAATTCATTGACACTTCACAAAAGTGATTGGTTACTCTAATTGGTTCACTGTGTCAAAGTGGGCAGTAAAAGGGTGCAATAAAGGGCACCATCTTGGGGTATTCGGCATCACCTTTAGTGATATTTCTAGTCTTTTTTTGTTTCTATGCAATAGTTTATGAATACCAGAATCAAATCTTTTCAAATTCTAAAACAATGATTATAATGACAAAACACAGGCTAAGTTCGGGGTTGTGGTATTTGTCATTACACTGTTATGCCCCTTTGATTTGTGAAAATCGTATTTTTGGGGGTTTCCATGCAATAACTTAAGAATGCCTGAATCAAATCTTTCGAAAAAAGCTGGGGACATCAATTCCCTAGATTTGCTTGTTTATCATTAACTTCAAAAAGTTTTGATGAAACTTTTTGTATAGGTTACCAACATGAAAAGAAAGGGCATCTGTGCTCCTACGACATATTTCTAGTTTATTAAATATCATGAAATGAAGAAAATGTCTATCTTGTATCTTGTATAATGCTAGCTGTTTCTGACATAAAAACAATTTTTTAGCTGAAATGCCAACCATGTTTTATTCTGCTATTGCCTATATAGAGTTTCAAATGACATTTTAATACTGAATTTCTCATTACAAAAGCAATCATGCCAGCTTCCAGGGACAATTTGTAATGATAGTAATTAGGAAGAAATTGAAATCTATTAAAGATAAAAAAATATTTCTGTTAAAGGACAAAAGTTTATGCCTGTCATTCACATTATTGTTGTCTTTTGGGATTGCACTATCATTTGAGATTTTATTTGAGATATCATTCTCATTTGAGATTCTAAAGTCATTTGTGCTTTTACTGTCATTTGAGCATTTATTGTCATTTGCGATTTCACTGTCATTTGAGATTTCTGTCATTTAAGATTTTCTGTCATTTAAGCTTTTACTGTCATTTGAGCATTTACTCTCATTTGACATTTTACTGACATTTGGCATTTTACTGTCACTCAGATATTTGAGTTTTTACACTTATTTTAGATTTCACTGTTATTTGAGGTTTAACTGTCATTTTAGCATTTACTGTCATTTGAGATTTTACAGCCATTTAACCTTTTACTGTCATTTGATCATTTACTAAAATTCATTTGAAATATCACTCACATTTGAGATTTAACTGTCATTTTAAGATTTTATTTGAAATATCACTCTTATTTGAGATTTCAATGCCATTTAAGGTTTTACTGTCGCTTGAGCATTTACTGTTATTTTAGATTTTACTGCCATTTAAACTGTCACTATAATTTGAGATTGTACTGAAATTTTACTCTCACTGTCTTTTGAGATTTAATTGTCATTTGAGATTTCACTGTCATTTTGGATTTTACTGTCATTTGAGCATATACTGTCACTTAAGCATTTTCTGTCATTTGAGCATTTACTATCACTTGAGCATTTACTATCACTTGAGCATTTACTATCACTTGAGCATTTACTATCACTTGAGCATATACTATCACTTGAGCATTTACTATCACTTGAGCATATACTATCATTTGAGCATTTACTATCACTTGAGCTTGAACAGTAGTCTGCCACAACCAGTATCTGATGTTTGTTCATCGTATTCCACTTACTTTTTTTGTCTTTTTAGAAAGAATACTTTCTGAAACTGTTTTCAGTGTTTCAATTTAAGAAAACAGTATTTTGTAAATGTCAGTAGTGTGGAGTAATTTTACATTTTGTTTTTGGTTTTTGCAACACATAATCTATGAATATGATCAAAGAAACTAAAAAATATTTTGAATTGCTTTTAGCTACACTAGCACAAAATCAGCGCTCTAGATTATAATCATTAAGATTTTATTTAAAGGGAGTATTTTACTCGTTCATTTGAAATAAATGAGTACTAACCAATTTAACGGAGCACTCCTGTTTTTTTAAATGAATAGTAATTTATTCAAATGAGTCATTAAAGCAGTTATCATTATCAATTACCCATTTAATACTGTACGGTATCCAGGCTTGTCAAAATGCATTAACTCTGTCGCTACCAATTTTTGGGGATTACGATTTTCCGGTCCCAATTATATTTCTTGCAAATTGTAAAACAACGTCCATATGTCCAATATGTCCAAGTCAAGAAAAAAGTACATTTTTTCATATTTTTTGCATTTCCCATAATCACCAACCATATTTGAGATAGAGGTCCATTCTTGATTTTTTTTTAATGTTTTAAGATTTCTATTGTAATCAATCATTATTGTCATTCCCCTTCCATAATATTTCCTCTACAAACATTCCACGAAACTTCGGCTTTATATATATTTTCTGTGCTGGTATTAAAGTGACTTTTTCTTTTAATTTCCTGTTTCAGCTTTTAATGGCTGTATTAGTTAGCTTATTTATTAATATTAAGCTTTTATGTTGATCAAAATAATTGTCAATTTACGAAAATATAACTGACTATCAATCCAGAGGTCGTGAGTTCAAATCCCCACAAAGCCACAGTCTCTGGGATGATTGATAAATGACATTGTGTCTCTCACTGCTGATTCAAGTGGGAAAGCTATCAGTGGGAAAGCTATCAGTTACTTGCGGAGATGGCATGCTCGAGTACTGGTTAACCATCTAGGATCCCAGGAAACAGCTGATAGGTTAACTTATCTTCTGTTAGCTCTCGATGGCATAAAATGACACTAAATATTAAATCAGTTGTTTATTAGATGTATTAGATAACGGGTTCAACCCTCATGGTCAGAAGACTTGAATAATTACACAATGTTTAAATTCCACAGGTATGTCAGCACACATAGAGTATACTTGAACTGGTATACAGATACTGTAAATTTAATCCTGTTTACAATCAGTGTTTGTTTTTCTTTGTGATAAAGACTATGTTACCTTATAGGTATGTAATTTGTTTTTTTTCCCTTTTGACATGAAACGCCCAATACACCTTTTCCTCGTGACTCTAATTAAATACATATTGTAAAGATAAAATATAAAATTGGGCTTCCCCAAGTGGATTTATTAAGCTTGATAGCATTTTCTCAATAGCTAAAAGGAATTCAACTCATAAATAACGTCAAAACTTTGCTGACGAAGAAATACATAATAAAGTTCACTTCATTGATTAAAAATCTGCAGTTACTGGTTGACTTGTAAATAAGTGGTAGCATCTTTTTTATTTGTAATACCCACCATACAAAGTAATTTTCAGAGAGGCTACGTGTATATATAGGAGTTGTCACTGTATGTCTGTCTGTCTGCCTGTATGCCGGTTGGTCAGTCTGTCGGCAACTTATTGAGCCAATTATTTCCACAGTTTTCAAGCTTTTGACTTGAAACTTTGCATGATCAACATCAAGATTTAGTGTTGATGTTTTTTATGCAAATTTTGTGCCACTGATTTAATTCCTTGCAGAGTTATTGCCCTTGAACTTAGAAAAATGTTTTTTTTACCAATTCTTGTAAAGGCAACTTCTCCCACAGTTTTCAGGTGATTGACCTGTACTTTATATTTGGTTATTAATTATACTTGTCCTGAACATATTTTAAACATTTTGAAAGACATGTTGACTGGGGACATGGATAGAAGGCAGTGTGTGAAAGTGCCGAAAAATATTTTCTTAACTACTCTTGAATAATGACAGAGTTATTGCCCCTTTGTACTTTTTTTTGGTTATATGTGCTTGTACGGAATAAATATTTTTGGTTATATAAAATTATGCTTGTACAGAATATATATTTTTGGTTATACATGTATAAGCTGTACTGACTATATATTTTTGGTTATATATGCTTGTACAGAATATATATATTTTTGGTTATATTATAATATGCTTGTACAGAATATATTTTTTTGGTTATAATATGTGCTTGTACAGAATATATATTTATGGTTATATATGCTTGCATGGAATATATATTTTTGGTAAAACATGTATATGCTTGTATGGAATATATATTTTTGGTTATATATGCTTGTATGGAATATATATTTTTGGTTATATATGCTTGTATGGAGTATATATTTTTGGTTATATATGCTTGTACAGAATATATATTTTGGTTATATAAAAAAATTATGCTTGTACAGAATATATATTTTTGGTTATATATGCTTGTATATGGTTTGATTCAGCTGTTAGGCAAGTAAACATCGTACAATCTGGTTTGATTCAGCTATAAAGCAAGTAAACATTGTACCATCTGGTTTGATTCAGCTGTTAGGCAAGTAAACATTGTACCACCTGGTTTGGTTCAGCTGTTAGGCAAGTAAACATAGTACCATCTGGTTTGATTCAACTGTTAGGCAAGTAAACATTATACCATCTGGTTTGATTCAGCTGTGAGGCAAGTAAACATTGTATCGTCTGGTTTGATTCAGCTGTTAGGCAGGTAAACATTGTACTTTCTGGTTTGATTCAACTGTTGGACAAGTAAACACAGTACCATTTGGTTTGATTCAATTGTTAGGCAAGTAAACATTGTACCATCTGGTTTGATTCAGCTGTTAGGCAAGTAAACATTGTACCATCTGGTCTGATTTAGCTGTTAGGCAAGTAAACATCATACCATCTGGTTTGATTCAGCTGTTGGCCAAGTAAACATCAGACCATCTGGTTTGATTCAGCTGTTAGGCAAGTAAACATTGTACCATCTGGTTTGATTCAGCTGTTAGGCAAGTAAACATTATACCATCTGGTTTGATTCAGCTATTAGGCAAGTAAACATCATACCATCTGGTTTGATTCAGCTGTTGGGCAAGTTAACATTTTACCATCTGGTTTGATTCAGCTGTTGGCCAAGTAAACATTGTACCATCTGGTTTGATTCAGCTGTTGGGCAAGTAAACATCATACCATCTTGTTTGATTCAGTTGTTGGGCATGTCAACATTTTACCATCTGGTTTGATTCAGCTGTTAGGCAAGTAAACATTATACCATCTGGTTTGATTCAGTTATAAGGCAAGTAAACATCATACCATCTGGTTTGATTCAGCTGTTGGGCAAGTTATCATTTTATCATCTGGTTTGATTCAGCTGTTAGGCAATTAACATTGTACCATCTGGTTTGATTCAGCTGTTAGGCAAGTAAACATTATACCATCTGGTTTGA
The DNA here is from genome assembly GCA_029582155.1 of Panopea generosa. NCBI lineage: Eukaryota > Metazoa > Mollusca > Bivalvia > Adapedonta > Hiatellidae > Panopea > Panopea generosa. Next base: position 56,496,710 of record CM055895.1, read on the forward strand.
TATAGCTGTTGGGCAAGTAAACATCATACCATTTGGTTTGATTCAGCTGTTGTTAAGCAAGTAAACACAGTATCATCTGGTTTGCCTAATTCCTGTTAAATTTAATCCACACTCAACATATTTCTTAAATAATAGCTATACTATGTTAGTTCAGCACACATAAATTGGAAACACTTTAGAGACTTGACAGGAAATGGTCTGGGAGTGACCATCATTACATCTCCTGGTCTCTTGATTGATTAGAAATGTCCAGGGATCCAGTTTTCCTCATAAAGATGTTTCCCCCAGCATATAACACATTAAGAACTGATCTGGCCCACATTGTTGAAACTGGTTCTAAAATGCCATTACACATTTATAGCTCTTCATCATTACAAGGCACACTGACACAGTATAAACATTAGGAAAAATGTATGTCTCCATTACACAGATATAAGGCACAATCTAACACTATAAGGAAGTTAGTGCTAATTGATAGAATATATTCTTTAACCTCTCCAACATGATCAGATCATTTCACTTTATGAGTTTTACATAATAGCTATAATAAAGTGTAGGTACAAGAGCAAACCGGTGGCCATTGATTTTGTATAAAATGAAATGTAACGATTCCATGATCTCATAATAAATGGACAAGCACTTGAGAATGTCAGATTAATTGTTATTAATGACAAAGAACTTCTCTCATGCAAAGATTGGTGTCTACCTAGTGCAGATATTGGTGGGGATATTTAGCCAAGTAGTTTCCTGCTGTGTATCTTAATCTTTTGTTTCAAAACTGTGTTTGTTTTTGTTTGCAGGGGGTCAATTCTAATTCTCTGTTTTGTTGGATTAAAGTTATTATGAATAACGTATCCAATTGTTATAAGGTTAGTTGTATTTTTGGTGACTGCAGAAAGTTTTACTTGGCCGATCAGTCGGAGTTTTTTTTCTCAATATCACTGACCTCTCATCCCCGTGGTAGTAGGTTCAAGTCTATCTTGGTCGAAAGCAACTTCTGCGATAAAGGATGGTGGTAACTTACTTGTTATTCACTAGTCACATCTTTTAGCAAGCATTAAGCTCTCAAATAACTGGTCTAATAGATAATTGGTCTAATGTCTAAGCTCTCAAATAACTGGTCTAATAGATAATTGGTCTAATGTCTAGCGTAATTGTCCTGATAACATAACTGTCCTGACAATGTAACTGTCCTGATAATGTAACTGTCCTGATAATGTAACTGTCCTGACAATGTAACTGTCTTGACAACATAACTGTCCTGACAATGTAACTGTCCTGACAACATAACTGTCCTGACAATGTAACTGTCCTGATAATGTAACTGTCCTGACAATGTAACTGTAATGACAATATAACTGTCCTGATAATGTAACTGTCTTGATAACATAACTGTCTTGACAACATAACTGTCTTAATAATATAACTGTAATGACAACATAACTGTCTTGACTATGTAGCTGTCTTGACAACATAACTGTCTTGACAATATAACTGTCTTGACAATATAAATGTCTTGACAACATTACTGTCTTGACAATGTAACTGTCTTGACAACATAACTGTCTTGAAAATAACACTGTTGTGACAATTTAACTGTCTTGACAATGTAACTGTCCTGACAACTTAACTGTCCTGACAACATAACTGTCTTTACAATGCAACTACCTTGATAATGTAACAGTCTTGACAACATAACTGTCTTGACAACATAACTGTCTTGACAATATCACTGTCTTGACAATATAAAAGTCCTGACAATATAAATGTCCTGACAATATAACTGTCTTGACAACATAACTGTCCTGACAATATATCTATCTTGATAATGTAACAGTCTTGACAACATAACTGTCTTGACAATATAACTGTCTTGACAACATAACTGTCTTGACAATGTTACTGTCTTGACAATGTAACTGTCTTGACAACATGACTGTCTTGATAACATGACTGTTTTGACAATGTAACTGTCTTGACAACATGACTGTCTTGACAACATGACTGTCTTGGCAATATAACTGTCTTGACAATCTAACTGTCCTGACAACGTAACTGTCCTGACAACTTCACTGTCTTGACAATGTGACTATCTTGACAACATAACTGTCTTGACAATATAACTGACTTGACAACAAAACTGTCTTGACAATATACATGTATTGACAATATAACTGTCTTGACAACATAACTGTTTAGACAGTATAACTGTTTTGACAGTGTAGCTGTCTTGACAGTATAATTGTCTTGACAATATAAATGTCTTGACAATATAACTGTCTTGAAAATATAACTGTTTTGAAAATATATCTGTCTTGACAATATAACTGTCTTGACAACATAACTGTCCTGACAACTTAACTGTCCTGACAACGTAACTGTCCTAACAATGTAAGTATCTTGATAATGTAACTGTCTTGACAATGTAACCATCTTGACAACATAACTGTCTTGACAATATAACTGTCTTGACAACATAACTGTCTTGACAACATAATTGTCTTGACAATATAACTGTCTTGACAAAATAACAGTCCTGACAACGTTACTGTCCTGACAATGTAATTGTCTTAACAATATAACTGTCTCGACAATATAACTGTCCTGACAACATAACTGTCCTGACAATTAAACTGTCTTGACAATGTAACTATCTTGACAACATAACTGTCTTGACAATGTAACTGTCCTGACACAATAACTGTCTTGACAATATAACTGTCTTGACATTATAATTGTCTTGACAATGTAACTGTCTTGACAACACAACTGTCATGACAACATAACTTTCTTGACAACATAACTATTTTGACAATATAACTGTCTTGACAATATAACTGTCTTGACAACATTACTATCTTGACAACATAACTATCTTGGCAACATAACTGTCTTCACAATGTAACTGTCCTGACAATGTAACTATCTTGAGAACATAACTGTCTTGACAATGTAACTGTCCTGACAAGGTAACTATCTTGACAATATAACTGTCTTGACAACGTAACTGTCTTGACAATATATCTATCTTGACAATATAACTATATTAACAATATAACTGTCTTGACAACATAGCTATCTTGGCAACATATTTATCTGGACAACATTTCTGTCTTGACAATGTGACTGTCCACCATCATCAATCGGGAAGCAGTAGAATAAAAAAATATAAATGTTACATTCCCAATAAGGTTTAACTGAGACTTTTATGAAATTATGACAAGTATTTGTAGTGATGCGGAGTAGATGGAAGAGAAAATAAGTTCGATCTAGAATAAACAAAGATGGCCATGGATACAGATGACAGACAACATCTATTCAGCAGTAGTTTATAGCACAAATCATATTTTTCTAATGGACAGCTTGATTTATTAAAATTGACATTAGTGAAAAGAATTTCCTTCAATATTTTTTTTCAGGAGCTTGTCATTTGTTTACAATAATTTAACTGTTCTTGTATACAGGTGTGGGATTTCAGTCAAACCCTTGTACAATGCCATCCTTTATATCTATTGGTAACAAGACACTACAAAAAAATGCGGTGTTTATCTTCCGACCAACTAGATGTCGCATATGCTTTGTCATAATAATAAAATGGATCTAGATTGAATGGTTATGCCAAATGAAATGTTCTTTTATCTGAAGTTTCAAGTTTTATATGGTGTATTTCCTTGTTTTCTTTTATAACACTACCAGGCCCCGGTAGCTCAGTCTGTAGGGCATTTGACTATCAATTCAGGGGTTGTGAAATGGAATTTCCACCCGGCTGGCCACAGGCTCCATGATGATTGATATATGACATTTTCATTTGTCTCTCATCACTGTATCAAGTGGGAAAATTATCAGTTACTTGCGTTGATGGGTGTACTTGAGTACTGGTTAACCTCCCAGGATCCCAAGAAAGAGTGGTTTTGTTAACTTAGCATCTGTTAGCCCTTGAAGGCATAAAATGACACTAAATTTTCAATTGGTTGTTTGTTAGAAAATGGGTACAACTCTCACAGTCAAAAGACATTAGTAATTATCTGATTTTGACATATTTCTTTGTAGCTTTGTGTTAATGTCTGCTGATTGTCACTCGGACGATCTGAGTTCGAATCCCGTAACAAGATGTTTTTTCATTCCCTAGCAACACTATTTTTTTCCAAAGTGCTTCATAAAGGGATTCTTATGTAAAAACCCTTAGGTTCAATCAAAAGGAACAACATTTTTGTTCACATATACATCAATATCTTTTCACATATCTAGCAGCTGTTCTGATACTGAAGGATGATGAATTATGGCAAGTATATACAATTGAATCATATATTTTACAGTAATTTCCAATGGCGAGACAGCTAATTTCATAGTAGAATTACTGATCAGTAAATTTATATTTGAAACACAATTTATTCACGTTTAAGAGATGTAATGGCTGTTATAAATGCACAGAAGGCCATGAGAATTGACGAAAATGATTGTCACTCGTACACGAGTTTATAAAAGAAATATCTTCAGAGAAATTTCTTCACTACTTTAATCAATTAATAAAGTACAGATGATGCAAAGCAACTGGGAATAAATGTAGAACCTGACAAGTTTGACTCCCAAATCAACATAGAATAAAAATGTGTCTTGTGATCTCGGATAAAACACCTAGCACTTCTTGACTTTATTCTAATTTTCCAAAACAGCTTCAGCTGGCAAATTCCAAGGCAAGGTTTGAATTTAATCATGTTTATAAAGATTGCCTGGCTTAGTGTTTACAGTAAATTTTTGTGTTGTGAAACAGTTACAATTAAATGTTGTCTGTACATAGTTTCCCATTACCTGTAATTGGTTGTAATTAAATTATAAACAAAGTGAAACTAATTAACAGCTTTGGAAGCAGCCTGGATTTGTTCTGGAAGAGTGAGACTAGCACTTCAACTTTTTACTGATAACCAGCCTGGTTTTGTTTAGGGTTTATTTATTACACACCTCCCTAATCCTTCATTCGCTACCTTATTTCCTGTGCAACACATTTAATTGAGCATGGAATGCTGATATTGGAGTAATTGTATGTTTATGATGGTAAATCTATAAACATTTGTTTTTGCCATGATGACACACTGTTAAATAAGGGGTCAGGTTGTTTGCCACACTGTTAAAGAAGGGGTCAGGTTGTTTGCCACACTGTTAAAGAAGGGGTCAGGTTTTTGCCATGATGACACACTGTTTAATAAGGGGTCAGGTTGTTTGCCACAATGTTAAAGAAGGGGTCAGGTTGTTTGCCACACTGTTAAAGAAGGGGTCAGGTTTTTGTCATGATGACACACTGTTAAAAAAGAGGTCAGGTTTTTGCCACAATGACACACTGATAAAGAAGATGTCGGGTTTTTGCCACTATGACACACTGTTAAAGAAGGGGTCGGGTTTTCGCCACGATGACACACTGTTAAAGAAGGGGTCGGGTTTTTGCCACGATGACACACTGTTAAAGAAGGGGTCGGGTTTTTGCCACGATGACACACTGTTAAAGAAGGGGTTGGGTTTTCGCCATGATGACACACTGTTTAAGAAGGGGTCGGGTTTTTGCCACGAAGACACACTATTAAAGAAGATGTCAGGTTTTTGCCATGATGACACACTGTTAAAGAAGATGTCGGTTTTTGCCACGATGACACATTGTTAAAAAAGATGTCGGGTTTTTGCCACAATGACACACTGTTGAAGAAGATGTCGGGTTTTTACCACGATGACACACTGTTAAAAAAGAGGTCGGGTTTTTGCCATGATGACACACTGTTAAGGAAGGGGTCAGGTTTATTGCCACAATGTTCAAGAAGAGGTTGGGTTTTTGCCACAATGACACACTGTTAAAGAAGGGGTCAGGTTTTTTGCCACAATGTTAAAGAAGAGGTCGGGTTTTTGCCACAATGACACACTGTTAAATAAGGGGTCAGGTTGTTTGCCAAAATTTTAAAGAAGGGGTCGGGTTTTTGCCACGATGACACACTGTTAAATAAGGGGTCAGGTTTTTTTCCACAATGTTAAAGAAGAGGTTGGGTTTTTGCCACAATGACACTGTTAAATAAGGGGTCAGGTTATTTGCCACAATTTTAAAGAAGGGGTCGGGTTTTTGCCACGATGACACACTGTTAAAGAAGGGGTCAGGTTTTTGCCACAATGACACACTGTTAAAGAAGAGGTCAGGTTTTTTACCACAATGACACTGTTAAAAAAAGGGTCAGGTTGTTTTCCACAATGTTAAAGAAGGGTTCGAGTATTTTGTCACAATGACACACTGTTAAAGAAGGGGTCGGGTATTTGCCACAATGACGTACTGTTAAAGAAGGGTTGTTTTTTTTGTCATAATGGCACACTGTTAAATAGGGGTGGGGGGGTTGGGGTTTCCACAATGACACACTGTTAAAGAATGGGTTGGGTTTTAAGCCGCAATGACACACTGTTAAAGAGATTGCAGATCTAAATCTCTGTATGGGTAAATTTGCAAATCTTCATCTCTGTATGAGTAAAATTGCAGATCTACATCTCTGTATGTGTTTAAAGTTGCAGATATACATCTCTTTTTATGTGTAAAGTTACAGACCTACATCTCTGTATGAGTAAAGTTGCAGACCTACATCTCTGTAAGAGTAAAGTTGCAGACCTACATGTCTGTATGAGTAGAGTTGCAGACCTACATCTCTGTATGAGTAAAGTTGCAGACCTACATCTTTGTATGAGTAAAGTTGCAGACCTACATCTTTGTATGAGTAAAGTGGCAGACCTACATCTCTGTATGAGTAAAGTTGCAAACTTACATCTCTGTATGAGTAGAGTTGCAGACCTACATCTCTGTATGAGTAAAGTTGCAGACCTATATCTCTGTATGAGTAAAGTTGCAGACCTACATCTCTTTATGTTTAAAGTTGCAGACATACATCTCTGTATGAGTAAAGTTGCAGACCTACATCTCTGTATGAGTAAAGTTGCAGATCTACATCTCTTTATGTGTAAAGTTGCAGATCTACATCTCTGTATGAGTAAAGTTGCAGATCTACATCTCTATATGAGTAAAGTTGCAGACCTTCATCTCTGTATGAGTAGAGTTGCAGATCTACATCTCTGTATGAGTAAAGTTGCAGATCTACATCTCTGTATGAGTAAAGTTGCAGACCTACATCTCTGTATGAGTAAAGTTGCAGACCTACATCTCTGTATGAGTAAAGTTGCAGACCTACACCTCTGTATGAGTAAAATTGCAGATCTTCATCTCTGTAAGAGTAGAGTTGCAGACCTACATCTCTGTATGAGTAGAGTTGCAGACCTACATCTCTGTATGAGTAGAGTTGCAGACCTACATCTCTGTATGAGTAAAGTTGCAGATCTACATCTTTGTATGTGTAAAGTTGCAGATCTACATCTCTGTATGAGTAAAGTTGCAGATCTATATCTCTGTAAGAGTAAAGTTGCAGACCTACATCTCTGTAAGAGTAAAGTTGCAGACCTACATCTCTGTATGAGTAAAGTTGCAGACCTACATCTCTGTATGTGTAGAGTTGCAGACCTACATCTCTGTATGAGTAAAGTTGCAGATCTACATCTCTGTATGTGTAAAGTTGCAGATCTACATCTCTGTATGAGTAAAGTTGCAGACCTACATCTCTGTATGAGTAAAGTTGCAGATCTACATCTCTGTAAGAGTAAAGTTGCAGACCTACATCTCTGTATGAGTAAAGTTGCAGATCTACATCTCTGTATGAGTAGAGTTGCAGACATACATCTCTGTATGAGTAAAGTTGCAGATCTACATCTCTGTATGAGTAGAGTTGCAGATCTCCATCTCTGTATGAGGAAAGTTGCAGACCTACATCTCTGTAAGAGTAAAGTTGCAGACCTACATCTCTGTATGAGTAAAGTTGCAGACCTGCATCTCTGTATGAGTAGAGTTGCAGACTTACATCTCTGTATGAGTAAAGTTGCCGATCTGCATCTCTGTAAGAGTAAAGTTGCAGACCTACATCTCTGTATGAGTAAAGTTGCAGACCTACATCTCTTTATGTGTAAAGTTACAGACATACATCTCTGTATGTGTAAAGTTGCAAGCCTACATCTCTGTATGAGTAAAGTTGCAGATCTATATCTCTGTAAGAGTTAAAGTTGCAGACCTACATCTCTGTATGAGTAAAGTTGCAGACCTACATCTCTGTATGAGTTAAGTTGCAGACCTACATCTCTGTAAGAGTGAAGTTGCAGACCTACATCTCTGTATGAGTAAAGTTGCATACCTACATCTCTGTATGAGTAAAGTTGCAGACCTACATCTCTGTATGAGTAGAGTTGCAGACCTATATCTCTGTATGAGTAAAGTTGCAGACATACATCTCTGTATGTGTAAAGTGGCAGACCTACATCTCTGTATGTGTAAAGTTGCAGACCTACATCTCTGTATGTGTAAAGTTGCAGACATACATCTCTGTATGTGTAAAGTTGCAGATCTGCATCTCTGTATGTGTAAAGTTGCAGATCTACATCTCTGTATGTGTAAAGTGGCAGATCTACATCTCTGTATGAGTAAATTTGCAGATCAACATCTCTGTATGTGTAAAGTTGCAGATCTACATCTCTGTATGTGTAAAGTTGCAGATCTACATCTCTGTATGAGTAAAGTTGCAGATCTACATCTCTGTATGTGTAAAGTGGCAGACCTACATCTCTGTATGAGTAAAAGTGGAGACCTAACTCTCTGTATGTGTAAAGTTGCAAGCCTACATCTATGTATGAGTAAAGTTGCAGACCTACATCTCTGTATATGTAAAGTTGCAGATGTACATCTCTGTATAAGTAAAGTTGCAGACATACATCTCTGTATGTGTAAAGTTGCAGACATACATCTCAGTCTGAGTAGAGTTGCAGATCTACATCTCTGTATGAGTAAAGTTGCAGACCTACATCTCTATAGAAGTAAAGTTGCAGATCTACATCTCTTTATGTGTAAAATTGTAGATCTACATTGGTGTATTAGTAAAATTGCAGATCTACATCTCTTTATGTATAAAGTTGAAGATTTACATCTGTGTATATGAATCATTGCAGATCTACATCTGTGTATGTGTAAAGTTGCAGATCTACATCTTTGGATGTGTAAAGTTGCAGATCTACATCTGTGTATGAGAAAAAGTTGCAGATCTACATCTGTTTATGTGTAAAGTTGTAGATCTACATCTGTGTATGTGTATCATTACAGATCTACATCTCTGTATGAGTAAAGTTGCAGATCTACATCTTTGCATGAGTAAAGTTGCAAATCGACATCTCTATTTAAGTAAAGTTGCAGATCTACATAATCATAATCTTTATGTGTAAAGTTGCAGATCTACATATCTGTATAGGTAAGGTTGCAGACCTACATATCAGTCTGAGTAAAGTTGTAGATCTACATCTCTGTATGTGTAAAGTTGCAAACCTACATCCCTGTAAGAGTAAAGTTGCAGACCTACATCTCTGTATGAGTAAAGTTGCAGATCTACATCTGTGTATGAGTAAAGTTGCAAACCTACATCTCTGTATGAGTAAAGTTGCAGATCTTCATCTCTGTATAAGTAAAGTTGCAAATCAACATCTCTGTATGAGTAAAGTTGCAGAACTACATCTTTGTATGAGTAAAGTTGCAGATTTACATCTCTGTATGAGTAAAGTTGCAGATCTACATCTCTGTATGAGTAAAGTTGCAGACATACATCTGGGTATGAGTAAAGTTGCAGACCTATATCTCTGTATGAGTAAAGTTGCAGATCTACATCTCTGTATAAGTAAAGTTGCAAATCAACATCTCTGTATGAGTAAAGTTGCAGATCTACATCTCTGTATGAGTAAAGTTGCAGATCTACATCTCTGTTTAAGTAAAGTTGCAAATCAACATCTCTATATGAGTAAAGTTGCAGATCTACATCTCTGTATGAGTAAAGTTGCAGATCTACATCTCTGTATGTGTAAAGTTGCAGATCTATATCTCTGTATGATTTAAGTTGTATATCTACATCTCTGTATGAGTTAAGTTGCAGATCTACATTTCTATGAGTAAAGTTGCAGATCTACATCTCTATTGGTAAAGTTGCAGATCTACATCTCTGTATGAGTAAAGTTGCAGATCTACATCTGGGTATGAGTAAAGTTGCAGATCTACATCTCTGTATATGTAAAGTTGCTGATCTGCATCTCTGTATGGGTAAAGTTGCAGATCTACATCTTTATTGCAAAGCTACATAATATATTAGTGGGGTTGCAGATCTATATTTCTTTAAATGCGATTGCACTCCTTAATCTCTACAAATGAGGCTTCGTATTTACATTTCTGTTTAAATGTTGTTGCATGTATACACTCTGAATCACATGGCCGATTTTTATACCTGTTTGAATGTGGTTGATGTTCCAGGTTTTATGCACGAGTTTCAATTTTAGATATTCGTCAGTAAGCAGGTTATGGTCTCTTCAAATTTAAGGTTGCAGATTCAGGACTCCATGAACACGATATTATGAATGAGGTTTTAAAATCAAGTTAGCAATTTTATATTTTTATGAACAGATTGAGGCTCCTGATCTTGGTGTCTTTAGATAAAAAGCTGGGTCAGAATGAATGGATTTGTTTGAATATTTAGCATTGTTTTTATCCCACTGATGGCTAACAGATGATCAGTTAGCCTAATTCTTTCTGATGATCCTGGAAGGTTAACCAGTACTTGAGCACACCGTCTCCGCAAGTAACTGATAACTTTCCCATGTGAATCAGTGATGAGAGATGATTGTGGCCGAGCAGGGATTCAAACTCACAATACCTGCATTGATAGTCAGACGTGCTACTGACTAAGCTAACCTGGTGACCTGGTTGTATAACTGGAAAAGCAGCTTTGTTTAATGAATATGTTTGTACCTCCAGACTGTTGTGTTGGATTTGCTAATCTAGGTCTCTGCCACAATATCATGAGACCTATTGTTCTACAGAAACTCCAGCAGTTTTATAATAAATATGACACATTGCTAAATGGTTGTATGCACAAACATAAAACAACATTAATAACATTTTTAGATGGGAAACAGATCTATCATCAGCTTCTCTCAGATGCACCAGTCAACTTTGTCCATGGCAGAATGTTTCAGCATAGTTAATTGTAAAATTGCTTCCTGTGTTTTATAGATCCTTTGAGTGCATTCAATTCTAAACATGCGGCCATAAGACTTTTGTTTTGTCCATGGATTGGATATTGTATCTAGCACGCTCGCAGGAACGGAACTCCATGGAAGTTCCAGTAGCTCTGTCAAGCAGAAGGCAATGTAGTTGACTGTGTCACCAGCTTCCTGTCTGAACTCTGATCACAGTGTACCGGAAGCTTTACAGTAGGATCAAACATTGTGAATTATTGACAAATAGCTGGGCATTACATTACTGTTTAATTTGAATACACATGCCATCAGAAATAATTAACAGACTGTGTCTGCGTTACTTTCAAGTGAACTGTTTTTTATTTTGAAGGATCAAAATTTGAATAAAATTTAATGAGATAATAACAGTAAGCAGTCTAAACGATAAAAATACAATAGATGGGATTTTTTTTATAAGATTAGAATGACAATGGTGTGATAAGTAATATAAATGGAAAAAAAATGTAAAGGAGGAATTGTTAATATATGGATTAGTATAATAACCATTTCCAGTGTGATTAATGAATGCAATTACATGTACTGTACTGCCATTTTAATTCCCTGTGACATTTACCTCAATTTGTAGTGTTTAGATTGGCACTGAGAGAATTGAAAAGTGGAGTTTATATTTACATTAGTATACTCAAATCGTATTTTGTATTCACTGTGAAAAAATTGTACCATTCCATTCAATAGAGTGAGTTGGTGTATTTCGTTAGATTACTGAATAATCAAATCAGATCCTTGCCTTCAATTAGACAGGATTGGATTTAAAATATTCATTTTTTTTTGTGTGTGATTTAGTCGGATTGTTGTCAGTGTTTTAGAGAAACTAATAACATTTCAAGGATAGTGAGGGAGAAAAAAATAATATGAATGGAAGAGGAAAATATGGGAAGCTTATCTGCTATCTGGCAAGTGGTAGCATCAGCAGAAATTATGTTTTGTCATCGCTAATAGGAAAGATTGATTAAGCTGGTTTGCTGTGAGATATTTTGCTAGATTTAATTTCAATTTAAAGCCTTAAGTGTTTAAAACTGGTGAAAATGGTTATTTGAAATATTGAAAAATGACAGATAGGTCGCAAAACCTTGAATTGGTATTCACAATGAATCGATGGAATATTGGTCGTAGGTAAATATTTGGCTTTTCACAAGCTTTCAATATTAGATATGGAAGTGTTATCAGATGAACGATGAATAGTTTAAGAATACCCATGAAGGATTTTTATCACTGTGCATAACAAGATCTGTTACTGATATTTATAGATATAGATAAATTTTTAATTTCTCAAATTTAAATCATGTGTAGGTCTTTGTGAGTGTTGAGAAATTTAAAAATGGCTGTGTTGAAATTCATGACTGTTAAAATAACCTAAAACGTGTGATTTGTTTTTTTGTATGGAATAATGGTGAATGGATTGTACTTAAACAATATGGGGTAAACACATAAGATACCCGACTATTTGACCACTCGACTTATATAATATAGAGCTGCAAAAATGTTGTCACGGAAAACTAGGACAAAAATGCAAGATTTAAGGAGGGTATCTTCATGGAAACCAAAAAAAGAGAAAAAGACGTCAATATTGGCGCGCAGTAAAAGTGAGGGTGAACCGTCGATGCCACATGAATTGCGACTTCCAGGCCCACCTATGATACCTAGTAAGTTGGCAGTAGTTATTACAGTACCTCTCAGTTTTGACATTCAAGATAGTTGGTCCTTCAATACTTTAAAACTGAATCTATGTCATTTTGATTACTGTGATTTTTCATCACCGACAGACTCTCTGAAAAAATGTTGTTCTTTCAGCTTGTATAAATAAGTCATTTATATATGGTTTATTTTGGGTTCCAATAGCATAGTCTTTTGATAGATACGTTTATATCCAGTTTGTAAAGAAAGCTTGTTATTGCTAGATATCTGTTCTAAAAGTCCATTTTTTTGTTAGATAATTTTGTGTTATGACAGCTTATATGGCTAACTTATTGTGGCTAGATGTATGTTCAGACAGCCTTGTTCTGGTTAGATATTTGTTATGACTGCTTGTATGGCTAAATTATTGTGGCTAGATGTCTGTTCAGACAACCTGGTCTGGATAGATATTTGTTATGACTTCTTGTATGTCTTATTTATTGTGGCTAGATGTCTGTTCAGATAGCCTTGTCTGACTAGATATGTGTTATGACTGCTTGTATGGCTAACTTATTGTGGCTGGATATCTGTTCAGATAGCCTTGTCTGCTAGATATGTGTTATGACTGCTTGTATGGCTAACTTATTGTGGCTGGATATCTGTTCAGATAGCCTTGTCTGCTAGATATGTGTTATGACTGCTTGTATTGCTTATTTATTGTGGCTAGATATCTGTTCAGATAGCCTTGTCTGCTAGATATGTGTTATGACTGCTTTATGGCTAACTTATTGTGGCTAGATATTTGTTCAGATAGCCTTGTCTGACTAGATATGTGTTATGACTGCTTGTATGGCTAACTTATTGTGGCTAGATATCTGTTCAGATAGCCTTGTCTGCTAGATATGTGTTATGACTGCTTTATGGCTAATTTTTTGCTGTAAGATATATGTTACAATAACTGTACCTGGTTAGATATGTGTTATGACAGCTTATATGGCTTGCTTGTTATGGCTACATATATACTGAACAAAAAAAGAAACTTTCGCTAAGTTTGAATTTTAATATTTTGTTAACATTTAACTAAATTTGGTTGAAATTATAATAATGTCTTATCAATCTACTGAAATAGCTAAACTGGACAAAAATAATCAATTTTATTGTTTGATTTGAATTTAAAACAGGAAGGGATGGATTTCAAAATCGGGTTATCAATAGTGTGTGTGGCCACCGCATGCATGACGTCGCATTGAGAGCACAAGCTTGTTTATGTCAGCCTGTGGGATAAGTAAATGATAATATCCCACAGGCTGACATAAACAAGCTTGTGCTCTCAATGCGATGTCGCTGTCAAGCAGTCATCATTACACGCGCGGCCACACTTGCTACTGATAACCCGATTTTGAAATCCATCCTTTTCTGTTTTAAATTCAAATTAAACAATAAAATTGATAATTTCTGTCCAATTAAGCTATTACAATAGATTGATAAGACATAATTATGCAACAAACAGAAGATTTCAGCTAAATTAAGTTAAATGTTAACAAAATATTCACATTCAAACTTAGCGAAAGTTTCTTTTTTGGTTCAGTATATGTTCGAATAACCTTACCTGGCTGGATGTTTGTTATAACAGCTTGTAATGGTAGTTTGTAATGGCTAGATATCTGTTTCAATAGCTTTTCTGGCTAGATGTTTGTTATAAACAGCGTGTAATGGTAGTTGATATCTGTTCCAATAGCTTTTCTGGCTAGATGTTTGCTATAACAGCATGTAATGGTAGTTTGTATTATGGCTAGATATCTGTTCCAATAAAATATTCTGGCTAAATGCTTGTTATAAAAGTTTGTATGATTTGCTTGTTGTGGCTAGATATCTATTCAAATAGAATTTTACTGCTAAATACTTGTTATAAATGGTTGTCATGGCTACATATCTATTTCAATAGATTTTTCTGGCTAAATGCTTGTTATTTTTGGCATCTCAATTTTGATGCCTCTGACTTTTCCCATTTTCTTCTACATTACATATTACATTTTTCTTCAATATCTAACCATTTAGGCTATGTAATGTATATTTACTTTTTAAAATTGTAAGTTATAAAGATCCCATACTTTTGTTATTCTAAACCTGTTCACACTTCACAAAAGACTGTGACCATGTTTATATTTTGTTTAAAACTGCATTAGATATTAGCCAAGCCCCTATTCACCACAGATCGAGAGAGGATTAGCATAATCAAATATTTTTGCTTTTCCTTTATAAAGTTAGATCTTATGTCTTATTAAGGTGATCCTTGTCTAAAATATTTGCATAATTATTATTAGACATCTTTCATGTATCGATGTGATTTGCAAATATTTGTTATATCGGACCTTCAGTACATTTACATTATGAACGGCCCGGGAATGTGTGGGTCTGTCATTTATATTAAACACATAAATCATTTTGGTAATCCCACATTTTTAAATAACTATATAATAATCTGTTTGAAATTTTATCTCAATGGTATAAATCGAAAGTCATATTAAAATCTTGAGATTTAGTGCATATATGTTATGTTTATAATTACAAAAAAAAACACTTCATATTTCCCCCTGCAATCAAATCAAAAATGTTGAAAGTGCATTAAGTACTCTCCTGTCTGTCCATCCATTTGCATGTGTCTGTCTGTTAAGTTGGTTTCTGGTGAAACACTTCTGAAAGAGTCTATATGTTTTTAATCAATATTTTGTTAAGTAGTTGTATAATCATAACAAACAGAATTGAATTGAATTGAAAATTTAATGTCAGTTTTATGCCATCGAGGGCTAACAGACGATCAGTTAACCTAACCACTGTTTCCTGGGATCATGGAAGGTTTACCAGTACTCAAGCACACCCCATCTCCGCAAGTTACTGATAACCTTTCCACTTGAATCAGCGGTGAGATACAAATGATAATGGGACACAATGTCATATATCAGTCATCACAGAGACTGTTGCTGGGCGGGGATTCAAATTCATGACCCCTGGATTGATAATCAGACTTGTTTTCAAGTGAGCTAATCAGGTCTGGCTCAGGTAGATAAATCATTATACAATTTACTGTATTATCCAAATTAGGAAACAACAGTAACTTGATTACCCAACCTGCTGGGTCTGATTGGCTCAGTTGGTAGCGCATCTGACTCTCAGTCTAAGAGTCGTGAGTTCAAATTTCCACCTGGCAACAGTCTCCTTATGATTGAAATATGATAAAGTTGATTAAGAAATGATTTGGATGATAATTGAGGGGGGAGGCCATTTTACTATAGCTGTAAAGTGACCCTAGGGCGATATTACAATGGGGGTCAATATACTATACGACACCAGCTCATAACAAACATAATTGGTGAAATTTTTATATTAGTTGAAGTGAGTGAGTCAAACTTAACCATTTACCAGTAAACTTTGGTGAAATCTTCCAACATAATTATATCGGAGGCATTAATGTCCTATGGACACATTGCTATTTTGCAGACTTATCACGTCAATCAAATACTTGTAAACAATGTAGACCGAGTTCAGCCTGCAAGTGAGTCTAAATACACTGTTTGGCTGTCAGTCAGTGCAGCATAACACCCCTTCTGATCCAACAGCAGTGTTGGAAGAATATATTATAGAAATAGTGGAGCGTGTGGTCCAGTGGTAGAGCACCAAACCCATGATTGGAGGGTCATGATCGAGTTCGATCCTCCGTCACGACTTTGTGAAGTGTCCTTGAGCAAGACACTTTTTACCATGTGCTTAGTACTGGTTCTAACCAGGAAGACTTCGGGCATGATTTGCCTAAGTTGTAAGAACTAGTTTCACAATCGATGTAAAATAAATAAGTTTAAACTATAGAAATTAATCAAGTTGTGGGTTGAGCAGCTAACTCTAGAGTGTTTTACCATCTTAAAAAATTACAGCATGCCCAGGCATAATAATTACGAGGTGTGCCCTTAATAACTTTCCACTAATCCCCTGTACTTCACCACAAGGTAAAAGGCTCTCATGGAAAACAAGGGTGGTTAAGTCAAAGGTCACAGCCAATTTATAATAAATAGAAAATAAAATGTTCAGTAATTTTTTTTTTATCCTCCAGAAAAGTTCACTCAGAGCACTGTTCATGTAAGGCTTCTTACTGCTTCAGGATTACGAATTATGGTGTTTGAATAAGAGTCAAGAAACTTGATTTAGAGTCAAGGACTTCAGAACTATAGTTTATAAATAAATGATTGTGTTTTATGGAATATAATGTTCAACACATAAATACATACGACATTATGCACACCACAAAGCTGGTTAATGGACCTTGGAACTACCATCAATATACATATAAAACAATTTTAAATGGTAGATATCTATTGCAAAAGTGTTCCGAACACAACCCTCTTTCAGACGGGCTTGGTTAGTAACGCGTCTGACTATCCAGTGGTCATGAGGTTGAATCCCAGCCAGGCCACAGTCTCTGTGATGATTGATATATGATATTGCATCTCATTTTCATTGGTCTCTCACTACTGATTCGAGTGGGAAAGTTATCGGTTACTTGTGGAGATAGGTGTGCTTGAGTACTGCTTAAACTTCCAGGATCCCAGGAATTTAGAGTGGCTAGGTTAACATCTGTTGGCCCTTGCTGGCATAAATTGATGTTAAATAGATTTTCCAGCTTATAATACTAATATTTTGCTATTCAATGTACTGGCCCATCGTTGCTTTGGCTTTATTGCGGAAAAGAATATAATCCTCATGTACAATATTTGGCATATCATCATCGTGCTGAACTGGGCAAAAGTTGTTTTTAAAAATTCTCCGCTATCAACTACTGTACATATTTGTGTGTTAGGCAAACACCTTGACAAATCCTTTGGAATTGACTTTAACAAAAGTGGTGCAAGTATATTAAAATATTGGTGAGTGACAGAAAGCAAGTACACATAATCTTGGGCAGTTTATTTCCACACTTGACTGGGGGTCAGTTCAAATGTGCCGTGTTAACTATAACACTTACAGGCAAAGTGTTTAATTCTAGATCTGTTCAAATTTCAAACAGTCTGTATTGAAATAATTTGATGGCCATTAAAGAATGCCTGTGTTACCCAGATTGAAAATAATTAATTTTATTGCTATAGTTGTTTTCAAATAGCATTTTAATGGAATGCCTTAAACTTTAAAATGGCAGATTTATTTATCTTGTACAATTGAAAATTGCCATTATTGGAACATAAACTGTTTAAAATATTTTCTCTTACATTGCATGAATAATCAAACCATACTATAAGAGGAAAAGGTCAGTTCACCCTAAATCAAAGTTTAAGAAAAGTGTGGAATTTGTGTGTAAGAACATTGGTGTAAGTAAAGATTTTGCTGCCTGGAATGTGGGAACCATTATGATTATGTATACAAACTTCACTAGGACTGTTTTGTTTGAACATACTTTCCAATAAAGCTAGTAAGCCCATAGTATCTGGCAGTGCATCTGAGTACATAAAATATATATCAACAGTTTGGCATGCTCAATTTGAAGACCATTTACCTGGTCTTGGGTTTGAGTCCCTGACTGATTGCATTTTCCCCCAGCTTCCTGGCATCTAATACTTTGTTATACCTTGCTATCTATGAGTCTTGTGGGCATGAACAGTTGACCTTGTCCATCTTTACATCTGTCTGTCCAAATGTCTTGTGATCTCTACTCCTTCTAAACTTATTTACTGATTTTCTCCAAACTTGCCTGGCAGTATATGATGCCTTTTTATGCACATTATTATTATGAAGTTATCTTTAAAATTTAGATGTTATTGGTTATTTCAAATGGTAAATTTATGTCTTTTTCTTGTGTTAGCTCTATTCCTCCTAAATGTGCCAAACTTGCTAGGGAGTATCAGTGAAGTCTTGTCGCATGTATTGCGTTGTGTTCCTGGCCATCATCTTTGTGATGGCACAGTATATTGGACCCTTTTTTTTATTTTAATGGTAAACCAATGTAAATATCTCGCAGTGGGGGCATTCCTGTAACCAGGCATATTTCTTGTTTATATCTGCTACCGACTGGGCTAGAAAATCCTCTGGTGACACAGGAACTTATTTATTACTCCTGTCTGGATTTCTATGGTTCCAAAGTTCTCATGGTCATCGAGATGGTTTTATTCTATTGCTTGAGTGCAGACTAGTGCATGCCCTCAGATGTTATCAGATAAAGGAAATATAATTTAAGACAACAGCATTTAAGATTAATGCATTTTTAGTCTGAATTGTCTTCACTCTTGGGAAATGTAATAAACAGTTGATTCAGTTGTTGTTTTCAGGACTAAAATAGAATTTCACACTTGTTTGTCTCAAAATATTAATTGGATTATCTTCAGTTGAATAAAGAAGGAATTTGTTCCCCTGGGAAATTAAAATATTTTGAATGAAACAATTTTATTGAATGTTCCAGGAATTCATAGTGAATAAATACATGGATGCTAATTCCACTCCTGCAGTGAGATTCGTGTGTTTTTAATTGTCTAAGCCTACTGGATCAAAGATGGCTGCTGTTACTAAAATAAGAAAAAAGAAATTGGCTTACTCTTTGCATATATCAAATGCTTTCTGTGTATCTTTAAGTGTTCAATTAATAAAAATATTCCTAAAAATATGACATATTTGTTCAATTTTTTTCCCTTTTGATACAGAAATAGAATCTATTTACATGCAAATGTTTAAGTTCCTACTGGATTTTTTTTAAAAAATCAGATTGATATGTTTAGAAAAAGAAAAGAAAAGAAAGAATATGAAAATTTAACAAAAGTCATGTATCAGGCATATAACCTGTCAAGGTGAGCATGTAAGTGTTTAACTGGTCCTCTTGTTAATATTTTTTCCATTATCCGGACCATTTTTCTTCACAATCTCTGGTTTGTCTTTACATCCTCCTCCATGCATGTTTGTTTGTTTGCTTCTACAATGTAATTGTGTTATGGCGTACGTATATCACTACATCATGTCCTACAAATGTTTGTAAACAGTCATAAAAGCATTATTTAATTTTATGCACTGCATTTTCATGTTTGTACATTGAAATAATCTTGTGATGATTTAGTGACAAAAAAATTATATCTTACAGTATAGGAATGAATGAATGAATGAATGGTGTTTTATGGCACGTTGACACATAGAAAGGTCATTTTGTAGGAAATCAACTTTCAAAACTGTATGCACATTCCAAGAATTATTGACAGTCTGGTTTGTTTTTTTATTTTGAATGTTTAGAAATTGTGGCTGAATTTGGAGTTGTTGTGAGCATTTAATTTCTCAAGTTTTGTAATGGAATATCATTTTGAGCCAAATGTTGACTTAAAGGCAGTATATCAGAGAAAATTGCTATAAATAAATAGATAAAATTATTTTAAAACCAATACAAAGTATCTCATTATCATTAGGAAATAAGATATGAATAATTTGTTTTTCAGAAGTACTAAACATGACCCCAAAAAAAATATTTTAATCGAAGGGATGAAGTTGAAATGAAATCCCCATTCTATAAATAGACAGTATGCTAACACTGCTTGGCAACCTTCGTATCTTCATTTGAACACTTTCTAAGATAAAAATAATATGTGAACAATATGCTGATCAAGAAGTTAAAATGAAATCATATGACTCATTTCATATGTATAAAAATATTGCAATATTAAACATAGGCCAAGTAAAGAAACTCCTTTTCAATTTATTACTTTGGCAGTTTTAAAAAGATATCCTTGTGATAATATGAGATGAGTTTATTTACATAGGCTTGATATATTGAAAAAAATATGTTTTTTTGATATCTCTTTTTTTTTTGTTTAAGTCCTGGTATACATCCTTTAAATCAAACAATCACATTTTTATTTGTTGATGGTAAATTGGTTGAGAAAAACAAAAGTTATTAAATGTATTCAGTTTTGTATGAACATGAACTTTCTCATGCTTGTCAGTTTCAATGAATGCATACTTTCATTAAAACTATTCATATATAAATATACAGATTGGAACCAGGTGAATGTACAGCACTAGGCATAAGTGGTCTGATAGTTTCTCCCTTGAGGTGGTAGCAGCTTCAATAAACCAAGTTTCCCATCAGCCTTTGTGCTGGTTTTTTTTCTCATTCAATATTTAAAGCCTTCCATTTAGCATCATTTTCTGTGGTACTTAACGAGGTTAAATATTGATACGATCCATGTTACAAAGAGGGATGATTGTCAGCAACCCTTGGCGGCAAACATGTAATTATTGTCAGGCAAAACAAATGTTACGCTTTATTCCCTGGGTGAAATAATTGTGTATCTACTCATGTCAGATATTGGGGGTCATGCAATCAATACAGAGGCAATGAGAATGGATAGGTGAATTTAGGATTTTCAAGCAGTTGGACCCCCCCCCCCCCCCACCCCCCCCCCCCCCCCCCCCCCCAGTAGAAGAATGGTGGAAGGGCATAAGTGCATAGTGACTTGTGTCCATCTATTTTATCTGTACAAGGTAGTAAAAATGTGGTTTCGAGTACATGAAAAGACTGAATATATCTTAACAATAGTATTATGTGAGACACTGAACTAGCAAGAATACAAGCTGAAGCTCTTAAGAAGATTTCATGAAAAAAACTGAAATTATTTTTTTGTTAAATTTCAACTTGTTGACAAGACTTGTCCTACAAATTCATTCTTTGAAATGACATGCACAAATAAGGAAATGTCTTGCTGCAGACTGTGTTAGTTTGCAGAATTCTGTTATGATGGCTACCTTGGGATTATTTTCTGAGAAATGAATATCTGATGCCTGATGTTTATCTTATAATAGAGTGTTATTTCACCTTGTGAGTGGTTGCTATATACAACAGAAACCAATGCCTTATGTAGTCTATGGAATAATAGCAAAAATACAAAATTTGCAAGACAATGTTGATTTATCATTTCATGAATCATAATTATTAAAATGCAAACTTTGTAAGAACTTTGTAGTTACAGTGAAATCTCTGTCCACTTTGAGAAATTAATCCATTAATTCTCTGAAAAGGTCAGTTTGGTTCCAAGGCTGATTCTCATGATATGTCACATGTTTACCTCCCATGGCTAAGCAGTTTGGTTCCAAGGTTCACATACCATGATTCACAAGATATGTTACATGTTCATCTACCATGGCTAAGCAGTTTGGTTCCAAGGTTTATTCTCATGACGACATGTCACATATTCATCTCTCATGGCTAAGCAGTTTGGTTCCAAGGTTGATTCACATACCATGATTCACAAGGCATGTCACATGTTCATCTTTCATGGTTATTAACAGTTTTGATAAAAGGTTGATTCACAACCCATGATTTACATGGCATGTCATATGTTCATCTCCCATGGTTAAACAGTTTGGTTTCAAGACATGTCACATGTTCATATCCCATGGTTAAGCAGTTTGGTTTCAAGACATGTCACATGTTTATCTACCATGGATAAGCAGTTTGGTTTCAAGACATGCCACGTATTCATCTCCCATGTATAAATACTACTTGGCTGATGAAGCTTAAGATTACAATAATAGTTTCCTGTTTACTGATATATAAATAAAAGAAAAATATAACAGTCTCTGTCTTGAGCTCTAGTGTGGTGGTGAATAAAAAATGGTCAATTTACGTAAAAAAAAATAGGTTTGAGCTTATGAATTTCAAAATATCAATACTAACATGCATGATTTGGCATATTGTGCACATGAACATTCCAACATGCTGGTTTCAATTCCCCTTTATAGAATAATGCACATATGAACAAAGAGCATGGTTCCCAGAGTAGAAGATATAACCCATCCACGCACTCTCTCGGGTCGCTTCATCCAAACCATACAATGTTTAATAGAGCTGTAAATTAAATATTTATTACTATATGCAATTTTATGCATACAATCAAAATTGCTTTTTATTGTTATAGTCAAGAGATAATAGAAATGTGTCTGCCGGTTTGCAGATGTATGTAAGGGCACTTTGGTCATCGAGTAAAGTTGGTAGGATGGACACACTTGCACTGTATTAAATGATTCCTAAGCAAAACTCAAAGCTCAGTAATACTTACCTCTTACTGCTGATTTTGTGGGATTGAGCTCAAGTTGACAGGCTTAAAATCATTTGCCTCTTACCACTAACTGAATATGGACTGGTTAATAATTTCATAAATACCTTCTCAAATATGACTCAGTATGAGTTTTTTTGTAACTTGATGCTCATTAGATGATAATCCAGATCAGTCTGCTCAGGTATTTTCGTTAAGGTGCAAACAGTATGGATCAAATCACTTAGTGAAAATAATTAAACTGAAGCCGTGATGACTAGGGGTAGAGCTTCCACCTTGAATGCATAAGGTAGTGGGTTCAATTCCCCTCCTGGTCATATCAAAAATTTCTAGGTCTGATTGTCCCAGTGTCAGTTTCATGTGACTGGGTGGGGTACAATACCATGTGGCATTATACTCCAATGTGGCAGCTCTTAGAATTCTGTCTCAAATGGACACCATCCTGATATAACTGAAAAATTGTTGAAAGCGACACTCAACACCATACAACCAGCCAACAACTTATCGAAAATTACTTGCGCAAAAAAGATAAAATGGCATTTGCCAAGAATACAGTGTCATAACAATATCTAAGAATTTTGTTTGTACTGACATTTTATTACAGAGAAAAACAAATGGCACAACACCAATACTTCTTGGCTAAGTTTATTTGGATTGCATTTGTATACGAGAAAACTGTTAGATTGTGTGGGAAAGTGAGCTGTGTTGCTGGACATATCTAGTTTAAATTTATTTATTTTACTCCAATTGTGAAACAAGCTATTACAACTTATACAAATCATGCTCAAAGTCTTCCTGGATAGAACCAGTGCTAAGTGTATGCATAAAAAAAAGTGTCTTGCTGATCAGGGACACCACACATAGCCATGGGGGATGATTAAACCACGACCTTCCGATTCTGGATTTGATGCTCCACACTGGACCATGCGCTCCATTAATTTATTAACTAACTGGAAACATTGTTCTAAAGTAATTACGTAAATGATACAGTGAATTAGCCATGTTGGCCCTGTACGGCCCTGCTTTATGGTTGGCCATGTATGATTAACAGGAAGACAATACTAAGTGTTGGCTCTCAGTCTGTAGAAGCATATCAACACCCTCGACAATGATTGAAAATTTGTGTAAAGAATGTTATATTGAACGTAATCAAGTTAAGGACATAATTATGCTGGTGTCTGGATATTTCAAGTACTAAATTTCTTCCTCGTTACAGATAACTTACAATGAATGCTTATTCCTGAAGTTCGTTGGGGTGAGAGGTGGTAATACATGGTAATACTTGTTATACAGTGATATGCTAATGACCGTGATGCTGATAAAAGCTTGATTATTCCAGTCACCTATTGTAGGTCAATACTAAACAAAAATGTGTTGCAATCAATAAGCCTTATTTGTGCTAATTGCAGGTATGTCACATAGTGCTAATTAGCAAAATCATACATTGGCAACTGCTGGAATTAATTGATATTGGTGCCTTCATGTATATATAATAGTAGTTATATACTTTCATAATTTTTTTGATGATATTTTTAAGTGACAAAGTTTATGTCAGCTTTTTTATTAATAACAACAGACTCTGACAAAATGAAGTTAGGTGTATGTCACACAGTTTAAAGGAAGTATATTAAGATTTTTTAAATTTGCAACCAAAAAGAATCCAAATATGTCATCTGTAGATCCCATATTATCATAAGCATGTTAATATAAACATTCTGAAGTAATATGTTGAATGAATGAATGAATGGGGTTTTAAGGTGTACCAACATATCATAGGTTATTCAATGCCAACAAGAAGGAAGATTCCAGGTTCACTCTACATGTAAAAAAACAATAAACAAACAGATAAAAAAACTATCAACAAATGAATATTATCATAAGCATGTTTATATAAACATTCTGAAGTAATATGTTGAATGAATGAATGAATGGGGTTTTAAGGTGTACCAACATATCATAGGTTATTCAATGCCAACAAGAAGGAAGATTCCAGGTTCACTCTACATGTAAAAAAAAAAAATAAACAAACAGATAAAAAAAAACATCAACAAATAAATATGCAGAATGAACCTAGAACCTTGATACCTGCTACAACATATACATGAGCTACAGTGATCCTATTCTTGCCAAAACATTATAGGTTATTCAACACCAACAAGAAGGAAGATTCCAGAACACGACACCCATTCAGAGGATTCCTACTCCTCTCATGCAGAGATTGACAGTGATTCTATTCTTAACCGGAACTACACGGGCTGAAAATGGTGTTAAACTTCATTCATTATATTGGAAAATTTGATACCAACCGACAAGAGCAAAGCCCGTAAAGATTGTATACAGACAAAAAAAAAGTTTATTTGGCAGGTGCAATATAATTAATTTATCAAGTTGCACAATAGGTGAAATTGCACTGTAACACAAGACATTGTTTTTTTTCCCTTGTGGAACCAATGTTGCCGAATTTTACAATGTTTTTTTTTTTACTGGAGTTTTATCGCCATTATGCATTACAAGTTATATAAAAATTATAAATCCAGTTTAATTAATGAAGGAAGATCTCCAGGGCCCTTAATTTCATTTGAGTTTACTGGTATACTTTTGATATTGTTCTTACATACCTGCATAAGCTTACTCGTTTTAATGATATGCGAATATTGAACGAATTTGCAAAAATGTTCCAAGTTTTTGATAATTTACCATGTTATTACAGTCGTAGTCTAGTGGTAGTGTTCACCTCGCATACCAAAGGTTGTATGTGCGATTCCGGCTGGGTCATGCTAAAGATTTATAAAAATGGTACTCAAAGCTTTCTCACTGGAAGCTCAGCATTTAGTGGCTGGTCAGCTCGGTGTCAGTATAATGTATCTTGGTGGGATATCATACCATGTGTCTGTAGCATGATAATCCATTGTAGCAGAGCTTAGAATACTGTCTCAAGTAGACACTGTTGTGATATTATTGAAAAATTGCTGAAAGCAACACTCAACACCATACAACAACAACAACAACAACAACTTAACTGCTTCTTCAGTCAGCTTTCATAACCATGGTAACTTGGTGACATTATTATTTTTCTGCATTTATTAAATGCAAAATGCATTATATAATTTTGATATAAGATTTTGAAGTAAATTTAATGTAATGCTTTGACTAGAACAGATGTAATAATAACATAATTTTTTAAATTTTTTTTTAAATAATTGGAAACTTTAGATTTATTGCTAAGTCTCGACAATGTCACACATTTATATTGAAAAAATACTTTTTAGTTTATACGAATTTATTTTATCTCCATTTACTCTATCCACTGCACTATTGCCCAGCAAATCCTGCATCAGGTGGCAATAATTACCATTTAGAAATTTTAACTTTTTTTCTGGCTTAAATCTGACCAACACTGTGAACTAATCAAAAAAGGAAACCAGATTAGTTTGTTGTCATATTTTGGCAGCCATTTATCATATTGGAGCAGATGCAAAGCGGCCGCAAATTGATGGAACAATTAGACAACCTTTCTGACTTTGATCTCAGTCACTTAGGAGCTATTTTGGCAACTTGATGCAGTTAATCGCCTGTATTAAACATGCACCTGTGGGACCATATGGTTCCTCTCCATAGCATGTATTATGTGTTTCTTGTAATCACTTCAATATTCTGGCTGATAGCAACCAGTCTACTATGATGCAATTTTTGTTGCACATGTTTTATTATAGAGAGTTAACAAGTTTTAGACACAGTCACCTTGTTGTGGGAGATCACCCAATTGTGCTGCTTAATGTTGATAAGATATCTGATGTTATGCTCGTTAGATTTTACCATGGTAGAGAGCCACCTAAAATGGTAATACAGTGAACACATAACAGCATTCTTCTTCAATTTAATCTTTGATAACTAGTTTTTGCTTGCCCACCCTTATCTTTTGACCATTTCATTCCATAATAATTTCAAAATCATCCAATAATCATTTCATAACCATTCTATAATCATTTTATAATCATTTTATAACCATTCCATAAACATATTACCACTCCAAAACCATTCCATAACCATTCCATAAACATTCTATAGTCACTCCATAACCATTCCATAAACATTATTTAACCAACCAATAACCATTCCATAATCATTTCATAATAATTGTATAACCATTCCATAAACATTCTATAGTCACTCCATATTTATTCCATAAACATTTCATAATAATTGTATAGCCATTCCATAATCATACTATTATAACTCAATAACCATTTCATAATCATTTCATAAAAAAATTATAACCATTCCATAAACATTCAATAGTCACTCCATAACCATTCCATAAACATAATCATTCCATAATCATTTCATAATAATTTTATAACCATTCCATAAATATTCTATAATCACTCCATAACCATTCCATAAACATTCTATAATCACTTCATAATCATTCCATAATCATTTCATAATCATTTTATAGCCATTCTCTAAACATTCCATAATCATTCCAAAAGCATTCCTACCATAAAATATGGTGATCAGTGATTATGCAAACCATTTTTTTTTTAAAACAAATATTTTTTACACAGTATGCCATTTACATTAATCGTTTCAGAGTAAAATTTTCTGAAAAAATAGGAAATTATTTAAAACAATCAAAAATACAAAACATCTTGGCAGCCTTTATGATTCAAATTAACCAAAGAATGTGACAAAAAATGATATTTGTATGAGAGTGTTAAAATGGAATCCCTATTAAAAAAAATAAATAGCAAATACATACTTCTTGAAATCTTCACCTAGTCATTCAGACAATTTCTGTGATGAAACGGATTCACCAATTTATAATGTAATCATTATGACTGGTCAAATCTAGATCAAAATTAAATCTGGATGCTCAAGGCAAGTTAGGAAATTGCTTTTTATGCCCCTGGCATTAAAAGGATGGGGTTGAAGGAGCATTTATTTTAGGTGTTACCCTTGTCTGTCCGTTCATTCATTCGTCAGTATCAATCTGTCCTGTTTCTGATATATAACTTCTGAAAGTGTCTTTGTTTTGAATTGATATTTCGCATGTTCCTGTATAATTATAAAAAAATTCAATATTTGTCAAATTTTACAGGAGTTATGGCCCCTTTTGAGCTTGTCTTTTTAAAAAAAGAAGACATACTGTCATGACCCTAGCATTGTTGTTGTTGTTGTCATCGTCTTCATCTACCGGTTAAAGTTTTATGTTAAGCTCAGCTTTTTCTCTGTTTCTGATCAAACTACTCATGTTATGGTGACTAACCATATTCATATTATGTTATACAAACAACATATATAGCTTACTTGGCTTAATTTCCATACTTTGGGCTCTAAAACCTTAGGTTAAAGTTTTTTGTCTAGTTCAGGTTTAATTTTTTTTTTTTAAATCTTTTAAGATTTTAAGTAAAAGGTATAGATTCTGTAACTGATCATCATCTAAAAAAATGGTTACATCACTGACCTTGACCTATTTAATGGACTTAGTTAATATTTTCATTATCTGGTTAAAGTTTCATGATCAGCTCATTTATTTCTCTGATTCTGAACAAACTACTTGCCTAATAGGGACTAAACTTCATAAACACATTGATTAATGGACTTTAATAAAGATGAGCGTCTGCACCCACTCACGGTGCTCTTGTTTCAGTAAAAAATTGATTTCAAATCAATAGTGGTGGCATTTGTGTCAGCAGACGCATTTCTAGTCAATATATTATTAAGCATGCTTTAATAGATATCCTTAATATGTCGTATTGACTCAGTGAGTAAATATATGGACACGATTTGTTTGAAGAAAAATAATTCTTTGTATTTTGCCAATTTTAATAAAATTTTGAAAAATCAAGATGAGACAAGTTTGAATTTATCTGCAAACAATTTGAGATTTTTCTCATATTGTGAAAAGTCAGTGGCATTTGTATTTAAATTTCTTTTCTCTAACAATAGATATACTGCTATTCACAATCAATTTATGTCTTCTACCTTATTGATGACTTCCATTATTTGCTGTTTCTTCTCATTTAATGTAATGTCTCCACATTGATTAATGCCCTAGTTCATACAAAGAAAAAGTTTCCAATATTGTCATTTTCCTTGCAAAATTCTTGAAATTGCGATATACATCAAATTTGCTCTTTAATTTTTCTGCAGATTTACATCGTGCATCTTTCATTGTCCTTTTTTATTGCCAATAAAGGACATAATATCAGGAAGTTTTCATCAATATCCTGATAAGATTTATCATTTGAGACTCTCCATTCTTAATTGCTTCTTTATTTGTCAGAACTGAGTTCAACCAGAGCATGGGTATCATGTGTCCAAATTTATTGTTGTAAGAATAGAATCACTGTCGATCTCTGCAGAGGGGTAGGAATCCTCCGAATGGGTGTCATGTTCATTTTATAATTTTTTGTCATGTTCACTATTGTGGTTTAATTATCAACCCCTGTGTGGTTCCAGGGAGCCATGAACGATGGCAAGAATAGGATCACTGTCGCTTATGCATGTCGTAAGAAGTGACAAATTGAGTAATACTATAGAATTTGCTGAAACTCTGCAGTTCTGCAGGTATCAAGGTTCTAGATTCATTCTGCATATTCATTTGTTGATGTATTTTTTTTAATCTGTATGTTAATTTGTTGTTTTTGTATATGTAGAGTGAACCTGGAATCTTCCTTCCTGTTGGCGTCGACTAACCTATAATGTGTTGGTACACTGTAAAACCCTATTCATTCATTCCTCGCTTTCAAAAAGTTTTCAGTCCTATCACAGACAGTGTCTTCTTGAGACAGTATTCTATGTGTAGGCACACTTGAGTATCAAGCCACCTTATACTGATACCAGACCAGACCAGACCTTATAGGAGTGAATAGTTGCTGCCTCATCCGTCTGTCCGTTCATTCGTCACCAAATTCTTGTCTTCTATTTCTCTACCATCTCTGGCTAGATATTTATAAAAAAATTGTTAGGATGTATCACTACCAAATGGTGGTGTGCATATTGTCTTTGTGTTTCGGTTTGATGATGATGTTTTAACAGAGTGACGACCCTTTGATTCTGTCAATTACCAAACTCTCTTAGACAACCTTTGGTTGGGATTTTATTGCTATATATGATGCATCTACTACCAAGCGGAGATGTACATATTGTCTTTGTGTTTCAGTTCAATGATTTTTCACAGAGTAATGGCCCTTCAATCCTGTCCATTACCAAATTCTTGTTTTTGACTATTTTTGTTAGTCTGAAGCGTACTTTCAAAAGTATGGAAGAAACTTCAATGTGACTTCGAACATAGATAGAGGTCAATATGTGGAAAAAACATAACTTTTGCTTGAAAAATGATGGAATTGTTTCCCCATTTGTACTTTATTTTTATGCTTGTATAAGCATATCTTTAAATAAATGGAAAGGAATCGAACTTGACTCGGAGCATGGATAGAAGGATATGTTTGATGGTGCAGAGCAAAAAAAGAAACATTATTTAACTCTACCTTAAATATCTCACTCTTTGTACTTATTTTTAGTTACTTTTGCATGCGTTGAGCAGACTTAAAAAAGTTTGAAGAAAATCCAACTTGGCTTGGAACATGGATAGAGAGCAATGTGTGGAGGTGCAGAATGAAAAAAAAACACATAACTCTGTCTTTCATAACAAGAGAATTATCTCCCCTTTTGTTCACTTTTTAGCTCGCCGGGAAAAATGTAGACACTTAGGTTAAACTTTCGCATTTAGTTGCGTTTAAGTTTTGGTGTTTGCATTCAATTTCAATCTTTGCATGGGTGGTGAGTTTTATCCCATAGGCAAGCTTTGTTGTCTTCTGACAACTCTTGTTAGCAATGTGTGGAGGTGCAGAATGAAAAAAAAAAAAAACTTTGTCTTTCATAGCGACAGATTTATCTTCTCTTTTGTACCTTATTTTTGGTTATATTTGCTTGCCAAGAATATATCTTCAAAAGTGCTGAAGGGAATGAGACTTGGAATATGGCTTTAGTTGAATGTGTGCTAGTGCACAGTGCAAATATATTAACCAAAATTATCTCCCTTTACAATGCATTTGCCCTTTACAAACAAGTCCACTGATTACTGGACAAGAATTTATCTCCCTTTACAACGCCCTTTCCCTTTACAAACAAGTCCACTGATTACTGGACAAGAATTTATCTCCATTTACAACGCCCTTTCCCTTTACAAACAAGTCCACTGATTACTGGACAAGAATTTATCTCCATTTACAACGCCCTTTCCCTTTACAAACAAGTCCACTGATTACTGGACAAGAATCTATCTCCATTTACAACGCCCTTTCCCTTTACAAACAAGTCCACTGATTACTGGACAAGAATTTATCTCCCTTTACAACGCCCTTTCTCTTTACAAACAAGTCCACTGATTACGGGACAAGAATTTATCTCCCTTTACAATGCCCTTTCCCTTTACAAACAAGTCCACTGATTACGGGACAAGAATGTATCTCCCTTTACAACGCCCTTTCCCTTTACAAACAAGTCCACTGATTACGGGACAAGAATTTATCTCCCTTTACAACGCCCTTTCCCTTTACAACGCCCTTTCCCTTTACAAACAAGTCCACTGATTATGGGACAAGAATTTATCTCCCTTTACAACGCCCTTTCCCTTTACAACGCCCTTTCCCATTACAAACAAGTCCACTGATTACGGGACAAGAATTTATCTCCCTTTACAACGCCCTTTTACTGTTGAGCCAGTGTCAAGGATGCACTGCAGTTTTAAGCAGAAATATTATTTTAGTCTAACCTGGGGTGGTATTCACCAAACATTCTTAAAATATTCTTAGACTTAAACTCAAGAATGAAATTTGAAAAACCCACTAACAGACCAATTTTTTAAGGCAAAAATTTTCAAACATGCAGGGACACATAATATATAGCCCAACAAACTCTCACAATTATTCTGTCTGTTATTGTAAACTAGATATCTAAGGTTGAAATTTAGATTTTCAAGCTTAAGTCTAAGAATATTCCCAAGAATTGTTGGTGAATACGACCCCTGGACACATATATGGGGCCAAGGTCAAAACTCCCTTTCCAATAAATAACTTTTTAATAATCCCTCATTAGCCATAAGAGCTCTATGAAGCATGATATATATGGGGTGAAATGTTTTGCCAATTTTAAACTTAAAAATACTTGACAAGCTGCCTTTAAATAGATTTTGTTAATAGTAATCTTTACTTCACAAAATCCTTTGCAATAAGCCATGCAGTATTTGCTATTTTTAGTTTTGTGTAAAATGTTAAACGATTGCTTCCGAGCCAAAATGCTTAAAATTGGCAAAACAGATCAAGCAAATTTGTTATTAATGAGGCTTTTCAAAACAAAAACTCTCTTTATTAAACGCACTTTATTTGAGCACCTTGCACTTGCAGATTTATGAGAAGTCATAAGAGAAGAATAATGAATCTTATATTCTAAGGCAATTCTTGCAGGAAATTAAGGTTTTATCTAATTAAGTTACCTTCTGATAATTTGATCATATTTGAGGTTTCTACCAGTTTCATTGGAAGATTTATTACAAATAGAGGATATCGTTTTCATTCTGGAAAATTGCCTGCTGGGAGAAATAAGTAAGCCTGCCGCATTATGGATGCATTATCAAGATGGAAGAGATGAGATTTTTTGATTGATTCATGATGAAATGTCAGATTTATAAATAATCTTCAGTCTATATTCTGTTGTATTTGATGACATAGCCGTTTTTTTCTTCTTATCTATACATATATTAGGCAGGTTCTGTTATTTCAATGAACGTTACATCCTAGTACAAGTCTATCAATAATTCAAAATTGTTCCTGAGATAAATCTTAAAATAAGTTCAATTTAGCAACAATGCTTTCCTTAAGGCATGCTGCTGAAAACTTAATCGGCTGACGAAAGTCTCTATTTCTTATGAACTTTTGTAGTGGCAGAAGAGATAAGTGATATGCACACGCACTTGTCCGTAATGGCCTCAGATATTATGAAAATATCAACATAGGCATTGGTGTAATAAATCATAAACTTATCATATAGACAAGAAAAGTGGTATCAACATTTATATAGAAAATGAATTGTCTGCAGCATGTTTAAGATATCTCCGAGGATGTAGCACATAGCATCAGATGAATACAGCATCGTAGACATAATGGGACGGTTGTCGATACAGCAAAACGATTTTGTTGAAGCAACATATCTGTGGAACACTATAATTATGATGTCAAATCAAAGTCAAAGCGGTTTTGGATTTTATGCTTGTATAATAATTATATGTAAATCATAAATTTTGTTCAAAGAACTTTATATTTCAATATGTTTTTTTTTTTTTTATTTCCAGCAACTCAATTTTGTGTGAGATATTAAATTTGACACAGTCAGTGTGTCTGTCTAATAATGGTTCTGTGTGTCTGATAGCAGTTCAGTAACATAACTCTTATATTGTTGAAGAAATTCTTCACAAAATTTTGTACACATATGTCAGCATAGAAGTCTAGTATTGCCTTTGTTATGAGGGAGTTTAATTTTCAATATTTTATCTGTAACCATGACAACAAATACCTAAAATTACGAAATTCTACGTTTCAAGAGCATAACATTTCAATATAACTTAACGAAACTTTGTTTAATTAATCTTGCAAACTGATACAAAAATCTTTACCCAGTAACGCAATGTGTTTCCCCAGATAATGTCACTATGTCAGTATGTAAGCACCACCTAGTGATAGCACAATGCCTGCAGACAGTGTCAATGTTAACATGGAATCGTCTGCTTGTGGCAAAACTAAAAAAAAAAAAAAAGGCACTGTTGAGCTGTCTATAAAAGGAAATATAAAATATATTTATTAACACCAAACAAGTTCATACATAATTACAGAAAATTTTGGTAAAATAATTGAATGACACTGTTGTGAAAATCACCCTAGAATGCACCTATTGCAACCTGGAATTAAAAAAAAATCCAGGGGATGATGACCCCAATACCGTTACCCAACACATATTCTCACTCTCAGCACTATCAGATCCTTCGCAGACATGCTTATCTGCACTGCAGGGAGAGAGAAAGGGAACAATATAGTGCTCAGAAATGATCTAGTTGGAATATGTTCTATGGCACTAGACATAAATATCCGCTAGATATATCCCAAAGGAATTCATTTATGAATGTTTCCCAGTTTTGTTAAAAAGAATAATTTCTGTGTAGGTCAGTGTGCTGAATAAGAGAGGCATTTCTTTGGTCATAGAAATTAAGTTCATCGAGATAAACAAGATATTTTGATCTCTTATGAAATATTTGATGTTTTGTATTGAATACATAAATACTAAATCTTGGATTTTTTCCTTCGTGGTACAAATAAAGTGGTTTGTCACCATGACTAATAAAAAATTTGGGTTACAGTGTGCAAAAACTGTAGTTGACCTGACATCTGATGAAGTGAGGTCAGCAATTGTCTGAAAACGATAGGTTAAGTTCCAGCATAATTTCATCCCAGGAATGGAAAGGTTATTTTTTGTATTTTTTTTTTTTTAAGATATTATTGTATGTTGTTTGGTATTGCAAGAGTCTATAAAACATTCTCAAATAACCTAATTCTCACTGTGGAGGTCGTGGAGAGGTTGTGGACTCGTGTTCCTCTTCAGTTGTCTTTCTGGGTTGGTTGAAGACTTTGACTATTATTGTAATTATATTTATGTCTTTTATATTTTCATGTCCTTACATGTTCCAGGGCCAGCTTGAAACTTTGATAATGATAGTACAGTCACGTGTTTAAATCTTTCAGTGTCGGCCTGGAATTTTGATGATGATAGTACATTCACATGTTTTAAATCTTTCAGTGTCGACCTGGAACTTTGATAATGATATCACATTTACCTGTTTAAATCTTTTAGTGTGGGCCTGGAACTTTGATAATGATAATTAATTTACATGTTTAAATCTTTCAGTGTCGGCCTGGAACTTTTAATAATGATAATTAATTTACATGTTTAAATCTTTCAGTGTCTGCTGGAACTTTGATAATGATAATAAATTTACTTGTTTAAATCTTTCAGTGTCAGCCTGGAACTTTGATAGTGATTATAAATTTACGTGTTTAAACTCTCAGTGTGGGCCTGAAAATTTGATAATGATAATTAATTTACATGTTTAAATCTTTCAGTGTCGGCCTGGAACTTTTAATAATGATAATTAATTAACATGTTTAAATCTTTCAGTGTCTGCCTGGAACTTTGATAATGATAGTACATTCACATGTTTAAATCTTTCAGTGTCGGCCTGGAACTTTGATAATGATAGTACAGTCACGTGTTTAAATCTTTCAGTGTTGGCCTGGAACTTTGATAATGATAATAAATTTACGTGTTTAAATCTTTCAGTGTCGGCCTGGAACTTTGATAATGATAGTACAGTCACATGTTTAAATCTTTCAGTGTTGGCCTGGAACTTTGATAATGATATTAAATTTACGTGTTTAAATCTTTCAGTGTCGGCCTGGAACTTTGATAATTATAATAAATTTACGTGTTTAAATCTTTCAGTGTCAGCCTGGAACTTTGATAATGATAATAAAATTATGTGTTTAAACTCTCAGTGTCGGCCTGTAACTTTGATAATGATAATAAAATTATGTGTTTAAACTCTCAGTGTCGGCCTGGAACTTTGATAATGATAAAAAATTTATGTGTTTAAACTCTCAGTGTCAGCCTGGAACTTTGATAATGATAATAAATTTACGTGTTTAAATCTTTCAGTGTCGGCCTGGAACTTTGATAATTATAATAAATTTACGTGTTTAAATCTTTCAGTGTCGGCCTGGAACTTTGATAATGATAGTACAGTCACGTGTTTAAATCTTTCAGTGTCGGCCTGTAACTTTGATAATTACAATAAAATTATGTGTTTAAATCTTTCAGTGTCAGCCTGGAACTTTGATAATGATAATAAAATTATGTGTTTAAACTCTCAGTGTCGGCCTGTAACTTTGATAATGATAATAAAATTATGTGTTTAAACTCTCAGTGTCGGTCTGGAACTTTGATAATGATAAAAAATTTATGTGTTTAAACTCTCAGTGTCAGCCTGGAACTTTGATAATGATAATAAATTTACGTGTTTAAATCTTTCAGTGTCGGCCTGTAACTTTGATAATGATAATAAATTTACGTGTTTAAACTCTCAGTGTCGGCCTGGAACTTTGATAATGATAATAAATTTATGTGTTTAAACTCTCAGTGTTAGCCTGGAACTTTGGTAATGATAATACATTTACATGTTTAAATCTTTCAGTGTCGGCCTGGAACTTCGACGATGACACAGATTCCACAGCTTCATCTGAAAATATGACGACTGGATCAGACGATGTGTCGCTACACAAGAGTCCTACTGCCCAGATGTACTACACCACCCCACCAAAAGCTGTAAGTTTGTAATAACTATGTGGTGATGGGAAAACATATCAGCAATATTTTAGTGCATGGTATTTGCATATATTACAACAAATGACATTTTATTGTTAGTGTTTACAAGTTTCACTTTGAACACTTGTCAGACATCAGAATGCCGTCTGCTTCAGACAGTATTCTAAGTCCATCCTTAAAAAATAAATTGCTGTGATCCTACCTACTCATTCAAAATTGCAGCTACCAAAACTTTTTTATTGACTTTCAAAGCATTTAATTTTTTTTTCATGATTTCTGTCCATTCCTCTTTAACATGACTATGCAAAATCAAAATTTGGCAAAAAAAAAAGTTACCTACCTACCCACATAAAAAAAACTGTGTCAGAGCACAGCAAACAACTATTTTTTTAATGATGGCCTAAGTGCTGTCACACTGGAGTATCGTGCCGCGGACACGTTATGATATCCCAGTCTCATTATACCAACACAAAACTAAACCAGACCAAAAGCCATCTTCTCAACATTGAGGGCAAATTGAGCAAGCTTTTAGTACAAATTTTTATATGACCTGGCCGGAGATCGCACCTCAACCTTCCACATGCGAGGCATACACTGTACCACTTGACTGTTGCTGTGGTGAAATACAATGTAAAATCAAGGATTCTTCGCTAATAAATTATGCTTCCATTATTGTTACAGAAGGCTATCCAAATCCTCGAACTGTCTCTTACTAGTATGCTGAGCATTAAACAATTTTGGAAATTATAATAATATTAAAACAAAAAGATGTCTAAATGTTCTAATATTTCTTGTTTTTTTTTAAAAATCAAGTGTAAATTATTGCTTCTTTATCCACTTTTATCAGAAAATTAAAAAAACAACATTTTCTTTATTTAGTACCCTGCGGCAGGGATATTGTCTAAGAAATGTCTGTGATGGTCTTGTCAGTGTTCCGTATGCAGACATGGTTCCTTCGCTAATTGACAAAAAACGTTTGATATTCATCGTTCATATAGCTGTAATCCAAAATAATTTCATTGTTCTCAGTTAATAGATATAATATCCTATGAGAAGGACATGAACATAATACGCTACAAATTGTCTCGTGCAATTAAGAAAATGTCGCCCATATCCATGGCCAACATAATTGGCTTCCATATGTTGTTCGCTGTCATTAATATGCGGAAATATTCAGAATGTAGGTCAGTCGTAGAAGCGATGTTTTTTTTTTTTTCGAGACAAATGAAAACTTCATTAAATTGCTCTTAGGCAAAGTTGGCTGTTTATAAGCATCTATGATGACACTGAGCCCGTGTCACATTCATTGATTAGTTGTTATTGATTAGTCCATTGACAGCGGTGATAATACCAAGGCAAGGTGATCCATATTATCAACTTGTTTGGCGAGCCATCGCAGTTGTCATGCTAATGGGTGTGTACTGTAGTATCGGGGAAATTAGCACAGATCGCTAGGTGCGATATAACCGCGTTGTAATTCTGTAATTGTGTGGAAAACGCACTGCTGGTGAGTCAATTGTCTGTTTATTGATGAATAGTGATACTTTGTGAAGTACAAAATTGTCAAAGACCTCAAAAGTGCAATAACCGAGATTGATTGTTGTATCTTATAGATATTACCAAGAAATAGATGCATCAGGATGTGTTTTATAGTTATTAAATTGAGGAAAAAACAAAAAATCATGGAATGGTTATATTATGTTTAAATCAGTTGTATATAGGACATCAGTTTGTAATCAACCAAGCCACTTTTTGAAAAAATAGTATAATAAATGATTTTTTATCCCTACCTTCCTATAAACAAACGTAATTTGGGCAGTATTGTAGTAGATAGCGTGTTTGCTGCTGATCGCCCCAGAGGTTGCAGGTACAGTCCCCACAGAGGTTGCAGGTTCAATCCCCATCTCGATCTAATACCTCTCAAAAAAGTTTGAAAAAACAACACTCACTATATGTTCCACCCAAGAATCAGAAGCGACAGTAGTTCATATAAGCTTTGAGCTTTCTTAGCAATCAAGCTAAAATAAATAAATATAAGAATAAGCTTGAATGAACACAATGGTGAAAGGCAAGCTTGAATGAACACAATGGTGAAAGGTAAGCTTGAATGAATACAATGGTGAAAGGTAAGCTTGAATGAACACAATGGTGAAAGGTAAGCTTGAATGAACACAATGGTGAAAGGTATTAGCTTGAATGAACACCATGGTAAAAGGTAAGCTTGAATGAACACAATGGTAAAAGGTAAGCTTGAATGAACACAATGGTGAAAGGTAAGCTTGAATGTATACAATGGTGAAAGATAAGCTTTAATGAATATAATGGTGAAAGGTATTAGCTTGAATGAACACAATGGTGAAAGGTAAGCTTGAATGAAGACAATGGTGAAAGGTAAGCTTAAATGAACACAATGGTGAAAGGTAAGCTTGAATGAATACAATGGTGAAAGGTAAACTTGAATGAACACAACGGTGAAAGGTAAGCTTGAATGTATACAATGGTGAAAGGTAAGCTTTAATGAATATAATGGTGAAAGGTATTAGCTTGAATGAACACAATGGTGAAAGGTAAGCTTTAATGAATACAATGGTGAAAGATAAGCTTGAATGAACACAACAGTGAAAGGTAAGCTTGAATGAATATAATGGTGAAAGGTAAGCTTGAATGAATACAATGGTGAAAGGCAAGCTTGAATGAACACAACAGTGAAAGGTAAGCTTGAATGAAGACAATGGTGAAAGGTAAGCTTAAATGAACACAATGGTGAAAGGTAAGATCAAATGAACACAATGGTGAAAGGCAAGCTTGAATGAATATAATGGCGAAAGGTAAGCTTGAATGAATACAATGGTGAAAGGTAAGCTTGAATGAACACAACGGTGAAAGGTAAGCTTGAATGTATACAATGGTGAAAGGTAAGCTTTAATGAATATAATGGTGAAAGGTATTAGCTTGAATGAACACAATGGTGAAAGGTAAGCTTGAATGAACACAACAGTGAAAGGTAAGCTTGAATGAAGACAATGGTGAAAGGTAAGCTTAAATGAACACAATGGTGAGAGGTAAGATCAAATGAACACAATGGTGAAAGGTATTAGCTTGAATGAATATAATGGTGAAAGGTAAGCTTGAATGAACACAGTGGTGGAAGGCAATCTTGAATGAATATAATGGGGAAAGGTAAGCTTGAATGGATACAATGGTGAAAGGCAAGCTTGAATGAATATAATGGTGAAAGGTAAGCTTGAATGAATACAATGGTGAAACGCAAGCTTGAATGAATATAATGGCGAAAGGAAAGCTTGAATGAACACAATGGTGAAAGGTAAGCTTGAATGAATATAATGGGGAAAGGAAAGCTTTAATGAATATAATGGGGAAAGGTAAGCTTTAATGAACACAGTGGTGAAAGGTAAGCTTTAATGAATATCATGGGTGGGGTATTTTACAATATGTCTACCACATGATTCTCCAGTGTAGCAGCACTTGAATT
Source organism: Panopea generosa (assembly GCA_029582155.1). NCBI lineage: Eukaryota > Metazoa > Mollusca > Bivalvia > Adapedonta > Hiatellidae > Panopea > Panopea generosa. The sequence goes on from CM055895.1 coordinate 56,536,505, forward strand.
ACTGTCTCAAGTAGACACCATTGCAATATAACTGAAAAAATGTATGTAATTGAAGCTAAACACCATACAACTACAATAACTGTACATGAATGTAATATTGAGTTTCATAAAAAAAACTCTGGCAGAATAGTGGTATTGAAGGCATCATAAGGTAGAAAAATTATTGCTTGAAATAGTTTTATGTTTATATCTTCATCATCTTTGCAAATTAATTTATTTTTGTTTTCTTTGTTCTAAAAAGAATTAATTAGAAATGTAGTGGATTCAAAGTTGGCATCATGGTATTTGTCCTAATGCATATCGTATCCTTTGTGAAAAATACTCAAACATGAAAAAAGAGGGTTAGTAGTGCCGGATAATCAATGGTAATACGGAATAACCATTATGAATATGAACAAAGTACCCAGTAATGCTATGAGAAAATTATTTTTAATTAAATTGGCTTTTTATGTTACTCTTTACAATTAGTGTAAATGAAACATTATTGATAGGTACTTGTTTGATGTCTTCTATGTATTTGTATTCTGTTAACTGAGAGAACTTCATATCGGAATATTTAATTAACCATTTTATTTATATCTGAAATTAAAGCCTTTTGGTAATATCAATTATAAATGAACCTGTCAGTGCTAATGGCTGCAGAAGTAATTTATTGATAATTTTACTTTTACTTAATTGAGAACTATGCTCTAATGAGTATGATTTTAAAATTCAATAATCCAGATAATAATGGACTCTTTGACATCATACTTCAGTGGGAAGGGCTTCTGATCTTTTGTGACAGAGAATAACTTTTGATAAATAAGTTCTCAGTGGTGCTGCTCTCAAGATCACTTAAGTCATTATATCTTGGCTAGTGTGCCTCAGTTGTTAGTCTATTATATAGAAGCTGATAACTCCTGAATCTGGTCTATTAGCACCCCAATGAAAAAGGAAAGGAAATTCCATGCCTGTTTCATGATTAATAGTAATTAAACACTTGCTAGACTATGATATTTTTCAAACTTTCAATGAAGCAACTGACCAATCAACATGCTCAAATATGTTGCTTTTTAACAGACCCATTTGGGAGAGCTGTGTTTGTTCTACAGACAACTCAGTGGCCTTCTCTCAAGATTGCTGAAATCTAAACATTGAAATCATTATATCTAGGCCAGCGGCCATCAGAGGTGCTGCTCTTGAGATAACTTAAACCTAACCACTGAAGTATAATATCTAGGCTAGTATCCTCAGTTGTGCTTCTTTCAAGATCACATCAATCTAACTGTTGAAGTCATTATATCTTGTCCAGTATCCTCAGTTGGGCTTCTCTCAAGATCACTTCAATCTAACTATTAAAGTCATTATATCTTGTCCAGTATCCTCATTTGGGCTTCTCTCAAGATCACTCCAATCTTACTATTGAAGTCTTTATATCCAGCCCAGTATCCTCAGTATCCTCAGTATTTCAGTGCTTCTTTCAAGATCATTTAAATCAAACTGTTGATGTCATAAAATCTAGTCCAGTGTTCTCAGAGGTGCTTCATTCAAGATCACTTGTCTGTAGCTATTGAAGTCATTATATCCAGCCCAGTGTCCTCAGTTGTGCTTCTCTCAAGATCACTTAAATCTAACTATTGAAGTCATTTTATGAAGTCCAGTTTCCTCAGTTGTGCTTCTCTGAAGATCACTTAAATTTAGCAATTGATGTCATTATATCAAGCCCAGTGTCCTCTGTGTTGCGCTTCTCTCAAGACCATTTGAATCTAACTACTGAAGTCATAATAACTAGGCTAGTATCCTCAGTTTTGCTTCTTTCAAGATCACTTCAATCTAGCTATTAAAGTCATTATATCCAGCCCAGTATTCTCAGTGTTGCTTCTCTCAAAATCACTTAAGTCTAACTATTGAAGTCATAGTATCCAGTCCAGTGTCCTCAATTGTGCTTCTCTCAAGATCATTTAAGTCTAACTAGTGAAGTCATTATATCCAGCCCAGTGTCCTCAATTGTGCTTCTCTCAAGATCACTGTCGTGTATCTAACTATTGAAGTCATAATATCCAGTCCAGTGTCCTCAATTGTGCTTCTTTCAAGATCATTTAAGTCCAACTAGTGAAGTCATTATATCCAGCCCAGTGTCCTCAATTGTGCTTCTCTCAAGATCACTGTCGTGTATCTAACTATTGAAGTCATAATATCCAGGCCAGTGTCCTCAGTTGTGCTTCTCTCAAGATCACTTGAATCTAACTATTGAAGTTATAATAATATCCAGTTCAGTGTCCTCAATTGTGCTTCTTTCAAGATCATTTAAATCTTACTGTTGAAGTCATAATATCTAGCCCAGTGTTCTCAGAGGTGCTTTATTCAAGATCACTTGAATCTAACTATTGAAGTCATTATATCTAGTCCAGTGTCCTCAGTTGTGCTTCTTTCAAGATCACTTGAATCTAACTATTGAAGTCATTATATCTAGTCCAGTGTCCTCAGTTGTGCTTCTTTCAAGATCACTTGAATCTAACTATTGAAGTCATTATAATTATCTAGTCCAGTGTCCTCAGTTGTGCTTCTTTCAAGATCACTTGAATCTAACTATTGAAGTCATTATATCTAGTCCAGTGTCCTAAGTGTTGCTGAATATTGAGTAAGAACACCTTTGTTCTATTGTTATATACTCAATATTGAGTAAGAACATCTTTGTTCTTTTGTTATATACTCAATATTGAGTAAGAACACCACTGTCCTTTGTTCTGTTGTAATATATTCTAAGAACACCACTGTCCTTTGTTCCATTGTAATATACTCAATATTGAGTAAGAACACCACTGTCCTTTGTTCTATTGTAATATACTCAATATTGAGTAAGAACACTTTTTGTCCTATTATTATATACTCAATATTGAGTAAGAACACCTTTGTTCTATTATAATATACTCATTAATCAGTGAGAATACCTTTGTTCTATTATTTATTTTATATTCAGAAGTTAACATATAATGACGAATTTAGTTCTGTCATAATGCTGTCTGATTCATATAATTGACAGATTGCTTTAACCGACATTTAAAAGCTTCGTTCTAAGTCGGTCAAGGCTGACTGTTTTATGGACAGACATATTTTTCTTTTGTCAGTTTATTACACAGCCTCCATTTCTATTGCTCTCCTCGGTTCTGCACTGTCATTTCTATAATGAAAAAGTTGACATATAATCATTGTTGTATGATTTACTATAGACATTGTTCAAAATAAAATATTGACATCTGATTGAGCAGACAAAAATGTTGGTAAAGGATTTAAAGTAAGCAAGATTATGTTTATGCTACACGAAAAATTTCAGGGAGGAACACAGTTGGCGCTCTGTTTATCCATCTGTTCATCCGTACCAAATGCTTGTTCAGGCTTTTTCTTTATAACCTCTTGTTGAAATATTATGAAACTTGTTAGGATGCATCACTACCAAGTGGAGACCTAGAAAACTGTCCTCTAAATGCTGAGGCCAAAACTAGGAAGCTTCTAGGACAATTTTTCAAGTGTTTGGTATGACTTGTCCTGAGATTGAACCAATGACCTTCTGCATGCGAGTTGAACAATCTTCCACTAGACCACCGCTGTTGTAATGATGTAATGAATTTAAACATTTGCTAGTATGCATACCTCTAGTCTCCAGGGTCATCCTCAATAAAACAATCATTAATGTTGGGGCATAATATATATATATATTGATATATTTATATATTCAAGAAATTGTGCTAATGTTAAAAAAAAAAAAGTAGTGAGCCATGTCACACATAACACCTATAGACACACATAACACCTATAGAAATAAACATTTCCCACCAGGGGGAGCTGTAATGGTTCTCATGATGTTTATAAGTTTATTAAATGGCAATAACCTGCAGAAATGTTTAACCACAGGGACATAGGTCACATCTGCAATATTAAGAAATTTTCTAACAGCTAATATTCTGGTTCACAGATACTAAATTATCAAAAAATGAAAGCTTTGTAAAAAAAGCATGCTACCTATGTTCAGTGTTGAAACTTCACTTCTTTTGAACAAAACCAATTCAGTTTTGTAACTGTAATCAGTTGAGTATGCCAGCTTTTATTGAAAGCCAGGTGCAAGCTCTTGATTAGTATAAAATGTTTCCAGATTTTGTGTTGGTTAACCGAGAAACAGTTATTATTAATACATATAATTTTCTCGCACAAAGGCATACATGTGTTAAATGATTGGAGACAAAACCATAGAGAATTTCAAACTTTCTCATCAAATGTTTGTCTTAAATACGGTGCCAAGTTGCTGGATTGATATTCAGGCCATTATAAGTTCACGACTTTCTGTGCTTATAAAATGATGTCCATGCAGCAATTTAAACTTACCGCTAGTAGGCTGAACATCTAATACTGAAATTATTTTGCTGAAACTTGCTAGGAAGGATAAATGTCAAGCCTAGTTGCGCATATCTGAATTGCATTCCAGTTCAATGATTTGTGGCGCTTACTATTTTCGGAATTAAAACTCTTGTCAGTGCTTCTTTTGTTGAATCAAAACTTTTATTAATTGCTTCAGTAACAATGAAGTTAAGTTGTGCATTATCCCTTTTGCGTTATGTTTTTTGGCTGGGTTATGGATGTTTTCAATGTTTGAATGAAAAATCGTGTCCAAAAAACCAGTTGCATTTTACTGAAACTTGCTAGGTAAGGTCAGTCTGAAGTCCCGTATATATGAAAATGGTTTCCGACTTATATCTTTAGTTTTAATGAACAGATTTAAACCAAATTTGGTGTGTAACTTCACATTCAGGTAATACAGGTCAAGTTTATATTTCATTTCGGTCTGATGGAGTTATGCTCCTTTTTGGACTTAGATTATTAACAAATGTCAAGAAATTGGTTTCCACTCGATATCTCTTGAAGGATTGGATGGATTTGATTAATATTTAGTAGAAAGATGTATAGTGATAAACTACAGCTCCAGTTTGATTTCCATCAAAATCCCTGCATATTAATTAGGTGTTCTGGACTCTGTTTGGCTGATAGTTTCCAACCTCTAAAGTTTTTATTTATGGACAGATTTTGACGAAAATATGTATTTGGCTCTATATCAACAAGACACAGGTCAAGTTTGGATGGAATTGGCGCATATTAATTAGGTGGTCTGGACTCTGACTGGCTGCCAATTTCCAACCTCTAAAATCTTTACTGTTGGACCAATTTGGATGAAACTTGATATTTGGCTTAATATCAACAAGACCAAGGTCAAGTTCGACAATGGATGGAATCCGCACATATTAATTAGGTGATCTGGACTCTGATTGGCTGCCAGTTTCTGACCTCTTGTGATAGTCAAACTTGCTGAAATTTGAGATAGCTACCATCTACAATGTAGGTACAAAGCAGGGGCATCTTTCCTATTAACGCATTTCTAGTTTTGAATTTAAGTCGAGTAAATATTATGGCCTTTCAAGTTTTCCAAAACTTGCCCTAGCTTATTCTCCATTATGATTTGACAAAACTTGCTGCACTTGTTCTATATGAAGCTTCATTGTGCATATCCACTTTCCTTTTTGGTGGCATTGCAGTTTTGCTGGAAACCCCATCACCAGACCTAAAACTGAAGTCAGTTTTGAACATTCACAAGGACATTTAACAGGATCATTCTCACAATTGTACAAAAAGGAAAAACAAGTTCTAATTTCTGTCAATCTTTATAAATACACTTTATTACAGCTTTTTTTTTGAATTGCGGTAAACTGTATTTATAGTATAATTAAACAAATTCCTTCGCAATGATTTGATTACAGTAGCTCTATGGTAAATTGTATTATTGCTTATTCATTACATGCGGTTTATTGATACTACTTCACACATTGAAATGTATGAGAAATGTAAAGTGCCCATAATTCATACACAAGTGTTCCAATTTTGTGGAGAGAAAATGTGCCACTGACTCTTTTGTGAGATCTGTTAAATTTTAGATCGTTCTTTTATTGCTGTTTTTATTGCTGTGAAATTGTTTATTCTTATAACGGACAGGTTTTGGTCATAGATTCTGCTGAAATGTTAACTATTTCAAATGAGATAGATAGATATATATTACAGTATATAATATAAAATATAATTGTAGATGTCGTGTTAGGTTATGTTTATTTGTATTGATAGAAAGGTATTGTATATAAAGTACTTTTATATAAGATAATAAGGTCAGAGTAATGTACTTGAAAAATTCCATTTAAGCTTGATGGAGTTATATCCCTTTTTTGAAAAAAATATATGATAGGATTTTTTTTTCCTTTGGTGATATCATATACAGTCAAACCTGTCTTAAACAGCCAGTCTAGGAAATGGGCAAATTTGACCTTTTAAGACAGGTTGTCTTAATCCGGGTTAATTTGCTCTGAAACCATAGAAATGGGAAATAGCAAATGTGGCTGCTTAAAACAAGTGGCTACTTGATAGATGTGGCCACAGGTTTGACTGTACATATTTAAATGATAGAATAAAGACATTGTACAAGCTAGAAATAGCTTTCTTCTCAATTCTGTTGTTATATATTGCTGTGTAATGAATATATGCATATGTTTTAAATATGTTGATAACAAATAAATATTATTCAAACCAAATGACAGAACATAAAAATTATACAATTTGACAAACCATAGTACTATAATTGTCATAAATACAGTTAAATGTTACATGAGCGGGACAAAGAAATCACAATTATAAAAAATACAAAAAACAATAGAAAACACACCAAATATAATCATTTGAAATTTAATTATACAACTAACATTTTATTTATTTAACGCCTGTGTTGTTACTTTACAAAGTCATTTAGTCATCTTACGTTTGTGATTAGAAATAAATTTAGATCTAAAATAAGATCTTATTTAAATTAAAACATACAATGAAACTTTTTTATGTTTTCATTTTTTACACTATATTAATAATAATTATTGTCACCAGCAAATCATCATCGTCGTCATCGGTGACGAATTGTCCTAAACCTGCGGAAAATGAAATGTGTATTTTTGAATACTTCAGTGTTTTAATAAAAATGCCATTCACTCCCGTGCCCAAGAAATCAAAATTAACATTTTGTATAAAGTGAGTGAAAAATGCCCATAAAACACTTAAATGTTAAACCAAAAACCAGCAAGTTATTTACATTTCATAAATAGGATAGGGGAGGTAATTTGTGGGTAAAAACGTTATTCTTATAGCACGCTATCCACACCTTTTTATAAATTTATATTTTTTATCCTAATCAAATATTCAAGAAGACGACCACAGATTTTATCCCAAGCTGTTCCTTGTAAGGTCACTTTTAGCCATAAAATCTATCAGGTATATGTCACGATCAATTCACAGCTATCCATCTGTTGTGTTGTAACATTAGCATAATGTGCAGTAAGTTGAGCTACAAGATGGAGGTCATACATATATTATCTTAATTTTATCTCATTGGCAGTTATTACAAATAAGTAAATAATTACACGCCTACAAAACACTCCTCTAATGGCTGTGAGCATAATTTTCATGCTTTAGTGAACATACCTATTTGACAGGTGGGAATTGAACACTTTGCTTTTTCCCAATGCGATAAAAAAACTAATCCATCACTATTCATACAATATTAGCTTACTGTAATAACTAGGGATGTGACACACTGAGGAGCAATCATGCAATTCTGGATTGTTTGTTGTTTACAGTTTAAAATAACAATCATTATGATTATGAATACACCCTGCTGTGTATCTGACTGAACATTATTTTTGTACATTAATTTTTTAACAGTTTCTTTACCCTCTGATGTTACCATACTGGTTAAAGTGACAATAACTACCCTGACAGGTAATTTTATTTTGCTTTAATGAATTTCTCGATTTCTTCTGGCCAGTTCTCCCAATGAGTGGGAGATATTATAAGTGGAGATTTATGGTCTCCTGTAACAGTAGGAGGTTTAGTGTTTATTGCTCAGTTGTGTTCTAATCAAGAACAAACTTGATAATTATATTATTTTGTAGGTTGTTTTAATCAAGAACAAACGTGATAATTATATTATTTTGTAGGCTGTTTTAACAGATAAGAGTGACAAAATTTTGAAAATTGAAGCAATTCCATTAGTTGTCACTAAAGTTTTTATAGAACTGGCTGTGTGACTTATGTTTTAACTGTGCATTGGTATTAATAACATAAGTAAAAACTCTTTAACCCTTTGCTTCATATAGATGCCTTTGGACACCTCTAATATAGACACCTTTTGAGACCTGATATAGAAGGCTTTTGAATTATTGGGTGAATTATGTTTATATTAACTGACAGAGATGAAAACAGTGCAGGAAGTGTTCAGATTGCTCGTTACAAGCAATCTGAACTCTTCCTGCACTGTTTTCAAAGGCCTTCTGTGATTGGTGCGAGAAAACGTGTATCTATGGAGTAAAGGGTTAAAACAATACCAATTCAAATTAGAATTCTTTTTTAACTATTTATGAGAGTTATGCCCCTTACCAAGATAATTGAGGGCCTGCATACATACTGGAGTTATGCCCCTTACCAAGATAATTGAGGGCCTGCATACATACTGGAGTTATGCCCCTTACCAAGATAATTGAGGGCCTGCATACATACTGGAGTTATGCCCCTTACCAAGATAATTGAGGGCCTGCATACATACTGGAGTTATGCCCCTTACCAAGATAATTCAGGGTTTACAGTCATACTGGGGTTGGACTGTTTAAATTTCATATATATCATGGATTATACAGTTTTCAACAAAATTTAAAATAGTATCAAGATTGCCGCGTACATGTCCCTTTAAAAGAATAAATTTGAACATAAAACAGGAAAAAATATGTCTCCTCAATATGGAAATGAAAGTAAAAGTCATGTTGTGTATTAAGTTTGAGTATAATTCTGTTTCATGAAATGTGTATGAACTAGTTGGTGTAAAAAAAGCAATAAAAAACATTCAAAGCCACTTTGATGTATGTTTAACTGAAATATGGATTTTGCATTGCATTATCGTTAGATTAAATTTTTTTTACTGCAGTAACTATATCTGCCTTTAAGGTACGTGGATATCACAATCAATAATATTAATTTCATTAGAAAGTTTTGATTGGTCAGTGTTGCGACTAATTGGAAAAGAAAGCTTTGTTTTTATGTATGAAGTTCACTGGTCACTTTTGTCATTTTGCCACCAGCACAAATAAATATAAATACACAATTGCCGTTATCATTCAATTGATCAGAACCACAAGGTCATGCTGAATAACCATCTGACAGGGTGACACAGTAGAGATAGAGCTGATGAACTCGTTAAGAAACATGATTCCTTGGTCTCAGGTGTTCCTTTAATCTAATTTGAATGGAATATAATGATTAATGAAAGTGGAGTTGTTAATAGCAAGGATTTATTATTTTAAAGATTTGCTTTATTAATATATTCATAAAAATGAACACAAAAATTGAAGGATCTTAAGTGGATAGTAAAATAGTTTTTAGTTGTTTAAGGTATTAGAAACTTCCTCGCTTCACACTGAGTTTTTAGAGTGGTCATATAGCAATAGTGGTCTAGGGGTAGAGTGCTACCTCGCATGTGGAAGGTTGAGGATTCGATCCACAGTTTGGTCATACTAAAGACTTAATAAATGATACTACAAGCGTTCTCGCTTGACTCTCAGTTTTTAGAGGATAGTTTAAGGTAGAGTGCCACCTCACATGCGGAAGGTTCTGGGTTTGATCCTTGACCTGGCCATACCAAATACTTAAAAAATGGTATTAAAAGCTTTCTCATGCCAAGCTTAGTATTTAGAGGATTATTCTAGGTCTGGGCTGCCTGGTGTCAGTAAAATGTGACAGGGTGGGGTATCATACCAAGTGTCTGTGACATGATACTCCAGTGTGACAGTGCTCAGTAAACTGTCTCAAGTAGACACCATAGCGATATGACTGTAAAATTGTTGAAAACGACGCTTACAACTACAACTGAAAATGATGCTGAACACCAAACACTATCATATCATTATGTGTATGATAAACTGAATCCCTAGAAAACAATGTTTGCCCCTTTAGACCCCTTTACATACTTGCACGCTGTCATTACTTTCTGACATTTCCAGTTCTAATAAAATTGTTTTCTATTTTCAGAATATGGTGCGGAACCAGGAAGACAAAAAGTAAGTTGGCATTTCTACCTTCTATCTTATTTATATTCATATTAAGATAATTGTAATGTGACAATTATCAAATGTTCTTGGCATGAAAAAGGTTTTCTTTTTAAAAGAAGGTTTACTATAGGTATAATATAGGTTTGACTGCATAAAGAAATAATATCTAGCGGTTTAATATGAGAATGGTTTTTAGTTGGTTGTCAAAAAAATATAATATTTTGTAATGGAATCATCTGAAATGCAATTTGGTTATGACATGAAATTAAAACAACAGCACTTTTTCAAAAAATTTCTAAATAAAAATGCTTATACTCTATATGGATTCACATTAAATACTAAGTATAAAAGCTTTTTATATTTTCTCCAAAATTAAAGCAATAGTTTTATGGGTGGCTGTGTCAGTATTAATGACTCACAATGTGTCTCAGCGCAACAGTACTTATATGGTACATACTTGTGAATAACACGAACTGATTGGTTAAATTTATGATTGTTTATTTATGAAATAATAAAACTTTGTCACTTTTACTTTAAGACAATTTTAGTTTATTGAGTTTATACTAACTAATTTAAGCTGAATTGCAAATAAAGCTCAGAGTTTCTATAAACCGCTCTCGTGTTCTTGATAAAATCGGTACTGGATGTTGTTTGACTTGAAAGGCATTTGGTCAAGCTGGAAATTGACCTGCAGGGCCTAAATTCATCAGTAACTTGAATCTGAGAATCGGACTCAGACTCAAATCTTACATTTTTGTAAAACTCTGTAAACATGTCACATTTTTTGTTAGTAATTTGCATGTTGAGAGATGTTATTTGAATCTTAATTTTTTTTACATTTTGAGTCTGAGTCTGAATCTCAGACTCAAAATGTTGATGAATTTAGGTTCTGAACTTTGGCCTCTGTTTTATTATCCGCTACACTAAGACCCAGCTTAACAATTTTGCTTTCTGTGTCAATAGAAATCGTTTGTGCAGCCCAGTCATTGAATCAGCTCTCCGAGACAATAACTTCTTTTAAATGTTGTCTAGAGATGTCAGATTAAGGTCAATCCAGTTTTCCGTATCAAACTTTTTCCCTGTATATTCTGTGAAATTTCCGGATAGTGCTTTGGCTTAACTGTACTTCATCATGGAACATTGAGTTGATCCTCCCTTCCACAGACAGATCTGTCAGTCGGAGGCCCAGCCAAATCCAGTAGCTGGATAATTAATCCGATAAGAGATCTCCAAGTGACAATTTTCCACCAGGTGGATTTGTGAAATGGTTATGTGACTGACAGTTATTTTCTCATTTATTTGAATTAGTCTGCAGCATTGCACATGGTCGAGTCATAGACCGTGGAAACAAGATTTTGGTAGTTTGTGTGTTCTATCCAAGGCTCAGACCGTGACTGTGTTGCATCTTTGAACACATGACTGTGTTGTGTCCTTGAAAATTTGACTGTGTTGTGTCCTTGAAAAGTGACTCTGTTGTGTCTTTGAAAATGTGACTGTGTTGTGTGCTTGAAAATGTGACTGTGCTGTGTCCTTGAAAACTTGACTGCGTTGTGTCCTTGAAAACTTGACTGTGTTGTTTCCTTGAAAACGTGACTGTCTTGTTTCCTTGAAAATGCGACTGTGTTGTGTTCCTGAACAATTGACTGTTTTGTGTCCTTGAAAACTCGACTGGGTTGTATTATTGAAAACTTGACTGTGTTGTGCCCTTGAAAACTTGACTGGGTTGTGTTCTTGAAAATTTGACTGTGTTGTTTCCTTTAAAACATGACTGTGTTGTGTCCTTGGAAATGTGACTGTGTTGTGTTCTTGAAAATCTGTCTGTGTTGTGTTCTTGAAATCTTGACTGGGTTATGTCCTTGAAAACTTGACTGTGTTGTGTCCTTGAAAACTTGACTGGGTTGTGTCCTTAAAACATGACTGGTTTGTGTCCTTGAAAACTTGACTGTGTTGTGTCCTAGAAAACTTGACTGTGTTGTTTCCATGAAAACCCGACTGTGTTGTGTCCTAGAAAACTTGACTGTGTTGTGTCCTGGAACATGTGACTGTATTGTGTCCTGAAACTCGTGACTGTGTTGTTTCCTTGAAAACTTGACTGTGTTGTTTCCTTGAAAACTTGATTGTGTTGTTTCCTTGAAAACATGACTGTGTTGTGTCCTAGAAAACTTGACTGTGTTGTGTCCTGGAACATGTGACTGTGTTGTGTCCTGAAACATGTGACTGTGTTGTTTCCTTGAAAACTTGACTGTGTTGTTTCCTTGAAAACTTGACTGTGTTGTGTCCTTGAAAACTTGACTGGGTTGTGTCTTAAAACATGACTGGTTTGTGTCCTTGAAAACTTGACTGTGTTGTGTCCTAGAAAACTTGACTGTGTTGTTTCCTTGAAAACCTGACTGTGTTGTGTCCTAGAAAACTTGACTGTGTTGTATCCTGGAACATGTGACTGTGTTGTGTCCTGAAACACGTGACTGTGTTGTTTCCTTGAAAACTTGACTGTGTTGTTTCCTTGTAAACTTGACTGTGTTGTGTCCTAGAAAACTTGATTGTGTTGTTTCCTTGAAAACATGACTGTGTTGTGTCCTGGAACACATGACTGTGTGTGTTGTGTCCTGGAACACGTGACTGTGTTGTGTCCTTGAAAACTTGGCTGTTGTGTCCTGGAACCTGTGACTGTGTTGTGTCCTTGGAAACATGACTGTGTTGTGTCCTTGAAAACTTGACTGTGTTGTGTTATTGAAAACTTGACTGTTGTGTCCTGGAACACATGACTGTGTTGTGTCCTGGAACACGTGACTGTGTTGTGTCCTGGAACACATACATGACTGTGTTGTGTCCTTGAAAATGTGACTGTGTTGTGTTCTGGAACACCTGACTGTGTTGTGTCCTTGAAAACATGACTGTGTTGTGTCCTGGAACAGGTTACTGTGTTGTGTCCTGGAACACGTGACTGCTGTGTCCTGGAACATGGCATTTTATCTACATAATACTTAGTGCTGGTGCTGCTTAGGCAGAAATTGGGAACTATTTGTCTGAATAATGTATAATGTAGTCGGATGAGTGAACAATATAATTATTTATTTATATTAATATTAAACAAGTAAATGCAGCTGACATCAGTGGCATATCTGACGGGTTGTTGGTAGTGAATGCTCACTCTGCCACAGTCTCTGTGCTAATTGGACGTTAACTTTGTTCTACAGCCACTAATCTCCCACCTTCAAATATTGTGGGGAAGAAGTCAGTGACATGGAGAATGATGAGGTGGATCTAAACAGATCACAGGAACGTTGATCAACTGATCACTATTACATAACTGAAATACTGTTGAGAAAAGAAAAAAAAAAGGGTCCTCCGTGGCTGAGTGGTCTAAGGCGCCATCTCAAGATCACTTACGTTTCACCACTAAGGTCATAGGTTCGAGACCTGCTTGCTCCAAAAAACTTTATGTGATGAAGTTTCGAGTTACTTGCGGAAGGACTGTGGTTTTACTCAATGAGGTCTTCCTCCACCAGTAAAACTGGATATGCCATATATAACCTGAAATGTGTTGAACATGGCGTTAAACCCCATTAAAAAAGAAAAAGAAAAGATACAAAACTCCATACAAAGTGAACCTCGACCTACCTATTCAGTACACCTTGATGATCATATTGTGTTGTACCCTCTTTAGTACTCACTCTGAAAATATTATTAAATATTTCAAATTGTTTAAAGTCCAAAAATCTGCTTACACTTACTACTACATGTACATTACATGCCATTTGGTGCTGCATGATACATGATAAATCTCATTATAATATTGTTTTGCTTCCGTCATCTGCGATGTAAAGATATTCTACATCGTGGCGAGACAATATAGATTGTCAATGGTTCAGTTTGACTTAATAATTATGAATCTCGCCAATTTGCATGGAAAAGTAATTATTCATTGCAACGTTGTGATAGTATTAAAGATAACTTGATGAGTTGTATAAAGTTATGTTTTGTTCTGTGAACAAATAGATGGTACAAACTTGTCAATATTTGCATAAGTTATATTTTATTGATATGGAAGATAACAAATTGCATTGCAAATGACCTAATGTTCAGCAAATGCCTTTTGTCTGATTTCTGCAAACAGCAGATGTAATACTTCTGGTTACTTGGCAGATGTAATACTGCTGTTCTCTTAGCAGCAGATATAATACTGCTGGTTTCTTAGCCAATGTAATACTGCTGGTTTCTTGGCATTTGTAATACTGCTGGTTTCTTAGCAGAATGTAAAACTGCTGATTTCTAAGCAGCAAATGTAATACCACTGGTTTCTTAGCAGATGTAATACTGCTGGTTTCTTAGCAGTAGATGTAATACTGCTGGTTTCTGAGCAGATGTAATACTGCTGGTTTCTTAGTAGCAGATGTAAAACTGTTGGTTTCTAAGCAGATATAATACTGCTGGTTTCTTAGCAGCAGATGTAATACTGCTGGTTTCTTAGCAATAGATGTAAAACTGCTGTTTTTTTAGCAGATGTAATATTGTTGGTTTCTTAGCAGATGTAATGCTGCATGTTTCTATGCAGCAGATGTAATACTGCTGGTTTCTTAGTAGCAGATGCAATATTGCTGGTTTCCTAGCAGATGTAATACTGTTGGTTTTTTAGCAGCAGATGTAATACTGCTGGTTTTTTAGCATATATAATACTGCTGGTTTCTTAGCAGCAGATGTAATACTGCTTGTTTCTTAGTAGCTGTTGTTGTTGTATGGTGTTTAGCGTCACTTTCAACAACTTTTCAGTCATATCGCGATGGTGTCTACTATAGACAGTATTCTAAGCGCTGTCACACTGGAGTATCATGCCACAGACACATGGTGTGATACCCCACCCAGTCAAATTATACTGACACCAGGCCGACCAGATCTAGAACTCTCCTTTAGATGCTGAGCATCAAGCGAGGAAGCTTCTGGTACCATTTTTAAAGTCTTTGGTATGACCCGGCCGGGGATTGATCCCACAACCTTCCGCATGCGAGGCAGACGCTCTACCACTAGATCACGCCGGGGTCTTCTTAGTAGCAGTTATAATACTGCTGGTTTCATAGCAGCAGATGTTATACTGTTGGTTTCTTAGCAGCATATGTAATACTGCTGGTTTCTTAGCAGCAGATGTAATAGTGTTGGTTTCTTAGCAGCAGCTGTAGAACTGTTGGTTTCTTGTCAGATGTAATATTGCTGGTTTCTTGGCAGAATGTAATACTGCTGGTTTCTTAGCATATATAATACTGCTGGTTTCTTAGCAGCAGATGTAATACTGCTTGTTTCTTAGTAGCTGTTGTTGTTGTATGGTGTTTAGTGTCGCTTTCAACAATTTTTCAGTCATATCGCGACGGTGTCTACTTGAGACAGTATTCTAAGTGCTGTCACACTGGAGTATCATGCCACAGACACATGGTATGATACCCAACCCAATCACATTATACTGACACCGGGCCGACTAGACCTAGAACTCTCTTCTAAATGCTGAGCATCAAGCAAGGAAGCTTCTGGTACCATTTTTAAAGTCTTTGGTATGACCCGGCCGGGGATTGAACCCACAACCTTCCACATGCGAGGCGGACACTCTACCACTAGACCACGCCGGGACTTCTTAGTAGCAGATATAAAACTACTGGTTTCATAGCAGCAAATGTTATGCTGTTGGTTTCTTAGCAGCATATGTAATACTGCTGGTTTCTTAGCAGCAGATGTAATAGTGTTGGTTTCTTAGCAGCAGCTGTAGAACTGTTGGTTTATTGTCAGATGTAATATTGCTGGTTTCTTGGCAAAATGTAATACTGCTGGTTTCTTAACAACAGATGTAATAGTGCTGGTTTCTTAGCAAATGTAATACTGCTGGTTTCTTAGCAGATGTAATACTGCTGATTTCTTAGCAGCATATGTAATACTGCTGTTTTTTTAGCAGATGTAATACTACTGGTTTCATAGCAGCAGATGTAATACAACTGGTTTCATAGCAGCAGATGTAATACTGTTGGTTTCATAGCAGCATATATTATACTGCTGGTTTCATAGCAGCAGATGTAATACTGCTGGTTTCTTAGCAGCAGATGTAGAACTAATGGTTTTTTTGGTAGATGTTATACTGCTTGTTCTTTGGCAGATGTAATATTGCTGGTTTCTTGGCAGTATATGCAAAACTGTTGTTTTTTTGGAAGATGTAATACTCCTTGTTTCTTGACAGCAGATGTAATACTGCTGGCTTCTTGAGAGTAGATGCAAAACTGTTTGTTTCTTGACTGATGTAATACTGTGGGTTTATTGACAGCAGATATAAAACTGTTCCTTTCTTGGCAGATGTTATACTGCTGGTCCCTTGGCAGATGTAATACTGCTGGTTTCATGGCAGATGTAATACTGCTGGTTTCTTGTCAGATGTAATACTGCTGGTTTCTTGACAGCAGATGTAATACTGCTGGTTTCTTGGCAGATGTCATACTGCTGGTTTCTTGACAGTAGATGCAAAACTGTTTGTTTCTTGGCTGATGTAATACTGCTGGTTTCTTAACAGCAGGTATCTAGCTACTGGTTTCTTAGCAGCAGATATCTTGCTGCTGGTTTCATAGCAGCAAGTATCATGCTGCTGGTTTCTTATCAGTAGGTATCTTGCTGCTGGTTTTTTAGCAGCTGGTATCTTGCTGCTGGTTAAGCAGTTTTGCTGGTTTCATAGTAGAAGACGCCAGAAACCATGAATCTGGATACAGTATAGGGTTCTTCCAGATTCAGTGACCTCAAAACCACTTTCCTGTCACTACTTAGTTGCCTTATTTTGTTCCTAACTTCTGACTGATCGAGTTAACCAGCTGCTTGTGAACACTGCTGCTAAGTGTATGCATCTGGCAGTAAAATTCATGTTTTGTTAATAAAGGGAGACAACCTTGATTTCAAATCTTGAAGAATTAAAGTGGCAGTTTTCCTGCAAAACAATATGTTGTAACATTATGTGAATAAAGCGCTAAGTCTTCATATTTTCTTTTCTCATTAAACCTTGAGTATCAAACGATCGAACCATGGGAAAACTGTCGTGCCAAGTAAAGGATTATGAACGTCATATTTTATATTTGATTAATATCTTATTGTGAGAGATATTTGTACCAAGAGGAGACACATTCTTTTAATGTGTACACTATGAAGAATCAAAAAGTCGAACCACCTTTCATGATATTGTCGGCGAAGAATTGACGCATTGTTGAAATGTGCATGACAATAGGATATAGATTTTGATAGTCATTGTCAAAATATCGTATCAGCCAATAACATGATCAAATATCTCTACGTCCATATCACATGAGCTTTTACAATCATACTCAGAAATTAATCAGGTTTGATTGAAGTAATATAATTTATAATGTGATTAATTCTGATTAAAAAATTTTTAATTATGTTTTTTCGAAGATCCAGATCTAGGTAAGATTTTCTCGTTTTTATATACAAGACAATTTTATAGAGATAATGGTTTAGATTTT
This sequence comes from Panopea generosa, assembly GCA_029582155.1. Lineage (NCBI taxonomy): Eukaryota > Metazoa > Mollusca > Bivalvia > Adapedonta > Hiatellidae > Panopea > Panopea generosa. The sequence goes on from CM055895.1 coordinate 56,554,152, forward strand.
TATTTGATCTGCATTCATTGAACATGTCATTTTAAAGAATTCATCTTTTTCTTTTTATTGATCTGCATTCATTGAACATGTCAGTTCAAAGAATTCTTTTTTCTTTTCCTTTTTTTGAGATATACATGGAAAATACTTAAAATGTGATATTTAGACTGTAGATATAAAAAGAAAGAGAGAAAAAAATGCAGACAGTAATTTAATTTTTACAGGGTGTCAAATTTAATTTTTTTTAATAAAATGAATTTTGTTTTTTTGTATGAAAAAAGTGTATTTGTAAACGTAATAGTTAATGGTTATAGACGTGCTTGGGTTTCATTTTTAACTAATATTTACTGCGCCCAGTAAGCTCAGTTGGGAGTCATCTGACTATCAATCCTGGATTCATGAGCTTGAATTCCTGCTTGGGCACAGTCTCAGTAATAATTAACATTTTTCTTATTGTCATTTATCTCTCACCACTGATTTAATTGGGAAAATCATCAGTTATTTGTGGAGATGGGCATGCTTGAGTACTGATAAACCTTCCAAGATCCCAGGAGAGAATGGTCAGGTTAACTGATTGTCTGGTAGCCCATGATGGCATAAAAAGACGCTTACTAAAACTTACTGATGTTTCAAATATGTATTCTGCTCCATGATGCAGGTAGCTAAAACTTACTAGTCTTAGATTTTATGGTTTGTTTGTTTGTATGGTGTTTAAAGTAACTTCCAACAATATCCAGTTATATCGCGACAGTGTTTACTCTAGACAGTATTCGAAGCGCTGCCACAATAGAATGTCATGCCGCAGACAGTCACATTATACTGACACCGGGCCAACCAGACCTAGAATTATCCTCTAAATGCTGAGCACCAAGCGAGGAAGCTTCTTGTACCATTTTTCAAATCTTTGGTATGACCAGGCTGGGGATCAAACCCATGACCTTCCGCATGCGTGGCGGACTCTCTACCCCTAGACCACTGCTGCAGTTCAGATTTTATGAATAGGTGGTGTTTGTAAAAGAATATTCATATACTTATATAATAATCTCTGTTAGTTTAAACAATATTTTATTTTCATTATCATCTTAGTTCATTATGGTATCTGGTTTATTAGTAGTTTCTTCATAGAAGTTGCTGTGGTCACCGGTTGTTCTATCTACATGTTAAATTAATATTGGGTGTGTAGCTATATAGTTATAAAATACAACTGAAGATTAATATTTGTTGTCGTTGGTGAAATATAACTGGAGTTGTGGTCCATTTTAGGTAAAATATTGCAATATGGTCATCTGTGTGAACACATTCCTATTTTAATATAAACTTACATTTGAAATTTACATTCATTGAAGAAAAAATAATTATAGATTTTCGGTTTGGAAATGTGATTAACAAATACATAGATAAGCCGTCTGCCATTGTTGTTAACGTATTGTTACAATAGTACATGTACTTTATGTTTGTATTACAAAATGTCAATTTCATCTTGTGTAATACAGTTTTGCAACTTAAATTATTTTATTTTTGTAAATGTTAAAAACTACATTATACAAAACTGAAATTTACATACTTTAGCATAGTGGTTAGATGGTGACTTGTATCTATTGTTTAATTTTCCAAGAAGCACTCGTATTTTGCACATATACATATTTTACCTAAGATAAAATCTAAGTTCATAAGATAAATAACAATAAAAGATGATCGTCTGTTTGCGGTGCTCTTTCTTAAATCTGCCTTGAGGCACTCAAAACAGAGTTTGTAAGAGATTTTTTTACTTATGATTACAGTCCAGTATAGAATAAGCATCTTCTTTATTCTATCTTAAAGCCCATTTTCCATGGCGCGTATTTTTGCTGTGCTGTTTTTTCCCTAAGCTACTTTTTGCCGCGCAGTATTAACAGGTGCACAGACAATCAATTTCCATGATGCAGATTGTCTGAGCAGAGTTTATAGAGGCACGTGCATGGAAATACACATGTATTTATTGTGTTAGTAAGTGCCCATCCAAAGTGAATTTCCACGCATTGTACATGCAGACAAGCGTAGAAAAATCGTCTATACTGGCGAATTTTGTCCATGTGGTTATAAGTCAGCTCAAAATTCTACTCCGATGGAACAAAAATATGCTAGATAGTGTAAAGTGATTTTTACAAAAGCAGCGCCTGTTCTGCGCATACAAACCCCTGCAATTTAGGTGCCGAAACCGTCATAATTATAAGCGCCATGTAAAAAGGCCTTTAGAGTGAGGGGTGGCCTGGTTAAATAAGGTGTAGAGACACAAAATAAAATTTCTTAAAAAAAAGCTATTTTAAGAGACTAGCGATATGTTGCACTAGGTGAGGCTAAGACTGGCTAACTGTACAAGAAGCACTGTGTAGAATAACAAAGAAAAACTGAACTTTGGATATCATTGCACTAATCATTCCTTGACATTTCTTGTCTGTTCTCAGGTGTGGTATTTACATTATTTCAATTATTGAAAATATAAAACGTTGAACTGTAGAACAAACCTTTTAAGTGTTTAATTCTGCCTGGTAGGGACATATTAACAATGGAGGTTAATTGCTGTAATAATCAACAATCCAACTGGAAGAAGATTATTTGTCAGTTAATTGAAAAGATCAAAGTCTTGTTTCACCTTTCATGTCAGTTTTGTTTGATTGACAAAACTGAACAATATTACTGATATATAAATGATTGTTGCCATTTTTAACTTGACTATTCTATGAAAACGGCAGATTTTGTGTAAGTGGTCTGCATCCCACCTGCGTTAAACTGTTTAACTGCCATTTTCGTCGTAACATTTATAAACTCATGGTGACTGCACATGATAGTTGGAATCCAAGCTAAACATAGATTTTTCTTTGGTTAGCTCTGTTAGTAGCATGACTATCAATCCAGTGGTCATGAGTTTGAATCCTTGCTCGGCCACAGTCTCCTTGATGACTGATATAAGACAAATTTACACTGAGTTTCATTGTCAACTGGTTGCTACCACTGCAAGAATGTTATAAGTTACTTGTGGAGATGAGTGTGCTTCAGTACTGGTTGTCTTCCAAGGAAAGATCGGTTAAGTTAACTGATGGTCTGTTAGGCCTCAATGGCATAAAAATGACAGTAAATATTTAAACAAACATGATACGTCAGAGGGCCAATTCACTCTCAAGTTCACTGTCTCAAGTAGACGTTGTTAGGACTCTGAAGGACTGTTAAACATCATAAATAGAAATAAAATTTCCGTTGAAGAACAAACAGTATTTACTCTCAATTTTTTTTTTTTTTTCTGAATTACCTTTCAAAATATAATAGCAAAGGTACTAAATATAGGCTTAATTTGTATGTAATTTTTGTCAGCTGTATAACTATTTTAATTGCATTCTTATTTTTTCAATAAATTATAATGATTTCTTCATTAGATTAATTTTGAATAGAAAATTGAATATTTTTTTATATTGAGATTTCATGACCTAATTCATCAATTATATCGGCATGACCATCTCATATAGAGCTCATCATCTATAATTATACAGATATATTGTAATTGTTATAAAAATATTTCTCCAGGAATCATACATTTTATCAAATTGTATTAACGTATTTTTCATGTACCAGAATACCATAATAGGTGAACAATTGGTAGAGTATCATCCACCTTCTGTATGGAAGGATGTGGATTCAGTTTGAATCCCAGAATGAGTCATACCAGTGTCTTCCCTGCTTGGTGGCCAACATTTAGGGGGTAGTTCTAGGTCTTGTGACCCGGTGTTATATAATGTGACTGGGTGGGGTAGCATACCATGTGTTTGCTGCATGATACTGTAGATCTTGTTGATTGTGTGTTGATATAATGAGACTGGGTATCATACCCTGTGTCTGTGTCATGGTATTCAAGTACAATACTGTAGAGCAGACCATGATGCAGCTGAAAAATTGTATAATGATACTGAAAGCAAAATACGGTGCAATACAGTGCAGTTATTTACTGGATTGAAAAATTAATTTTATTTCAAATATGATTGTTTGTTTTTAACTTTACATTGATTGTGAAACAAGTTCTTACAATTGAAGTCTTCCAGGGTAGAACCAGTACTAAAAATATGTGGATAAAGTATCTTGCTCAAGGAGATCACACAAAGCCATGGACGAGGATCAAACCCATGACACCCCTGATCATGGATCGGTTCTTTTACCACAGGGCCAAGCGCTCCAAAGTTGTATCATACATGTCATAGCGATCCAGTTTTCGTGTTCAAAATTTCGATGACCTTTAAATTGAGGTCCTCCATTTCCCTTTTGGTATACTTCTATTTAAAACGGCGAATCTTGCAAAGATCATGTTCATATGGGTATCTTGTGTAGGGAGACATACTTTGGTTGTCAGATACAAATCAGAAATTGCATTGCTATCTCCGGGCATGTGACATAGGTTCATCCATTAATTTTATATATTTACATTGAATTACAAAACACAAAAGCTGTTTCAAGTTATAATTGATTCATTTGTACTACACTGCTCTTATGGATGGAAAGATAAATAAAAATCGTGCTGGCCTCGGGAGTCAAAAAGGTGTGCATTGTTGGGATCGTCGTGGTTGATTAGACGCAAATACTTGAGCTATTCTTCTCCCATTTACTTACAGTGTATGATTTATGACCAGAGTTACGATAATGGAATTAAGCTTTCTGGATTAACGATTTTCAAATTGTCAGAGGGCTTACAAATTGGATTTAAAATATTTTCAGTAGTCAGTTTTTGACTTGTTTATGTTCTTCTTCTCAAATTAGTGGCACCTTTGCGACTTGAGAGTTTATTCACAGTTTATTTTTGGATAAACATTTCACATAATGGTAAGGTTGTTTTTTTTCTAAATTTCATTTTCTGTTGTCTCAGTTGGTTCTTATTTTTCTACATTTCACATAGTATATCTGAAATTCAGAGAGTTTGCGGTGATTTAATTACATTTGGACAGACTTGTATATATTGGTATTAGAAAAATTGGGATGGTTTACGAGCGATATAATGAAAGTGTGAGCTTTGTTTGGCTCATTATCACACCTCTACGGTGGTAAAAGCCGCATTAAACTTCCGAAATGTACACTTTTTGTTAATAACAAAAATGATTGTAATTAAATGTATTTATAGTATTACTAAAACCATTCCTTAGTGACTGTTTTTTAAAAAGCGAGAAAATAAATAACTTTGATTGAAATGTGTGTTTCTTAGACGAGCGGACCGATCTTTTAACTTTTATTTACGTTTTTGTAATTCCGTAATGACTCGGTTGCATTCCGCTTGTACCTCCGCCAGTGTTCGGAATTACACAAATGAATACTGCAGTGGTAGTGTGCGGATTAAGACCGTTAGATAAGGGGTTCATTAGAAAAGTTATGGCTCCTTATATTATGTATCCTTATTGGGTTTTCTTTTTTTAATACATATATATTGATGTCTACAATAAAACTATCGAATGTAGTATGCATTATATTATCTATACGCACTGAAAAACAATGAGTACGGAATACTTGTTTGGTCTTAGTAACTCTTGCTCAGGATCCTCCCTTGCATATACGCGTGATACTATCTCATGCCCTATTACATCACAGATCACTTTATCACAGTCAATATTGAGAGGCTACCAAGGGTGGTTTGTTTAGTAGTTATTAAAAAAGTCATTTAATTTTTATTTACTACGAACGATTCGTCATTTACGTGCTTGTGGGTTCCAGTTCATTAATACACTGATGGGAATAAAGGTTTTTTTTTTAAAAATTATCTAACCACAAGTGGTTATTTAATTTTTAACCACATCCCCTACAGTTCCCAATACTATGTTTCTCTCTGAAGTGAATTGATCATATTTTACCGACTGACGCATTTCTGAACAAGCTTCGTAACTCCACGTTTTCTGCCAAAGGTATTTACCGGAAAGAGAAGAACATTAATTTGTAAACAAAACCCCTTCTTAATTATGTACTAATAATGTGCTTTATATTTATTTTTTCGCTTGCAAAGTCTGTCAGTGATCAACTAAACATGTATTCTATCATCTAGAAGAGCAAAACTCACTAAAATTAAAACTAAAAACGATCGTTTCAGAAGTTTAATGAGTCTTTAATGTTGTCAAGCAAGAAAGGGAAGGGCGTACACTGGAGTACAGTTATATATATCTAAATTACTTGAAACAAACTACTGTCATTGTCATTATATATTATATCAAATGTAGATTCCTGGATATCTTTGTTAGGAGTCTTCATTTAATAACAACTTTTATTCAGCATAAAGCAAACCAACCTACACATATAAAGAGTTATTCAAATTTAATCAACAATGAGAAGTGTAATTAAGATTAACCCTTTACTTCATATAGATGCCTTTTGACACCTCTAATATAGATGCCTTTAGACACCTAATATTGACACCTAATATTGACACCTAATATTGAGGCCTTTGGTCACCTCTAATATAGAAGGCTTTTGAATTATTGGATGAATTATGTTTATATTAACTGACAGAGTGGAAAACAGTGCAGGAAGTGTTCAGATTGCTTGTTACAAGCAATCTAAACTCTTCCTGCACTGTTTTCAAAGGCCTTCTGTGATTGGTGTGGGAAAACGTGTATCTATGAAGTAAAAGGTTAACGGTATGATGTGTTAACATAGGTAAATATTTTTTTGATTATTAAATATTATAACAATTAATTTTAGTTTATTTGAAAAATAAGTAAATTTAATCGTAGTTTATTTTAAAATAAGTAAATTTAATCCTAGTTTATTTGAAGAATAAGTGAATTTGGATAACAAAAGAATATAAATTTTTTAGTTTACACTAATACTGAGAGAGGTGCCAATACACTATTACTGAGAGAGATGCCAAGCCCTTTAGGGAAGGCTATAGATCTCACTTAAGAATTACCTCCCTTACATGACAGAAGCGAGATTCTTACGCCCAAAAAATTAGAGCTGTGTAACTCGGTTAGTTTTAAATCCTAGAAATGGCCATATTTCTTTGTACATAACGGAACATTGGAACATTTTCATGAGCTCTGCCAAGTTTGGATGACATTGGGTACTGTTTGATGAAGCTATAACAGTTTAAAGATGCTTAGTGAGACACTGCAACATGTTGGCAGAATTGTCAAAAATGAAGGGATTGCAACAAACCATCGATAATTTCAAAAAAAAAGGTCAACCCCAACAGGTGACTATCAATGGAAAAAGGGCACTTTTATAGAACCATTGGTGTTGTGTCCATTGTTCCAGAAGTGCATTTCTCAATATTTAGAACAGTGCAAAATAAATGTTGTGCGAGACGTGGACTTAGCCGAGTAATCCTGGAGCTTCCCTTATGTGCTACTAAAACTTCTTGTACCATTTCTCTGAGTCTTTGGAATGTCCTAACATTCGATAAAACTCATTAGATATTGTGCCTGGTAATCTACAACAACTTGTTGCAATTTTTCAGATTTATTTTTTCAATTATTATTTTTAATGATGGAAATGTAATATAAACATACAGAAAGCAACAAGTAAATTCTAAACTACTTTTGGTCTACTGGCAAAGATTGAAGATCCTTACTAGGTGTCTAGCCACAAAATATGCTGGGACTTAATGTATACATGAATAGATTAAAATGAAAGTATTCATTTTATTGAATGTTCACCATTGTGAGTGTTTCTGTGATAGATAAAATGACAGCTCAGTTTCCATACATATCAAATGAACTTAGGCCATTATAAATTAATTGCTAGATGATTATCATCCAAATTTTTCCTAAAATAGGGAGAGAGTGGGGGGAGGATTTTATTTTTTATTTTTAAAATTTTTGATGTTTTTTATAAATGTAATTCATATTCAGTAAAGTGTTAACTGACAAGGACATTGACATGGGGATGTCAACAAGACAATGTGACTTGGCAAGATGAGTATGTGTAGGGATGATGGCCACTTGGGCCAGAGGTCGAAGGCTTGACCTGGTTGCCTCTCAAAAACATCACCCAGTACTAGTTCTACCCAGGAAATGTTGATTCACAGATGATTTGAGAACAGTTTGTAATCAAGCTTAAAGAAATAAGTTTGCATTAAGAAATTGAATAGAAAGTGTAAAAAGGAAATTAGCAATAGTTTTTTTTTAGATATTTCATAACTCCCGTTTTGACAGAAAGTATTTTAAATAAAACATTGTTCGTACAACAAATACATTAATTTAAGGCAATTACTCTCATCTTTTCAAATTCTTTACAAAATATTTCTCCAGATAATTTTTGTGTCAAAAAAGAGAAATATTTTCTGCCAAGATGACACTGAAATATGTAAAATCTGAAATATGTGAATATGAATTTGATAATCTCTGAACCTACAACAGGTTATCTCTATATCTGAACCTACAACAGTCATTTCTATATCTGAACCTACAACAGGTTATCTCTATATCTGAACCTACAACAGGTCATCTCTTTATCTGAACCTTCAACAGATCACCTCTATATCTGAACCTACAACAGTCATTTCTATATCTGAACCTACAATATCTGAACCTACAACAGGTCATCTCTTTATCTGAACCTACAACAGGTTATCTCTATATCTGAACAAACAACAGTCATCTCTTTATCTGAACCTACAACAGGTAACCTCTATATCTGAACCTACAGCAGGTCATCTCTATATCTGAACCTACAACAGGTTATCTCTATATCTGAACCTACAGCAGGTCATCTCTATATCTGAACCTACAACAGGTTATCTCTATATCTGAACAAACAACAGTCACCTCTTTATCTGAACCTACAACAGGTAACCTCTATATCTGAACCTACAGCAGGTCATCTCTATATCTGAACCTACAACAGGTTATCTCTATATCTGAACCTACAGCAGGTAACCTCTATATCTGAACCTACAGCAGGTCATCTCTATATCTGAACCTACAGCAGGTCATCTCTATATCTGAACAAACAACAGTCACCTCTTTATCTGAACCTACAACAGGTAACCTCTATATCTGAACCTTCAACAGGTCATCTCTATATCTGAACCTACAACAGGTTATCTCTATATCTGAACCTACAACATGTCATATCTATGTCTGAACCTACACCATGTCATATCTATGTCTGAACCTACAAAAGATCACTTCTTTATCTGAACCTACAACAGGTCATCTCTATAATTGAACTTACAACAGTCATCTCTATATCTGAACCTACAACAGGTCACCTCTATATCTGAACCTACAACAGGTAACCTCTATATCTGAACCTACAACAGGTAACCTCTATATCTGAACCTACAACAGGTAACCTCTATATCTGAACCTACAACAGGTAACCTCTATATCTGAACCTACAGCAGGTCATCTCTATATCTGAACCTACAACAGGTTATCTCTATATCTGAACAAACAACAGTCACCTCTTTATCTGAACCTACAACAGGTAACCTCTATATCTGAACCTTCAACAGGTCATCTCTATATCTGAACCTACAACAGGTTATCTCTATATCTGAACCTACAACATGTCATATCTATGTCTGAACCTACAACATGTCATATCTATGTCTGAACCTACAAAAGATCACTTCTTTATCTGAACCTACAACAGGTCATCTCTATAATTGAACTTACAACAGTCATCTCTATATCTGAACCTACAACAGATCACCTCTATATCTGAACATACAATAGGTCATCTCTATATCTGAACCTACAACATGTCATATCTATGTCTGAACCTACAACAGATCACTTCTTTATCTGAACCTACAACAGGTCATCTCTATATCTGAACCTACAACAGATCACCTCAATATCGGAACCTACAGCAGTCATCTCTATATTGGAACCTACAACAGGTTATCTCTATATCTGAACCTACAACAGGTCATCTCTTTATCTGAACCTACAACAGGTTATCTCTTTATCTGAACCTACAACAGGTCATCTCTATATCTGAACCTACAACAGGTCATTTCTATATCTGAACCTTCAACATGTCATATCTATGTCTGAACCTTCAACAGATCACCTCTATATCGGAACCTAGAACAGTCATCTCTATATCTGAACCTACAACAGGGGTTATATCTACATCTGACCCTACAATAGGTCATCTTTATATCTGAACTACAAAATGTCATATCTATGTCTGAACCTACAACAGGTCATCTCTATATATGAACCTTCAACAGGTCATCTCTATATATGAACCTTCAACAGATCATCTCTACATCTGAACCTACAAAAGGTCATATCTATGTCTGAACTACAACATGTCATATCTATTTCTGAACCTACAACAGGTCATCTCAATGTCTGAACCTACAATAGGTCATATCTATGTCTGAACCTACAACAGATCATCTCTACATCTGAACCTACAACAGATCATCTCTACATCTGAACCTACAAATGGTCATATCTATGTCTGAACCTACAACATGTCATATCTATTTCTGAACCTACAACAGGTCATCTCAATGTCTGAACCTACAATAGGTCATATCTATGTCTGAACCTACAACAGATCATCTCTACATCTGAACCTACAACAGATCATCTCTACATCTGAACCTACAAATGGTCATATCTATGTCTGAACCTACAACATGTCATATCTATTTCTGAACCTACAACAGGTCATCTCAATGTCTGAACCTACAATAGGTCATATCTATGTCTGAACCTACAACAGGTCATATCTATGTCTGAACCTACAACAGGTTATATCTATGTCTGAACCTACAATATGTCATATCTATGTCTAAACCTACAACAGGTCATCTTTATATATGAACCTACAACAGGTCATCTATATATCTGAACCTACAACAGGTCATCTCAATGTCTGAACCTACAATAGGTCATATCTATGTCTGAACCTACAACAGGTTATATCTATGTCTGAACCTACAATATGTCATATCTATGTCTGAACCTACAACAGGTTATATCTATGTCTGAACCTACAATATGTCATATCTATGTCTAAACCTACAATATGTCATATCTATGTCTAAACCTACAATAGGTCATATCTATGTCTGAACCTACAATAGGTCATATCTATGTCTGAACCTACAACAGGTTATATCTATGTCTGAACCTACAATAGGTCTTATCTATGTCTGAACCTACAACAGGTTATATCTATGTCTGAACCTACAACAGGTCATATATATGTCTGAACCTACAACAGGTCATATCTATGTCAGAACCTACAATATGTCATATCTATGTGTGAACCTACAACAGGTCATCTTTATATATGAACCTACAACAGGTCATCTATATATCTGAACCTACAACAGGTTATCTCTAGATTTCTCTCTAGATTTTATGCAGAAGACATTTTGATACACTTATGACCATTTTTTTATCACTGAGTGAAAGATTGAAAGCTACTTTTAGATTATTTTTTTTATATACCTGTAAAATAGGAAAATACTTCTGAAGAGTAGTATCAGTATGTCCATTGGGCAATCTTGTTTGAATGGTGCTGCAGTGAATGGTGTTGGTTTTTTGTCAATATTTTGGCTGTCTAAACTTTAAGTTTAATCTCTTTTACTTTGTTACTCAAATGACAACCCTGACAAGAAATTGAAGTTAAAATTCAATATCTTGACACAGATCTTAGATAAGTCATAAAGCATGCAACCAAATCGGACACTAAGATATAGGAAACCACGTTATTTTGTTTGAAGTCAATCAGAGAAAACTTCTTATATTCCAATGAATTATTTGCTTTTGTATGTACAATCTATTTTATTGGTTTTCTCAATTACTTACTTTCAAAGAAGTTGAGGAGAAAGTTTTTATTGGCCTTCATCTTTTTAACGGACTTAATTCAAGGCCTAGATTTTTTGTTGTTATAAAGCTATTTACCTTTCTTTTATACTCTTATAGTAAATTCATAAAAGTTTTCGTTTGCAATGTAACTTAAGATTTGATTGTTAAAGCACTTAACTTTGTGCCTGCCAAGGGTTAATTAAACTTAAATGCACATTTGTCACTAATATTCCAGCTTTTACAACTTTGATCAGGCTAGGTAGAAGTTATGTGGTTGGGGATCAGGCTTGGTAGAAGTTGTGTGGTTGGAAATCAGGCTGGGTAGAAGTTATGTTGTTGAGGATCAGACTGGGTAGAAGTTGTGTGGTTGGGGATCAGGCTGGGTAGAAGTTATGTGGTTTGGGATCAGGCTTGGTAGAAGTTATGTGGTTGGGGATCAGGCTTGGTAGAAGTTATGTGGTTGGGGATCAGGCTAGGTAGAAATTGTGTGGTTGGGGATCAGGCTGGGTAGAAGTTATGTGGTTGGGGATAAGACTTGGTAGAAATAATGTTGTTGAGGATCAGACTGGGTAGAAGTTGTGTGGTTGGGGATCAGGCTTGGTAGAAGTTATGTTGTTGGAGATCAGGCTAGGTAGAAGTTATGTGGTTAGGGATCAGGCTGGGTAGAATTTATATGGTTGGGGATCAGGCTTGGTAGAAGTTATGTGGTTGGGGATCAGGCTTGGTAGAAATTATGTGGTTGGGGATCAGACTGGATAGAAATTATGTTGTTGAGGATCATACTGGGTAGAAGTTATGTGGTTGGGGATCATACTTGGTAGAAATTATGTTGTTGAGGATCAGGCTGGGTAGAAGTTATGTAGTTGGGGATCAGACTTGGTAGAAATAATGTTGTTGAAGATCAGACTGGGTAGAAGTTGTTAGGTTGGGGATCAGACTTGGTAGAAATTATGTTGTTGAGGATCAGGCTTGATAAAAGTTATGTGGTTGGGGATCACACTTGGTAGAAATAATGTTGTTGAGGATCAGACTGGGTAGAAGTTGTGTGGTTAGGGATCAGGCTGGGTAGAAATTATGTTGTTGAGGATCAGGCTGGGTAGAAGTTATGTAGTTGGGGATCAGACTTGGTAGAAATAATGTTGTTGAGGATCAGACTGGGTAGAAGTTGTTAGGTTGGGGATCACACTTGGTAGAAATTATGTTGTTGAGGATCAGGCTTGATAAAAGTTATGTAGTTGGGGATCACACTTGGTAGAAATAATGTTGTTGAGGATCAGACTGGGTAGAAGTTGTGTGGTTAGGGATCAGGCTGGGTAGAAATTATGTTGAGGATCAGGCTGGGTAGAAATTATGTTGTTGAGGATCATACTGGGTAGAAGTTATGTGGTTGGGGATCAGACTTGGTAGAAATTATGTTGTTGAGGATCAGGCTTGGTAAAAGTTATGTGGTTGGGGATCACACTTGGTAGAAATAATGATGTTGAGGATCAGACTGGGTAGAAGTTGTGTGGTTAGGGATCAGGCTGGGTAGATATAAGGTTAGTTTTTAAAATGGCAATTAAAAACTGCCTTAAATGCTTAAGAAGTGTATCTTGTTATTTTTCTAAATAAAAATGTTCGTAATGTAAATGACAATGTATATGTAGATGTTAACCACATTAATCACATGAGGTACTGAAACGTACCTTTGTTTGTTATGTATTCCTCCCCATATGGGTAAATCATTAATGGCTTTGCATTGTTTAATTGCTGCTCATGTTACAAAGCAGGTGTTGAGAGTAAAGAAGTAACAACTTAACAAAATCATGTTCATTCTCATTATTTTTATATTTCTTCTAAGAATATCAATGTAGATATGTTTGAGAGCACAACATGGGTGGTGATAAGTGTAGGATATACTGAAGCTGTAATTTATCAGGTTTGATAGATTGTCCATTCTTTGTGTTCATTTTTTTAAAATGTTGCTTTGTTTAGAACATGATAAATTATTTTGATTGGGGATATCAAGCTATTAATGGAATCCTTGCTTATAAAAACAAAAATGAAATGGCTGATATTTCTTTAAATGGTCTTTGAGGTTATGGAAACCTTCATTGGAAACACCAGTACAATAGCTTGGAGCTCTTATGTGGACTTTCATTATAATTCGGGTTGATTGTAAGACACAAATAAAAATGATAAATATGAATTATATAGCAGGACGGTTCGGTGAAACAAAATGAAAATATTTTATTTTTATATCAGTTTCAAAACTTTATTTAACATTTCCTGATTGGGATTTTATAAAGCTAAATTAATTGCACATAAGGCCATATAAATTATTTGCTAGATTATCATTTTTTCTTTAAAATTGGGGAGTGGGGGTGAATTTTTATTTGATTTTTTTTTTATTATTATAATTTTTTTATGAAAATAGAAAGATTTTGGGTGGCATAAAAATTGGGGGGCAAGCAGGGATGATAACCTAGAAACTAATTTTTTATGACCTAAAACATTAAAACAAATAATGTAGCTCCAAGTAGCTTCCATCTTGTAAGTCATGTAAATACTTTCTCCCAATGGTCAGTATTTACATAAGTTTTTATCTACTAGGATTTACACTACCGACAATTAGTTATAGAATCACACCTACCAGTGTTTGGTGTGACAATCATCCTCACCTTGACCTTACAAACAGTTATTTATAGATTTGGCACAGGTCAGAACTGTAGAACAATTGAGCCATATTTTATCATTGTGTGGCGGATATTGTCACAAGATCAGTCTTGCAAGATTTGATCTTCACCTGAGGACAATAGTATAGAGGATTAACTGCAACTCTGTATTAAGTTTATGATAATGAATCATTCAATATATAAAACAATTGCCATTCCTGTATAAAGTTTTAACACTATTCTGATAACTGGCTATATCTATCTCATTGCTATGCTATCGGGGGCTAACAGATGATCAGTTAACCTAACCACTGTTTCCTGGGATCCTGAAAGGTTTACCAGTACTCAAGCACGTCTATCTCTACAAGTAACTGATAACTTTCCCAATTGAATCAGTGATGAGAGATAACTGGCAGCGAGACTTAATGTCATTAATCAATCATCACAGAGACTGTAGCCCGGCTGAGAGTCAAACTCAGAACCACTGGATTGATAGCTATATTAAGACATTTTTCTTTTGTTAAAACTTCTTCAGCAAAAAAATGTTTTAATCACCACTTTTTTGAATAATTTATTTAAACAATTCAATATTTCTTGATAAGTAGTGTTTCTCATGCAGCACATCCAATATAGTTATCTTTAATCTTAAATACTTGAATAGGGAACAATACACAAAACTTTTTTTTTTTTTAAGAATGTCCTGAAAAACAGCAATCTTACTCAATATTGACCTCATTCAAGGCAACTCAATTGGAAAGCAATAATGGAGTTGCATAATAAGTTGTTGTTATACAGGCATAGATTGTAAACATAATGAGCTACGTTATTTCCTTCAAGTTTTATGTCTCAAGTTTGGTAAAAATCAATTCATAAAAGATTGAAGATCAATATCTGCTGTAATGCAGAGATTATCTTGATTGTTTGTATTTAAGTTTATCTCAGATTTCCAAACATGGCTCTTAAGAATGTAATATTCATCACTTAACGGCTACAATAAAACCCAGACAAGTTTCATCGTGTCAACTATAGTATGCCCATTTGTTATACATTTGGTATTAAACCTACCTATATCACAATTTAAGTCACTCACTGGGGTTTTATTGTAATATTCTTGTGCTGTTCATTCAGACATGGCTATAAATGGTTATATCGAGCTAGTTTGAACTTAATTTGGATAATACTAATGGGATATAAAGTGACTAAATTTGTTGAAAATCAATTAGAAGATATATAGATATATATATATCTATAATTTATATATATCAATATTAAAATAGTGATTAATATATAATAGCATCATTAATTATTTATTAATTGGTCCATTGAGTAATTCTATCAATCAAGCATACTACAGATATTTGTAAGTCTGTCAACTTTGATCAGTGTGCAATAATTAATTAATGGAATTTTATACATGGAGTGTGATTAACAATTGATTGGCAATACCTTAGATCTCTCAGGACCAGGTGCATATCAATTACAAATGTTACTCCTAGATTGAGTGTATCAGGGTAACGTAGGCGAGGTGCAAAGAAATTTGATTGGTAATAGATTTTTAAGCTAAAAGTATACAATGACTCATAAATTGTTTAGATATATGGTAGCAAAATTTATTAATTCAAATTAAAAATTAAAGAATGAACCATGTAAAATGTTGTGGTGTGAAATTCACAGATTGATGTGACAAAATTCTCAAAAAAGCTTTCACACTTGGCAATAATATGTAATATGCGATTAAGGTTTTCAGTCGGTAAATTATTAATTGGATTAATTTTTTGTAAGATTATTAGCGTTAGGATTTAGTGCATTATTTATTGTATGTGTTCCACTTACTAAATCTTAAGTAATGTTGACAAAAATTGCAAAACAACTCGTTGATAATCCTATTGTTGAGTAATTTTGTCAGTGGAATGTTTGTATTTGGACGTCTTTGAAAGTACATTTAGAAAGAGTTGTATTTTGTAAAATAATTATGAAATTGACACATATTTAACAAATTAAAGATGTGCCATATATTAGACTGAATATAAGACAGATTAATGGAATTAATGAGTGTTAATTAAGAATGGAATATCAGTGACTCAACAACATCTGTTGAAACAATGATCAACACCTAGGCTTTTTATCAAATATTAAAGTAACAGTAGTTAATGAATTGGAAAATTTATCAAACAAGGGGATTGCAGAATTGTTCCATGTAATGGAATTATTTTAATGAAAAAAAATTATTAGCTGGAGTAGCAGAGAGTTATTTTCAGTTAAAAACCAATGAATATAGAAATCAAATAGATATATATAAATCTGTAGATACTAAAAGAAGGGAAGGAATAGAATGGAAAATAAATTGGTGCTTCTTGTGATGTAGCTTCAGCAATCCCCGTGGTGTCAATATATTGTAAATATAGTTGTTACCAGGACAACCTCATGAATTGGTGCAATGACATTTTCATTCTTTTATAAATACATGTATACACATAATTCTTTGTAATAATATAATATAATATATTCCATTACTCGCACCAAAAAAGAAGTTTTCTTATTTATATTATGTTAATTTTGTTACACAGTTCCACAGATCGATAGATAGATAGATAGGTAGATTGATTGATTGATGAGCTGAATAATTAGCTGATGATAAAACCAGATGATAAAAACAAACAAAAAAGTGTATTTGTATCCGATGTAAAAGTGATATGAAAGGATTCAACATTGACTATCATTATTGTGCAAACAAAATTATTCTATGGAGTTAAAGCAACTACAGATGTTCTTAGAATGGGAGCGGCAGGAAGTGTCGGCATAGTTGTCACTGCGAATAATACTTATAACGGGTAGGTTCTGTTCCATATCAATCAACATGGTGTTTTTGGTCGCCTAGTGAGTACATGGAATTAGAGTTGTTCAAAAGTACTTCAGCGGCTCTGTTCCCTTACAGCTCTAATGTTGTCAGAAAGTTTGGGCAATAATATTTTACAGATTACAACATTCTGTTAATTATGATTGAATTGGTGCACAGGAAATCTGCTTTGGTGCATCTGACATTTCATTTTATTGTCTGTAAATTAAATTTGGTACTTGCGACATTTTTATGCCCCAGCCATTTTCAATGGGGTGGGGGCATGTAGTATCACTGCTGTCCGTGCATGCATACGTATGAAAATGGTTTCAAACTTATATTTTTAGTTTTAATGAACAGGTTTTAACCAAATTTAATGTGTGACTTCACATTCGGGTAATACAGGTCAAGTTTGTATTTCGTTCTGGTGATGATTTTTGATGGAATGAATGAATAGGGTTTTACGGGATTTTTGATGGAGTCATGCCCCTTTTTGGACTAAGAATATTGACAAATGTTTAGAAATTGGTTTCTGCTCGATATCTCTTGCAGGATTTGATGGATTTGATTCATACTTGGTAGAAAAATGTATGGTGATAAACTACAGCTCAAGTTCGATTTCCATCAAAATCCCTGCATATTAATTAGGTGTTCTGGGCTCTGATTGGCTGATAGTTTCCGGCCTCTAAAGTCTTTATTTATGGACCGATTTTGACGAAAATTTATATTTGGCATTATATCAACAAGACCCATTTCCACAATGGATGGAATTGACACATATTAATTAGGTAATCTGGACTCTGGTTGGCTGACTGTTTCCCTTCTAAAATCTTTATTGATGGACCGATTTTTTTGAAACTTGATATTTGGCTTTATTGATATCTACAATGTAGTTACAAAGCTGGGCCATCTGTGTCCCATGGATGCATTTCTAGTTATTTGATATACTTGATGCACTGGGAATCTGTCTTGTAGTCTTTCCCAGAGCCTGATATCTCCCAAATCAGGTCTATTAATCCTCGATGAAATAGCAGGGAATTCTATGCCTGTCCTACAATTCATAGCAGTTGAACCATGACATTACAGTCTAACCTGTCCTTTCGGCCAACTCTTATAAGCGGTCACCTGTATTAAGTGGCCGCTTCAAAATCCCCCCGTGTAAATTGCCTATATAAAGTACATGTATTAAATGGTCACCTCTTAGATGCGGCAAGCAGCCAGTCTATTTCATCCAAAACAATGCCCATAAGTGGTCAGTGGCCAGGTGTAAGTGGTCAGATGTAGCGGCCGACCCTTATCACTTAACGGTTATACCTTTTTGGCTGGCAGCTATTCCAATCATATTGTATTATCCCATGATCAGTTAATGCTTCTGCTTCTGTTATGAAAACACCCCCACTTTACCCAGAGAGAGAGTACGTATATACAGTTTAATAAGCAAATAGAATAGCGTGATTAATGACGTTAGCGAAACTGTTACATAGGCTGGGTACATGACTGATTAAGCGCGTGTATTTACGGTAGTTTTATTTAGGTTTATTGTCACGTGTAAACACATTGGAAGCAAATTTAACTGAGGTGTGTATGCACAATTATAGAACTGGGTAAGATCAAAAAGATAATTGCAATTGGTCAGTTTGTTTAAATTATAATTGAATTAAATTCTATCACCTTTGAAAGAGGGTGTGAATGCAATGAAAAAAACATTATTATTTCATATCATAATATGTTTGTCCCGATGCATATCATACAAAATATCTGCTGCGAAAAGAAAGTTTTGACTTTGGATGAATTAAACGTCTGAGTTTTCGGAAAAGGTGCAGATAAAACACAGAATTAGAATGTGTCCTAACGTAACCACAAGATAATTGAAGAAACAAGCTACACGTTTTTACTGGATTGTACAGTGTCTGCTAAATGAAAAATTCATACGAATTTATTTTATGATAAATTGAAACAAAATGATTTTTAATTTTATAACATAAATTATTTAATTTATTTAAAAGAACTTCTATATAAAATAGTGTCAGTTCAGATATTTTCTTCCTTCAGATTTTCTCATTTACCCCCAGTGCAACTAACAGGCATGGTACATGTGTGATCACTTTTTATCTGTCTCAATAAACATCATGACTTCAGCTTTGTCGGTAAAAATATGGACCCTCTATTAAGCAGCCACCTGTGTTAAGCAGCCAGTTTGACCATTTCCCTTGGGTGGCTGCTTTATACAGGTCAGACTGTGTCAAACTTTTAGTTGAAGCAACTGAACAATCAACATGCTTTCCCAACATTTCTATTTAATTGACTCAATCGAGAGAGCTCGGTCCGTGTTTTGGCAGATTCTTATAGTGTTGGTGCACTGGTAGTTTATTTTGGTAGATGTGTCATTCTTATTTGATAGTTGATGCATTGGAAATCTATAAATGAAAAAAAAAAAAGGTATTTTTTCATGCCTACTTGTACAAAGACAACTATTATTATGGACCTTCCATTTCGACTAAGAGACTTGTCTTATTCCTGATCACATTCCATTAAAACTGGATGCAACATATAAATGTACTCCATTGAGAAAATATAACTGTTATGTTATTACTCCTTACATTTACTTGTTGATGTATATCTAATGAATTATTTTTCATTTCAGGAATGCTCGACGTTCAAGTAATTACAATTCTGACCCATCTCAGCTGAATTGCCGACAACGATCTGTTAGTTTAGACTGGTGAGTAAATGTTAAAAACAAAAAAAATAATGTCAGATGTAACATTTGGAATCGATATAGATCCAGACCAGGCTGCAAGTTAAAAGTCACAATTTGATCAACAAATCAGATCCCAGCGGTGGTCCAGGGGTAGAATGCCTACGTCACATGTGGAAGTTCTTGTGTTCAATTCCCAGCGGGTTCATAACAAAGACTTAAAATGTGATACTTATGACACACTTAGCACTCAGCATATTGGTCAGCCCAGTGTCAGTTTAATGTGACTGGGTGGGGTATCATACCATGAGTTTGCGGCATGATACTCCAGTGTGGCTATGCTTAGAATACTTTCTTCAGTAGACACCGTTGTGATATAACTGAAAACTTGTTGAAACTGACACTGAACACTATTCAACAATGACAAATAAATGGATTGAAAAACGAATTATATAATGTCCTACTTAACAAAAATTGGTACACTTGTTTTTACTTTACAAAAGAATCTTTGTGGCCGTGTCATGTGGTCTTGTACACTCACCTTTGACCCCAGATCGGACTCATTTAAAATTTTAAGGAAGATAGTTTTTCAATGGCTTTGTGAAGAACTCCATTTTAAATGGTTCGTATATAATGAAGGTGTCACAGGCCATGTCATTATGCATTATATTATAAGCTAGGTTTCCTAGTAAATGATAAAGATAAATTACACTATCCCATTACACTCTGGACATCACATGACCTCACAAATGTATGTCAGAAATTTGTAAAGTAGAGACAAACTAGTTGTTGAAATAAATATAAAATCCAACGCATGTCACAAACCATGCTCATTTTAAACTTTATCAACCAAGGTGGCTTCCATTTGTATGATTTGCAGGCGGACAAATATTTACTATCTACTTTACAGAAAAGTTGGTAAATAAATAGAGTTAATACAGTGTTTGGATATTTGACAGCTATGTACTACCTACATGGACAATTTCCCTGATAATATCCAGGATTGTTAAGGTGGAAAACGTGTATATTTGAAGATTTTAAATTTCAATATTTGATATGCTTGGAACAACTTCTGAAAATTCAATAAATCAAGTTGTTAGGATCATATATGAACCGGTAAAACAATTGTGAAATAAAGTTTAAGCATAATTTAAATGAAAGAAATTAGATTAAATAATGTGTAAAAACATGGGATTATTTATAAGTATACGAATGCATTTGCCAGATTAATTGCGGATTATTTGTATCTAAATGAGGAAAGCACTTTGTGTTGATTGTGTCAACTTTCTTAACACATAAGTTCAAAGATACAAAATATGTAAACATTTTATATAATACTTAAATTAACATGTTGATTAGACATCCTATTACACATCACATTTGAATAGCTGAGCTGCATTTTGTAGTTAACTATAAATGAATTTCAAGCTATTTTTAAGAGTCGTGGAAGAGCCCGGTTAGCTCAGTCGGTAGCATATATGACTATCAATCCAGGGGACGTAAGTTTGAATCCCTACCAGCCACCCAGTCTTTGTGATGATTGATATATGACTTTGTGATTGACATTCTCATTCATCTCTCACTGCTGATTTAGGTAGGAAATTTATCATTTACATGCAAATATGGATGTACTCGATTACTGGGATCCCCGGGAATGAACGGTTAGGTTAACTAATTGTCTGTTAGCCCTTGATGGCATAAAAATTATGTTAAATATTAAAAAAACAATTTAAGAGTCAGCAGTTTATCAATTCTTAGTCACTGTTGTCATCCTTGTCCGCTTGTGGAAGATGTTAGAAAGATGTGCTCCAAAACAATTTAATTCATTGTTTCTGTACCACTTCTTCCCTCAAACTACTTAATAAAATTGGACCAAACTTTGTATGTCATTTGCTAGGTATTGCTATAAGGACAGAATCAACCATTATCTTCAAATGGGACCTTCATCTTTGTGTTTCAATCATTTACTGAACAGCTATAAAGTTGTAGGTAATGCATCTTTAATCTATACATTAACTTGTATTTTTCAGTGGTGACGGGAGAATGGTGAAAATGTTTACCTCTGAATCAGACAATCTACAGAACATACAACGCAACAAACAGACATTACGGGCTTCACCAAGTGACCCAGGGTCTTTATTACGGTGTAATGGTTACCCGTCTCCAGGACGCCCGCCCAAAACTCCATTATGTGAGTAGTTGTTTCATCTTATGTGAAAAATATGTCACAGCACCAGCAAGGGCTCATTTTTGTTATCTTAACTTAGTATTCAATCTGTATAACCTTTGCCCAAATCACATTATCAGGATGATGCATTAACCTCAATTCCAAATCCGGATAATTTTCCCTTAATTCCATAATTATTTAGGTCATTACGTCTCCACCCTGCTGGGAAACCGTTTGTTTTTATGCTCTCTGTCCGTTTCTCTGTACAACCTTTCGTTTGTCATAAAATCTTGTCCAAAGAACTCCGGTGTCATATATTTTCTAACCTGCCTAAAAATTCACCCACGGGTGAAAATATTATAGAATTTTGCTATAATATTTTCACCCCACCCACCCCACAAGCACAAACACCCCAATTTTATTTTTTCAAAATTGTTCACCACTACTTATTATGATAAACAAAGCATCAGACTTGAATGCTAAAATGCATTTTGAAGAAAAGAGATGCGGGTGAAAATATTATAGAATTTTGCTATTATATTTTCACCCCACCTCCCTAACCCCCTCTTAAAAATACTCTTTTATCCCAAGCTGATTATCTACACTATAATGACTATACTTGAACAAACAAAAGTAATCATATTGAGATAGAAATAAAAGGTATTTTGTAATTTTATAATTTGATTCTCTTCACTTTAATAACAATCTATCCTCCAACAAGCACAAAATATCTACTTCAGATAGTCATCTAATGTTTCTTCCAAGAAAAAAATAAGGCGGGTGATAATATTATATAAAGCTATTATAATTTCACCCCCCCCCCCCCCCACCCACACCCCACCAATTTTTTTTATCCAAATATTCATTATTTTAATTTATAGCTTGATTATCTTCACTTTAATGACAAACTATACTGTAACAAATAAAAACAATCTAACTAAGATAGTAACCAAATGTATTTTGTAAGAAAAGAGGAGCGGGTGAAAATATCATAGTCAATATATTGGCTATAATATTTTCACCTGCCCCTCTTTCCTCATCAGATAATTATTTGAATAAAGCAAACATATTCTTTTGTCTGATTAAGCATATTAAGTCATACTGTTGAAGGTCACCAATTAAAATAAAAATTAAAACTTGAAGCTGGGATAGATGAGATGATGGTTTGTGTGTGTGTGAATATAATGGCTTTAATATTTTTAACCCAACCCCATCTGCTGTTATTTTTTTCCTTTAAGTTTGTTTAATCATAAATACAACTGTAATGCTACTTGTATCATAATAAGAAGTGTTCATTTTTGAAAAAAATATAAGGGGGTGGTGGCTGAAAATATATTGGCAATACTATTTTCACCCGCTCCTCTTTCCTCATCAGATAAATTATTTCAATAAAGCAAATATATTTCTTTGTCTTATAAAGCATACTATTAAGTCATACTATTGAATGTAATCATTTAACACTGAAGTTGGGATAAATGAGATGAGTGGGAGAGGGGTGAAAATATAATGGCTATATTTTCATTCCCCCTCTGTTATTTTTATTTTTTAAGTTTGCTTCATCATAAATGCAAGTTTTATGCCTTCTTTACCATAATAAGTAGTTGTGTTCATTTTTAAAGAAATATAATTTATGGGGTGAAAATATTATAGCAAAATTCTATAATATTTTCACCCATGGGTGAAAATATCATACAGGTGAAAATTTTATCTGACACGGGCATCTATGAAACTTGCTGGGGAAGGATCAGTGTGGAGTCGTATTACACATATTTATTTTGCATTCCAGTTTGATGAGTTAAGACCGAGTTATGGCACTTTGCATTTTCGAAATTAAAAATCTTGTCTGGCAAACTCTGAAAAAGCACCTGTCTGTCTACCTGTCCAACGATCATGACCAAAAATCCATTGACAAGTCTATGCATTTTTTGAGTCATCATATTATGAATGAGTGCCTTTAGCTATATACAGAACTGAACGATTATTTCCGGTTACCGGTATCATGTTCTGTTGAGATATTGTATTTTGAATCACTGTAGTAATAACAAATGATGACATTGTAATAATATCATAATTCAATCACCATTCATGATTCCTGGTACAGGACTTGATTGAGTGATCTCTCAGTTGCTATAACAATGACAGATTCAGGAGGGTGGGTCACAACATTTGTCACCCCATGGTGTTCAGCTATGGGTGGTAATGCCTCCACATGCCCTCTCCTTTCAATTTTAAGTGTTTGATCCACCCCTGCATTGTCGGTCAGCTATGGGTGGTGATGTCTCCACATGCCCTCTCCTTTCAATTTTAAGTGTTTGATCCACCCCTGCATTGTCGGTCAGCTATGGGTGGTGATGCCTCCACATGCCCTCTCCTTTCAATTTTAAGTGTTTGATCCACCCCTGCATTGTCGGTCAGCTATGGGTGGTGATGCATGTTGATGTTTTTGTACAAGTTGACATAACATTATAACATACATGTACACTTAGATTGAGACATGACATGATCAGGTAATGATTGAGGTAATTGATTGTCCTGCATTTAATCTTTCCTTAAATATATCACTACTGCCTATATTTTAAAGTTGTGTGTTGCGTTAACAACAAATTAGTGATTCAATATTACTTAATAGTTATTTTCATGATGAAAAGGAAAAAAGTTTACATTGGTATAATATCTGGAGTGACTTTTTTTATACATATTTCATTTTTGTAAAACATTTTATCAGGAGTCAGTGCTTTAAGAGTATATTGTATTGTTGATTATTTCTCTTGAATAATTTTGAAAAATTTAAAGTGCATATATTAGTAATAAACAACAACTTGAGCTGTATCTTTGGTAATATTTAAGTTTATAAATTTAGTATAAAATATAATATAGAAGTTGAATATTATGAATTCTGTATTCTTATCATAAAATATTTTTCTAATATATATTAACAATGTGCATTCAGTAATATTTTTACAATGTATTTCCAGTAATATATTAACAATGTGCATTCAGTAGTATTTTTACAACATATTTCCAGTAATATATTAGCAATGTGCATTCAGTAATATTTTTTCAGTAATATTTTTACAATGTATTTCCAGTAATATATTAACAATGTGCATGCAGTAATATTTTTACAATGTATTTTCAGTAATATATTAACAATGTGCATTCAGTAATATTTTTTCAGTAATATATTTACAATGTATTTCCAGTAATATATTAACAATGTGCATTCAGTAATATTTTTACAATGTATTTTCAGTAATATATTAACAATGTGCTTTCAGATATATTTTTACAATGTATTTTAAGTAATATATTAACAATGTGCATTCAGTAATATATTAACAATGTGCATTCAGTATTATATTAACAATGTGCATTCAGTAATATATTAACAATGTTCATTCAGTAATTTATTAACAACGTGCATTCAGTATTATATTAACAATGTAGATTCAGTAATATATTAACAAATAGCACTCAGTAATATGAACATTGCAATGTAACTATTTGTATTTATGAACCATGACTAAAGAGATAATGAACTTATTGTCCGACGTTCAAGTGATATTCATAAATATTCATATAAATGAGGAGTGATATAATATCACCTTTGCCAACCCATTTATTTCATAAATTTACATTATATTTGTATAACTTCAGCCACGCCTAAAAAGCGTGCCTCCATCAGTAGCACCGACACGGATGGCTCATCCCCGGGAAAGTTTGATCGCAAAAAAATGACACGAGACTCAAGAACATATGATATTATAGGTAGGTTGGAATTCTGTTGCATAGAAAGTTTTGTTTCATGTTATTTGACTGTCCAGGGTGAAAGAGTTAAGCGTATTGATACATTAGTTGTTGGAGCTCAACTACATAAAATAATTAAATGGAAAAAGCAGCATGAAAACAAACTTGGCATCTACCAGTTACTTTACACAAGAGGATGATGGGAATGTGTTTGCATCTCACATAATTGTTAAGAGTTTTGTCAGAAGCAGTTTAGTTTATATTAACTTATTCAAGCTTGATTGCAAAGCTTGTATGAACCGCTCTCAAGATCATTTCCTGAGAAGAACCATTAGTGATTTCTGAGGCATGAAGTTGAGCTAGGGATTGAACCTGTAACCTCCAACATGAGCAGCAAACACTCTATCCACCACACCACTGTCACTCACCAAGTGCCTAAGTCACTGTCTCCAGTTCACTTACCTCTCACCTCTTGGGCCCAAATAATATTCTGCGAAAAATCCACAGTCCACCCTCAGAATATGAATAGATAATTATTTTGAGAAAATCAGTCTAAATTTGAAATTGTTGCACCAGTTAAATGGACACATATGGCTACTTTTGACATTGATAAATTAATAACCTGCAGGGCTATATGGCAACCTGAGGTCAGAGATGATCATTAAGGTGACAGAGGTTGTTATTAGGGTTAGAGGTTAGATGTGAGCCCTATACCTTTATATTACGTTGACATTATATTTATGGTGCCTTCATGAGGACAAGACAAGGCAGTATAATAACAGTCTTGTTTAGATGGGTATAAGCTTTGTATACTTGATAGAAGAATATATAATAAAGGTAAACCAAACTTTTACAAATGATGCTGAGGCTCAAACTGACTCTGGCCTTGTCTAGGTGATGCTGGGCTCAAATTGATTCGGACCTTGTCATGGTGATTGTGGGCTCAAATTGACTCTGGCCTTGAGATGGTGCTACTGGGCATAGACTGACTCTGGCCTTGAGATGGTGCTACTGGGCATAGATTGACTCGGGCCTTGTCACAGTGATGCTGGGCTAAATATAGGCTTTGATGTGAGGGAGGTACATAAAATTCGAATTTTGAAAACATATATGTTTGCAGAATTAATTCAATTACTCTGCGTATCATTTTAATAATTTATTATAATATTAGATAGTTGACAGTACAAATTGTTTCATATAATGAAATAATATAATTGCAGAATGGCTAATAGTTTTACTCCGACCTTCCTGCACGAATAATACTGGATATGCCATTTATAAACTTTCATGTGTAAATAAAGCATTAAATTGCATTTAAAAAGATCAGTTTCAATATGGATGTCATGACATAATACATGATGATAACTGTCTGTTAAATGGTTGCATGTCAACATTTCCAGGGGGATTGTTCGACTTTTCTGTCCATTTGATTTTAGTATTTGTCTGGTTAGTCGTGGTGATTTTTCAGCTTATTTCTCCATCTGTTCATTCATCTGTCCATATTGTTCTCTTTTGTTCTGTCATGTTACTCAAAGGAAACATTGTCGTGTGATCATGCATGTACATATGGATGAAAGGCCAGTAAATATATTTTAACTGTTGCGTTACATGTCCATTGATGTGATCAGATAGTATCTTACGTAGATCGATATCAATTAATTAAACATTAAAATCAACAAAAAATTCAGAATGTTTAGCCGGAGGCAACCAAGACATCTACATCAATCCAGTTCTGCCTGATTGTACATGCTTGTCCAGGAGCAGATCAGGGGTGGGGTGGCTTACCTTCATGTCATGAAGTATGAATAATGTGTCTTTGACTCATTTACTTTATATAGATTTACTGTCCGATTTTAATAGAAGAAAAAAACCTCTAGAGAGAAGTATGAATCTTCAAAATGGGCATCAAGTCAGTTTCTTTTTGTCACATTCATTATAAATTTCAAACCAGACACAGGGCTTAAAATTTCTTTTATAAGCTACTGTTCTTCCCTTTCCAACATTTGTTGATTGAATGCTTAAAATCAAAGAAATATTAAGGTCATTTTCTTAAATCTTACTCATCCTGACCAAAGGTTCACTCTTCATGACGAGTGGACGAGTGGAATTTTCCAGCCCTGCAGACAAGAACATAAAAACAAAATCTATTGTAACTAAAAACATATAACATGCTTAAGACTGACAAAATATGATAAAAGCTGGTAGTCATAATATTTGTTCTTTAAACTATAGATCATATATAGTTCAGTCATGTTAATCAATCAATCTATAAAATTACGATCATGGAAATGATGAGAAAATGAAGTAAATTAGATGCTGTTTTCAAATAGGAATGAAAGCACAACACTACATGTAACTCCATAATAACATTACCTTCCTTATATTTTCATGTATATATTAAGTAAAAACAGGGCCCTCTTCCCTGGATTTGCATTGAATTCATGTCATGAATTGTAGATATAAACTACAACATCCAAGAGCAATACATAAATATTAAGACCCCCTCCCCACACAATCTGACTAAATATTGTGAATCTCCCACTTTACTAAATGACCTGTCAGATTTTCACCTGATTAATCAATACTTCGTATACGCACTGCGATCAATATTGATCTTTTATGAAAGCCAATCATGTTTGAGAGTGGTAAATTTGAATGTAATTACACAGCAAAGACCAGCGTAATGACATCACCGTCACTTGTCACCTTGTTTGAAAGGGGTAAAATCTTTATCAGAGGAAATGGTTACCTCTCTGTTTTAAGGGGCTATGCTCTGAGTCATCGCCAGGTAGACTGGAATGTTTATGTTAAGGATTTCACCTGTTTCAATAAAGAGATAAGACTGTATGCAGGATAAGCTTATCTTCAATTGTAAAGATGGACGGAAGATAGTGTTAATAAGTGCTCCCACAGACAGATTGTTTTAATTGGTGTAAAGTTTGCGTATTTTGACAGTGAAATAGACTTATTTGTATGAAAAAACGGATTAAGAATTTGTCGATATCATCAGTGTAAGATTGTTGTAAGTGAGCCATGAAGACAAAAGAGATATTGTGACATTTACTTCATGCGCATGTTCACATGTACCGCATGCACATGTTTGACATGCTTGTTCATGTTGTAGGACATTGAGATATTATGTATGCCTGGAGACACGAAAACATGCTGTTTAAAAATAAAACATGTTTCTTTTAAAAAGATGGATGCAATGCCCAGGAAGTAAGTATGTACATTTAGGGTCTTTTTGGCAGAACAAATTAACCTTATGTTATATTATTCAGTTTAAGGTGTCTGTTTCTCACTTTGTAATGATTTAACCTTTAGATTTTCATTAAAATAGTTGGCATCCAACAGGGGACTGTAAAATATATATTTCATCTACATGATTATTGAACATCAACATGTTTATTGAACATCTACATGCTTATTGAACATCATCATGCTTATTGAACATCTACATGCTTATTGAACATCTACATATTGAATATCTACATGCTTATTGAACATCTACTTGATTATTGAACATTTAAATGCTTATTGAACATCTACATATTGAACATTTACATGCTTATTGAACATCTACTTGATTATTGAACATCTACATGCTTATTGAACATCTACATATTGAACATCTACATGCTTATTGAACATCTACTTGATTACTGAACCTCTACATGCTTATTGAACATCTACATATTGAACATCTACATGCTTATTGAACATCTACTTGCTTATTGAACATTTACATGCTTATTGAACATCAATATGCTTATTGAACATCTAGCTTATTGAACATTAACATGCTTATTGAACATCTACTTGATTATTGAACATTTACATGCTTATTGAACATCAATATGCTTATTGAACATCTAGCTTATTGAACATTAACATGCTTATTGACCATCTACTTGATTATTGAACATTTACATGCTTATTGAACATCAATATGCTTATTGAACATCTAGCTTATTGAACATTAACATGCTTATTGAACATCTACATGCTACATCTACATGCTTATTGAACATCAATATGCTTATTGAACATCTAGCTTATTGAACATTAACAAGCTTATTGAACATCTACATGCTACCTCTACATGCTTATTGAACATCAATATGCTTATTGAACATCTAGTTTATTGAACATTAACATGCTTATTGAACATCTACATGCTTATTCAACATATACATGCTTATCAAACATCTACATGATTTTAGGACAATCAAATATGAAGGGGAATATGCCACAGTGTGCACATAACTAGTTACGAGAGTAACATGTGTTAGTAGTCAGAGCAGTGTTTTCTACTTGTCATCACAAGGTTTCATATTCAAGTCCTTGACTGACTGCATATTTGTCCTGTCCTTTTAATTCCTTTTACAGATATTTGTTTTAAATTTTTATATTGAAACCCACTTTTGTTGTCAGCAATACCAGCACTACATAGATTATGTGAACTTATTATCTTTACAGCCCTGTTTGATGCTGTAGAACATCAAGACCTAGATGCTGTCAAGGACATCCTGGAAACCAACGGTGTTGACATAAACAGGTATGTTTGTTACCGTGGCAATAAAAAAATGTTCAATACAGCTGTAAGGGGCATTTAACATACCACGATTTTTGCAGTTAGGTGGTCAGTTTAGGACAAAATTCATCAATAATTTGAATCTGAGAATCGGTCTCGGACTCAAATCTTACATTTTTGTAAAACCCTGTAAACATACAATTATGGATCAGAAAGGAGATCCTTATTATTTTCCGTTAAATAGTCATTAAAACTGCTTGATTCTGCAAATAAATAAAGTGATTTACTTAGAATCTTAAATTTTTGATATTTTGAGTCTGTGTCTATATCTCCGAGTCAAAATATTGATGAATTTAGGTGCAGTTATTTTATGATTAGTCTATATTGGCATACAGCAATCTGTACAATACCAACACTTACCTGAAATGAGGTCAGCTGGACATGCATATTGGAGTCCCCAAATAATCTTCATTACCTTGAAAAAACATAACATTATCATACCCACCCCCTCCCCCTAATTATCACCTCATTATTCGGATTATATCGTATCTTTCTCTTAGAAGGAGGTCAATATATAATTGCATTTCAATTTTTATTGCTTATTTGGTGTCTAAAATTTATAAATTAAAATTTATAAAAAAAAGTCTTATATATTATTGTCTTGGTACATTCCAGTACTTTTTTTTATCAAATCAAGACTCATTGAAAAGTGGCAAAATAATAATATGAAATTGTCAGAATACCGCATACGTGACTTACAGCATACGCAGCTCACTAACAGATGGTCATTAACCTAACACTATTTCCTTGGATCCTGGAATGTTAACCAGTGCTCGAGCTCATCTGTCACTACAATAAGCTGGTAACTTACCCACTTGAATAAGTGGCAAGATACACATGACATTGAGATGCAATGTCGTATATCAAAAATCAGGAAGACTGAATGGAGAGTTCCTGCCAAAATAATTATTTTCGTACCTTAAAAACAAAAATGTGTGAAACATAATCTATCAGATTTAGTTTAAATTGATCAATGTTTTATCAATGAGCTGTTCTTGTACTTTATACAAAAAAAATGTGGTAATACAAAATGTTTTAATTGTGTTTTAGCGTGAACAGTGAGTTTCTGACGCCATTAGATGTGGCAGTGATGACAAACAACATTCCAATGGCCAAAATGTTATTATCTCATGGTGCCAGAGAGAGTCCATTATGTAAGTTTACAGAAATAAAAAGTAGTTGTGTAAAAGACAGTCAGTTCAGTGGCCCTGTCAGATCAGTGGCCCTGTCAGTGGCACTATCAGTGGCCCTGTCAGTGGCCCTATCAGATCAGTGGCCCTGTCAGTGGCACTATCAGTGGCCTTGTCAGTGGCCCTATCAGATCAGTGGCCCTATCAGTGGCCCTATCAGATCAGTGGCCCTATTAGTGGCTCTGTCAGATCAGTGGCCCTGTCAGTGGCCCTGTCAGATCAGTGGCCCTGTCAGTGGCCCTATCAGATCAGTGGCCCTGTCAGTGGCCCTATCAGATCAGTGGCTCTGTCAGTGGCACTTTCAGTGGCCCTGTCAGTGGCCCTATCAGTGGCCCTGTCAGATCAGTGGCCCTATTAGTGGCTCTGTCAGATCAGTGGCCCTGTCAGTGGCCCTGTCAGATCAGTGGCCCTATCAGTGGCCCTATCAGTGGCCCTGTCAGTGGCCCTATCAGATCAGTGGCCCTATTAGTGGCTCTGTCAGATCAGTGGCCCTGTCAGTGGCCCTATCAGATCAGTGGCCCTATCTGTGGCCCTGTCAATGGCCCTATCAGTGGCCCTGTCAGTGGCCCTATCAGATCAGTGGCCCTGTCAGTGGCCCTATCAGATCAGTGGCCCTATTAGTGGCTCTGTCAGATCAGTGGCCCTATCAGTGGCCCTGTCAGTGGCCCTATCAGATCAGTGGCCCTATTAGTGGCTCTGTCAGATCAGTGGCCCTGTCAGTGGCTCTGTCAGATCAGTGGCCCTGTCAGTGGCTCTGTCAGATCAGTGGCCCTATCTGTGGCCCTGTCAGTGGCCCTATCAGTGGCCCTATCAGATCAGTGGCCCTATTAGTGGCTCTGTCAGATCAGTGGCCCTGTCAGTGGCCCTGTCAGATCAGTGGCCCTATCAGTGGCCCTATCAGTGGCCCTATCAGTGGCCCTGTCAGTGGCCCTATCAGATCAGTGGCCCTGTCAGTGGCCGTATCAGATCAGTGGCCCTGTCAGTGGCCCTATCAGTCAGCAGTATTTATCAATGTCAGTACTCTGCTTCTAAACAAACACTTCAACACATTCCTACATTTTACTGTAATTACAATTCTCCAAAATGTTTTTTTTATTATTTACTTTTAAGTGTTTACATATTAGGATTTTTTCCCCATTAAACAGACCTTTTTGTTTGGTATTTTAGTATTCTTTGGAGTGGCAGACTAAAAACTATTATATTACAGTCATAGAAAAAAGATTTGGCTCAATAAGGAGAATTGACTTTCCATAAGCGACCAGGGTGGGTCAAAAAAGGGTTAAAATAGAAAAAATTTAAAATCCTTTTTCTCAACAACCAGTCAGTCAAATGTGTTCATATTTGATATGGATTATCCCAATTAGTATGGGTTTAAAGTTTGTACAAATCAAAGGTCTTGTATTTATAGGGCCCTGTAAGGGGACTTTGAGTTTTATATAAGAATATTATTGGAAAACGGATAATTCTTATTTTTTATCATTAATTTTTTTATTCAGTTTTTGTTTTGAAGCAACTTCTAGTCATAACAAATATGATTTTGTTTACGAAGGATTGATTTTCTAAAAGGGGCCAGGTGGGGTCACAAAATGATTAAAATCGAACATTGTCATAAATCTTATTTTCAACAACTGGTCAGTCAGATTTGTTCATATTTGATATAAATTATCTTTATGATTAAGAAATCTAAGTTTGTACAAATCAAGGGACACTGGGATGTATAGAGCCCCTGTAAGGGGTCTTAGAGTTTTACATAGGAATACTATGGGAAAATGGAAAATTCTCATATAATAATAACATAAATAGAGTAAGATAAAACAAAAACAGATCTGAGATATAAACTTAAAGAGTTAACACTTAGTCTGGTAGTTGTATGTCATTTACAGTTCAGAAGTGTGACTCGCGTACAACGAGACTGGATATACTCGTCTCTGAGGCGGAGAAACGAGTCGTTGACCTTACAGCCGCAGTTCTTAATGGATCATCTGGAAACAGTGTCATGTCATCAAACCAGCAAAAGGTAATTTTATCAATTAGCTTCATCAGCTTTTGATAAATATAAAATCTTCTTATTTTGTGAAATGTTTCATCGACAAAATTACTAAATTTCTACAGTCAAATAAGATTTAGTAGTCACCTCAATTAATTAAGCAACCATCTGTCTTTTTGAATAACCTCACTATCCCTTTTCCATGGTCTTAGATTTTTGTGTAAATTTATATCCTGTATAACCATGTCTCACACCACTATTGCATTTCCCATAGGGCTCCATTGTAACATTTATGTCCAAAACAGAGTGAAAAATTAAATTCTGCAGCATGTGTCTGGGATCAAATTCTTCACTGGTTCAAGATATGCAATTATAAAGGAAAAAATGTATACCTTGACCAGGTTTTTTTTTTAAATTCAATGCTTTTGTGAGACCTATCAATTTCCAGAGTAATAATATGTCAACTATTTGCCCTAGATGCGGTTCGAACCAACAATTCTGAAATGACATAGAATTGTCCAAAAAGCTAGTATCAGCATCAAATTTTCAGTGGTGATTTCTAAAATACTGACAATTTAACTCATGCTAACAAAAACAAACCATTGCAGTACAAAGCCCTGAAAAAAGAAGAAAAAGAACTAAAGTTTTATTTCTACCTCCTTCATCTGTAGGTCCAGAGTACTCAAGGGAGATAATAGTGGTGTGAGTCCACCATGTCAAATGTGTTAGACCTTTCCCTTCCTAAAGGGTTGTTATAGGGTCCTCCTTCTGGTACCCTTTATTCTATGTAGGCAATAATTCATACACCAACCTCATTACAAATTGGTTGGTTTAAATAAAGGCTAGTTCCAAGCAGCCAATAGGAAGTGTACAAGATGAGCATGTGACCTGTTAAATGTATGTGAATCAGCCTCAGAACTGACTATCTACAGAGAATCTGCACTTATATAATAAACTACCAGTTTTTGTCTCGCCGCAATGAAGGCGAGACGAGATTAAGGTGTTGCTTTTCCGTCGACGGCAACAGCGGCGGCATCAAACATTTATATTTAGCTTTAACGTTAAGTTTTCTTTTTTACACTATTTCTCAACAAGTACAAATACTAGGACACTCATACTTGGATCATAGTTACAACTAACACCCTGCATTACATTATATACTGCAGCTGCTGAGTGTGACCTACATTTCATGGTCCATTGACATTGTTTGATGCTGAATTTTGCATTTACCTCCAACGTTAAGTTTTCATTTTTATACTATTTCTAAATAAGTACTAGTGCTAGGACACTCATACTTTGATCATAGTTACAACTATAATATTATTATTGTTATATAATGCAAATGCTGAGTACTTACCTTTTTTTCAATTTATTTATTTATTTTATTTTTTTATAAATATGTTTTACTTAGAAATACTGGTTAAAGTTGTTTTTTTTTAAATATGTTTTACTGAGAAATACTGGTTAAAGTTTTGTGAGCAACTACCATCAAGTTCATATCTCAAAAATCACTTAATGTAAAACTTCCTACAATACTTCCTACAATATTTCTTAGTCATTAAACCTATTACATTAACCAAGTTAGATAACTCTTGCATGAATATAATATTTTAATTTTTTTCTCTCCCATGTGTATATTACCGGTCAAAGCGGACATGGCGAGACATATCATTCAGCAGAATTCTTGTTATTGTGGAATTCTCCTAACAGAACAAACACCTATGTCCAACAGTTACTGACTTACTGTCTTCAGTGTTTTATTTAGTGGAGTGTTGATGTCTTAATTCTTTTAAAGATTGCTCTGTAGTTTGTTTCAATGAGTGCTTTAATTTTTGTTTTAGGAAGTCACACACATGAAGCTTTCAGAAGCAATTGTCGCTTTGATTGCCAGAACAATAGGTGATAAATTTGTATGATTGTTCGGAGATTGGTGGTTAACTATTTTAATCTTAACATTTTTTTATCCTGTTTTATAATTATAGGAAAATGAACGCCAACTTAGTCATTGGGAGTTTCGACATCGTCTCCTTAAAAGAATGAAGGCTGGGTATGATCATGCACGTAAGTTAAATACTATGCACAAAAATGCATTGCATTTTAATACAATTATTCTTGTCGCAGGTGGTCTAGTTGACATGTTTTACTCTCATTTTTTAAATATTGCTGATTATCAGGCTCGTCAGACAGTTCAGAAAGGCACATCGCAGCTTGATCTAATGGCAGAGCATCTGCCTCACATGCCGAAGGTTGTGGGTTCAATCCCAAGTGGGTCATATGAAAAACTTAAAAAATGATACTAAAAGATTCCTTGCCAACAGGCATAATATGTTTTTGCCAACTTGTTTAATAAATTCAGTAACAAATGAGCACTCATGTAAGATCCTCTATATACCATGAGTATTCAGTTTATATTATATATACTGTAATAAGTTTAACCATTATTTGTTATCTGTCCAGATCATTGTAAGAGTTGTGAGTTTTCTTTTAACAGTTATGTCCCTTCATTGTCTTTGTCCCTATTTAATTCATTTATTATGTGTATTTGCTTGATTTGTTAATCTATTTGTTTGTATTTTATTGATTCATTGATTTATTATTTTGTATTTTCCAAATCAATTATCTTACGTTTGTATTTTACTGATACATTGATTAATTTGTATTTTCCTAATTTATTGATATATTATTTGTATTTTTCCCATTCATTCATCTGTCATTTGTATTTTCCTAATTCATTTATCTGTTTTTTTGTATTTTCCTAATCATATTATTTGTATTTTCCCCAATTCATTCATCTGTAATTATTTATAATTTCCTAATTCATTATCTATTATTTGTATTTTCCTATTTATGTTATTTGTATTTTCCTAATTCATTTATCTGTTATTTGTATTTGCAGGTTGTCCAGATCCACCTACAAATGTTGGTTTAAGTATAAGCAGCAGTTCCTCTCTACTCGTCAGATTTGGGGAACCATTGAACAGAAACGGGGCTGTTGTTACTAAATATAAAAGTAATCTTATATTTCTTAATTAAGTTCTTAACGAATTAGTTACACCACAGTGGTAGTCTATTGGTAGAGCGTCTGCCTTACATGGGGAAGTTCGTGGGTTCGATCCCAGACTGGGTCACACCAAAAACTTGAAAAAATAGTCCTAGAGGCTTGCTCACTTGGTGCTCAACATTAGAGGATGTTCTGTGTCATTTGTCCTGTGTCAGTATTATGTGACCGAGTGGGGTCTCATGCCATGTGTTTGGGTTATGAAACTCCAGTGTGGTAGCATTTGGGAATATACTGTCTCAAGTAGACACCATTCTGATATGATCGACAGATTGTTGAAGCTTCCCTGGACACCACACAACAATAACTGTACAGTGTTTTGTTTATGTATTTATATATATGTAATTGAAGTGTATAATTAGCCATACATACTATACAACAACAACAACAACAACCAATTAGTTGCTGTGTCCGGTGATTACTCCTTAATGCAGACAGAGTCTGACTCGGATTGCAGAAACGCAATAGCTTTATGGTTAAAAGTTTCTCAGTGCCCAACTACTTGTGGGACTAATGTGAAGCCCTCGTTCCTGTGGTAGCATCAAACCCAGGGTCAGAAGGTCATGGGTTCATTCCTCCTCCATGGCTATGTGTGGTGTCCTTGAGCAAGACAATTTTTCCACATATGCTTAGTACTGGTTCTTCCAAGGAAGTCTTCGAGCCTGATTTGTTTAAGTGGTTATCACTTGTTTCATATAATCAAAGTTAATAATTAAATGACAAATAAGTTTAAACTAACTATTCATGGAAGACTCGAAATTAACTACAAATGTATGACATCAGAGTTTACTGATGATTCATAGCATATTTGTAAGAGGTGATTAATAAGCATATGGTCAGCTACCACCATTGAGAAGAGCTCTCTGATTGGCTGAAAAAAAAGTATAGGGATGTTCACGGCATATATTTTTATAGTAACCTTATTTCTGGTTGGATGAAAATGTCAAACTGGCAAATGATCGCAATAAAATATAAGTTTATTATGTTTGTGTCAATAAAAATTGTAATTATGTTTCTGTGACTGACTAAATTCATTTTATTAAGGAAACTGTATGGAAAGTAAAATTGGTGAAATTTAGTTTTTTCATGTTGAAACTGGAGGTACCCAACTTCAGGGGGCAAAAAGTGGTAAAAAGTGGTACTTTTGACCCCATTTTGGGGACATTTTTAATTTGAGTTTAGGATATAACTTTAATATGATGTAGGATTTTTTGGTCTACGAATGGTAGAAATAGTAAAAATTAGGTAAAACGTTATAATTAAGTCTATGGAAAAAGGAATGGTGGTAACTGACCATATGTCTTCTATGACGGCATGTATGTGAATGATGATGGAAATGTTTTGAACTTTAGTACAGTTGTATAGATACATCAATATGGCAGTGACTCATGTTGACCATCAGCACATGTTAGATAAAAACAATCACATAGTGCCATTTTTAATACCATGGAAAATATTGGTCACTCAAACATTAATGTATGGTTATATCTGCTTACAGTTGAATGGAGTAAAGAGGAAAACTTCGTTCCTATTGAGGGGGAAACAGTTCTTGCAGATGTTCGCAATCTCGAGGTGGAAATAAAGTGTCTGCAGAAAGGAACGCCATATTTTGTACGAGTAGCCGCCATGAACATGAAGGGGTTCAGTACATTTGCCAATTCCAATCCCCCGTATGGAGTTCCTTCAAGTGAGAACATTACTAAGAAACAATTTTGATATTTCTTCTCTTTTCTTTTTTATCAAACTGTAGTCACTGGTGTGCCTATACTGTACATATTTGCTGTTAGTTTTTTTTTCAATTACATAATCAATTTACTTTATATATAGCAACTTGTCCTAGAAAAGTATTGGTGTATGTGTATTTTTTCTGAAATCTCTGAAATTCAGTTTTTAAACAAAAATATAAAATATTTATGTGACAGTATATAACCAGCTTTATGTCCTTAGGTTCTTCTTTTTTAATGTCATAGCCCTTTAAAAGGAGTGAAATGAAAATTGACTGAGATCCAAACAATATAATCTGTGCTGTGGAATGACTCGAGTCAAGTAACACAAAGTGAATATAAACTTTTTTTTTTTTACAGTTTGATTCTTAATCCCTTGAAAGGGAACTTAAATTGTTGAGATTGAACCTTTGAAATGCTATGAGAGAATTTCTGTTCTATCCATAAATATGTAAAATAATCTATTGCTATGTCAACAGGTTGGAGGGATTTGGAACAAACTTCTCCAAGGTCACAAGGCAAACTGAAAATTCTTGAAGAATTATTTACACAAGTTAAAAGTCTACGTCCTGCAGATGCACCAACAATAAAAGGTATGTTATCATAAATCTGGTTTGCAGTTGCTAAATTTGGTTCCCTGGTGTTATATCTGATTTCAAGTTGTTATATCTGGTTTCCAGTTGATATATCCGTATCTGGTTCCAGTTGTTATATCTGGTTTCCAGTTGTTATATCTGGTTCCAGTTGTTATATCTGGTTCCCAGTTGTTGTTTTTTTAAAGCCCCAACTGCCATATAAAAGCCACAAGATATATATTATATATAATTCAGTACATGATTCAAATCAGAGAACCCTTTTTCAAAATTTCACAGTCATCAATGCAGTGTTTTTGTTATAATGTTGCATACTACTAGATTATTGTTAGTACAATTAATTGGCAAAAGAATAATTTTTAAAAAGTGTTTGTTAAATGCAGTTTCACTGTTTGAAAAAAAGAGTTAAAGTCCAACTGCCAAAAGTTTGAAATCCAAGGGAGATGTAATCTGTGTTAATTCACCGTCAGCAGATAGTCTAGTGTGGCATTGTAATTCACCATCAGCAGATAG
This sequence comes from Panopea generosa, assembly GCA_029582155.1. Taxonomy (NCBI): domain Eukaryota; kingdom Metazoa; phylum Mollusca; class Bivalvia; order Adapedonta; family Hiatellidae; genus Panopea; species Panopea generosa. The sequence continues at coordinate 56,593,681 of CM055895.1, forward strand.
CCTAGTGTAACATTGTAATTCACCATCAGCAGATAGCCTAGTGTAGCGTTGTAATTTACCATCAGCAGATAGCCTAGTGTAGCGTTGTAATTTGATAGTTATTTACTGCCCTGGCTTTAACACACAACAGTTATCTATTGATTATTATATAATGTGCTACAAATGAGGGCCCAGTTAGTACAGCCGGTAGCATGTCTGACTATCAATCCAGGTGTTGTGAGTTTGAATCCCTAACGGCCACAGTCTCTGTGATGAATGATTGGTTAAATGTATAGTAACTGATAAAATCAATAATCTTAACCTATACAATGTATGAACTGCTGTAAAATATCTGGACTTCTGTTCCAAACTATAACTGCAACTTGATTATATAATGTTTGTGAAGTGCTATGTATTTAATGTGCCTATTCAATGTTTTACCTGTTCTTGATCAATGCTTTATAGATAATCCTGGATCATCCTCTCCTCTACGCAAGAAAAAAGGATTTAAGAACCTTTTCTCATCTGCCCCCAAATTCTTTAAAACATTAAAAAGGTGAGTGTAACATTAAAAAAATAACTTTTTTAGATGTACAGTCAAACCTGTGCAAGAAGTAGCCTCTTGTCTTAAGCAGGGACATTCACTATTTCCAATTTCCATTCTTTTAGAGGAAATAAACCTGCATTAAGCAACAACCTGTCTTAAAAGGCCACCTTTACTCCTTCCCTTGACTGGCTGCTTAAGACAGGTTTGACTGTACTTGTTTTCTTTTATTTTTTTATGTTGATTTTTTACCTTTCCAGTAGTCTCATATTGGGATTATCGGAGCATCTATTTGTAAATGAACGGAGCATGTGTTTGTAAATGACCCGGGAATGCATTTTACATTCATACCTAACCAATATATTAGTTAAAACTAAAAACTAAAACAACTGAATGGACAAAAGAAATTTGAATTTTCTTAAATAAGATTTAGTCTATGGTTTATTGTCAAAAGATTGGCGAGAGAGACTAATGAATCTGATATAGATTCGGGACTTGTGTAAATTTTTAATAATTTTTCAGTTAGTGGTTTATTCTCAAAAGTTTCAGGATTCAAACTCGGGGACTCTTGTAAATTAAGAATGATTTGTCAGTAGAAATTGCTCTTATTCTTATGTTGTTGCATAAATTTCAGGGGTGTCTATTTAGCCAGTTATTTCCGCTATGAGGACAAAGTTTTAGTTACATCGGAGGAACAATTACCTATAGTGGAGGTGGACGAAACATTCACGGCACCCTCCTTACATCAGGACCTGTACTGGCTAATGAAGGTGGCGTGCACATGGGATGACATCAAATCTTTACGACAAGACATGGAGAAGAGTACCGCTGAAGGGAAAGTTCACTTTCGAGGGAAACTGTTGCAAGCTGTATCCATCCTTCAGGTTTGTATAGGCAACAATTGCACTATATGTATATATAATAATATATACTGTTTATTCTGATATTTGCATCATTGCACATCTTAACATACATCTTATCAAACTGTTGATTTATGTATTATGTGGGATCAAATTTTGGTGTCTTACAAGATTATTTAGAGCGTGTGATCCAGTGGTAGAACCTGTTCGTTGGTTTGATCCTCCGCCACAGCAATATGTGGTGTCCTTGAGCAAGATCACTTTATCTATATATGCTTAGTGCTGGTTCTACCCAGGAAGACCTCAATATCTAAGTTGTAAGAACTTCACAATCAATGTAAAATGAATAAGTTTAAACAAGAGTATTTTTTTGCATTGATTGTGACACAAGTTCTTGCAACATTTTCAAATCTTATTTGATGTCTTCCCTGATAGAGAGCATTGTTATTTTGTAGAATTTTATATAATTCTGATACTATGTGTGATTAATTTTTCAAATAATTTCACCTGTGTTCATGATGTGATCTATCTGTCATTGCAGAATGCTCTTGGCACGCACGACCTGGGAAAATTTTACTACAAGCCTCTGCGCGATCCAAATGGCTGTATCGTTCTGGCAACTGTGAACTTCATTAAAGATCCCAAAGTTGTTGCATTAGGGTCAGGAAAATGGGTTCCATTATCACGGCTACAGCGACGGCAATCGCAGTGTATAGGAGATATCCCTGAGGAGCAAGATCGTCTTGTGTCATCCATAAATGTAAGTTACAACACCGTACTCACAGTGGCTGCCTGTCTGCTCTGGGTTTACATTGATTGCAAATGTAAACGTTGACATCATCCATCCAGGGCAGCAGGGTATTGGATAGAGTGTTGACTTCTCATGCAATAGGTTTTAGGTTTGGGCTAGAGGTCGACCCGGTGACCTCTCAGATAACATCAACCCTTACTGGTTCTGCTCAGTATATGTCGCCAATCAGCATAAGTTTTAGTATATTAAACTTATCTAAGCTGAACGTTAAGATATTGTAACTTTTTTAGCTCATCTTTTTTAAAAAAATGAAGAGCTATTGGCATGACCCTGTGTTGGTGTCATCCACAGGTTTAAGTTTTATGTTTAGCTCAGCTTTTTCTGTATCCATGTTATAGTGACTAAATTTCAAAAACACATTCATATTATGTTATAGAAACAATGTATATAGATAACTTATATTTGACTCTATAACTTTAAGTTTTTTTTATTTAGCTCGGGTCTAATTTTTTTTTTCAGTTATGCAATTGACTCTGTAAACTGATCACAATCATGTTTAAAAAGTTTACATATCTGACCTTGACCTCTTAATAGATTTTGAAAAAGGAGCGTCTGCACCTGGTTGCTATGTTGTTGTTGCTAAAGGACAAGTGTTTGGTACTATGACTGACTTTCTTATTTGTTATTCAGACATGCTCAGTGGTTCATGCAACAACATCATGCCACCCAGAATCATCAGTTTATCATCACAAGTCTGAATAAATTAAAACTTGGCACCATTTGTTGTTCACTAAGAAATACTTGTTTGATTTGTTTGAACACTTAGCATCAGTTTATGCCATCGAGGACAATTAGTTAAACTGACTACTCTCTCCTGGGGTCCTGGAAGGTTAACCAGTACTCAATCACACCTATCTCTGCGAGTAACTGATAACATTCTTACTTGAATCAGCGGTAAGAGACGAAATGACAATGAGGTGCAATGTCGTATATTAATCAGTGAGATTGTGACTAGGCCAGAGCTTGACCTTACAACTCGACCCCACTCCCCCCCCCCCCCCCCCCCCATATGAATCAATAATGGCTCATATCAATTATCTATGGAAAAGGTTAGGTTAATTTATACACTCATATTATGTTGTTTTTTATTACAGCTTTTCATTATACCTACCTTGTCTACCTACCTTGTCTACCTATATTGTATCTATGACCATTCCTGTCTTAAAATCAAAATTAATTTTTGTACAGAGATGTTTGTTACTGAGGTTTCATTGAATTTGTTTTGTATTACAGGAGATGACCCTATACCATCAGACCAGTACTATGGCACTGCCACCTGGGTTGTACCTTGGTTACCTGAAACTCCACGCAACCGTCGAATATATACGGGTTCTTGTGTCCCAGATTGCACCAAATGTACTTCCAAATGTCAAAGTGAGAGATTGCTCCAATGTGTCTTTGTAAGTAAATTTTAGTTTTAATAATATTTATATTTGCTCTTATTCTTTCTTTCTTTTTATTCCATAGGGGAAAAATGCTTTATTTCTGTTTCATGTCAGTTTAGAGGTGGCCTGTTCTGGTCTCAGTTCATCTCAGCAGCCATTTGTTTAACCTTCTTTCTAATTGGCAACACTATGACACTTTATCTGGTAATTCACTTGCAGCTGTGATAATAACTATGACACTTTATCTGTCAATTAACTTGTAGCTGTGATAATAACTATGACACTTTATTTATCAATTAACTTAAGACTAACAGAAATTTTATCCGCATATTCTACAGTGTTGTTTTGGAAGACATAGGGTGTGACATGTCTAATTGTAGAATTTGTTTCACAATCAATGAAAATAAATAGGTTAACTTAACTAGGTCTGAGTTAACAATGAAATCCTAGTTTTGTTTATATAACAGGGAGGAGTGGAAGTGCTTGAAGTCTATGACCTCTGGAGGTCATTTGGGGTCACATGTCACAGCAAACCAACAAAAATTCCACAGCAATCTGACCAAAGCTTCTGAAAAACTGTTTAAAATGCTTGGTAAGTAACATAATCTTGGTCAATCTTTTCAATGGTAAATTATCTTGGCTAATACTATTAATTTATCATATTGTTATCACTAAATTGACCATGATCATATTCTATGTAAACTGTTAGTAATTGTTTTTGCTATTTATTATTGCAACGTTATTTATCTTAGTTGACAAATTAAGTAGCCTGTGTACTTTAGCATTTATAGTCAAATAGACGAATTTGCCCTCAATATACACAGTTATGTAGGTACACAGTTAAAGATTTTGATATTAGTTTATACAAATTTTTTTAGCTTGATTGTGAAGAAAGCTCAGAGATTAAATGAACCTTTCTCGAATCTGTTTCCTGTGTAGAACCTGTACTGAGTATTGTTTTATATAACATATCAGATCAAGCTGGGAATTGAACTCGCTACCTCCCCATCACTACTGCCATGCTTCACTTATATTGAAATTTAAACATGAAATGTTCCTCAAACAAATGCTCGTTGGTTGATGCATTACCAAGATAAACTTGTCAGATAAAAACAACTTTTGAAATGAACACATGCTCATTGTATAATCAAAACTTTAATAATAAAGCTGGGCCCGATTAGCTCAGTCGGTTATGTACCCGACTATCAATACAGGGGTCTTGAGTTTGATTCCCCACCCAGTAACAATCTCCGTGATGATTGATACACGACATTGTGTTTCAGTATCATTCATTTCTCACCACTGATTCAAGTGGGAAAGTTATAAGTTACTTGCCGAGATGGGGTGTGCTCGAGTACTGGTTAATCCCAGGAAACAGTGGTTAGGTAAACTGATCTTCTGTTAACCCTCGATGGCATAAAAATGTTGTTAAATATTCAATCAATCATTCAATCAACAATTAATAAAAAATCATGCGTATCACTGGAGTTGGTGCGTGTTTAACTTTATATTGCTAGGAATTTTTGTTTAGATAAATTGCATTTAAAATGTCCTCTGATACCATAAGATATTTATTTAATCAATCATATGTTATTTGTGTATGCCAAAGTATGCCAAAGTATATTTATATCAATATCATTTGGTTCATTTATGTTATATCCAAATTTAGAAACCACTCAGACTCGCAAAGTTTTTGTTGTTATAATAATTGCACAATCCATCATTATCACAACAGGGTGTTTGTAAAAAATACACTTACATAATATTATCATTAAAACTCAAAACTGCACATTTTAATGCTATTCTGCAGAATGGATTCAATGATTTTTTAGTCTGTAGAATGAACCCAGCTCTCTTGATTGGGTCTGTTAAATAGCAATGTTGGGAAAGCCACATTTGAGCATGAAGATCGGTCAGTTGCCTCAACTGAAAGTTTGAGTGACGCCAGCATTTGTTTCATTGCTTTGAATTGTGGGACAGGCATAGAATTCCATGCTTTTTCATTTGGAGGTTTATAGACCTGATTTGCAAGGTATAATGAGATTCTGGGATAGATTATTGTAAACCAGTGTATGTTCTGTTTCCAGGTATTTGTGAAGATGTATCACTATCCCATCGTCTGTATGACATGGAGGTGATAGAGCTAAGTCCCCAGGTGTCGTTCATCTTAATGCTTCCACCTGCAGAAGATTTGTGTATCGTACCCGGGCAGACAGATGAACTCGCTGAGAGAGATGATTTCATGCTACTACCTGTACAGGTGTTTGAAATGAGTGAGTAATAGTGGAGTTAGCCACTTGTGCTGTATTTTGTAGTGAGAAACCCGCGTTAATTATCACATCTATAATACAGTTCAGCTTGTGAAAATAAATGAACTGATTGGCTGCTGGAGGCAGATTTAACCAAGGACTTGTATAGAAGGATTGGAAACTTGCATCTCCTGACTAGATGTCAAATTAATCATAATTCATAGGCAACTGATTTCTTGTATATAAATTGTAGGTTGTATGTACATTTGTAATTTTAAATGCTTAAACATGTTTTGATCTTGCAAAATGCTCTTGAATTAAAGATATTGAGGTTTGAGGGAAAATTTATCGTAATTGGTCTTTATTCTAGCTGCAGTAAACAAATTTTGTAATCACAAGTACTTCAACGGTTTTTAACACAAATTTCTGGGAATGGTATTGTTTCAATGACAATTTCATTCTGCAGTTGAAGAATTTTGATTTGGATTCCTGAGATGAATGGAAGTTAAGATAAGTAAAAACGAGATATTGCAAGATTTTGCGTGAATATGCGAGCGTTTACACAATCTCAAACAGTTGCCTTTCCTCCTCTATATAATTCCTTGATTCAGCTGTATACCATTATATAGCTACTCCTAAAGTTCTGATTACAGATTCTTGTCATGTAAAAATCTACAAGAGTGACCATGAACATTTGGAGATATCCAGTGATTTCTTGTCAGAACATTTCAAGAAATTTGAACCTACTGAAAATGTTTTATTTCTTTTACAATAATAATTCCAAAATCATTTTTTATTTTTTGCTTATCAAAAAGTTTCAATAGCCCCTTTATTACATTACACATTGTACAAAATGTCCTAAGTTAAAACAGAAATAATTTCTCCATGTTTATTTCAGTACATATGTGCACATATCAACCAAAGTTCATCAGTCGCTACTCAAGGCTGTCTTCAATTCTGGAAATGGACAACATTCTTGCTCAACAGATGCAAAGAGAGGTAACTCTACCATTATGAATTTTACAAAATTGCTAAGGTTGCATCCCTTTTAAAAAAATTATCACGTTTCATATTTTTATTTGTGTATGCTCCAGCTAAAGATTGCATTGGGAGTTTAAAACAATTAATATGATATTCCGTGTAATGTGTTCATATACTATATTGTTCCCAATAAAGCTCCGCCTTTAACCCAACAAAAAAAAAAAAGAATGAATGACCATAATATAGTTCCCAATATACCCCCCACCCCCACCCCCCATCCAAAAAAATTTGAAAAACGAAAAATGTAACAAAAGCCATTGACTGTCTTACTTTAAAAGATAAAGAATATAATCATATTATATACAGGTCTCTACACTGTGGAATTTTAAAAAAAATGTTACGCCTGGCCTGCCTAAGACAGTTATTTTAAGTTTTACTAGAAACCTTCTTTCACTTTTTTACAGGCATTTTCAAAAGAAGAGCTGAATGTAGCCAAACTTAGAGTTCACCAACTAGATAAACTTCAGGTAGACTTGGATAAAGCATGGAAAGGCATGCGCTGGATCATGGACATTATCACGCATGCACGTTCTCGCACATTCCGTGGTGGCATTCCAGTGAGCACTTTATGGACTCCAAATGAGGAGAGTTTATTGTCAATGGAACTCGAGCATAAAGGAAAGATCTTAGACAATAATAATTCAAAACCTTGTGTTTCTAACTCCATTGATTCTAATGTGATCAGTGTGGGTAAAGACAATAGAAAAATTGCAAAATTTTATGATCCAAGTGAAGATATCTTGCATGAAAGTGGACATAAAAACAATAAAACAGACACATCTAGTCATTGTGAAAATTCCTCAGGGATTTTACGGGTTTACGCAGCATACGAAAGTGGGCTAGCCAAAGGAACTAGCGTGAAACTCCATGTCACACCAAAAACTACAGCAAGGGAGGTAATTAATTTGGTTGTACAAAACTTAAATCAGGCCGTGATTAATAAAGACAAGCCTGGGCCAGTGTACGAAGAACAAAAGTTTACAGAATTCTGCCTTGTGGCAGTTATTGGTGCACGGGAAAGAATTCTAAGAGACGATTATCAGCCATTACAGCTTCAAAATCCATGGACTAAAGGACGGCTGTATGTCAGAATGAGAAACAATTTGTTAGCTGCCATTCAGCAAGGCCAAGCAACGTCTGTATAATGATTTGATATTGGTGGGTCAAGTCGGACAGGTTGACAACAGCCACGTGTGCTGATACTACTATTGTTACTTTAGTGTGTAGCACCGTCTTTGAAACTTTTTTGTTAAGTATTTTGGCCGTAATGCAAAACATTTAGTTGACAACTAAAATCTTAAAAAAGTTTTGTATTTTAGATGATTGGGCATTATTTACGAAGATAATGATATGTTTGAAGTAGGAAATACTGATATTTGTTAAAATAACATTTTCAACTGTTTTAATCAATCACATTCGATCTAGTTTAAATGCAAATATACTGCATACTTAATTGGCATCCATTATAAGGCAACAATAATTTTTTGTATTTACAAACAAAGTTTAATGTGACGAATGCCAATGAGATGTATTTAATTTATTACCTCTTACACTGGCTTAATGGCATTTGCGTGACAATTTAGAGATTATGTGCTTGAATCTTGGGAAGTAATTGAAACTAGAATATAGTTTAACAGTCAATATTTTATGAATACAAACAATTTTTTCTAGAAGACAAGTTCAATTTTGTATTCGAACAAATTTTTTTTCCGAACCCAAAACGTGACAAACATGTAAATACTACTGCATGTGGGCTTTCATTTTAACATGGCAAAAATTCAAAAATTTTTTTATCTTGATTACATTTTTATTGTGAATCTATAATTTTGTATGTTTTGTTGCAGTCTGAGACCACCATAATGTTCATTCATTTTATTCTAATTGGCAAACATTCTGTTCAACGTTTACTCAAAACAGAATGATAGAACCGTGAACGCGTCTTACATAATACGCAACAAACAAAGGAAACCTCATTATGTCTGTCTCACTGTTTATGTTGGATCTATTCATTAATTATTTAATTTATTATTTCAATGTCGTTGTTCATTAACTTTCATTATTTAACTTGCCATATAATAACTTATTTATTTACCTAATGTCTGTGACTTTCAGCGGTTTGTGATTATTAACCTTTTATCATTCCATTGTGTATCAGAGTAGTTGTCATAGTTACCATAGTTAACCCCATGTGATTTCTGTCCATCTATGTTTGCCGTCAACTGGTGTTTAGCAAACTCTTTGTAATGACAAGCTTAATAGGTCTTACTGCTATTCTAAACAAATAATTAATGCAACACAAAATGATTCAAATGAATTTTTTTTTAAGAAAATGTATTACATACAAAGTTTAATTAAACATATGTTATTGCTTTTAACATACATATAAGCAAAATGGATGAGCCACACCAACATTAGATACAGATCTTTCCTACTATTAAAATCCCTTTAACAATATGTAAAGCTACAAAATTCAGAAATCATTCATATGTTGTTGTCTTTTATTGTCATTGTTCAAGAGCTTAAACAAGGTAGTGGTAGGCTTTTCTATTCCAAGTTGTGAAGTTTTAAGACAAAGTCTTGGTCATCATCAGTATGTGAGACTCTGGGTTAGGAATAGAAAAGTCCTAGAGGTAAATTATAAATGATATTATTATGATGTTTATAGTGTGTCTTTGTCTTCCGTTTTATATGTTTCACATGTATGGTGACCAGGATCAGTTTTGATCAGGGCCTCAATCGAGATATCATCATAACAATCATTTTCTCCACAAACTTGAAATGTCTTACTTTGAACCGTCAGAACGAGAGAATACAATAGTCTCAATTTTTGTTTTTGAATAAAATGTTAATTTTGTGGGTTTGCAGAAAAAAAGTCATAGGAAATAAGTACATACTGTATAATTATTTTGCTAAACTTTAGTTTATTGAAACATCGACTCATTTTAAATTATTGATAACTATGGGAGTTGGATTTAATTTTCTTCAAAAGCTGTTGAAACACATTTTTTTTAGTATTCCATTTTAAAAATTGTTATCCGTGAATTGATAACAACGTATACTAGTTTTCCTTTTAAATACAGATATGTGCTACTTGCTCGCAATGTTTTATTATTTGCACTGTAAATAGAATAAGTAGGATTTTCTTGCCACATAATTTGAAATTTTTTGGTAAAGTTAAAATTATATAAAAAAAAGTGAATATTGTTTTATATCCAGTAACGTACGTTTGATGCATCATCTTCATGATAAGAGTATGATTTTCATTGGGTAATAAAGCTAAGAATTTTATACGGTTTGAATTTGGAATATGGAGCATGGCAGGTGGGTTATATTTTCTACGCAGCAACACATATTGATAGTTGCCGTTTTGATTACGGTTACATGGTACGATTTATTGGATTTATTTGGATGACATGCTGTTTATGTGAGTGTAATTTGTGACGTATAACATAATGAATAATTGGGTCTTAGAACTTTCATACTTTTGAACGACACTTGGTTTTATGTGACTGCATTTGTATATACTGTTTAAGATTGCATTATTTATGTATACATATGTGATATTGTGTTCATGGAAGTCATGTGCAATGTAACTTAGCCATTTGGTTCTCTCTCATGAATCATTAATACATCTCCCATGTGGCCTGTAGAGAAGGATCACCCCATGCATACTTGAAGAGGGGTAGGGGGTTTTATATTCTCTTTTCATGAGGTGTTTTGTAATGTCCTTAAAAATAAATGCTGGTCTCTCTATGACACCTGGTCCCGAGGTCATAAAACCTTTGTTATGCTCAAACCAAATTAGTACTTTAACATAATTTCACATATATAGTAACACTTGATTCAACCTTGAAGTTGAAAATAATTATTCAGATTTGAGTTACATGTATGTACTTTTTTTTTATTATAGAAAGTTGTTTTTGAGTTAAGCATGCATGAACATTAGAGTTGAGCATGCATGAACATTATAGTTTAACATGCATGAACATTATTATAGTTGAGCATGCATGAACATTGGTGTTGAGCATACATGAACATTAGTGTTGAGTATGCATGAACATTAGAGTTGAGCATGCATGAACATTTGATTTGAGCCTGCATGAACATTAGTGTTGAGTATGCATGAACATTATTGTTGAGCATGCATGAACATTATAGTTGAGCATGCATGGACATTAGAGTTGAGCATGCATGAACATTAGATTTTGAACATGCATGAAGATTATAGTTGAGCATGCATGAACATAGGAGTTGAACATGCATGAACATTAGAGTTGAGAATGCATGAACATTATTAGTGTTGAGCATGCATTCACATTATTACTATTGAGCATGCATTCACATTAAAGTTGAACATGCATGGACATTATATTTGTGTATGCTTGAACATTATATTTAAACATGCATGAACATTATAGTTGAACATGCATGAACATTATAGTTGAACATGCATGAACATTTGAATTGAACATGCATGAACATTATAGTTGAGCATGCATGAACATTAGAGTTAAACATGCATGAACATTAGTGTTGAGTATGCATAAACATTATAGTTGAACATGCATGAACATTATATTTGAGCATGCATGAACATTATATTTTAAACATGCATGAACATTAGAGTTGAGCATGCATGAACATAAGAGTTGAGCATTCATGCACATTATAGTTGAGCATGCATGAACGTTATAGTTGAACGTGCATGAACATTATAGTTGAGTATGCATGACTATTAGAGTTGAACATGCATGAACATTAGAGTTGAGTATGCATGAACATAAAAGTTGAGCATGCATGAACATTAGAATTGAGCATTGAACAAAGTTTTATAACCTTGGAGCCAGATTGGGGAATAACATTGCCAGAATATAAAAAAAAAGGTAGGAATAAGACAGAACGATCTTGAATCCTACAGTTCTGTAGGTTTAGAATATTCTAGTCCCATATTTGAAATAATTTTTTTATGGAAATGAATAATATTTTGCTTCCATCTTTACTTAAACCAAGACTTCTTAGTTTGCACATGTTGTTTTACTTGGACTGTGAAACAAGGAATTACAATTTACTTAAGACAAATCATGCTCAACTTCTTCCTGGGAAGAACCAGTCCTAAGCATATGTTGAAAAAGTATCTTGTTTAAGGACACCCCACATAGTTGTGGTGGAGGATTTTTTATACTATCAAATCCACACAAAAACTTCAGATGATGCAATAAAATAATGTATATGGATAAGAAAGAAAGGGGTTTCAATAAAATAAAAAACACACATGAAATTCTAAGGCCATGGCATGTTTTGTATACTTTTTTTTACCCCTAAACTCATATAAATATTATGTGATATATGGAAATTTAAAAGCTGTTGTTCTCCTCAATTAGCATAAGCAGTTATTGAGACACACAAGAACAACTGGGTTAAATTGTGCATAACAATACTCACAATATTTCAATTACATATCTGGATAAGGGTTTCACCTCACCATTAGTTATTTTTCATACAGATCATTGTTATTTTACTAAATTTCTTTCCATGGACATAATTTAATGAAGTTTTTCCTCATAGACATAATTCAGTGAAGTCTGTTTTCATGGACATGATTCAGTGAAGTCTATTTTCATGGGTATAAGTCTTTCTTAAATATTGTGCGTCAGAAAAAAATCTCAGTAAATATCAAAATAAATAAAATCATCAAGTATTTAATTGTCGTTTGTAAATTAAATATGAATAATCAAGAATTTCAGTTCAGTAAGAGCATTATAACGTTCAGCTATTGCCGATTACTCTATTGATGAAGGCAGGCATTTATCTGTAGACCATTAATACAATGATAAAAGAATGCATTTATTAGGTCACCGGAGACTTTGTTTCAAGGAACTTTTTGCGATCACCTTTTGTCTGTCATCCTGGGTCGTCCATTGTGCATCCATAAACAATTGACATTTTCGACTTATTTTCAAAAACCGTAAGCTAAATCATAATGGTACCTAAGGATGAATCAAAATTGTGAATTGCATGCCCCTTTGTCTTGCAGTCTGGCCCTGGGGATGGGGCCTACTTTACTAAATCTATATAAGAGAAAATGACAAAAAACATAATTTCTGATGGCTGAATAGTCTCATCTTAATGGTTTTTGGTGTGATTTGTTGTGGTTGACATGACGGTTAATGCTTATGTTTTATTGATAAAGGTTGAAAAATATATTCATTTAGCTTTGGCATCAAGGATAATCAGGTGACCATTAAGGCCCTTTTGCCTCTTGGCTATATTGATGAAGGCAGTCATTAACCTATAGACCATAATTTGTGACCATTGTCAGCTAGTAGAACTGTGATATCTGTGTTTGTATAACTGCAAGTATGTGCCTGTATGTTGCATATTTTATTGAACTACCAAGTTTCTGCAGGATTGGTCTACAAATACTTTGCTTGTGTTAATTATCTGTAAAAATGACAACAACTACAAATGTGTTTTATCTTGCCTGCATCCTCAATTGTAGACGGTAGAAATATGTAAAGGTAGGTATTGCAGCAGCTGCAGGTCTTGAAGAAGTTCATATGAAATATCAAATTATATTTATCTTATTTGACAAATGCAGCGTGTTTGGAAAGATGAGAAAAATTTATCTAAAATAATAGTTATACAGCTTTGTTTGGATGTGTAAATAGAGTTTATCTGAAATATTGAAGTCATATTTATCTTATCTGAGAAGTACAACTTTGTTTAGATGGATTCATAGTGTAACTCTGAAATATTTAAGTTATATTTATCTTGATTGACAAGTGCAGCTTTGTTTGAATGGATCAATAAAGTATTGAAGTTCTATTTACCTTGATTGACATGTGCAGCTTTGTAAGGATACAGAGTTTATCTGAAATATTGAAGTTCTATTTATCTTGATTGACAAGTGCAGCTTTGTTTGAATAGACAAATAAAGTATTTAAGTTATATTTATCTTGATTAACAAGTGCAGCTTGTTTGGATGGATACATAAAGTTTACCTGAAATATTGAAGTTCTATTTATCTTGATTGACAAGTGCAGCTTTGTTTGAATAGATAAATAAATTATTGAAGTTATATTTATCTTGATTGACACATGCAGCTTTGTATGTAAGGATACAGAGTTTATCTGAAATATTGAAGTTCTATTTATCTTGATTGACAAGTGCAGCTTTGTTTGAATAGATAAATAGTGTATTAAAGTTATATTTATCTTGATTGACAAGTGCAGCTTGTTTGTATGGATACATAGAGTTACTCTAAAAATTAAGTTATATTTATCTTGATTGACAAGTGCAGCTTTGTTTGAATGGATCAATTAAGTATTGAAGTTTTATTTATCTTGATTGACATGTGCAGCTTTGTTTGTAAGGATACAGAGTTTATCTGAAATATTGAAGTTCTATATATCTTGATTGACAAGTGCAGCTTTGTTTGAATAGATAAATAAAGTATTGAAGTTATATTTATCTTGATTGACAAGTGTAGTTTGTTTGGATGGATACAGAGTTTATCTGAAATATTGAAGTTCTATTTATCTTGATTGACACGTGCAGCTTTGTTTGAATGGATCAATTAAGTATTGAAGTTCTATATATCTTGATTGACAAGTGCAGCTTTGTTTGAATAGATAAATAAAGTATTGAAGTTCTATTTATCTTGATTGACAAGTGCAGCTTTGTTTGAATGTATCAATAAAGTATTGAAGTTCTATTTATCTTGATTGACACGTGCAGCTTTGTTTGAATAGATAAATAATGTATTTAAGTTATATTTATCTTGATTGACACGTGCAGCTTGTTTGGATGGATACATAGAGTTTATCTGAAATATTGAAGTTATATTTATCTTGATTGACAAATGCAGCTTTGTTTGAATTGATAAATAAATTATTGAAATTATATTTATCTTGATTGACACATGCAGCTTTGTTTGTAAGGATACAGAATTTATCTGAAATATTGAAGTTCTATTTATCTTGATTGACAAGTGCAGCTTTGTTTGAATAGATAAATAAAGTATTGAAGATATATTTATCTTGATTAACACGTGCAGCTTGTTTGGATGGATACATAGAGCTACTCTGAAATATTTAAGTTATATTTATCTTGATTGACAAGTGCAGCTTGTTTGTAAGGATAAATAGAGTTTATCTGAAATCAATTCTAAAATCTGAATTTTGATATATCTGAACTAATAAGAAGGACATGATAATGGATAAGGAAATATCATTTGGATGAAATCTGGGTGGACAGATCAAAAAAGTAAAGTTTTCCCACTGAAGCTGGATTGTTACAAAATAATATCAGTTGTAAAGTGACATGATCAAGCTATGCCAACAGTGAGTTCTCAATTGTTTATTTCTATATGTTGAAATTCCAATAGACTTTAACACAGGTTATGTGTGAGTGTATTTTTTCCCTCTCTTTTATTGTTATTTTGTAAGAATATTTAAGTTATACATATGGTTATTTAAGGTATATGATTATTTAGTCTGTTAAAACATTGTGTGCATGATATGGTTTGTTATAGTGTGTGATTGTGGGAGATGATGGAAGCTGCTGTAACCAACGGCATATCAATAAAAGAGAAGCTACAGACAACATGTTCATATTTTATCTTCACTTTGAGCATGAGTTCCTATCTTGTAACTACTTACGTTATTACAGATGTTATTGTTAGATTCATACATTTTGTGATCTTATCAAAAGTATTATTTAAATGGTCATTAAAATATGTAAAAAAAATTATGAATGTCTCTCTCGTGTTTTCTAAACCATACACCCGGTACCAGTGTCTTAACTCATCTGGAATCATAAGCAACTTTATTTAGAAATAAGTCATATTATAAAGTATGTACATGTCTATTTCATTATTTTCCGAGGAAATAGGAAATGCTACCCCCTCACTGTCATGAACCATACACTGCTCTACAAAACCCACCTCCAAATCACATCTCCAAGACCTACTAGTATCTCAACTCACATAAA
This sequence comes from Panopea generosa, assembly GCA_029582155.1. NCBI lineage: Eukaryota > Metazoa > Mollusca > Bivalvia > Adapedonta > Hiatellidae > Panopea > Panopea generosa. Next base: position 56,609,541 of record CM055895.1, read on the forward strand.
CAGCATTTATCTCCAACACCTATCTAAAATCACAACTCCAACACCTATCCAAAATCACATCACCAATGTTTATCCCAAATGACAACACCAACACCCATCCCTTAATCACTTCCCTAACAGTTATCTCAAACACTAATCCCCAAATCACATCATCAACACTCATCTCCAACACCTATCCAAATTACATCTCCAACACCTATCCAAAATCACATCTCCAACACCTATCCAAAATAACATCACCAATGTCTATCCCAAATCACATCACCAACACCTATCCAAAATCACATCACCAATGTCTATCCCAAATCACATCTCCAACACCTATCCAAAATCACATCTCCAACACCTATCCAAAATCACATCACCAATGTCTATCCCAAATCACATCTCCAACACCTATCCAAAATCACTTCACCAATGTTTATCCCAAATGACATCACCAACACCCATTCCTTAATAACTTCATTAACATTTATCTCAAACACCCATCCCCAAATAACATCATCAACACTTCTTTCAAACACCTATCCCAAAGTCCCATCACCAACAATTTTTTCCAACACCAATCCCAAAATCACATCACCAACACTTATCTCCAACACTAATCCCAATATCACATCACCAACACCTATCTCAAACACCCATCCCCAAATCACATCACCAACCCTTATCTCCAACATCAATCCCCAAATCAGATCACCAACACCTATCTCAAACACCCATCCCCAAATCACATCACCAACACTCATCTCGACTCGTTACACCTTTCATTTAATTTCATCTTGGATTGGATTCTGAATCATGAGAAAATACTGATGTATCTAGGCTCCAAGTTTGTTGAAATCGACATATAATTAATGAAGAAATGACCTTTTTACGCATGAGTGATTCCACTTCCGGTCCGACTATATCAACTGATAGAGCCTAAAAAGTTATTTCGAACGATACCCGACAAGGCTATTATATCTCCAAAATTGACCCAGTTATGATCGTTTGAAATTTCGGCGCAATAAAGAGTTAAATTGTGTGACGTCATACAACATTTAAAATCGTGATATCTCGAAAACAGTAAGAGAAACACCTATACGCATAACAAAGGATATTCTACGATGAAGTTTAATTTTATGACGTCACTTCCGGTTTATTCAAACGTCTATATCTCAGCTCGGGGTCGTCCTAGACTCATAAAAATTACATATTTGGAAACTGCGCGCCATTTTCTTTCATATGGTTCCATACTCGATTCGCTATTAGAGATTTCATTTTTTATTTCTGACATAAATCGAAAAATATTTCAGCTGGACCCATAAATCTAATATATTTGAAATCTGCTTTTCAATACCTTTACAACGATACCTTGTTCGATACGCTACGATGATGCATTAAAAAGTTGATTTTTTGACGTCATTTCCAGTGAAAACCATATTTGTCGTAATGTACTCGGTCATACCTTTTCAAAAATTTCAAACTTGCACTACTTCGAAACAATTATTTTCAACTTCCGGTTTTAGGATCGAACCCATTAATTTTCCGTAAAATCGTGTTACACAGTTAACGTAACATTTACGATACTAAAAAGAACATATTTCATCTTTAATAATAATAATAATGATAATAATAATAATAATTAAGACTTTATTTCAATCTTCCATGTGTTGCTCTAAAATTAAATATTTACCTCTTGCTATAAAAATTTAATACATCCGTTTTTCCCCATAAAGTTTGTGTTATACATTTAAGGCAATACCGGTTTCAACTCGTTCATACATGTCCAGACCAGTACAAGCATGACTATATACAACAAAGGACCCATTAATCTATGGTTAAGCAAATTATCATTGAAACGATCAAAACAATGTTCAATGCAAAACATCACTATTTCCTTATTTAAAAACACAGATGCATTTTCGTTCATATTAGAGTTATATAAATGTTTATCGAATGTGTGTCCAGACACTGTAAACTTCATCTTTCATGTATGCAGATCAGTTATATTCGATTTAAAGTATCTAGACAGACGTATTGTTTGTTAAACTATAATCAAACACTGATCGTCAACTCTGATTGGTGGACTATAAATAAGCACTTTTGGGTGATGACAAGGATTGATAACAGACAGGATGTTGATAAGACCTTCAACAGGAAACAACACGTGGCATGGACAGACACGATTAGACCTTCAACAGGAAAAACCCTTGACTTGGAATGACAGGATAAGACCTTCAACAGGAAAAAAACACTTGACTTGGACTGACATGATAAGACCTTCAACAGGAAAAAAACACTTGACTTGGACTGACATGATAAGACCTTCAACAGGAAAAAACACACGACATGATTGTGAAATGTCAGAGCTTAAAATAGACCGTGCGCAAAAGTAGTGTGTGTGCAAAATATCACTTGTGATATCACTAGTGATCACATAGTGTGAGACTGATGCAATAGTTGTAAAATAGTCAAAGTCACGTGATAACACAGGCGTACATTCTATCATTTGCTCTCCGACTTTGGAAGGGAACGGAAGTGTTTTTTTAGAGTGGTCATGATTTTGTTATAGTTCATCTACTTTGTTTTATTTATTTATTTGTTTATTTGTTTATTTATTTATTTATTTATTTATTTATTTATTTATTTATTGCTTTGCCAAGTATATGAAACTGTGTGCCTCGTCTCGACTTTATGACATTACAAAGGAATATACTATGTCATAAGGATGTTTCGTATATGGTATTCCGAAAAACTCTAAAAAGTAAAAAGGGTCAGTGGAGTGGCTCCGTCTGATAAGAGGTCCTGACCTTCAATGGCCGCTCGCATTATTAGATAATGGTATAAACAATAGAGTCAGCTAATACCAAAGGTTGCCACTGATACTTTTACTCTAGAGTTAAAACATTATTCCAAAATTATTACTGCTCAGAACCCATACCGTTCCGCGAAAACAAGTGACATACTTATATGCAAATGAGTTCCTAAATATAGCCTCCAACTTGGCCGCTTGTTTCTAAATATAGTACCATGACTCATCCAAGATGGTGCCCGTTGGTTTGCACCCAAAGAGGCCCGTATACTACTACAACGCCATCAGCGGATCAACCAAGATACGGCTACCGTCCTTAAACCTTGACCTTAATGGTAAGGCCTCAGACACCGCCCGAGTACTCTACTTTACGAGTTCCACAGATCTGAGTTATGGACACAATCCTCTTCCTCTTATTTATCATGATGCAATGATCAACCAGACAACATTAGCCGCAAGGGAATAGATCCGGCTAACGGAATTCAACGCTTCCACACTCTAAAAAAAGAGTTATAAACCATTATCCAAATGTCAAACATTTTGACTATTAAAAGGTCTAAATATTGCGATGATTGCCATTTGTTGATTCTGTTACAAAAGAAAGCTATATATGTATGTAATCGTCTTGGCCATGTAGCGTCGGACTACGATTTGTTGAAATAAGAGGTATGAGGGAACATAAAATAACGTCTCAGACTCTATTGTAATTGCTTTGGCATCGATAAAAAAACTAGCTCAGCAAGAGTATTTGTGTGAAAACTAATATTTATGAAAATGACATTAGCTGTTGATCTTTGAGAAAAATCACAAACAGATAAATACAACAATAGAATATTCAAATGGTAAACACCTTACAGTGCATTTTAATTCGGGTGAAATGGTATCAGTTCTTCTAAGGTACAAGCTCAGATCAGGCAGTGACTTAATTAAGTTAGAGAGTTAGAGAAATCAGGGGATCGAAAACTGAATAATCAAGATATCAAAAATTAAAATTAAGGCTTGAAAAACTTATTTATTCGCCATTTTTAAAGGTTAGAACATAATACGTTAATTCCTACTACATATTGTAGTTGTATTAAAAACAAAAACAAAAAAAAACACGTAAGTATTTTATATTTGTTCTCCAAATATCTGAAAAGTGATTATACTAGTTAGTCCCAACACATTTAGTCTGGTACTATGCCCAGCATCATTCCGTTACTCTCCAATAACGGAATAAAGTTGGGCAGTGTATCAGACTACAACAAATTTTGCGCGATATTTCAAGCAACCAATCAAAGGTGCTGACCTTCACGTGATGTCTATATTTATGCATACGGGTTCCACAACACAGCGATATTTCAATCAGCCAATCAAATGTGCTAATCTTTCACGTGATGTTTACATTATTTGTATGCGGGTTCTACAATACACGCTAGCAGGAAGACCCGTGGCAAAGCAAAGATAGCAAAGAGGGTTGTAGGCAATTTCGACCAAGGATGTGAAAACTGCGCTCTTTAATGGTTTTTAATGTACGGCTATGTCGTCAATTGCGTTGCTTTTTTCAGTTCGGTTCTATCGAAATAGTAAATTCGCCTTTCAATGCAGGCAGACTGAGATGTAATTTTGTGGTAATGGTCACGGTCACAGGAATGTGATTTTACGGGAATATGGGACTGAAATAGGTGATAGACATGTTTTACCTGAAAATATTGCTAGGTCCAGATAAAGTTGCACATTCAAATCATACTTATTTTGGACATACTATAAAACACAAAAAGGTGCACTTAGAAATAAATTTCCTGGATTGACATGTGAAATCGGGTCACCAAATGAAAGTTAATTTATTTTAGCTCGGTTGCGATGAAAGCTCAGAGCGTATATGAACCGCTCTCGAATCCGCTTCCAGGGTAGAACTAGTACTGAGTGTTGTTTTATGTGAGGCATCTGGTCGAGCTGGGGATCGTACCCGCAACTTCTGGCGTGAGCGGCCAACTATCTATTAGACTACCACTTAAGTGGAAAGAATGTAAACACGTAAACGTTCACTCACATGCAACAATAAATATCATTACTAATGAAACAACTTTCGATGTTGGTTTAGTCTGTGATGTACTCACATCCAATGATCTAAATTTCATCAATTACACAAGTGACCAAAACCATGTACATGATTATGAAAATAGTATACAAAAGAAACGCAGCTTTTGTCGTTCATGCAACCATTTTTTTTATATCCAGATCAGGTTAAAGTTCTCCGTTCGACAAATATTGCTGTAATAAATTTGGCTTTGTAAATGCCTTGTAATGTGTTTTCAACTTGTTATTTGTGTTTGAGAATAGGTATCAAACATCACACAATCCTTGAAGTTGTGACTTTTTCTATTTTGTTACTCTGGTAATTCGACATAACTCGTTTATCTTTCGATTGTATATGTTTGGACATCTCATTTATGTTACCTATATATATATATATATATATATATATATATATATATATATATATATATATATATCATGCTAGTATTACATGTTTAAAATGATTGTTTTGTCTCTTGATAACATTTTACACTAAACGGTCATTCTCTGTTGGTACATATTCATAAAATAAACATACAAAGCAAACTCATTGTTGTTTCTTTAAAACAAACTTGCGTCGCCATTGATGCCTTGCATCAATCTTTTTCTTGTTCATATTTGGTATATAAATGATACCTATGAGCAGAGGTTTTAAATTCGACATAGGCTAATGTATTAGAGGTTTCATCTTTATCAACGAATTTTATAGAAACTCCATATCTTTAAAAGAATTCAATATCATTTTTCGTGATCGAAACATTTCAAATCATCTAAGATTACTTACAACTTACATTTTATGTACAAGAAATCAGTTGTCTGTAGATATTGAATAACTACCAAATAATCCTTCGTGTGCTATTTTATCAACATTAAGTAAGAAGATGCAAAGTTTCCTATCCTTTTATAAAGAGTGCAGTCAAAACGACCCAAACCAAATTGGCCCCATATACCTTAGTCAAAACGGCCACATTATATATTTTTTTAGAAATGTGTTTCTTTCTTGATTAGTTCAAATAAAAAAAGAAGAATAGAGTATATTTGATGATTTGATGATTAACTTTAATCAATTTAGGTGTGCATATGGTCAGTAAATTATATACGTAAAGACGGTAACTCTTCTATACAAGTCCTTGCCGTTATTTAACCTGTGGAATTTGTGATGCAGTAGAAGAGTATTGGATCCAGGATAGGAGGATCGTGGGTTCGATCCTCCGTTACGCTATATGTGGTGCATGTCCTTGAGGCTAACCTTAAAGAAGACAATTTATCCGCATACACGTTTAGTATCGGTTCTACACATATACTTCTACGACTGATTCGTATAAGTTGTAATAACTTGTTTAACACTAGAAGTAAAATAAATAGGTTTAAATAATTAAGTGTTCAAAAACATTCTGTTCGGCTTGACTCTACAGAGGCCAGCCGAAGTATTAAGGTAGGTTTTGATTTCCTGTTAGGTACTCTGTTCAAAATGAAACAAGTCAATACAACGCAATATGGCGCAGGGGACCATCAAAATCGGATACATTCTGTATTCTACGCTTTATTTTACAATGCGATCTAGTCTTGACCACCTTCTGCGATTTCATTTCTTAAAGGTCTGCTTGTCTCAGTTTATCCAATTATATTCTTATAAATAGGCCACTATACATTACAGCGTAGTGTCAGAGATGATCAATGCTACGAAAGATATGTGGACTAGTCTATTTTAATAAGGTTATCAATGCTATACGAGTATAAGCATCTTCCATGTAAATAGATATAGGGAACCCTGGTATAACCTGGGATTTTCTCTTTTTGCTTGATCTGTAGATGCCGACGCTAATTTTGTTGCCACGTTTTACTTCTTAGTATGCCACGACTCGTGGAAATCAGTCCCCCTTCTTTTTAGACTCCATTTTTTATAGGTTGGATACAGTTACTCCAAGTATAGGTTAGAAATTAAATAGTCTTGATCATATGCGACGTTTGCTTTTCTAAAAGACAAACACGACAAGTTGTGCAGAAGAAACGTTTGGATTTGGAAGTAAGATCTGATTGGTTGAAACAAACACACCTTTGCATGGGGCGAACGTATTTTGAGGGTATTCGTTCTTAGGTGGTAAAAATGAGGTGACACATCAAAAAAAGTCGGATTTTTTTTACGTCAAGGCACAGAAAAATACGGTAATTTATTTAATATTCACTACTTTTCTTAATGAATACTTCCCAAGATGTAACTCAGTATATTGTTTTCCATCGGTAGTTCATTCCTACCTTGCAGCTATCATCACAAAAGACGTAATTCGAGAAAACCGAGAGTGTTTACATGTACCGAAATCCATATTCACTAATTGGCACCTTCTTTTGGAATTTTTCTATGACATTACGCTATGTTTTCATGAATTTTACTGTCAGTACTGTTTTCACCAACAACTATTTCCAAATTACATTTACTTCGCACGTTTAGACCTCGTTTTGAAATGCATATGTGTACGACAATATATAAGGGTTTTCGTCAACTGTATGCCATAAATGAATGGATGCGTTTCCAGTAGGGAAAATACAAATTAAGATATTGTCAGTTGCACGTGTACGTTAAAAAACAAGACTGTGTATTTGTGGAACTAACAGTTCATGTGTTTCAGTGAATGAAAAATCAGCATAGTTTGTCCTTTTTTATGATTTTTCCTTTCCAGGTAAAATGCCTTACAGAAAAAAAATCAGCCGCAGAAGCGGAAATTTATTTCACACTCATTTAGTGCAATGTCACTAAGATTATCAAAAAGAAAAAATGATTCTCCGTTATCATCTATAAAGAAAAGACATAGACATGAACACTCATTGGCAGCATAAACATCTTCAGAACATGTTCTTCAAGATATTAGTAGCACATTCTCTCCTGGAGTATGTATAGCCAAAAAAAATAAAGATAACTCCAATAAATTCACCTTTACAAATTAGTAAGCGTAGATTAAACTTTGCAGATGTTTTACATGATACATATATCAAAATATCACTACAAGGTGGACGAGTCGCTATTCAAACTATTTGAAGCAGAACTAAAATAGTACTTGTTCGTACTACGGATATACATGTCAGTTATGCTTGTTAAGAGATTGCAAAATACGTCGGTGTTTAAATACATACATGTGTTATGTTGCATCCCATGAACATACCGCGGCATGTGTATGGATCACAATTTGTGTATATATTGACATCCAGTGTACCACTGTTATTTTTCGTCAGAATTAAAAGCGTAATTCAATATTAACCTGCATTCATATGTAGGGATCAACGTTAATTACTGTTTAGTTGTGGGGTTTGTTTTTGGTTAACCTACGGTATAAATCATTACGCCATGTAGTGCTAGCGTGTATGCACAAGTTTAGTGAAATTTAGATGTATTGACTTTTAAAGAAGTTATGATTTTACAATAAAACAAAAAAATAATATGTATATATTAATACACACAAGACATAAAGTATCCATTGGAAAAATGCATAAAAACGGTATCATATTCAGATTTGTTCAATCAAACAAAAACAAATATATATGTGAATGCAAAGACTGATTATGAACGTGAATAAATGAATAGATTAAAGGTTATATAATGCAATCTAGAACAAAATAATATATACTCGATCTCAGTAAAAAGAAAACAAATTAAAAAATCTTGATATGCATAATAAACACAGAATCTTGATTTTTTCTGAACTGCAGTGTTTCAGCAAGTCATAACCAATACTGAAGCAGTTACCACTAACGGTATGAATGATTCATAGTCCTACCAACACTTATGTAACACCCTGGAACCTAATTTACTTCTATAATGAACACCAAAAATGAGGGAATATATGTATTGAGATTAACAGTGATCATATTTAGTCTTACCTGAAACCACATAAATAAATAAATACAGTTATGTATTAAAAACAGTTTAACAAGTTTAACAAATATAGTTTGCAACTTGCAATATAATAGAACGATTGAAATAATTCATGAAAATAATACACAATACGAAGCATTTTCAATGAGCACAAACTATGATACTTTAACTTCGATCAGGCCCTGGTGCGATTTTTTCAATGACAATGTCTTGCTATGAAAGTATGTTTTTCGAAGAAAGCTCATCTACGATAATCTGGTATATATGAATAAATGATGACACAATTTGAACGAATCGGTTTTTACGACTTACCAACACATTATAGGTTATTCGACGCCAATATGCAGGAAGATTCCAGGCTCACTCTATATGTACAAAACATACAAATTAAAAAAAATACACCAATAAATGAATATGCAGAATGAATCTAGAACCTTGATACAGAACTGCAGAGTTTCAGCAAATTGTATAGTATTACTCAAATTTTCGCTTCCTACGACATGCATGAACCACATTGATCTTATTCTTGCCATCACGCATATGGCTCCCTGGAAGATACAATTTGAAAATTGTTGCAGTTGGACTGCTAAAGTAGAAAGGGAAACACTAAAACAACATTTCAATAAAACAACAAATAAAAACTGTATTAATCAAGAAACCGTAATATAAATGAAAATGTTTTGTTTTTTTTTTGTTTTTTTTTTCAATTATAAAATTAATTAAAATTTTAATGATTAATCTAACGGTAAGAAATAGATGTCTTTATTGAAAGTAAATATGTTGAGCAAATAAGATAAGCTTCAAAACTTCGTGGAAACAAGAAAAATATTTTATGTATGACACACTTTGATATGTGCACGGAAATTAAAAATATATAAAATATTCCAAATAAATATTCTCGCTCACACTGTACACACATACGAAGGTTCATTGTGAAGAAGCATGTACTGTTTCAGTCCCTTTTTACTTTTGACCGCCTTTAGGCATGAAGTACAGGAATGGTCCAATGGCACGGCCTAATTTCTACAACTGTTTCCTTGTTGGTGCCTTTGGAGGTTTTTCACATAAGATTTATATCGACACTTTTGACATGAATCAAACGTTTGCTAACTGCACTGTTTGGCAACATGAGCCTTAGTACAGCCTTGTTAGAAAACCTTTCGCTACACAAGTGACAAGTCGGTTTCAGTATCCTCTGATGAACATTCATGTTGTGATTACGTAAATTCTATTGACTGGAAAATACTTTTCCACACTCCGAGCATAGATATTTGCCCCCCTGGTGTGACTGTATATGCCTATCATAGTCGAATTTTATATGATATTCCTTGTTCCGCATACATAATTCGCAGATCTATGTCGTGATAATGCAGATTGTGATTTATTATTCTTGTCACATACATCGCACCGAAACCCTCCATGTATCTCCATAATCTCCTAAAGTATAAAATGTATTTGCAGGCACGTACCCAGGCTATATTGAAGTGATTCAGGATTTACGTTCCGAAAGTCGCCGGTTCGAACCCTTCCCAGCCATGAATTTGATTACATTTTATTAACTGCAAAAACTCTTTAGTAATGTTTTCAACCCAGGAAGCGCACACGAGATAATTTATATTAGCAACAGAAATGTGTAACACTTAAACAATATGTGGTGGGATAGATCCATCACATTGAGTGCCCTAATCTACATGTAATGGTGTTAGGTAATCTCGTTTTAAAACAAAAAAGTAACAATAACAAAATAAGTTTTTGAAGTTTGTTGACGTTTTAATGGCCGGTGTAACGTTGTAAACTGACCCCCATAGAATAAAATATTGACCCCCCACCCCCCCCCCCACACACACACACCTAAACTATTACTAACATACTCTATATCAATTAAAGTCACTGTCGTGTTTGTATTGCTTATATTGGTTGTTGTTGCTGCTTCTGCGGCTCCGCTAAGAAATAAACGTACATCTATTGAAAAATGAAATTTAAAAGGGTTTTCATTTGAATTATCATTATTGTACTTAAAGAAAAGTATTACAATAATTATAGAAGATATACCTTAGTCGTTTTAAGGTTACTTTAGAAATATTTAGGCTGGAGGATAACTTATAGTAATGGTGATTTTGTCCGAAATTTTAGAGGAAACATCATTTTGTTATTGCATCCTACATTTAGCACTAATTTCGTAATAGCATGGGCTCGCGGGCTCATTACGAAAAATTGCTATTGACGGTAAAATAGTTCATTTTCTGGAGTGCAAGATTGTAAAACGGCAATTTATACGTGGAAAAGCACAATGTTTTTTGCCACCCCTGAAAGTGATGTCAAATACCCTTAACCTTCATGATGTGACCTATATGTCATTCATATATACCTCCAAAAATAGGCGAAACGGGTGTGGGGTAGCCCAGTGGTTTTATTACCTGTGACGCTCCTCGTCTTTAGAAATTATTCAAATTTTAGTATATTGTTGAAGATACATCCTTCTTTGGATTTTGGGTATTTTGTCACTTTTCAGGCATTTTAAAGTATAAAAAGTCAACAATTATATCAAGTCCCATGTTTTATTACCTGCGACGTCCATGACAATAAGATGTTGTTCGAATTTCAGTATAATATTGAAATGTAGTCATTCCCCTGGAGGTTTGGGTGATTTTTTGTCATTTTTCAAGAGCTTTTAAGTAACTCGTCTTGAGCAATAATTATACCCCTTTATAACAGGCAAAGCCATTGCACAATATATTAACTAAATTTCTGTTACGATACCCGTCACGACTTATATATAAAGTTGTAATGTGTTTTTAAAGAAACAAGGGAAGCCAGGACTACTTTTTAGAAAAAATCAAGGGCTGCAGTCGAATGATAGCTATATCTCCCGCCGATGCCATTTGAAAAAAAGGGCCATAACTCCAGAACGGGTTGAGCAAACGGGTTTCTTCCTCCACAAAAAAAGTAACAAAGGGCCATAACTCCCGAACAGGTGGTGCCAATTCCAACTAGGCATCGGTAGTAGTAATCCCTGAAAGTTTGAATCAATTCCGTCCAATATCGAATGAGGAGTTGCGGTCACAAAAATGTTGCACGGACGCACGCACGGACGGGTGCCTTTACCATATTCTCCTTAAATGCCTATCGGTGGGGGATAATTATGTTGTAAGTGTACCTTAGATGGGTTAGGGTTAGGGGGTCTTTATTCTATAAGTGGTCACAATTCTATGTGAGGGTCATTTTTTTCTACGTGTGGGGGAGTCATAATATTATGATACATAAAATAATGATCCCACGGTCATTTTTCTATGGAGGTCAGTTTACAACGTTACACCGGCATTACCGTTTCAGTGTAAAAAGAAACATTTATGTTACCATCATCGACGTTAGAACAGTAAGACTGTCTTCACAAAGTCACAATTTGTACTCAACTAAGCGTGCCTGGTTCTGGATAAAGTCTCATTTTCCGGTTTTCTTATCGGATTTTTTTTTAAATTACATTTTCAATGTCAATCCGCTCACATCTGTAACTATGTAGCATGATTAGTCCTGAACGGCATTCAGATCTCATGGATGGCGTTAGATAATCCTTTATCTACGCATGACATTGAACGACCATTCCGCACTGGCATGGTTGTAAGTTCAACCAGACAGGAAAAGATGTCAGGATGTAGTATACTTCATGTCGGAAGCTCTCACTGTCACCGCTGAGGTCAGTAAAGCACTGTCTCCCTGTTATGCCGTCAGCTGATGCAACATACTGGACAAGGATGCAGTCATGCGATATGAGTAGGATTTGGATTTCTGTAGTATTAAAAAACCGTACACAAATGAAAAATAAAAGCTTGCATTAAAAATACAAACACGGGGCATTTATACCACCGCTCATATGACCCGTTTGCCAAATGTCTCATTAGCTAGTGAGCTCGTAAATACTGCACCGCCATGACAATTAACCAGCGGAGAGATTGTCATAGCTAAATGGAGAATAACGGGCGCATGATGCACGAAGCTAAAATGGATGTCGTTCTCGCTGGTAATGCGGAGGCGCATCTAACAAATAGCAATTAATAAATGTTGTTATTGATCAAAACAATTTGACAGTCGTGAGAAACGAATGGTTTATAATAGACTCATTCTTGCCTATACTGGGAGTCGGTTTTCGAGATACCTTTAAGCCTCGTCACGTTGACGAAACTAAATTAGAATAAGTTGTGAACATTTAAGTTAGGAATTAAACTTGTAATTAGTTTAGGTCTGTGACAACTTAAGGATTGAATTTATAATAGTGCTAACTTTAGAAATTGAACTAACAGTAACTTTAGAAATTGGAATCGTCATAACTTTGAATTAGACTTGTAATGACTTTAGATTGAATTTATAATAAACATTTGTAATCTCAACTTATTTGTGAACTTGTATTTCCACCCTCATTACGCTACACGATCCTGAGAGCTCTGTCACAAGATGGTCGAGTAAAGAACACGCTTCCAGTACATGGAGACAGAATCAGCTTCCGCCATTCCCGCGATATTGCTCGTGCTGAGCTGTTCTAGGCCTCGTAGCTTCGACATCGTACAATTCAGCTTCCTGGTAAAGCTTGACCCATACAGCATCATCCTCACTATCGGCATGAATCTGTGTGATAAGCACATTGCTCTCCTTTACCACTTCAAACAAATCGCTGTCCGTTGCCTGCAACTACTTGTTAAGAGGCATTACACCCTGCGAGACTATGTCAAGTAACTGTGCGCCTTGGAGTATCATTCGTGCTCTAGCACTTCGAATGAACTCACAATTGTAGAATAGGCTGATTTAAACGTACGTGTACAAGGAGTCTGCCCGACTTGCCCATCTAGTTTCACAAAGGTCCGTTTCTCCATCAAGATCATTTTCATACTCAGTTTTAAATGCAAGATGACGTTTTGCTGAATAATTAAACGCAAATGCAATCTGTTTGACAGTATCAAACATATTACATACGAATTTTCTGATATCAGCTAAACAAATCAAAATCATGTGGACTCAGCTGCGTATAGGCAGGTACGCGCCTTATTTGATATTAAACGAATGGAATATGACTTCAATAAAAGTAAAATATAACCACCTTTTGTCATAGTAGCCTACACAAACAACGTGGTGAGAGTGTCGATATGTATATACTGTTTTAATCTCTCTTTTAAGTCTTGGTCATCTGCGACGCTTTCTTTTTTAAATGACTAACGTCTTGACCATTTATTCTTTGGAAAAAAACTGTACTCTGATAATGTTTCTGAATGGTTGATTGAAATAATGGATCTACTTGGCACTTCCCTTAGTTTTAGAAAAGCAAAGAAGAAGATAATCAAGAATATATTTGTATTTTCCCTACTGGGCATCAAACGCATCCATTCATTTATGGCATACAGTTGACGAAAACCCTCATATATTGACGTACATATATGCATTTCAAAACATGAAGATCTTAAACGGACGAATCAAGTGTAATTCGGAAATAATTGGTGGTGAAAACAGTACTGACAGTAAAATTCATGAAAAACACAGCATAATATCATAGAAAAAGTCCAAAAGAAGGTGTTATGAGATAATAAATATTATGAGAAAACTAAAATTTCAGTTAGATAGAAAATCACTCGAAACTATTTACACGTCATTCATTAGACCTTTATTGGCATATACTGATGTTATTTGGGATAACTGTACAATTTATGAAAAAAATGATCTTGACAAAACACAGAACGAAGCTACACGTATAACAACTGGAGCTACAAAATTAATATCCATCAATAACTTTAATTCTGAAGTAGGATAGGAAAGTCTTGAAACTCGTCGAACTTAACACAATTATACTCTTTTTTTAATAAAATGATCCACGAAATTGTCCCACTATATACCTATGTTCGTTGGTTCCTCCTCTTACAAATTCATCTTCCATGTACAACCTCAGAAATAATAACAATATTCAAATTCTTGCTTCAAGAGCATCTCTTCTTTTTTTCCTTCCATTGTCCGTGAATGGAACAGTCTCCCACTGGAAACAGGACAAGCATCTTCTCTGAATGCCTTAAAACACCAGCATGATAACAACGAACTAAAAGTACCAAAATATTTTTACATAGGTACAAGTAAGGGCCAATTATTGCATGCCCGCCTTCGAACGAGCTGTAGTGCGCTTAAGCAACATATTTTTCTTCAACAAATTGAAGTTTCCCCTCTGTGTATTTGTGGACAAATAGAAAGCACAGCTCACCTTTTTCTTAAATGTCGTCATTACTAGCTTCAACTCCAGATATATGTCATTGGGTTATGTACAGTTCTTTAAATATACTTCTTTTTGGTGAAACTCAACTCTCTTATGACAATAATGTTAAAATATTTGAAGCAGTTCACAAAAACATTTTATCTACTAATCGCTTCTCTAAAAACATTAAAGTCTGAAAAACTTACAAGTATTTTACGTGGTGAGGTCAGTCCGTCTTTCAGTTTCGTCTATGCTGTTCAGAACATGTCCATAAATGTTTAATACTATTATTATGTGAATTCGTGTAGTATTTAAATAACTTTAATCACATTTCTCTTTTTTAATTACTCGCTTCATTTTTAAGTTTCTAAAGCATATTAGAATCAATACTTTACAATATGTTATGAAATTTTATTAATTTTATTTTGAACTAGTATATATTTGTAATGATAACAACAAAATAAAATTGTTAATAATCTGTCAAACATGTTCACAATTAATATGACATGGAGAAGAACTCTATAAGATTTATCTTCCGTTCTAATCCTTATTTATACTTATTTTTATTTTCTGCCGAACTTGTCAAAACGTTTATATTTTAGAAAAAGCAAGATTCGCATATGATCAAGACTAGAAGTTATATGATATTTTATATGCCAGTAGAAAAGTCCATGTGACTTCTAAATGGCTTAGATGTTGTTGTACGTTCTCGTTCCTGGGTACCAGTCATTGTCTTGTTGCATAATTTCTATTTATAGAATTAAGCCCATGAAAAACACAAACATTTGTTGACAGACACAAACACAAGTGCGTGCGCGTTAGTACTGTTTGTTTCAAAATAAATATTTCGCGCGCTCCTCGTAAGTTTTCATTGAATTAAATGGATTTAGGGGGCGTGTTCATCATTGAAGTTGTGTGTGAATTTGAGGGATTGTGATAGTTTTGTAGTTGCATGCGGCAGCGAATCGACGTGGTCTGATACTATGGATTCAGTGGTGTGAAAATCGAAAGAAAAGTGCCCGTTACAGGTAACATTTTGCTAATAACTTTCTTAATATTTGATGAAATTCGTAAAACAAAGACGAACGCCGTCTCTGCATGGAGATGAACCTATCGGTACTATTAAGTGGAGCGCGTGGTCCAGTGGTAGAGCATCGGAACCATGATCGGACGGTCGTGGGTTTGATCCCCCGTCACGGTTATGTGAGCAAGACACTGCTTTTCGCATATGCTTAGAACTGGTTCTGCCAAGGAAAACTTCATGCGTAACTTGTTTCACATTCGAACTTAAATTTAAAAAAGTTTTAAACTAAACTGACTTTAGTTGCCATGGAAAAGCCGTATTAATTGCAAAAAGTGTAACGTCGTATATTGCTCAGTTGAAAAGATGGGTTGGTGAAATTTACTAAAAGTTTAATATACACTGTTACACATTTTGCAAAAAAAATAAATAAATATGAGATTTGCATGGCCAGTTAACAGCATCGGAGGTTCATCTTTTTAGAGAGTCTGCGTTCGCCATTGTTTCGTGATTTTTCATGAAATGTTAATTTTAAGAAAGTAATCTGCAAATATGTTACCAGAAACGGACACTTTTCCTTTGACTTTTAGCATAAGGTTACGTGGCTTTGCCACTGTAGTAAAAAATATTGTAGCTTGTTGTTTTTTGCAGCTTCAGAAGTTGGTTCAAAATAGAACGTTCCATTTCACGTAGAAACGTCTATTTTCCATTCCATGAAAAATAAACGTTTCTACGTGAAAAGTAACGTTCTATTTTGGAAAAAATGAGCGATTTCATTGGCTGAGAAAGTATGACAACATCTAAAAAAATGTTAACAGAAATGGGCACTTTTCCTCCGACTTTTGGCATAAGATCATGCGGATTCGCCACCTAATAAAAAAATGTAACATTGTCTTTGCAGCTTCAGAAGTTGGTTAGAAAAATAACGTTATATTTTCCATGGAATGGGAAATAGAAGTTTCTATTTGAACTGGAACGTTCTATTTTGAAAATACTGAGCGATTCCATTGGCTAAGAAAATAGGACAACATCTTATGTAACATTGTCTTTGCAGCTTCAGAAGTTGATTCAAAATAGAACGTTATATTTTTCATGGAATGGGAAATAGAAGTTGATACGTGAAATGGAACGTTCTATTTTATAAAAAAAATCCTGAGCGATTTCCATGGCTGAGAAAGTAGGACAACATCTAATTGTATTTATTTGGTAACGGATTCGTTGATTTTAGGGTTTTGTTTAATATTTTTGTGGTAAAACGTTTAAAATACACCCTGATATTTAGTATATAGGTTATCATTGGAATGATATTAGAACGGGTCATTATAATGATTTACGCCCGATGAACGTGGGTCACCGTTAATAAACACATGAGTGCAAAGATGTAGTCGGAGGAGTCGGAGGATGACCCCCTAGCTACTACATGTACTTCGATAAGGTTTGGTGAGGTGAGTGGGGTCAGCATATACGTTGTCCCAACATGTATTTTGATAAAAAACAACAAACTTAACGGTGTAGCTGCAAAAAAATCAAACACTGTACATGGCACACTAATAATTCCTGGTGGTAGCGAATCCAGTGCTAGTTTTATGGCAGTGACACACCGGCGTAGCTACACGTTAGCAATGCAGGCCCCCATCAATTTTTTTAGGCCTGCAGGTTTACTTAGATCAAGCCACACACACACTACCTTTTCACATTGGCAGGATCATACCCCCTCCCCCGTAAAACTTACTAGAATGCATTATTTGAGTGTTTAAAGATATCAAACATTTTTCGGTGCGATTCGCCTTATCCCGGGAGTATAGTAGAATTACCGCCACCAGCGGGAGAGGGACACTCTTCCTACACACCACCCCCAAGTTGCCTCCCCTCTCCCAATAACTGAAGTGCTCTTACGCCCATTAAAGTGTCGTTTACCTACAAAATACTTATAATTACGCTAAGTTACTCAAAATGGCAAGCCGTTCCTTTTAAAAGGAAATTTTATTTGTAAAATAACTTAATTTGCCCACTCATGCTAGTCAACACGGTAGAAGTAAATCGAATAATGCTAAATATAGACTCACTGGTTCTATCCAGTCGCAGCCAACTCAGTCTTGACTGGTTTACGTAGAGAGGTTATTGAATCATAACAGACCGACAACTGAGCGAGTAGGAGCGATCTAAAAGTTACAATTTTGTGGCCAGCTTTTAGCTGAGCCCTTGCTCTCCATTTTAATATTTTTCACTAGAACATATTTAACGTGTACGGAAGCACGCGGCTGCAGCTGTGGTGTTTTCACAACCTGTATCGACCATGTTTTAACTGCGCGGCCCCAGGGGTAGGAACCCCTGTCCGTTTTGACGGAAGGACGATTTTTTGTGTGAAACATTCCAACATCAAAATTACATCTTTTACGTGAAATCAACATTAAAATGGAATCCGCTTTAACAGTAAGTAAATTTTGTTTTTTGTTGTTTTACATTATGCCGGAGGGCTAATTATCTCCCCTTAATTGTCACACACGTCATCATGCTGCATGATATTGATCACGCACTATGGATGTGTTGATCATGATATAAAGCCATGACGATATTACGAAACAATTACTGTTACGAAACATTTAAGCCTACCGTTTCGATGAGAAATTTGTAAACGGCGTACAGTGTACCGGAAACGCACAAGTCACTGAGTGCAAGAGTGTCGGATTTAATATTGAAAATTGATTTGCATAATTTAGCAATTTTTGGTCGGTTATTCTGAATGTGCAAGGTAACGGAACATTTAATTTTTTTATATACATAACATCTGTACAAAATGTTTAGTCGGTGCTTATTTGTAAGTGTCATACCTCGGGTCACAATTTCATTATTTGTGTAATATTTTTGATTATATTTTTAAATACACACAATGTAAGTGTCATTTAATCACTGTAATAGTGGCGAGACTAGCCTATTACACATAGTGGACAATCAAATTAAAAAATTGTCAAATCATTCAACAATATACTTATACACTAGTGCAATGTAGGCTGTTAAAGGTTATGCACTGTAGACAATGCAGTTTCAGAAATGTTGTCAACAATTTTATCAGCTCAACATTGGCACCAAAATTATTAAATTAAAAAAATGTTTCAGAATAGAAATTTATTCAATATAACTTGGACATATACAGTTCATCGTTACTTACACAAATAATACAATACATGCACGCAGCAATACCAGAGTGAACATAATGATAGATAGATAGATATGGATTATCGTTTATTAAGAAATTCCAATAGGCCATAAAATCTCTGAAGAAATACTAATGAAGCCTTTGTTTTATTTCTGGATATGGAGAATATGACATATATATGTCTGAGATATGGGGGGAAAACAGTGTGATTGAGGGGAATTTTTTTTTTTTTAAGACTGACAAATTGGAAAATAATGTTTAAATGTTAAGATCTCGTGTTCTAACACCATTTAATAATTATCAGATAAAAATAAAGATCTACATCTATATAATATTTTCCATTGTTGAGTTATTGAGAAGTAGCTGAACATAATAGGTCTTTGTTTAATAAGGTAAAAAAAACCCTGGCTGTGCATGTGTATTGGATTGATTTTATGCCTGTGTATCATTAGTGGAAGAGCATCAGACCCAGGGTTGTGGGTGCGATCTTCCTCCACAGTTATGTATGGTGACCTGGAGCAAGACACTGTATCTGCATATATATGCGTAGTACTTGTTCTAGCCAGGAAGACTTTGAATGTGATTTGTCTAAACTGTAATAACTTGTTTCACAATCTAAGGAAAGTAAATGTTTACAAAAATGCAACATGAAGCTATTCTTAATTGAAATTGACAAGCATGGATTTACATTACTGATAAGCATTGACATTAAATTTGTTAAGTTTAAATTTGCTTGATCTTTTCTTTTTTTTTTTCTTTTTTATATCAAGAAAATATAATATTTATTCTTAAATGAAATGCATGTCAAAAATTTCTAACTTGTCCAGGTACAAATTTATAATATATGGCATTTCTATCAAAGAGTTTAGAGCCAGGCCTTTTCTTTTGTTTATAATATAATGCCATTATAAATTAAATGCTAGATTATCATCCAAATTTTTCTTCAAAATGGGGAGGACTGGAGGATTTTATTTTTTATTTTCATTTTTAAAATTTTTGATGGTTTTTTTTATTACTTTTATGAAAATAGAAAGGGTCGGGGCGGCATGAAAATTAGGGGGCAGATGGGGATGATAATATAGCAATTAATTTATTTTGGCCTAAACTTATTTGCAAAGATAAGTTCATGTAAAATGTTCATGACTGTTATTTTGAAATTGTTATGGTTTCCAAATTACCTACAGTAATCTCACATGAGAATGTATATTAAAATAGAAAAAAAAATCAACCTCATTATGCATTATAAGTTATAACTTAAAAATGAGGCAGTTTGTGTGACTAAATCATTGAATCATGCCAACTTGGGGGTTAATTAATTGACTTGAGGCTGTATTGTCATGTAACAAATATTGATATTATAAATCACAACTGAACTGCACTTGAAGTGCCATTTCCTGTTACAACACATGTATACTGAATTAGGCAGTGTACCATGTTGAACTTTGTATTAATTTTATAACTCTGGAGCTGGAACACTGACTAATTAACAATAAGACACAAGACCCATGACTAGGATCACATGTGTCCATATCATATTGTTCAATTATCTGACAATACACCAGAAGTGTGTGCATTAATTTTGTCATTACAATTAACAGGGGTCGGGAAGACCTGATGGAAAATTCACCGGTCCAAAAATTTTATAGTAAATTGTCTGTTTTGAAGCACGTTGTGATGACTTTGGATCATTTCTTTTTTACAGTTTTCAGATTGTTTATTTTTCAATCTCGGCCAAAAAGTTTACCCGGCCAACAGACAAGTTACTGGTAAAATGCATTTCTGCCAGCCCCTGCTGACTATAATGTAAACCTGTGCTTAATTGGCTCTTATTCATAAGAGGTCGCAGTCATAAATGCCACTGATGTTTGAAGTGCAAAGAATTTCTTGAGTGAAATTCATTCACTTATATTTTCATGACAACAGAATGATAGGCTAATATGTGTGAAAAACATGTCAGTGACCAGAGTGAAACTCTGACTATTGTGTGTAAACAGTGTCACCTTTTGTTTTGAATTGGTGTCACTTATCTTTTAAATTCACTTTCTGACTTTATATATTGAAGATTTATCCTAAGTTTGTGATTTTAGTTTTACTTTACAAGTACACATTACGACTTGATCATTTACAAACATTATGGTACAGTTGAGCTACATGTATTCGTGTTGTCTTTTCCAGTCACCGGTGGTGAAATCATTCCTTGCGGGATCATTCAGTGGAACATGTTCAACATTACTATTTCAACCACTGGACCTGGTAAAGACCAGAGTGCAATCCTCCATCAATGTGACTGGGTGAGTAGAGTAACTGCATTTCATCATTTTCTGAAGTCTTGTTTGTTAAAAAAAATAATAAAACTGAAAAAGTATATTTCTATTATTTTTATAAATGATATTCTGACTTTCTTTGTTTGTCCACACAAATATAAGCATACTGAAATATTTCAAATTCAATGTCATTTTTGGCTATTGCGCCAATACGACATTCTTAAATTTTTTGTCTTGTATTAATGAGCCCCTGACTAAATACTTAACAGATTCTTAAGAAGTCATAGACTTATTTCTGTATCCCTTTCAATATGTACTCTTGTTATTGTGATTAATGTTATATGTAATATTAATGATGTACATTTTTAATAAAAAACTGTTTAAACTTTAAGTACTTAGGCCTGCTTATGAATTGTGCACTCCTGTATCTGGTTTTCCGTTAGGCCACATTGCTTATGAATTGTGCACTCCTGTATCTGGTTTTCAGTTAGGCCACATTTAAAAATATCACCGTTTCCCCTTGCCCTACATTAGATTTTAGAACTGGGTAGGTAGGTTTTTGTTTTCTTTGAAAAACAGACATGTGCAAAATAAACAGAAAAAATCAATATTTTATTAACTGATATGGCTATTCCAATAAAACACCATATCTCATTGCACTGCCTATTATATCTTTAATTTATATATTTAAATAATGAACTTGATGTAACATGTTGGATATATTTCCTGCGTTCCACATACCGTACATGTATGTATGTCTTGTACTTACAGTGGACGTCCAGTCGGTATGACAGCCATTGTGGTCAATGTCATAGAAAAGGAGAAGATAGTTGGCCTCTGGAGAGGTCTCGTGCCGGTAAGTGGAACCTTGACCATAAGCAATAATCTGTTTGACCACCACTGACATGGGTTACTTGTATGGTAACAAGTGTGACCTTGAACTGTACTGACCTGCTGGCCATTAAATGGCACACTTAATTATAACCTGTATGAAGTAACACAAATGGAATGTAAACATTTTTTTTTGAGGAATGAGGACTACTGTAATCTGTGATGATCAACATTCCGGCTTAGACTTGTAGTCGTATATCGTGTGGAACTCCCATTGTTGACAAATTGCTGCGTTGATGTTCACCGTTTAAGACACCCAAGTTATTTCATTATAAAATAATCATATTTCACCTATGTAGCTGTTGATTCAGTAAGCACTTTTTGTGAGCATTTTCAACATTGCTAGAATCCATGTGATTACTGAAAGTGATTTTAAAATACAGTGATAAATTTGGGTAGTTACCGGGAGCGATTATAGCACTTTCAGATTTGAAAAATACAAGTTGATTTTAGAATATATGCTACTTGTAAGATTTCTGAACGATTTGGAAAAGTTGTATTACTTCCATTTAAAAAAAATATATAGTTGTATTGCAATTGTTCACTATGGTTTCCTAATTGACATTACAAATTACTTTTAAAACAGTTTGCTTGATACTTTTACTGTAAGCTTCTTTTTTTTAGCATAAAGTGTTTTATTTTACAATAATGAACTCCTTAAATACATAGGTTGAACAAGTAAAATGGGTTGTAATAACCAGTTTGTACTTTTAAAAAAAAGAGTAGTAACTAGTCTAAAAAGAAATCAAATAAGAACACATTTTTTATCTCTGACAAATCCATTAGTTTAGAATATAACTTTTATGGCTTTAGTCCAAAAAAAACAAACAACTTTGTCCTAGTATTTTATTTGTGCCAATAATGTTCAGGTTGACAAAACATTAACAGATGGTGCCAAAATGGTACCCTATTATACTTTGAAGTCATGAGTAAAAGGAAGACAGAAGTACAATTACGTGTCTGTATTCTAAGATAATATTGCATCGTCAAAATCTGATTTCTGTAATACTATTTAGCTTAAATATACAATGTTCATTAGCTGTTGTTTGTTCATAACACTTTATAAAAAAGGTTTATTGTTTATATACTACAGAAAACCATAGTTTTCTTTTGTATTTAATATATGAATCAGATTATATTTAACTCTTTACTTCATATAGACGACTTTGGACACCTCTAATTTAGATGCCTTTGGACACCTTATATAGAAGGCTTTTGAATTATTGGATGAATTATGTTTATATTAACTGACAGAGTGGAAAACAGTTTAATATTGTTTTATTTCATTTCAGTCTATTTCGAGATGTGTGCCAGGGATCGGAATATATTTCTCCACAATCCACTATCTGAAAGGTCACTATGGACAGTCAAAGAAACCACTTGAATCAATTTTGATTGGTGGATCTGCAAGATCAGTTGCCGTAGTAACCATGCTGCCATTTACAGTTCTGAAAACGAGATATGAGGTAGCCTGCATGTTGATTGACAGTTATCATGAAATGTTTACATTATGTAAACACATTACATTTTGGATAAAGCACCCGTTTACTATATACTTGTGTTCCTCTCTTTTGTTTTAAAAAGTAAAAACATAATTATAATACTAATTCTGGTTATATACACCCCCCCCCCCCCCCCCCCCCCTCCAACAATGATATTTCTGTTAGATATATATACAATTTTATTTGGTATTGATAGTGTTTGTTTTGTAGAAACAGTCAAGTTTAAATTTAGGATACCTTTTCATTTAATCTTTACATTGTATTGTTTTTCAGAGTGGGGAGTTCAAATACAACACTATGCTTAGGGGATTTTCCTCAATCTACAAGCTAGAGGGATTCAGAGGTAAGTTGTTTGCAGCAGAGCTCATCAGTTTATGCATGCCCATTTCACACTATTTATTAGCAGGTCATGGGCTGGGAAACGTCTTTGAAATTCCCATTCTTCACTATGAACATTATAATCGGAAGAAATTGTTTTACTTCTGTATTTTAAATATATTAACAGTTTGTGTTTGAATTTATCTCTATTTTTCACACTTTTTGTTACCATTTGTCGATACCACAAACACACAGACAATTTGTTATAGACATTATTTTAATGTACTCGTATAGGATTTACATCACAGATATACTTGTGGCCTTCAACTGTTAAATCTATAGTACTTTATTCAAAGTTGTAGGGTAACATGCTTTGGTAAGTTTAAGTGACCGTGATTATTCAGGCAGCTCTACTAAATTGTTATCTCCTTTGTTGTACATTGAGTGTATTATATTATGCCTTTTGACTCTGCAGCTTTTATACATTTCTGTATTTCAAACAGAATCAAACAAATTTTGAACACCACTGTACCACTGCTGGATCTCTGACAGTAAAAAATACGTGGGTGTTGACATGATGTTTCAACATGTATTTAATATGTAATGTTTCCTTGGTGAACATAAAGGCTGCAGATTCTTTTATTCCCTTCCTCCCATTCCCTCCGTCCAAATTATAAGGATGACTTTACTGTATTGCAGGGCTGTTCAGCGGGGTGTCGGCAACATTACTCAGGGACGTGCCATTTTCAGGCCTCTACTTTATGTTCTACACTCATCTTAAACAGCTTCAAGAAAACATCACTGATTTGGGTAAGCATCAGCACTCGCACTGTTACCGTGTATGAATCATATAGAGCTAGAGCTGAAACTTCTGCACTACAGTATAGAGGCTATTGTCACTCCTCGTCTTTAAATGTATTGACCATCAACTTGCTAAATGACTATAGTATCTTTTTGCTTCTTTGTTTTGGATAATCCCATTGACTTATGATATAGAAGGGGTGCTGATTAGAACTTGATGAATATGGGCCAAGCAATGTAGACTTATCGGTCTGTAGAAACATTCCATCTGAGCCGAGTTTTTTTTTCCTAATCTCGAAGGCTTGGGCCTCTTCCTAATTTCCAAGAAAAAGGCTCTGATATTGCTTTCATATTTTTACGTTGATGTAAATGGTGTGGAAGGAGTTAGTTTGTTGAAAAGATAGCATGATCGCTAACTAAATCAGTCTAAGTGCATCAATGCATTTAAAGAGGGTCTCGCTGAGTGGGTACAAAATATTCTCAGATTTCTTGGCCAGTTTTGAACTTATTTCGTATAGCATTAATAGAAATAACTTGCTTGTCATTGAACAATTATTTAGATTGGACCATGTTTCTAACAGTCGGGGAATTATGCTTATATAATCTTGAAATAAGTACATACTGCTGTAAATAAACAATTCTTTTAAATTCTTCTAACTTTAGCCTCTATGCTCTTGCGCTGCTGAAAATCATTTAATCAGCTTTGTTAAGGAAAATATCACGTGTGGCATGTATTTTCTTATTTGACTGTACAATAAATGTCATAGTAGTTGTATGTTTTCCATTACAAATATGAATAATAAGTGTATAGTGTTTGTAACTTTTGTCCATACACCTGTTACAATTTCATAAA
Organism: Panopea generosa; assembly: GCA_029582155.1. NCBI lineage: Eukaryota > Metazoa > Mollusca > Bivalvia > Adapedonta > Hiatellidae > Panopea > Panopea generosa. The sequence continues at coordinate 56,635,294 of CM055895.1, forward strand.
TGGTCTAGTAGGTATGAACAGTCCTGTATGTAGATATATGCTATTCGTTTTTTGTTTTTTTACATTTTCTTAGGATTATTTTTATCAAATTTGCTGTCCCTTCATACTTTTATATAGGAATTGACTTATTGTTATAGGTTTTCTCTGTAATAAATTTTCAACAGTTTTATTTCCGTGTCTTTTTTACATCTTCTAGTTAAGTTGTAAATCAAGTTATATTAATTTATAGTTTTTAAATATTTCAATTAAAAAAAATGATACTGTTTTTGTTTTTTGTATCATATATAATTTTAATTAATACATGAGAATATTCTTCTTCTTTTTTTAAATTTGCATTTAATTATATAATTTTCAGTGCTTCAGAGGGGTATTGAAGCAATGAAATTTCTGAAAAAAGCATTGAAATTTAAATAAAGGGGTAAAATAAGCATTTTTTTTTTTCAATTTCAGTGTTGATTAGTTTGTTTTAAATGGCAATTTGATAAGAATTTTCATTTTTACCCATAATATTTTGAAAATAAGTATTGCATGCTAATTTAAGGGGTAAAGTACTCATTTGAAGAAAAGCTGGTCTGGAGCACTGATATTATTAAAGTAAAAGATTCAAAGTAGCTTTTTTTTATGACCGTACATTTTAATTGTGAAAGATAATCTTATGTCAGAACATACTTATTTAAAATATTTACATAAAAAGTGCTTAATTTAATGTGGTTTAGATTTTTACAGTTTATAATGATTTACATTAGAAATATGCATGTTTCATTTTTATTGTTAACTTAAAAAATAAATACATCTGTTATAATCAAGCTTGGTACAGAACTTTTTAAGTATTCATTGTTTAAGTATTTATATTTAAAATAGATTCATCTTGCAATACATGCCACATAACAGTTTGACTAACACTAGGTGGTAGGGAACTAATTGCTATCTTTCTTTTTCTGTGTACAATTTATAGAGATTCCTCCCGCAGCTAAAGAGGGTTACAACTATATGTGTAAAAACCAGGTGGTTATAGTAAACAGTGTAAGTTATTATATAAAATCAGACGATGGTTTGTATCCTACTTAGTAAATCTACTTAACCTTAAAAATGTGGCGACTTCTAGTGGTCACACTCTGTTGAAATAATATGAAGGAATATAAATGAGTTGCATACATTTTTTAACATATAAGGAGGGGTTACCTCAAATTGAAATGAAGTGACTTTCTCCAGTAAAAAAAATTGGTTTGGGGTGGGTTTTTTTGTTCCCAAAATATGTGGCTTTTATCTGCAGTTACAGTTAATCTGACCAAGCTGCTATTTAGTTTATTCAGTGTTCATTGTTGTTGGCAAAAGATGATAAACATTAAGGGAAGTGTAGTTTCATGTGGTATGGTTTGCTAGAGTTTATAATTGTTTTATACATTGGCGATACTTGTGGCGAAATATTGATGATGAAATAAAAATGAAAACAGTAACAGTTACAAATAGACCTACAGATAAAGTTGGATTATATGTTAAGTGTATACTGTGTCTTAAAATACGCCAAGCTATATAGGCAACACAAAATATGCAGCAAGTTACATTCCATCATAGCATTTCAACAGGAGAGAAATATGCAACTTTTATTTCAGTTTCTCAGCTTTAAAAAGCATGAATATGCTTTAAGAATTCTCAACATGCTCGTGTTACGTGTATTAATAATACAAATTTTCCTCCTTGTTAGGTTATTGACAGGCTGCATGATAGCGGACTATCATCTGATTGTCAGTCTGAAGCAGTATCTAATGCTGTGTCATTAATTGTAGTTTCTTTCCTTTTAATAGGGAATAAATATATTCAGATTGGAAAATCTGAAAGTGGCTGTATGTCATACAAGTGTCACTCGCTGTAGATGTAATGTTGTTGGGTTGTTTTTTTTTTGCTTTTTAAATTTATTGATTTTAATTTAATTTGCTGTGTACCCGCTGTTTAATGATATTTTGTATTTGATAATTGATAAAGTTGTTGTAAAATTATTTTTAAAATAAGAAGAAAGCTGTACAATACAATCAAGTAAATAATACAAATTTTCATTTAGGTTTTTGTTTTAGTTTTCCTCTGAGAGAATGTTTACTCACAGTTCTTCTTTTTTTTTATTGGCAGATTCAGTCCAGAATTCCAGTCTTCCCTTGTTCCATTTCACATGTGGAGTTACAGCCGGCATGATGGCATCTGTAATTACACAACCAGCTGATGTCCTGAAAACACACATGCAACTATACCCCAAGAAATATGGTCACATCAGAAATGCTGCTCTGTTTGTCTATCAGGTACATACCTGTCTTTCATTGGAATTTATTCGCATAAGAAAAATGTCAAGTGATTTCTGTGTATGGTCATTGGGCCAATTATATCACGTATCTTTACCTGACTAAAAGTTACTTCATGTGAAAAAGTAAACACAAATGAGCAAATATAGAAATACATATAAATGAAATTCATAAAGAATGAATACAATGTAAAGATATTTAATATGTTTCAACGTTAAGATGTGCCATGCCTTTGTCAGTAATTTCTGTTTGATATCTCAATTGCTTACATTCTGTTTATAGAGAGATGGTATTGGAGGATTCTGGAGGGGTATAATTCCAAGGACAATTAGAAGAACACTGATGGCTGCCTTGGCATGGACAGTGTATGAAGAGGTTGGTATTGGCAAATCTTTAGATTCAGACTGACCTCTCCCCATGATTTAGCCAGCAAGGCAGAAGAAACCAAGCCTTTTTGCCCATTGTTGCGTTTGGCACCATTTACTGGAAAAATATTTGGTTTTGATCAACTATATTTGTTAAGAGGGGTACTTCTCAACTAGACACTATTTTTTTGGAATACCTTGACCTTAAGATTTTTAAATGTTTTGATCAAATTAACCAGTCTTGATCCATAATTGTTTAACTCTTTCATCACCACTTGGCAACTAATGCCAGCAGGCTTATGTTTAAGGCGACGTCAAAGTGGTCCCATGTTGTAAACCAGGTTTAACAAGAATCAAAGGGAGAAAATGCGTGATGATTTACCTGCTTACATCAAATGGATTTTAATTTATGATATTATTGGGGAAAAATGAAGAAAAACTTGTTTTTATGCTTTTGAGGCTTGTTTTCTGCATGCCTAGGCAGCTTTAAAATGAGTCCTAAATATGTACAAATAATGAATGATTGTAAGTCCAAATTTGAGTATGAGATTTTTTTGATTTTTTTTTTAAAGCAAAAAACAAGAGGAACATAGGTTTTGTGCTCTATTTGATGCACCTGTTCTTTTTTTTCCATGAGCTTTACAATCGGTCAGGCAAATTGCCAAATTATATAAAAACAAATCTTTTATATATTCTGAAAGAAGAAGGTAAACAACATACCTGTTTTAAGCTTCATTCAGATATAAGCTCAAATAGATTTCTTTTAACAGCAGTTTATATAGATAGATACAATGTAAATCTCGATCACAAAAAAAAATTTGGTGCTAATAGTAGTGTATTGTGAGAAATATGGTGTCAAAATAGGAGATAAGTAACACTAATCACTATCATGCCCCCCCCCCCCCCCATTTTGTATGAATTTAACCCCTTGCTTTTAGATATTTGAAGTGTTTGAATTCTCTCTTCTCTTAACCCTTTACTCCATAGATACGCATTTTCCCGCACCAATCACAGAAGGAAGAGTTCAGATATGTAAGGAGCAATCTGAACACTTCCTGCGCTGTTTTCCACTCTGTCAGTTAATATAAACATAATTCACCCATTGCTGATACGTGGTGAATTAATGCTTTCAATTTGGAAATGTCCAAGAAAATGCTTATGGAGCAAAGGGTTAACATAATATTAATATCATCTGAACATTGTTGCAACTTTATTCTTATATATTTCAGATATTTCTGATTTACAAAATATACGATGATCTATTTCAGGTTTCAAAATCTTTCGGCCTGAAGTGATTCCAAATGATGTAATGGTTGAGCTTGAAAGTACTGAGAAACCAAGATCCTCTATTTTAATTTTAAAGTACCCCATCATTGGAAATAGTTGGAAACCATGAAGAAACAGAATGCATCCCAGCGGCAAGAATGGAATTGAGAGTTAGAATAATCGGAAATAAATGCATAGCAATTTAAAAGTGAATGTTAGCCGCTTCAAAACAACCCAAATAAAACAAATATTTAGCAATTTAAAAGAGAATACCAGCGGCTTCAGAACAACCAAAAGAAAATGGGGGGGGGGGGAAGACGTATAAAAATTGTTTGACAGTTCAACAACCATTTGTCTATTATATCAACAGTCTGATTTATTCTGACTAATTGGTTTACAGTACCAAAGTTTTTATAGCAATATATGAACACATCAAACATCTACTTGGTGTAACATATTACAAGTGGAGAAACTCGTAAGATCTTTTTTTAAACGGAGTTCTTTAAAGAAACAATCGTAACTTTAGAAATAGACTAAAATGTGAAAGTTTTAAAGAAGAAATTTCAAATAAACACTCGCTGAAGTGAAGGGCAGATACAAACCAATATTGTGAACTTATTGCAGGATTTATGAAACTGCTGTAGACTATAATAATGTATTGGTCATTCATTGCACAATGGACAGTGTTAATTGAGATCAGTGTCTGTCTTGAAATTAAATGTCAATTTGAGGTCGAAACCAATCTAAGTTTGAAGACGTGATAATATCTGGCTAATGAGACGTTACCAGCTTGTGTTACTATGTATCAAATGAACATTTTATAGATTGGTTTTGGAGTGATATATTTTTGTACAATTTGAACTACCTGTATCGGGAGATGTATTATTTTTTATTTTATTTAAATATTGTATTTCTACTGACAACACACTGATGATTTTACCTGGTTTTAATGACTTTTATTCAAATTATGACGGATGTTATTCAGTCAGCATATCGATATATGAATCTGCATAATTGCTGAAATATAAGTATCCTAATTGTGCACACATTTATTGCGGTACAAATATTGGATATTTTTGTTTCTTGTATTAAAATGGGTAAATTTATAAAAATTTAAATGGCTTTTACACCATTATGCATGGAATCCAACAGTAAATTTTGAAAACATACAAAGTAATGTTTATTTTCGTGGGCATTTCCTCATCTGTTACCCCAGAAAGTGTGTTCGTCAATGTTGATTTATACATTGTTTCTATGTATTGTTTGAATAACAAATATCATATCTATTTATAAGAAACATATGCTATTATCTGACAATGTTTCACTGTGTTGTTAATTTTCAACTATTTAATATTTTTTATGCTCTTAACTGAACTTTATGTAATCCTAGATATTTTTCTTCTCTTTCTATATAAAGTTATTCAAAGATGTAATATTTTTATTTTATTATAGCTAAATAGTAGACACACAGTATATTCTTTCTCTTGCTTACTTCTGAGATCTTTATATTCTTTTTACTATCTTCTGAGAAAAGCTTGATGTCTTACTATATATCTGTGCTAACTTGACTCACATGTGTAAAAACACGCACCATAAAAACATAATTGTGTTGACATTATTCTGGTGCAATGTGTAGCACAATATTGTTTTAAGCACAAAATTAAAGTTCTTAAAACATTTTGCAGCTTTGGGATGTGAATATTTAAAGAAAATCCAACCCTTGGCAAAGAACTTTGTAGAACCTTGTTGTTTTTATATTCCTGTCTTTTACGTTCTAGTTGGATATCCCTTTTCATTCATACATTTGTTATAGATTAACTTTTCTTTTTTCAGTTGTTTTTATAAATGAAAATCACGATATTTGAAGATGTATTTGATCAATTATTTTAATGATTTAACTACAAACAATTGGATATTCATGGTGTCCTGTAAAACAATTTTTGAAGCAGAAATCTAAAGAACAATTGTTTTATTCAAGATATATATTAAATGTGAGATGGTTGATTTTAATTGTTATTATTGTCTTATTTACACAGAAGTATTTGTGGATCACGCTTCTTGCCTCCAAAGTAAATGCCATTGTAATTTTAATGGTATGTTTGTTGTCATGGTGACCAATTGTCATAATCATAATAAAATATTTTTAAAGACAATTCTTTTATGTACCTTGTTACAACCCCTATTGTTGAACAAGTAGAGAGAGAGAGAGAGAGAGACCCCCCTGAGTGGTCTGGAGAAAGTTTCCAAAGTTCACACACATTATCACTGAAATTGTGGGTGTTTTTGGAAGGAGAGCTATAGCAAGCTCTTCCATAATAGCGATTTCATCCGATAGATAAAATAGTTCCAAAATACAGTTGCCATAGCAGATGACATGTACATTAAGAGACATCATAATATTACTTTATTCTTTATCTTCTGTCAAACAGAGAGCAACATCTTCAAAGACATGCTGCTGAAAACACACAATTTTCATTGATATCTATATCACTAAACATTTACTTTCCATTGATATCTTTATCACTAAATATTTACTTTCCATAGATAAAAACATAACCTAATATGCAGCAGGCCTATTCGCACACACAAAAAATGATCAAATATGCCTTTATTTTGAAAATCAAGGGTATACAATGGTGGTTTAAAGAAATACATTGACTTTTGTAATATTTTCAATATGGCATATGAATAAAAATAATGTTGCCTTAAAAAGTAATATTTGCTCTGTAATATTGCCAGATTTCATATCTATATTGAATACAGTTATGTAGCAACAACTGTAGAAAATATGCATGGTATGGTTACCATACATGTCTTTTTCACCCGTTTATCGTACTAGTCTCTATATTGCTCTTCTTTGAATAGTGCAATGATAGTTTGAAACTGAAGCTCATGTAGATTTGACCGGCTAAATATTGTGCAAATACTTAACTTCATTGCACTGCTCCTGGTAGCCATTACATGCATACTACTAGCCCAATTGCTACATAACAGTATTCAGTATCAATATGAAGTTTGGCAATCGCATACAGAAGATATTTAATTAAAAAAAAGCTTTTAAAGGCACTATAATGTTTATTCTTGTGCTGTATTAAATTCAGAAAATATTACAAAAGTCCACATATTTTTAGCTCGCCTGGACAAAGTCCAAGGAGAGCTATTGCCATGACCCCGGCGGCGGCGTCTGCAGACACCCAGGTTAAACTTTTGGATTTAAGTTAAAAATATCTATGCAACCACTTATTGGATGTGAATGAAACTTTGCATGTGTGTTCACCATCATCAAAAGAACACACAGACAAGAACCATAACTTTGGATTGCATTTTGGCACAGTTATGGCCCTTTTTGGACTTCGACACCCAGGGGCGAGCTTTGTTGTATTCTGACAACCTTGTTTTAACACGTTTGGTAAATACTTGCAAAGAAATTTCATATATGCTCTGGTTTTGATTTCCTGGCTTACTAACGAATCTGATGTGTTATTGTTTTGATGGACCATTATAATAAACAAAAAGTACAGTATTCAAGCCAAAATTTATTAAAGATATGTAGGCTGGTTATCAATTTTTCATCTTTTACATATGCTTAAGTTTGTAAAAAGGTTATAAACCAGTCAATATTATTTTCAAAATGGTGTGGCAAATGTGAAGTACATGTTTCAAATTAAAACGTTTTTACTTTACATTTTTCTGTAATGACATCACATACCTACTTTACACACAGAAACTTTACATCATTTCTGTAATGACATCACACAACTTCTTTGGATAATTTCTGTAATGACACCTCACACCAACTAACATCATTTCTGTAATGACATCATCACACACCAACTTTACATCATTTCTGTAATGACATCGCACACCAACTGTACATCATTTCTGTAATGACATCATCGCACACCAACTTTACATCATTTCTGTAATGACATCATCACACACCAACTTAACATCATTTCTGTAATGACATCGCACACCAACTGTACATGATTTCTGTAATGACATCATCGCACACCAATTTTACATCATTTCTGTAATGACATCATCACACACAAACTTTACATCATTTCTGTAATGACATCATCACACACCAACTTTACATCATTTCTGTAATGACATCATCACACCCAACTTTACATCATTACTGTTATGACATCGCACAGAAACTTTACATTACTCTGTAATGACATCACACAGAAACTTAAAATCATTTCTGTAATGACATTGCACACCAACTGTACAGCATTTCTCTAATGACATCATCGCACACCAGTTTTACATCATTTCTGTAATGACATCATCACACCCCAACTTAACATCATTTCTGTAGTGACATCATCGCACACCAGTTTTACATCATTTTTGTAATGACATCATCACACTCCAACTTTACATCATTTCTGTAGTGACATCATACAGAAACTTTAGATCACTTCTGTTATGACATTGCACAGAAACTTTAGATCACTTCTATTATGACATTGCACAGAAACTTAACATCATTTCTGTCATGACACCTCACACCAACTTTACATCATTTCTGTAATGACACCTTACACAAACATTACATTATTTTTATAATGACATCACACACCAACTTTACATCATTTCTGTAATGACATCACACAGAAACATGCCTGACAAAAAATTTTTTTGATGGCATATAGTAATCACAGCGTCCTTTTGTCCGGTATTTTGTGTCTGTAACTTTGTCAGGCATAGATTAATTTTAATGATACTTGCTACAAATAATCAACATAACATGATGACATGTTGCAAGTAAGACCCACACCCGTACCTCAAAGGTCAAGGTCACAATTTGAGTTTGTTCGACAACATTTTGAGTTTGTGTGAGATTTCGTGTCCGGCGTTACACCCAAAATCCCACTTCAAAGGTAAAGGTCACAATTTATCTTTGATGACACTTTCAGTCTGACTGAGATTTCGTGTCCGGTCTGAAACTTTGTCACCTTTGGATAAATTTCAAAAACACTTGGCTCAATTCATCAGCATGACATGATAATGTGTCATGTGTAAGACCCACATGCGTACCTCAAAGGTCAAGGTCACACTTTTAATTTGTTTGATATTGTTAGTGTCTGGTCTGTGACTTTGTCTTTAACTTGGCTCAATTTATAAAGATGACATGACGACGTGTCATAAGTAAGACCTAGACCTGTACCTCAAAGGTCTAGGTCACACTTTGAGTATGTATGACAACACTTTGAATCTGTTTGAGATTTCAAGTCTGTCCTTAAACTTTATCATATATGGATGGATATCAAAAACACTTGGCTCAATTTATCAATTGATCAACAATTGATCTGTTACATTTAGGATTAAAGTAGCTTGATACAAGTGATTAGCATGTCATGATAATGTTTAAATTGCATTTAACTGTTGAAATTCCCGGACCATGACATCAGTTGTCAAGGTTACACAAAGGTCAAGGTCATGCTTTAATGAAAAAACAACAACATGAAATTGCATGTCTAGTCTGAAACATCAGTCCATTACTCTTGATATTCATGGATACATCACTACCTATTATATCATATATTGTTATTTTTCACAGACCATTTGGGGGGCATGCGACACTTAACAGTGACATTTCTTGTTGTAATGACATCACACACCAATTTTACATCATTTTTATGCCATTTTCAATGGGGGGCATATAGTATCACCACTGTCCGTACGTACGAAAATGGTTTCCGACTTATATGTTTAGTTTTAATGAACAGATTTAAACCAAATTTGGTGTGTGACTTCACATACAGGGAATACAGATCATGTTCATATTTTGTTCCGATCTGATGATTTTTAGCTCTACTGGCCAAAGGCGATGGCGCGTTGTCTGTCATCTGTCGTCTGTTAGCAGCACTTTCTCTGAAACCACTAGGCCAATTAAACTGAAACTTCACATGGGTGTTTCTATTGCATAGGAGACTATACAGAAGATTTTTTTTTTCGATCTGAAATTCAAAATGGCCACTGTTACTAAAAATAGTCTAAAACTTAAAAAATCTTCTTCTCATGAACGGCCCAACAGATTTTCAAAATGTTTATGTAGTTATGATGACCAACTATAGTTTTGTTAAATTTGTTCAAATGGTGTCCCTAGGGTTAAATATGACCCCGCCCTGAGGGTTCAATTAGGGGACACATGTCATTATAATATTTTATTTTTTTTTTTTTTTTAAAATGGAAATGATTTTGCCTATATCTTCACTAAAGCAATGTTAGGTAAAGGAGGTTAAGATTGTAAAAATGACTGGGTTCCACTGTCTTAAGGGGTCAGGAGAGGCCCCAAAAGGGTAAAAATTGGGAATTACTAAATTCGTTTTCTTAACAACCGGTATGTCAGATTTGTTTTTATTTTGCATAAATTATCCCTATGTGTAGGGGTTTGATTGCAGATAAGAATTTAGGGGCTTAAATTTAAAGGGGCCCTGTAAGGGGACTTAGAATTTTACATAGGGATACTATGGGAAAACAGAAAATTCTCTTTTTCTTTCATTTATTCTGAAACCACTAGGCCAATTAAACTGATACTTCACATGCATGTTTCTGTTGCATAGGAAACTATACAGAAGATTTTTTTTTTCGATCTGAAATTCAAGATGGCCCCCATTACTAAAAATAGTCCAAAACTTAAAAAATCTTTTCTCATGAACGGCCCAACAGATTTTCAAAATGTTTATGTAGTAATGATGACCAACTATAGTTCTGTTAGATTTGTTCAAATGGTGTCCCTAAGGTTAAAAAATGACCCTGCCCCGAGAGTTCAATAAGGGGACACATGGCAATATAATATTATTTTTATTTTTTTTTTAAATGGAAATAATTTTGCCTTTATCTTCACTAAAGCATTGTTAGGTAAAGGAGGTTAATATTTGTTAAAATGACTGGGTTCCTATGTCTTAAGGGGTCAGGAGGGGTCCGAAAAGGGTACAAATTGGGAATAAGTAAAACTGTTTTCTTAAGAACCGGTATGTCAGCTTTGTACATATTTGATATAAATTATCCTTAAGTGTAGGGGTTTGATTGCAGATAAGAATTTAGGGGTTAAAATATATAGGAGCCCTGTAAGGGGACTGAGAATTTTACATAGGGATACTATGGGAAAACAGAAAATTCTCTTCTTTTTTTCATTTATTCTGAAACCACTAGTCCAATTAAACTGAAACTTCACATGGATGTTTCTATTGCATAGGAGACTATACAAAAGATTTATTTTTTCTATCTAAAATTCAAAATGGCCACCGTTACAAAAAATAGTCCCTAGAGTGACCCTGCCCCGATGTTTCTATTGCATAGTAGAATTTCAAAAAGTGCTATGGCCACTATGAGTCAGTAGAGCATCCTCAGGCCCTCTTGGGCCTCTTGTTGATGGAGTTATGACTTAGGTTATTGACAAATGTCAAGAAATTGGTTTCCACTCAATATCTCTTGAATGATTGGATGGATTTTATTCATATTTGATAGAAATATGTATGGTGATAAACTACAGCTCATGTTCAAATTCCGTCAAAATCCCTGCATATTAATTAGGTGTTCTGGGCTCTGATTGGCTGATAGTTTCCGACCTCTAGTCTTTATTTATGGTCTGATTTTGAAGAAATTTAGATTTGGCTTTATATCAACAAGACCCAGCTCAGGTTTGACAAATGGATGGAATTGGCACATATTAATTAGGTGATCTGGACTCTGATTGGCTGATTGTTGACCTCTAAAATCTTTATTGATGGACCGATTTTGATGAAACTTGATATTTGGCTTTATAGATATTTACAATGTAGTTACAAAGCGGGGGTATCTGTGTCCAATGGACACATTTCTAGCTGTAATGACATCACACACTAACTTTACATCATTTCTGTAATGACATCACACAGAAACTTTAGATCACCATTGTAATGACATCACACAGAAACTTTACATCACTCTGTAATGACATCACACACAAACTTTACATCATATCTGTAACGACACTTCCCACCAACTTTAGACAATTTCTGTAATGACATCATCACATACCAACTTAAGATCACAATTGTTATGACATCAGTCACACAGAAACTTTACATCATTTCTGTAATGATGTCATCACACACAAACTTTAGATCACAATTGTAATGACATCACACAGAAACTTTACATCATTTCTGTAATGACATCATCACACACACAAACTTTACATCATATCTGTATTAACATCATCATACACCAACTTTACATCATTTCTGTAATGACATCATCACACATCAACTTTACATCATTTCTGTAATGACATCACATACCAACTTTACATCATTTCTGTAATGACGTGTAATGACACCACACAGAAACTTTACACCATTTCTGTAATGACATCATCACACACCAATTTTACATAATTTCTGTAATGACGTCATCACATATAAACTTTAGATCACTTCTGTAATGATATCATACTCCAACTTTACATCATTTCAATAATGACATCATCAAACACGTCAACTTTACATAATTTCTGTAATGACATCAAACAGGAACTATACATCATTTCTGTAATGACATAGCACACCAACTTTACATCATTTCTGTCATGACATAGCACACCAACTTTACATCATTTCTGTAATGACATAGCACACCAACTTTACATGATTTCTGTAATGACATCACACAGAAACTTTACATCATTTCTGTAATGACATTATCACACAAACTTAAGATCGCTTCTGTAATGACATCACACACCAACTTTACATCATGTCTGTATTGACATTCCACACCAACTTTACATAATTTCTGTAATGACATCAAACAGGAACTATACATCATTTCTGTAATGACATAGCACACCAACTATACATCATTTCTGTAATGACATAGCACACCAACTTTACATCATTTCTGTAATGACATCACACACAAACTTTACATCATTTCTGTAATGGCATCATCATACATCCAACTTTACATGATTTCTGTAATGACATCACACAGAAACTTTACATCATTTCTGTAATGACATTATCACACAAACTTAAGATCACTTCTGTAAAGACATCACACACCAACTTTACATCATTTCTGTTTTGACATTCCACACCAACTTTACATAATTTCTGTACTGACATCACACAGAAACTTTACATCACTCTGTACTGACATCACACAGAAACTTTAGGTCATTTCTGTAATGACACCTCACACCAACTTTACATCATTTCTGTAATGACACCTCACACCAACTTTACATCATTTCTGTACTGACATCACACGGAAACCTTACATCACTCTGTAATGATATCACACACCAACTTTACATAATTTCTGTACTGACATCACACAGAAACTTTACATCACTCTGTAATGACACCTCACACCAACTTTACATCATTTCTGTATTGACATCCCACACCAGCTTTATATCATTTCTGTACTGACATCACACAAAAAACCTTACATCATTCTGTAATGACATCACACACAAACTTTACATCACTCTGTAATGACATCACACACAAACTTTACATCACCCTGTAATGACATCACACAAACTTTACATCACTCTGTAATGACATCACACACAAACTTTACATCACTCTGTACTGACATCACACACAAACTTTACATCACTCTGTAATGACATCAAATACAAACTTTACATCATTTCTGTAATGACTTCATCACACACCAATTTTACATCATTTCTGTATTAATATCATCATACACACCAACTTTACATCATTTCTGTAATGACATCATCCCACACCAGCATTACATCATTTCTGTATTGACATCCCACAACAGCTTTACATTATTTCTGTATCGACATCCCACACCAGCTTTACATCATTTTTGTACTGACATCACACACAAACTTTACATCATTTCTGTAATTGAGTCACACACCAACTTTACATCATTTCTGTAATTGAGTCACACACCAACTTTACATCATTTCTGTAATGGCACCATCAGACCAGTTTGATGTTATATCCGTATTTACATTATACATCGCCTTCATATCTTTTCCATATCCAAAATGCCTTATCTTTTGGTAATTTTTCTGTCCTCCATCTGTTGGCGTTCCTGTAGAACACTGTAGCACCCTCAGTATGCATTTGTTCCTCCTCTAATTTGGCCTCATCAACACTGTAGCATCTTTGGTTTCGTTTTGATCTTGACCAAACTTAGAATAGTATTGGTGATGAAAGCTTGTGCTTGAACCAGCCACATTGGAACTCAATGGTCACAGTTATTGCCCTTGATTTAATTAAAATGCCTTGCAAACTCTGCATCAATTTTGAAGTTTTTGTCAGATCATGATCAAATTTCGTCAGTGTTTATGAACATGTTTACTAACAAAACTCATGAACTAGGTATATCTGACCAAAATGATTCTTATTTTTACCTTTGATTGATTGAAAAATTCTGATCTTTGTTTTGTAAACACGAAGTCCTCTTAGTTTCCTAAGGATCAAGGCCAAATCTTCAGTGTGTTGCTGACCATGAATGCTTGGACTACGGTAAGTGCTGAACTGGCTATATCGTACACCAGTCTCAGTTGTATATATTGAATTGATAACTGCCAATCTCTAATTAAGTCACTGGTAATGACAATAATAAACATCATAGTAGTAATAAAAGCAATAATAAAGGGAGTTTATCAGGATAAAATGCTATAAATGTCTTATTTTTTTTTTTTTTTTTTATCAAAATGGATTTAAAGCATCCCTGATTATCATTAATAAATAAAATCTGAAATAAATAAAATCTGAATAGTTCAGTATTACAAATCCACTGAAAAATGACAAAATTGATATTAGAATTGGTGTAATAAACTTGAAATGAAATCCCCTTTCTAAAAATAGACAGCACTAAATACTGTTTGACAAGCGCGCACAAAATGACCTATTTATGTGTCGACGTGCCGTAAAACACCATTCATTCATTCATTCTGTTTGACAACATTTATATCAGCATTTGGACTCTTTTCTAAGATGAAACAATTTTTTTCTACTTGTAAACCTGTATAACGGATCAAACTGAAATCAAAATGAAATCATGTAATTCATTAAATACATTGCCAATTGAAAGGGCAAATCTGTTTTAGTCTAACCTAGACATGTAGATCAGGTTAGGAAAGCCCGTTTCAATATATTATTTTGGCATGTTTAAATAAATATCTTTTTTTGGCAATACAGTGTCAGTGAGTATATATAGGCATGGTATATCGTTTATATATAAATGTAGCACCAATGCACAGACCAACATAGTGTGTGCCAAACTTTATCTAGTTTACATTTAATCGGTCAACACTATTTATAGCTGTTTTGATAACAATATATTAATTGCATTGTGATATAATACTTTTTACTGCATATTTAAAACATATTCTGATTGGTTGAATTAATGTGGTCATGTGCTTCCTTATAACGGTGCTTGAAAGATATGATAAACAAAAGATAAATATATTCTTATTGCCACACAGTCTACTATATTGGACACCATTTTGTGTGTTGTATAGGTGATATCACTTTTGAATTGATGATATTATCCACTATACCCCAGCAAAGTTTGAGATGGGGGTATAAAAGAGTCGCTGTGTTCGTTGGCCTGTCAGTCGGTCTGTCAGCAACTTGTGGAGTGAACTACTTTCACAGTTTTCAAACAATTCACTTGAAACTTTGCATATATGATCAACATCACAAGTGCATATGTCAGTGACACTAAACTCTATGCAGAGTTACATTTATTGCACTGATTTAGTCAGTCTGTCAGCCATTTCTGGAGCAAGCTACTTTCAGTTTTCAAGAATTTGACTTGAATCTTTGTTTAATACATGATTAACATCAAGAGTAGATGTACTTAAAACAAATTTGGTTACATGCAGGTTATTGCCCTTGGTAAAATTACTGTACTTATCATAGTGCAATTCTCCTGAAGCAAACCTCTTTACACAGTTTTTAAGTGATTGACTTGAAACTGAATACATGATCAACATAAATGTATAAATTTTATGTCACTGATTTAATTTGATTCATAGTTATAACTTAGCAGAGAAGGAATGTAATACACCCAAGAGAAGGAATGTAATACATCAAAGACATATACCAGTGCGGGAATGTAAAAAGCTGACATATAGTTTACTATCACAGGAATGTAATAGACCCATGACATAAAATTTACCAGTGCATGAATGCAATAGACCCATGACATATAACTTACTAGCACAGGAATGCAATAGACCCATGACATAGAACTAACTAGTGCAGGAATGCAATAGAACCATGACATATAACTTACTAACACGTGAATGTAATAGACCCATTACATAAAACTTACCAATGCATGAATGTAATAGATCCATGGCATGTAGTTTACCAATGCTTGAGTGTAATAGATCCATGGCATATAACTAACCAATGCATGAATGAAATAGATCCATGACATATAACTTATCAATGCATAAATGTTATAGATCCATGGCATATAATTTACCAGTGCACGAATGTCATAAAACTTACCAGTGCGTGAATGTAGTAGACCCATGGCATATAGTTTACCAGTGCATGAGTGTAACGGACCCATCGCATGTAACTTAAGTGCATGAATGTAATAGATCCATGACATATTACTTAAGTGCAGGCACGTAATAAATCAATGTCATGTAGTATACCAGTACATGAATGTAATAGACCCATGACATATAACTTACCAATGCATGAATGTAAAAGATCCATGGTATATAACTAACCAATGCATGACTGTTAGAGATTCATGACATATAACTTACCAGTGCATGAATGTAATAGATCCATGGCATATAATTTATCAATGCATGAATGTCATAGATCCATGACATATAACTTACCAGTGCATGAATGTAATATATCAATGACATATAGTTTATCAGGGCTCGAATGTAATTTATCCATGACATATAACTTACCAATGCATGAAGTAATAGATCTATTGCATATAGTTTACCAGTGCATGAATGTAATAGATCCATGACATACAACTAACCAATGCATGAATGTAGTAGATCTTGGCATATAGCTTACCATTGCACAAATGTAATAGATCCATGACATATAGTTTACCAGTGCATTAATGTAATAGATCCATGGCATATAATTTACCAATGCATGAATAAAATAGATCCATGACATATAACTTACCAATGCATGAATGTAATAGATCCATGGCATGTAGTTCATTAATGCTTGAGTGTAATAGATCCATGACATGTAGTTTACCAGTGCATGAGTGTAATAGATCCATGACATGTAACTTATCAATGCATGAAGTAATAGATCCATGGCATATAACTTACCAATGCATGAATGTAATAGATCCATGGCATATAACTTACCAATGCATGAATGTAATAGTTTCATGGCATGTAGTTTACCAGTGTATGAATGTAATAGATCTATGGCATATTACTTACCAATGCATGAAGTAATAGATCCTTGGCATATAATTAACAAATGCATGAAGTAATAGATCCATGGCATATAACTTATCAATGCATGAATGTAATAGGTCCATGACATATAACTTACCAGTGCATGAAGTAATAGATCCATGGCATATAATTTACCAATGTATGCATGAAATAGATCCATGGCATATAATTTACCAATGCATGAATGAAATACATCTATGACATATAACTTACCAATGCATGATGTAATATATCTATGGCATATAACTTACAAATGCATGATGTAATATATCCATGGCATATAACTTACCAATGCATGAATGTAATAGTTTCATGGCATGTAGTTTACCAGGGGATGAATGGAAAAGATCCATGACATATAACTTACCAATGCATGACTGTGATAGATTCATGGCATATAACTTACCAATGCATGAAGTAATATATCCATGGCATGTAGTTTACCAGTGCATGAATGTAATAGATTCATGGCATATAACTTACCAATGCATGAAGTAATAGATCCATGGCATATAATTTACCAATGCATGAATATAATAGATCCATGGCATATAACTTATCAATGCATGAAGTAAAAGATATATGGCATATAGCTTACCAGTGCATGCATGTAATAGATCAATGGCATGTAGTTTACCAGTGCATGAATGGAATAGCTCCATGACATGTAACTTACCAGTGCATGAATGGAATAAATCCATGGCATGTAGTTTATCAGTGCATGAATGTAGTAGATCCATGACATATAACTTACCAATGCATGAATGTTATAGATCCATGGCATATAATTTACCAATGCATGAATGTAATAAATCCATGGCATATAGTTTACCAGTGCATGAAGTAATAGATCCATGACATGTAACTTACCAGTGCAGGAATGTAATAGACTTACAACACATAACTTACTAGTTCAAGAATATCATACCCCCATGACACAAATAACATACCAGTACAGGGATAGCATAAACCCATGACACATATAACTTACCAGTGCAGGAATACCATAATCCCATGACACATATAACTTACCAGTTCAGGAATATCATAAACCCATGACACATATAACTTACCAGTTCACGATCATAATAAACCCATGACATAAATAACTTACCAGTGAAGGATCACCATAAACCCATGACACATATAGCTATTCAGTGCAGGAATATCATAAACACATAACTTACCTGTGCAGGAATAGCATAAACCCATGACACATATAGCTTACCAGTGCAGGAATATCATACCCCCATGACACAAATAACATACCAGTGCAGGAATACCATAAACCCATGAAACATATAACTTACCAGTGCAGGAATATCATAAACACATAACGTACCAGTGTATGAATATCATAAACCCATGACACATTTAACTTACCAGTACAGGAATACCATAAACCCATGGCACAAATAACTTACCAGTGCAGGAATACCATACTCCCATGACACATATAACTTACCAATGCAGGAATATCATAAACACATAACTTACCTGTGCAGGAATATCATAAACCCACAACTTACCAGTGCAGGAATATCATAAACACATAACTTACCAGTGCAGAAATATCATAAATACATAACTTACCAGTGCAGGAATACCATAAACCCATAATACATAAAACTTACCAGTGCAGGAATATCATAAACCCGTGACACATATAACTAACCAGTACAGGAATATTATAAACCCGTGACACAAATAACTTACAAGTGCATTAATGTCATACTGCCATGACACATACAACTTACCAGTGCAGGAATATCATAAACCCGTGACACATATAATTTACCGGTGCAGGAATATCATAAACCCATGACACAAATAACTTACCAGTGCAGGAATATAATAAACCCGTGACACAAATAACTTGCCAGTTCAAGAATGTCATACCCCCGTGACACATATAACTTACCAGTGCAGGAATATCATAAACCCGTGACACAAATAACTTACCAGTGCATGAATATCATACCCCCATGACAAATATAACTTACCAGTGCAGGAATATCATGAAGCCATGACACAAATAACTTACCAGTGCAAGAATATCGTAAAAACATAACTTACCAGTGCAGGAATATCATAAATACTTAACTTACCAGTGTAGGAATACTATAAACCCATGACATATATAACTATACCAGTGCAGGAATACCATAAACCCATGACATATATAACTATACCAGTTCAGGAATATCTTAAACCCATGACACATATAACTTACCAGTGCAGGAATATCATACACCCATGACACATACAACTTACCAGTGCAGGAATAACATACAACCATGACACATCCAACTTACCAGTACAGGAATATCATAAACCCATGACACATACAACTTACCATTGCAGGAATACCATAAACCCATGACATATATAACTATACCAGTTCAGGAATATCTTAAACCCATGACACATATAACTTACCAGTGCAGGAATATCATACACCCATGGCACATACAACTTACCAGTGCAGGAATATTATAAACCCAGGACACATACAACTTACCAGTGCAGGAATATCATAAACCCATGACGCATACAACTTACCAGTGCAGGAATATCATAAACCCACAACACAAATAACTTACCAGTGCAGGAATATTACAAACCCATGACACATACAACTTACCAGTGCAGGAATATCATAAACCCATAGTTATATAACCATAATATCTCTGGCAAAAAAGTTCTTGAACTGGACAAATCGGATATTTAATGTCGGAGATCTGGCCCTGGGGTCACCAAAATTGCATTATTCTACATAAACTGCATTCTAATACCCGCAGTTTCGAATGTATCTGCACAAGAGGTATACCAAAACAATAATGTCTTGAGTAAGTTTTTCAACTGGCCAAATTATCTAATTAATGCCGGAGTTGTGACCCATATATCGTCAAACGAAATCGTTCTATTTGACGCTATGTTTTTTCTCTGAGACAGCACCTGCAATATTGACTGGACCGTCAACAAACTTACACAGAAATCACATCAACCCGGGGTAGCATTGTGAAAAAGTCTGATTACTGACTTAAGTGTGTCCCTTCAGTTGCCATAACAATTGTTGGTCTTCTATGGAATAGGTCAGCGATTTAGTGTCAGCATTGCTCTCTTGTATTTAAATGTTTTAGCATGAATACAATTCCTGAATACATATTGGCAACTGACGTTGATCTGAGGTGGCGTTTATTTCCGAACGAGTGTTACTTATTTCAGAAACGCGAACTATTCGCGTATGATGCCAAACTATTCGGCATCCAAGTGCAGTTAATTATTATTTGCAAACAACCTAGGTCATGTTTATTTTATATGTTATTACGCAATTGTTTCGAGTTCACAACTGTATTGTTTATTAAAATCCCCACTCCTTTGTCACTTTAAAATAGACCTAGTATTATTTTACAGTGAAAATATGCCATAGGAAATGTCATATTATTCACCTTATTCACAAAACAAACAGTTGTTTTTGTTAATTGTCTATTCATAAAAACACCCTAATAAGAGGATATTAATGACTTAATTATAAAATACGTAGACGAAACTGACACAGCGTTATTTTATAAAATATGTTTGCCTACATTAAGTCTGTGTGAACTGTTTTAATAAAGCATATCGGCATTATCATCACATCAGGTGATTTATTAAACATTATATTATAAATCTTACTTTTTGAACTACGCGACGACCGACTTTGTTGTTGTTATTATCATTTTATACACCGTTTACAACACACACCGATTACAAGTTAAACTGTGTCACTGCAGTAGCGACACATGAAAATACAGAGCGATGTGTATATACATGTATGATAGAAGTCCGTTTCAGTTTACGAAATTCTTAGTGTAGAATTTGGAGCAACAAATCCTTAAAGCGGCTTAACCAATATTTATGTCCTTTCAATTCAATAAAACACTAGTATAATTGTAATATTATTGTAACTTTCTGGGTTATGTCTGGTGCAAAAACTCTCGTTTATAGTCAAACAACGTGTACACTGTATTTATCACCGATATTTGAATTAGACCAGACCCGTGGAATAATGTTTATGATTAGTAGTTATATCCGTAAACGTTCACAGGCAGGAGTAACAGACCTTGGTTAGTCCCCCTACCACATCTGACATTCTTCTCTTTTTTCTTCTTCTTTTTTTTCTAAATTTTTTTTCAGTTTTTTTTTGTTATAGATCTATATGGTGGATTGAACATAGATTTGAAAATAAAAAGATTTTTTTTAAAAAAAAAACAACAACAAAAAATTGAAAAAAAAGGGTCAGATTGGGTAAGGGACCTACCAAGGTCCGTTACTCTTGCCTGTGTAAATGTTCGGAAATTTCCGGGCATCGTCAAATAAAATCCGAGTAAGCTTAGGTTTAAACTTAGATTTATACCACCGATATAGATATGTTTTAAGTTTATAAAAAAGTACATTACAAATTAATGGATAACATATATGTTAAGTAATTTACGATTGTTTCAAATGTAATACATATCACTCATATACTTTATACATACATATATAACCATATACGCACATATATAACAATTGAAGTTGATATGTATGTGTGTTTTTAAATCGTTTAACCTTGCAGAAAGGTGTTCAGTTTGAATATGCAAAAGCAGACGATAGACACACATGTATACAAATAAACACATATAATCACTGATAAGTATATATATAATTACTGATTCGTTTAACTTTATACGAAAATGAAAACAAGGTTTATAATGGAGAAAATTATATATTTTAGTTTAATATATATTAAATATTTTAATAAATTGATATACTAGTAGTCCTACTTAGCATATATAGTGGTTATATCCAATGATTGTCGCTCGGCCGATCCTAGTTCGAATCCCGTAAAACTTATTATAGTTTCTTGTTCATTTCCCCAGCGCCACCGTTTCCGAGTACATACGATTGAATCGGAAATTTTACGATAATTTCCGTCAGCGGAGCAGCTTATTTGCATAGTATAATTACTGATCAGTAAATTAAGACGTGAAACACGATTTATTTACGTTGGAGAGAAGTACCGATTGTTATAAATGCATCGAAGGCCATGATAAGTCACGAAAACGTTCGTCATTCATTAACAAGTTATAAAGAAATATGGCTATGATGCTTTAAAAATAACGTCGGTTCAGCATTATAAACTATTGTGGAGAAGAGACGGAAACTGTGCATGAATAGATTTCAAAGAGATATGGCCCCCATATGAACACAACCATGTAAAGTTTTATTATTATGTAAATATATCCAAAGGTTGGCGATCTACAAGGTGGTTGAACTCGTGACAACCGACTGATTACTCCTGTTTCATTGTCAGTATGCCCGTGATGTTTTAGTGATCTTTAGTCAGCTAACATCAAACCACGTTACATTAGTTGTATCTACGTAAAGGGCACACTTGTTCTTTATTTAATAAAAATACACATCTTGGTTTCGGAGGAGTCAATTTCGGGGTGGGTGTAGGGGGTGCAGGTAGTGGGGTAGGTAGTTACATGACTACTTATATAGAACTCCCCAGTTTTAACAAATACATAAATGCCCCACTGTACCAAAATAAAGTGCATTAAAGAATGCCACGAGATAATAGGTTTAAAACCGAATTCAAGTACGTGTTAACAAGTGAGTGTTAATTTCTACATACGCCATCTGACGTACGTGATCACTTGTTTTAAGAATATTATATAAGTGGATTTTAACGTAATTTACTATATATTACTTATATTTAATATGAGTGTAGGCAAGGAATTATATAGAGAGTCCTTGGTTTAGGCTATAATGTACTACAATGTATAATAATCTTGGCCGAGTTATTAAGTCAAAACTCTGTTAGGTGAAATAGTGCCTGTTCAATGTCCTCAGTTTTCATATAAAGGACAATGGCTTATAGACATAGACGAACATTTGCCAGCAAATTATTACCTTCAATATATTAATTCCCATTAGAACATTCGTCTTAAACAAGCGTTAAGTACTGGGCCCTGGTCAAGATGCGTGATATACATTAGAAGTACACGTCCCTTGTGTCAATGACATCTACTTCAAAGATGAATGCCACGCATCATTTCCTTCAAGGTTTACATGTATAACAAATATATAATGTAGTTGTACGCCCCGAACACCAGCAATGGACATTAGAAATGATTTCGAAGGATCCGGGACTAGAGTCGACTTTCTCCGGGAACCATCTGCAGGGCTCACTGCATTGGATATTCTGTTTCCCACCGAAATCATTACAAACATGACCTTATGCTGTTTACCAAATTAATCGAAATCAAGACCTGTATAACATATACAGATGAACTCAGTGTTCCACATAGTAAATGTTTTGAATATAGCTGTAATATATTTCAAATCACGCGGTTATAGTACTGAAACATTACCGCAGACATTTGCATGAAAATTTGATTGTAATAATTATACTGTTCAACGTCAACAATTGTTTACATCTCTACAAAATAACGATAGATTCACTCTAGAGGTGATGCTTTGTGGAAGTGCCAACTTATCTCAAGAGGAAAATGTGCGTATCTTCAGATCGGTTCCGGGGGTTTATTGCAGCGTCTAATCGCTTTTAGTCTGTCAACTTAAGTGTTTACAAGTTTTGAACTATCTTAGTACTTAAATCACATTTACTCCACCCCAATACTTTTTTCCGACTCCGAAATCGAGTACTGTATTTGCACTATTTGCATAACAAATATATATATATATATATCTCTCTCTCTCTCTCTCTCTCTCAAATAAAAAATAAGTTACTGGTATTATACATACTTGGATAGTATGTAGAGAGATTTTTTTTTATCTTCAATGCTAAATATAAGAAAAGCTCAGAAATTATTTTTTTTAAAATATCAATAACACCATTCTTTATAACTTACCGCGGCGTGGTCTAGTGGTAGAGCGCCCGCCTCGCATGTGGAAGGTCGTGTGTTCGATCCCCAGCCGGGTCATACCAAAGACTTTTAAAATGGTCCTAGAAGCTTCCTCGCTTGACGCTCAGCATTTAGAGGAGAGTTCTAGGTCTGGTCGGCCTGGTGTCAGTATAATGTGACTGGGTGGGGTATCATACCATGTGTCTGCGGCATCATACTCCAGTGTGACAGCGCTCAGAATACTGTGTCAAGTAGACACCGTCGCGATATGACTGAAAAATTGTTGAAAGCGACGCTTAACACCATACAACAAAAACAACAACAACAACAACAACATCTTTATAACTTCAAATCGACATTTAAGATCAACAAATGAAGTTTCAAAAACATTAAATGAAATATATATTTATTTGTATGAATTGCATATAATGTTTAGCTATTAACGAATGCACGTAATAGTGTTTATGCTTTTTTCGGATCTGCTTTTTCTTGGAGAACATATTGATGATTAAAATACATAATGAATAGACATAAAATAATATTAATAGATCTATTACCAATTAATAAATGTATTTTTTATGTAGAAAGCAGTAGCGTATCTATCTAATACACCCAAAGGTCCGTTCCTGCACATACTTTTCAGAGGCAATATTTTTTGTAACAATTGTCCATTTTACTGATGTATAAATATAAGTTCAAAATTTGTTTAATTATGTCTCAAACATACGTCAAAATGCACCAGAACCATTCTACACACAAACAATTTTCCGGGGGTGCATGTCCCCGGTACCCCCTAGTTAGAGCCTGCACATAACTTTTAAGCCAGCTACGCCCAAGGAAGGCGTTTGTAAATTGTATACGTTAATATCTGCTGTATGTTTCCCCATGGAATTCAACTTGCTGTCGGTACGTTAAAAGTCACCGAGATAAAGGCGGTAAAACTTGTCCATACTTGTCCACAAGAATTCATATATCAAAACTACCAAAAAAAATAATCAACTGAGATTTCGAATGTTTTGGAGATAAATCCAAAATACCATATTTATTTATTTCAACTACAGTATTAAAATGTAAACTGAAGCTTACTTTGGCTTAATGGAGTGTTTGAATTCTTATTCGTCATAGTATTAAGCAGAAAAAGATAAAATATTATATCGCCCCATTGGAGCAAAAAGGTACCAAGTATCTTCTTATTTCATATACAGTTGGTACCTTATTGCACTAATGGGACGATATTTTCATACACTCAATTAGTGTTCCACTGATTCAACACCAATCTACATAGCTAGTTGCGTTTGTAACATATACGGGTTTTATGTATTGAATATGCTTTGCATTATCTCTACATAAATAATTCGGTAATTCGGTAAGAATTCTAACAATAGCTAAATGCACTTAGATTTTGGGATTAAACCAATCGCGAAATGACCATGAACTACTTCTTATAATTCTTTACCAAAATAATGATCGTGACGTAAATGAACTGGTTTTGTCTCGTTTTTCAGGCTTAAAACTGGCCCATTCGAAAATATCACGTCTTAAAATTAGATCGCATTGATATAACGAGTTATGTGTCTTTATAATGGATCAAATTGCCAAAGTATGGTTCCATAACCGGCGCATCAGTATTGGTCTTGGTTACAATGGTTTCGGATAACCTCTCCTGGATGCCAACAAAAGCCTGGCGTTCAGAAGAAGGAACCAACCTAACTGTCCACATAAATCATAAATCCAAGGCCCAAACATACAAGACCCAGCGCTGTAGTACACCTCCACAGTATGGGATCTATACACACAATTCTGTACAGCAACTACATGTAGTCCAACGTACGTTGCTTGGGTAGCACGCTTCTTCAAGGGAGACTATCGCATAACTAGCAGCACCTCCCAGTCAGACCTTCTGCAGAACCGACTATATCTGCCACTGGAGCAAGCTACCGGAGCACCAAGCCACGGCATCCATACTGGAGACATTCAAGGGAGCTCTGGTGCAGTATTTATACCCCACAATGTGCAAAGTTTTATTTCTTTTTAACCTATACTACTTGTTCGCGCCTCACATCATTCTTGTAATAACATATATACGACAATGCCCCTGGGTGGACCCTTTACGTGACATTATTGGGAGAAGAATGTCACGTTTTGCCCGTAATTTCAAGCTTGTGAATTACATGTCAGCGGCTTAGCTTCCTATAGGCCCTGTAGGCACGTGCCTACATTTTTTTCTGAGAAATCGAATGAAAAAGCCACAAAAAAATGCAATTAAATCTGACTCTTATGCTTCTTCATTTTTCCCTTTTTTGAAGTGAACAAACCTTAAATCATTACATTTATTTGGTTATAAAACGGTGAATTGCAGATAAATATTAAGGACAACCAGGCTCAATATACGTCAAAATACACCTACGACAATCTAGCCGATTTTCTTTTCGGAAGAGCATATCCCCGGACCCCTTACAACTGGCCTATACATCGATTTCAGCTAAGCTACGCCCCTGCTTTCAATAGGGGGTTTTCTTTACGTAAAAAAAAATATAATGTTATCACGGACAAAAAGATCCGCCATACAAATAAATCAAGATGTTATGGGGAAGAATTTAAACAACATTTGTACTTCCTAAACCATTTAAATATTCGGAAAAAAAGAGTCTTTTTCATTGTTCAGAA
This sequence comes from Panopea generosa, assembly GCA_029582155.1. Taxonomy (NCBI): domain Eukaryota; kingdom Metazoa; phylum Mollusca; class Bivalvia; order Adapedonta; family Hiatellidae; genus Panopea; species Panopea generosa. The sequence goes on from CM055895.1 coordinate 56,662,247, forward strand.
TTGGTCGACACATTACCTAGTAGTGAATAACCAACAAACAATTTAAAACACACTCACGTACACACAAAATATTACCGACAAACAACAAACACACTTATCATGGTTTTTTGCATATTTGATACATTGCCCCACATGGCGCCACATATTATGATACCTGTTTTGTTGCCTTGGCATACAACCAGTTAATTATGCCTTTTATTCAAATATCATCATAATATTATGATAATGTTGTTTACGCCATACGGTGCACGGTTATTGTTTGACAAACGTATGTTTTTGCTGATATGCACTCACTGACGCAAACTACATCGATAAATTCATCGGAGCACGGCAGAAATTGTTTCAGATATGCTTTATAGATCTATATAGATCTTCTTCTTCTATATACTATTGTATATTGTCACGTGTGTGCGCGTGTACACTTATAAAACATTGTGTTTTTGAGCAGATGTAATTGGAGCACGGTGGTATAGGTTATATACGATATACAGACATAACCGACACTATGGAGCGCGCGCGCGCGCGCGCGCGCACGCACACACACACACACACACACACACACATTTTGGCGTTTTCCAATTCTTTTAAAGCAACCAACATATTTTTTTTTGTGATTTTGGAATCAAAATAAAGGGACTGATTGTCACTTTGGGTGATAAACATTTCTTTTTTATTTTAAAGAAAGGAAGAATTTTACTCCTACATTTATTTTTTGTGATCATGTTCTCGTTGTTAAACCCATTTTGAAAGTAAGAAATAAGAAAAACTTATTTACATGTCAATATGAAATGTTACGTCTAGTATTTGGTTAAAACTAATACATAGATACATGCATATAATAATAATTGTCATTCAGTGGCGTAGCTGACCCTAAAATGATGTGCAAGTCCAACAGGTTCTAGCGAGGTCTGGGGGCAGGTCCAAGTAGAAAAAGACTTTCAGATTGCATTTCCTGCGTTCTGAGGGGTAATTTTAGGAGATATAATGATGCGTATGCAAAAATATGTGCAAGCCCGGGCGTTATAGCGTAAAGGCAGCTACGCCACTGTCATTATAAGCTTGAATTTAACTGTTTAGGGTTATAAACAACAAAATCATTTTCTGCAGAGTGTCAATTATTTTTCAATTTTGCAATAAAATGTAGCCTTTTTTTTAATATTTTGGTATAGTGAATGAATAAATTTTGCTTAAAACCTCACAAATTTTTCTGTGATACCTATTCTAATGAAAAAAACAACACTTTACCGCGTAATTTGAGAAAAAAAGTTCTTAAAGTATACCATCGTTAATAAACTGCAGTTGAAAAAATAACGTTTTTACTCTTAATAAGCATATTGTATAAATATTAAGATTTCTATTGTGTTTTGTATTCAAGTTAAAATGCTATAAACAATATTTTATACCAGTATGCATATTTTATATATTGACTTCAATATAAGAGACCAATTTCAGACGTATCCGTAAATGAATGTGTCGTCCGAAATAAGGTCATTTGTAGTTTACACTGGCAGGTCTCGACAAAGTTGCTTCCCTTTGTGCGTGGAATTGGAGCGCATGAAAAAGAAAAGAAAGCGTTCTTTTAATGCTTGAACTTAAAGTTGGTCATGGTTTTAAGCTATGCGCTCCTTTTCACTACTCTTCGTTACTGCAAACTTTATTTTGTTTAAAGATCAACAAATGATCGATAACCTATACAAATAGATTCATGTTTGCACTGACAAAATAGTTTTATCGAATCAGTTAAAAGACTGTCCACAGATGGTTATTTTAATAAACTCATTTTGCACTTTACTTTGATCTATCAAATCGCCACGTGCATTCCTCGTTTAAGCCCACGGAAGAATGGACACAAAAACTCGCAACTAAACCATACATAATTATCGTCAGAAGAGAACCTTGAACGATTGTATTTAGAAAGGTTAGAAACAGGTGTCTATGATTATCGCATAGTGAACTAGGTCTTGGTGATAGCAAGGAATTATATAGAGATATCATATACAAGACCTTGGTGATAACCGGCATTTTAAAAGTGTTACAAAATGGTGGGACACTGGAAGAGCAAGTGGAGCACATGCTTCTGTGAAGCCGCAATTTTCAATCATTTATATATAAAACCGACAATCGCGATAGCAGATTGGCAGCTATAAGAGATTAAGATTGCAATGGGTATATCAGGCGAAAAACTCTTTATTATGTCTTAAAAATTAATAAAACAGATAAAAAACACCGCATTACCATTAGCCTTATTATGTATAATCCGAATAGTTTAGTATGTCAAGTCAACAAAAACATGACAAAATCGATATACAAATTGAATGGTAAACTTGAAACGAAATTCTCATTCTAAAAATAGACAGCACTTAAATGCTGCTTAACAACCGTTGCATCGTAATTCGGACTGACTCTTTCTAAGATGAAACCATTATTAATTCGCGTAAACAAGGAATTATATATTGAAATTAAAATGAAATCACGTGACGTATATAATACGGATATTTAATGTCGGAGATCTTGCCCTGGGGTCACCAAAATTGCATTATTCTACATAAACTGCATTCTAATACCCGCAGTTTCGAATGTATCTGCACAAGAGGTATACCAAAACAATAATGTCTTGAGTAAGTTTTTCAACTGTCCAAATTATCTAATTAATGCCGGAGTTGTGACCCATGGATCGTCAAACGAAATCGTTCTATTAGACGCTATGTTTTTTCTCTGAGACAGCACCTGCAATATTGACTGGACCGTCAACAAACTTACACAGAAGTCACATCAACCCGGGTAGCATTGTGAAAAAGTCTGATTACTGACTTAAGTGTGTCCCTTCAGTTGCCATAATAATTGTTGGTCTCCTATGGAACAGGTGAGCGATTTAGTGTCAGCATTGCTCTCTTGTATTTAAATGTTTTAGCATGAATACAATTCCTGAATACATATTGGTAACTGACGTTGATCTGAGGTGGCGTTTATTTCCGAACGAGTGTTACTTATTTCAGAAACGCGAACTATTCGCGTATGATGCCAAACTATTCGGCATCCAAGTGCAGTTAATTATTATTTGCAAACAACCTAGGTCGTGTTTATTTTATATGCTATTACGCAATTGTTTCGAGTTCACAACTGTATTGTTTAAAAAAATCCCCACTCCTTTTGTCACTTTAAAATAGACCTAGTATTATTTTACAGTGAAAATATGCCATAGGAAATGTCATATTAATCACCTTATTCACAAAACAAACAGTTGGTTTTGTTAATTGTCTATTTTTAATTGTCTAAAAACACCCTAATAAGAAGATATTAATGACTTAATTATAAAATACGTAGGCGAAACTGACACAGCGTTATTTTATAAAATATGTTTGCCTACATTAAGTCTGGGTGAACTGTTTTAATAAAGCATATCGGCATTATCATCACATCAGGTGATTTATTAAACATTATATTCTAAATGTTACTTTTTGAACTACGCGACGACCGACTGTGTTGTTGTTATTATCATTTAGTACACCGTTTACAACACACAACGATTACAAATTAAACTGTGTCACTGCAGTAGCGACACATTCAAATACGGAGCGATGTGTATACATGTATGATAGAAGTCCGTTTCAGTTTACGAAATTCTTAGTGTAGCATTTGGAGCAACAAATCCTTAAAGCGGCTTAACCAATATTTATGTCCTTTCAAATCAATAAAATACATGTATAATTGTGATATTTAGTATAAATTGTACTTTTCTGGGTCATGTCTGGTGCAAAAACTGTCGTTTATAGTCAAACAACGTGTACACTGTATTTATCACCGATATTTGAATTAGACCAGACCCGTGGACTAATGTTATGATTAGTAGTTATATCCGTAAACGTTCACAGGCAGGAGTAACCGACATTGGTTAGTCCCCCTACCACATCTGACTTCTTTTTTTTTTTTTTTTTTTTTTTTTTTTTTTAAAAATCTTTTTCAGTTTTTTTTGTTATAGATCTGTATGATGGATTGAACATAGATTTTAATTTTTTTTTTTCAGATTGGGTAAGGGACCTACCAAGGTCCGTTACTCCTGCCTGTGTAAATGTTCGGAAATTTCCGGGCATCGTCAAATAAAATCCGAGTGAGCGGTAAAGTTTCAACTTAGATTTATACCGCCGATATAGATAAGTTTTAAGTTTAAGTTTTATTTTTCATATTTCCAGAAGGTCTTAGACCCATGAGGGTATATTTTACATATACATGACGGCAAGCATAAATATGTACATTAAAAATTAATGGATAACACATATGTTAAGTAATTTACGATTGTTTCAAATGTAATACATAACATTATATAAGGCTTTATACATACATATATAACCATATACGCACATATATAACAATTGAAGTTGATATGTATGTGTGTTTTTAAATCGTTTAACCTTGCAGAAAGGTGTTCAGTTTGAATATGCAAAAGCAGACGATAGACACACATGTATACAAATAAACACATATAATCACTGAAAAGTATATATATAATTACCGATTCGTTTAACTTTGTACGAAAATGAAAACAAGGTTTATAATGGAGAAAATTATATATTTTAGTTTAATATATATTAAATATTTTAATAAATTGATATACTAGTAATCCTACTTAGCATAGTGGTTATATCTGCTGATTGTCGCTCGGCCGACCGTAGTTCGAATCCCGTAAAACTTATTATAGTTTCTTGTTCATTTCCCCAGCGCCACTGTTTTCCTATAAAACACATAAGTTCCGACAAAATGAAAATAAATTATCTATATATTATGCAATTTATATATGTCTCCGTGTTTATAGTGACGGATGACGGAACTGGTCGAGTATATACGATTGAATCGGAAATTTTACGATAATTTCCGTCAGCGGAGCAGCTTATTTGCATATTATAATTACTGATCAGTAAACACGATTTATTTACGTTGGAGATAAGTACTGGCTGTTATAAATACATCGAAGGCTATGCCGCTTTAAAAATAACGTCGGTTCATCATTATAAACTATTGTGGCGAAGAGACAGACACTGTGCATGAACAGGTTTCAAAGAGATATGGCCCCCATGTGAAAACAACCATGTAAAGTTTTATTATTATGTAAATATATCCAAAGGTTGACGATCTACAAGGCGGTTGAACTCGTGACAACCGACTGATTACTCCTGTTTCATTGTCATTTTGCCCGTGAGGTTTTAGTGATCTTTAGTCAACTAACATCAAACCACATGTTACATTAGTAGTGATGTATCTACGTAAAGGGCACACTTGTTCTTTATTTAATAAAAATACACATCGTCAATTTCGGGGTGGGTGTAGGGGGTGCAGGAAGTGGGGTAGGTAGTTACATGACTACTTATATAGAATTCCCCAGTTTTAACAAATACATAAATGCCCCACTGTACCAAAATAAAGTACATTAAAGAATGCCACGAGATAATAGGTTTAAAACTGAATGTCAAGTACGTGTTAACAAGTGAGTGCTAATTTCTACATACGCCATCTGACGTACGTGATCACTTGTTTTAAGAATATTATATAAGTGGATTTTAACGTAATTTACTATATATTACTTATATTTAATATGAGTGTAGGCAAGGAATTATATAGAGAGTCCTTGGTTTAGGCCATAATGTACTACAATGTATAATAATCTTGGCCGAGTTATTAAGTCAAAACTCTGTTAGGTGAAATAGTGCCTGTTCGATGTCCTCAGTTTTCATATAAAGGACAATGGCTTATAGACATAGACGAACATTTGCCAGCAAATTATTACCTTCAATATATTAATTCTCATTAGAACATTCGTCTTAAACAAGCGTTAAGTACTGGGCCCTGGTCAAGATGCGTGATATACATTAGAAGTACATGTCCCTTGTGTCAGTGATATCTATTTCAAAGATGAATGTGACGCATCATTTCCTTTAAGGTTTACATGTATAAACAAATATATAATGTAGTTGTACGCCCCGAACACCAGCAATGGACATCAGAAATGATTTCGAAGGATCCGGGACTAGAGTCGACTTTCTCCGGGAACCATCTGTAGGGCTCACTGCATTGGATATTCTGTTTCCCACCGAAATCATAACATACATGACCTTATGCTGTTTACCAAATTAATCGAAATCAAGACCTGTTTAACATATACAGATGAACTCAGTGTTCCACATAGTGAATGTTTTGAATATAGCTGTAATAGATTTCAATTCACGCGGTTATAGTACTGAAACATTACCGCAGACATTTGCATGAAAATTTGATTGTAATAATTATACTGTTCAACGTCAACAATTGTTTACATCTCTACAAAATAATGATAGATTCACTCTAGAGGTGATGCTTTGTGGAAGTGCCAACTTATCTCATGAGTAAAATGTGCGTATCTTCAGATCGGTTCCGGGGGTTTATTGCAGCGTCTAATCGCTTTTAGTCTGTCAACTTAAGTGTTTACAAGTTTTGAACTATCTTGGTACTTTACTCACATTTACTCCACCCCAATACTTTTTTCCGACTCCGAAATCGAGTACTGTATTTGCGCTATTTCGCTATTTGCATAACAAATCTCTCTCTCTCTCTCTCTCTCTCTCTCTCTCTCTCTCAAATAAAAAATAAGTTACTGGTATTATACATGCTTGGATAGTATGTAGAGAGATTTTTTTATATCTTTAATGCTAAATATGAGAAAAGCTCAGAAATTCTTTTTTTTTAAATATCAATAACACCATTCTTTATAACTTACCGCGGCGTGGTCTAGTGGTAGAGCGCCCGCCTCGCATGTGGAAGGTCGTGTGTTCGATCCCCAGCCGGGTCATACCAAAGACTTTAAAAATGGTACTAGAAGCTTCCTCGCTTGACGCTCAGCATTTAGAGGAGAGTTCTAGGTCTGGTCGGCCCGGTGTCAGTATAATGTGACTGGGTGGGGTATCATACCATGTGTCTGCGGCATGATTCTCCAGTGTGACAGCGCTCAGAATACTGTCTCAAGAAGACACCGTCGCGATATGACTGAAAAATTGTTGAAAGCGACGCTAAACACCATACAACAACAACAACAACAACAACAACAACAACAACAACAACAACAACAACAACAACAACAACAACATCTTTATAACTTCAAATCGACATTTAAGATCAACAAATGAAGTTTCAAAAACATAAAGTGAAATGTATATTTATTTAGTTTAAACATATTTTATTTCATAATTTTTACATGAAATGGGGTTGGGCCACAAGTTCTGCCAACATTAGATTCGGCCCTTCCCCTACAGATTACATTATCGTTTTTAACAATGGCATAAAATACATTACAAAACCAAAACAATTGACAAATATTATGGAAAAACGAAAAAAACAAAAACAATATTTAGGTGATTTTTTTTAAGAGAGGAAGAGAGAAAAGAAGAAGAAAGAGATAGAGCGAGTTAGTTGCTGCATAACAAAGTTTATATAGAGTTATTTTGATAGTTCACTTCTCATCTGTTTGGCACCTCCCACTAACAGCCTGCGGCTCGTGATAAGTAATTTCAACAGAAACAGCAGTCAACTGGCATTGACAGGTTCTACTATTTTGCAAACTTAATAAAAACAAATATGTAGAACTTAATCATTATAATCGTTAAATCTTTTTGTTGTTTTAATAAAATTATGTACTGATTCAACAATTTTCTTATTTGCGTTTAAAGATAAACTCTTATCGCCAAATAATAGTTTTTTAACGTTAAGAGGGTGAAACAATCTAGTTGTTTGAAAGAGTGTTAGTCTTTGATTTCTATAAATGGAACATTTAAAGAAAAAATGTTCTGCGTCCTCAATTGTATCGCTGCATTTACAGAATGGGCTGAATTTTAGATTGTTTATATATAGGTCATTATTTAAATTACTGCAGTTATTTCTTAACCTAGCATGTAAAACTGACAAATGCCGCTTGCCATGAGAAAAATGTAAAGGTATATTACTGTTTTTGTGATTTTTGTTGATTTGTTTTTTAAAAACCATAAGTGAAGGCGAGGTTCGAATTTCATTATCTAAAGAATTCCACAAAGAAATGGATGAAGGTATACATGATTTTTTCATCAAATTTGTTCTACAGTGTGGGATAGTAAAATTGTTTCTATTTCTAAGTGGGTATTGTGTTGTCTCGCCAACATATGATGGAATTAAATCATTAATATAGGAAGGGACATTATTATTACGAACTTTAAACATAAAATAATTCTTTCGGAGTTCACATCTCCATTTAAGTTTCTCCCATCCGCATTCCTGGTATAACTTTTCTAATGATGCAGATCGTGTGAGACCAGTTATAATTCGCGCTGCCTCATTCTGAATTTTTTCTATGGAGTCTGAGAGGTGCACAGTGCGACCATCCCAAACTTCAGATGAATACTCTAAAATAGGATGCACATAGGAAAAATACATTTGATTAAGAGCATTTCTACCAACTTTAAATTTTAGTTTTCTCATGACTCCTATTGCCTTTGAGGCTGAAGAAAGAATGTTTTCAATATGTGTTTTCCACTTTCCATCATTAATAAAAGTTTCACGTAAGTGTTTATGCGATTGAACAAATTCAAGAGGAATGCCATTAAAAAACAATTTAGGAAGTGAGTCACAATTCCTTAAGGTAAAAAACACAGCTTTTGTCTTGTTCGGATTAAAATTAACCAGCCACTGGTTGGCCCAACACGATATATGTTATAAATCATGATTGATAATACCTTCAATATCTTCAGCTGAAGAAGCAGAGTAGTATAATGAGCTATCATCTGCATAGAGTCTGGTCAAACTAAGGAGATTTTCAGCTATATCATTGACATAAATAAGGAACAATAACGGACCAAGGACAGAGCCTTGAGGTACACCTGCAGTTAGTTTTTCAAATTTAGATTCTGATGATTGGATGACGACACGTTGAGATCTGTTATTCAAGTAATGAGAAATCCACTTAAGAAGATTTCCACTTATACCGTTTTCTTAAAGTTTAAAAAGTAGTCCTCTATGCCACACTCGGTCAAAAGCTTTAGATATATCACAGAATACCATGCATGCAAATTGTTTATTATCAAATGTTTGACAAATATGATGGTAAATGTCAATGAGTTGGTATGTTGTTGAATGTTTAGGTAAAAAGCCTGATTGATATTTATACATTAAATTATTATCATACAGGAAATTATGCATATTTTTAAAAATGATTCTCTCAAAAAGCTTGCCACAACAACTTAACAAAGACACAGGTCTATAATTTGAAACATCTGACTTGTCACCTTTTTTATATAACGGTGTGACATTGGCAATTTTCCATACTTTGGGGTATGTACATTCACTAAGAGAACGATTAAAAAGAATAGCCAGTGGTTTCGATATTGAGTGTGCAACTCCTTTTAACATTTTATGACTTATCAAATCTTTGTTTACGTTCAGTATGATGATGACATCAGTTATTTCTTTTTCTGATATAATAATACTTGAAAGTGAATTTTCAGTTTTACAAGTAAAATTAGGCAGAGAAGCATTTTCATCATCTACCGTGGATGTAGAAACAAAGTATCTATTTAAGTAGTTTGCTTTCTCTTCGTTAGATATAATATAATATCGTTTATTCAGAAATTCCAATAGGCCATAAGACCCATGAGGATACAACATACAATGCATATTTACAATTGATACAACAAATGGTGCAGTAATTGCATGTGAAATGTGTACAACTAAATACAACGCACAGACGTACTCACACACACTCACACACACACACACACACACACACACACACACACACACACACACTCACACACGCGCGCGCACATATTTGCACATGAACAGGCACGCACATAAACACACTTATTATGTTCTTGTTTTCTTCATTTCAGTGTCATAACACTGTTTCGTAATTTTCGTATTATTTGTGCGGAGAAGGTGACATATTTCAATCATAATTTAGTATTGCTAATGACAATATTCCAAACATATAAACTGTTAATACAATATTTGAATTTAGATGCAATTGTATTCAAAAATGTTTTCTATGTTATTGTTTTTATATTTCATATAAGTTATGTAAACTTGTAACATAGCAGTGTAAGTTGGGTTAACTGAATATTTCATTTTTCTTTATTTCAAAAGCTTTAAACACGAAAACACTAAGACATCTAATAGTTTTTTCGTTTTGACTTTGCATAAGTGCTAAAAATTTAAACATACTTGGCCTTTTCCAATAATATTTCTTTATATATGTGTTTCTTATTTGATTATACAATCTGCATTCAATTACAAAATGATATTCGTCTTCTAATGTATCACATGTGGTACATTTACGTTCATTTAAAGGTATACTATGAGGTTTGTGCCATCTTCCAGCCTCTATTTGTAAATTGTGAGATGAGAGTCTTAACCTAGATAACGCAATTCTGTATTTTTCTATATTAACCATATACAAGTAAGATTTTAAAGCAAAATTATCAAAAATTAAAGTGTAGGTATTCGCTCTACTTGAGATTCGAAGACGAGAATGTAAATTTTGAATGAAATTATCTTGTAATCTTTGTTTTACATTATACAAAAACAAAGTGTTATCTCCAACACCTTGGAATAACCAAGCGTCATAAAAACCAAGAGTAGATAATAATTGTTTTAATAACGTTACCCAGTTCTTTTTATTTGGATGCAGATCAGCATCACTTCTCATCATGTTATATACGAGTTTTACAAATTTATTTTCGCCAGAGCAAATTATTTTTAACCAATATTTGACAATGTTATAATGCCTTTGTGTGACAAGATTTGTTCTTCCTAATTCTCCATAAATGAAATCATTTTGTGTACTCCTTTTTACATTTAGCACTTTTTTACAAAACATTGTATGTACTCTTTCGATATTTAAAGCCGTAGTAAAACCCCAAACTTCAGATCCATAGTTAAGTATCGGGCTTACAAGTTTATCAAATAAATCAAGTTTGTGTTTGACCGAAATATTTGTGAATCTATATATATATTTATTTAATTTAAAAATAGCTTTCAACGCTTGGCCTGCCAAAGTAATTTGTGTTTCATTGAATGACCCCCCTTGAGTGAATACAATCCCAAGATAACAAAACGATTTAACTATTTCAATTTCATTTCCTTCGTACAAAAATGTTAAATTCCTAGGTAGTAACCCTGCTTTCCTAAAAACCATTATTTTTGTTTTTGTAGTATTTACTTTTAATTTCCAACGTTTGCAGTAATTAGCTAAAATATCTAAACCTTTTTGTAATCCATTTGGCGTTTCAGAAAATATCACTATGTCGTCCGCATACAATAAAATAAACATTTTCATAGTGCTAATATCAATTCCTTCAAAGCCATTCTTTACAAAATCTTCTTCTAAATCATTTAAGAACATTGAAAATAAAAACGGCGATAAACACTCCCCTTGACGAACACCTAATGCACATGTAAATTCATCACTTAAACAGTTATTATATTTTATCCTTGATTTTATTGAGTTATACATTGATCTGATAATGTCAAGTATTTTGCCCCTAACACCTAACTTGATAAGCTTAAACCATAGATTTTCTCGCACGATGTAGTCAAATGCTTTCGTGAAGTCAACAAACCCGCAATACAATTGTTTACCAGTGTTAATCATATGAGTTATAACTCCGTGAAGTACAAAAATATTGTCAACCGTACTCATGTGTTTACGAAAGCCAGCCTGAGCCTCAATGTATACATTATAAGCTTCAGCCCAGTCATTTAATCTGTTATTTAGCACACGTGTGAATAGCTTACCTAACGAACTCAGTAAAGTAATGCCACGATAGTTTCCAGGATCGTTAAGATTACCTTTCTTATGTAACGGAATGATATAACCCTCAGACCACGTGTCAGGGATATATAGAATGATTTATCACCATACATGGTATTTTCAATAAGCGGTGGAATATTAGTCGAGGAACGATTGTTTTTTTAACAAAATGTCTTATAATTTTCCAAAAGCCACGCCTGTCATTGCATTGCAGATTTGTAATATGCATTTCCAGATTATTAAAAAAGTTTTCTTTTGCATGTTTTTTTAAATTGTTAACTTTATTTCTAGCATTTTTATATTTATTCCAATCATTTAGTTTTTTTCGTCTGATTGCTATATTTTTAAGGCGATCTCTAATTCTTGAAAATTTTCTAAGCTCAGAATCGAACCAGGGTTTATCGTCTGGACGAACAATAATAACTTTAGAGGGAATACATAATTTAATCATAGCCAAAAATATTTCAGTGAAATTACTGCATGCCTCGTCAAGTGTTAAATTGTTTAAATAAGTCCAGTCATGTGAAATAATTTTTTCATTTAGTAACTGAAAATTGGCTTTGTTATATAACCATACTGTTCTTTCATAACTGGCATGTATCTGATAAGGAAAAGGCAAAACGATGTATTAGCATTATGGTCACTTACAGTAGACGGAATTTTAATTATGCCTGAATCTGAATAAGGCATATCTTGTGGAATAATTATGGGGTCAAGAATGGCATTTGTTCTTGTGGGCTCGTGTATAGTATTGTGCATGGAGTTAATTAAAAGTACATTTTTTAAGTTATTAAAATTTTGATTCAGCAAATCTTCATTTAAATCTCCTAACAGAACTACGTTTTTTGAGACATACGCTTGTTCTATATTTTTGTTAAAATTATCAAAAAACGCTTTGTCAGCTGTTTTAGGGCTGTAGAATAACCCTAGTAAAAAAATTTCCGAATTTGTTTTGATGTGGACCCAAATTGATTCTTCACAAAATATTTCCAAATCCATTCGCCTTGAATGGATTATGTTTTTCGAGAAATAAGCTAAGAGACCCTCCATGATTTGTACGATCCTTTCTGTATGATATATCGACATTGTTACTGAAGTGTAAAAGATTGTCTGGAAAGTTTTGGTCTAGATGTGTTTCAGTAAAACATAAAATATCGAAGTCAGAAAAAGTATCTGCAATAAAGTTTAACTGATTCCTGATGCTCCTCATGTTACAGTGCATTATAGACAGGGTATGTTGTTCATTTGTAGGGCCTGGATTAGTCTCAATATCACCTGCTTGCAATAGTATACAAAACAAGATAATTTTAAATTCAATGTTTTCAATACAATCTTTGAGTATAAGTGGGAAAAATAATATTACTTTTGTCAACCATTTTAAAAATAAGCTAACATAATATATACAAGATCCAGATATCTTGAGTTTAAAACTGCCATGCACCAGCATGCTGCAACCATTGAATAATCCTATAGCTGATCTCCAAGCACAAATGTCATTACCCATTGGGTAAAAGAAAAATATTCTTAAAAAAGTTGGAGACCACCATATCACCTATCCCTACCACAAGCTGAAACCCGGAAGTGCCCACATATGAGAAGGAAATGAAAGAAGAAAGAAAAAGGAATAAATGTAAAAAAATAGAAAAAACTAAGCATATTTTAAAGAGTAAACTGTGTAAATAATACAGGTTTTTCAATGACTGATAAGATATAGACTCATAAGACAAAGTTTATGATTGAATGCAATACATTTAAAGCAGACACAAACAACAACAACAAAAAATCAAACAAAAAAGCTATAAAATAATACTGTATGATTTGACGTAATTATATACATATGTGCGTATATTTTAAATAGAGTCCTGTGCTTATTGTATGTTATGACTAAAGCAGATATAAATATATATATTCACACATTGTCTATGTGTACTCACCTTAAACAGGTGAGCGCTTTACTTACGGTCCATTTTTTTACCCAAAAACAACAAAGTTTGAAATAACAATAGCCAAGTAGGAAAGATAGAACAATTTGTAACATGCCAATACAGGTTGTATTGAACGTATCTAAATTTCACGGAAATAATATACAAACGCATTAAAGCATATTTACAACTATAATAAAAAAACAACAACAAAAGAAACAACAAAAAAAAATCATATGAAGACATATGTGTGCCAGCCTTAAATAAGTCAGTGCTATATATTTCATGTCTTTTCTTAACACACCATTAACAAACAGGCAAAATTTTATAGATGTACCGATATCTAAATAATCGTTAATCACACCAATTATGGAGAGAAAAACTGAAATCCTTTATAGAACATTCAAGAGTTTGCATGTTAAGACATGGGCCAACTATAGAAAAGAAAAAAAAGGTATAATTACACATTTTTTCTGTTTAGCTATATGGTTAACTCTTGTACACAAATCACAACATAAGTGGTTTAACGAAAATATACTGATGTCACTGACAAGAGAAAAACAAAAACAACAGCCTTGTAGCATAGCTTTCTGTTCTTTCGTTTAGGCTCATATGCACAATATGTACACGCGCACATATATAGGTACAAACGTACACATACCTATGTACACACGCACATACATACATACATACACACACATTTACATGCATACGCACATACATACGCACACACGCACATACATATGTACACATGCACATACATACGCACACATGCACATACATACGTACACATGCACACACATACGTACACCTGCACATACATACGTACACATGCACTTACATACGTACGTACACATGCACATACATATGCACACAAGCACATACATACGCACACATGCACATACATACGAACACATGCACATACATACGGACACATGCACACACATACGCACACAAGTACACACATACGTACACATGCACATACATACGTACACAAGCCCATACATACGTACACATGCACATACATAAGTACACATGTGCATACATACGTACACAAGTACTCACGCACATACATACGCTCATACGTACGCACATCCACACTCCCATACGCTCACACACACCCACGTAAGTACGCACGCACGCTCGCTCGCTCGCATATATACATATCCACTCGATAATAATGGTGTGCGTACATTATTGACACATAATAAACCGGTAAATATAAATATATATAAAAAGAAAAAGAAATTATATTTAGCTCTATTCTTTGTAACCAACACATCTAAATTAACATGCCGAACCTGACTGGCAAACAGGTTTGTTCTGGTTCTTTTACACCGACGAGTTCTATATTTAGTTAGGGTGCGTGTACATTCCAGCACGTGGTGAATTGTGCTAACAATTATAAGTATTTGTTAATTTACATGGACATGAGCAACTTTTATGCCTACACACCCACTCACACACAAAAACACACAAGTTACCATTCAATAACAAGCGCTGTCGTTAGTCAATTAATACAATTATCACTAAAGACATACATTTTCATTTTATGATTATTACAATAAAGTCTACTATTTCGTGACATATAATGAAAATGCAGGGCTACATGTTGACCTTACAGATATATTGAGATTAATTAAACTGAAATGAGTTGAATTGCAAACAAGGCATTACAGTGAAAATAAGCGATAATATGACAGTATGTTTTGTAAACAGGATTTGAGTTGAACAGTGTTTCTTTTTGTGTTCAGTTGAAATTCAGATCAATATTTATGATTATTTTCAAATTTACAATATTTACCAAAAACATACAAATATGCTGTGCGCTTTATATGTAACATTACTCTCATATAATAAAGAATACACATACACAACGACAAAAAAACAAAACAAATCAAACACTATAGATATATTTAACAATAGGTGAATAGGATAAATAGAGCAGATTTGTTATATTTACTTGTTCTATTTAAATTATCTAGATTCGCACATAAGAAAAACGTATAGTCGAAATATCGCTATGTAGGTACACATTTCATAAACCGTACAAACCAACTGCTAGTACCCCAGTATTTAATTGTGAAAACGAGCAATGGTTACAGTTTTTAGAATCTTTTTCTGAATGTTTCACTAACACTGTGATCGGAATGATTCACTAACACTGTGATCGTTGTTATGTTGCTTCGAAATATCCTCGATAACGTATGTTGTGGAGGGATGGTTCCTGTTCGTGTATGTTATTTTGTATAAACATCGGTTATTAAATTAAAGCATTGAAACCAGCAAGAGGATCGATATTCGTATCGACGCTATAAATAGCTTAGGGGAAAACACATGTAAACAAAATTTAACACCAACTACTATACATGTTTTGATTGGTGATGAGCTGTAGGTAAATAACCGTAACACGCGCGTACTTGTAAGTAAAAGTTAATTAGACAGTTCACACATACAAAAACAACATCTGCACATTTATGAGATTACTGTTGGTACATCGCCTGGTTTTCGGATGATAACTGGAGAACTGGTGGAGGTTTTCTTAACGAAGATTCTGCCGTTGTTTGTCCAAAAATTTGCGATTGTGCCATTTTTCTTCATAGGTATAAGATCTCTGATGATCGAGTGGTTTAACTTGGTTAAGTCCTCCGATATGAAGACTTTATCAGCGTTATGTTTCAGATTCTTTTTAGCATAGAAAACCTTGGATTTGCTATTGTAGTCCTTGAACTTAATCAAGATTTGCGGGTTGTCGCCTTTGGATGATGGGTGACATCTGTTTATGTTTCGTACCTGTATGTTGTCGGATTCTGATTTTAGTACAGATTTATTTATAAATGAGATGACAAAGTCTGTCAGTTCTGCCTCTGATGATGATTTAGGTACCTTCAGGTTCGAAATACGAAGAGAATTTCGTCTACCATACTGTTCCAGATCATTATGTGATAATTTGACAGAGTTCATATCTTCCCTGAGGGATTCAGTGGTTTTGTTTAGGTCAGCTATCTGTTTATCCTTTTTTGTGATGATATCTGCTTGTGTAGTGAGTAGTTCACATTGCTTTTCAACCTTTTCCTGAAGCTGTTTGTTAGATTCTGTTAACAAAAGCATGGATGCTGTGATATTTGCTATAGCACACTCAACCACTGGGTTAATGAAGGCTGCCAGGACTGGAGCTGCTTCTTTTTGAAAAGTTCCATCTTTGAAAGTTTTTATAAGCATATCTGAGAAGGAAGCAGTTTTCTTTGGAAATAAAAATGTAGCCATAGTTTGCCGTTTATTATCAGTTTTGAATTTGGGAGACCCTTTCCGCTTGATAGATGGACTTGGTTTGGAACTTTCTGCGTCAGCATAATCCGAATTATCACTATCAGCCATTTTATATTTGATAGTGTAAAGTTAATAAGTAGATAATGTGCTTCTCAGGTAATAAATAATATGTACTCACTGGTCAATACACTACACACAATACACTGTCCTTCTTTGTCTGATAAACTGACCAGGTAAGTTTTACATAACAGTTTACACAACAAGCCGCCTTTGTCCAATTAACACAAGTAGAAATTCTTCATAAACGCACTTTTTTGAACTTTTTATAAACATTTTTATACACTGTAAATAAACACCGTATTAATGTATCCCATTTCAATGTTCATGAGTCGTCAAGTTTTTAAAAAACATAGTTTGTCATAGAAATAACCCGAGAGCGCTTTTTCACACGTCTTTCTCGTTTCGCGCCATTTGCCTACCTATATTTATTTGTATGAATTGTATATAATGTCTATTAACGAATGCACGTAATAGTGTTTATGCTTTTTTCGGATCTGCTTTTTCTTGGAGAACATATTGATGATTAAAATACATAATGAATAGACATAAAATAATATTAATAGATCTATTACCAATTAATAAATGTATTTTTTATGTAGAAAGCAGTAGCGTATCTATCTAATACACCCAAAGGTCCGTTCCTGCACATACTTTTCAGAGGCAATATTTTTTGTAACAATTGTCCATTTTACTGATGTATAAATATAAGTTCAAAATTTGTTTAATTATGTCTCAAACATACGTCAAAATGCACCAGAACCATTCTACACACAAACAATTTTCCGGGGGTGCATGTCCCCGGTACCCCCTAGTTAGAGCCTGCACATAACTTTTAAGCCAGCTACGCCCAAGGAAGGCGTTTGTAAATTGTATACGTTAATTTCCCCATGGAATTCAACATTGCTGTCGTAACGTTAAAAGTCACCGAGATAAAGGCGGTAAAACTTGTCCATACTTGTCCACAAGAATTCATATATCAAAACTATCAAAAAAAAAATAATCAACTGAGATTTCGAATGTTTTGGAGATAAATCCAAAATACCATATTTATTTATTTCAACTGCAGTATTAAAATGTAAACTGAAGCCTACTTTGGCTTAATGGAGTGTTTGAATTCTTATTCGTCATAGTATTAAGCAGAGAAAGATAAAAGATTGTATCGTCCCATTGGAGCAAAAAGGTACCAAGTGTCTTCTTATTTCATATACAGTTGGTACCTTATTGCACTAGTGGGACGATATTTTCATACAATCAGATTCAACACCAATCTACATAGCTAGTGGCGTTTGTAACATATACGGGTTTTATGTATTGCATATGCTTTGCATTATCTCTACATAAATAATTCGGTAAGAATTCTAACAATAGCTAAATGCACTTAGATTCCCATCGCGAAATGACCCTGAACTACTTACCAAAATAATGATCGTGACGTAACAGAACTGGTTTTGTCTCGTTTTTCAGGCTTAAAACTGGCCCATTCGAAAATATCACGTCTTAAAATTAGATCGCATTGATATAACGAGTTATGTGTCTTTATAATGGATCAAATTGCCAAAGTATGGTTCCATAACCGGCGCATCAGTATTGGTTATAAGTTATTTACACGCTTAATTTACTAATCGTTTAACAAACAAAAAGTCAAATTTTCGGCAACTTAATACCTTATTGATCTTAAAACAACGTAGTATGTACTTAAAACGCCCCATTCCATATGACCGTATTGAGTGGCTAAATTGTGTGCAGTTAGGAAATAAAGAAAATAAGATGGCCATGTTTTTAAAAAAAATCCATCGCTTAAAGTTAAATATTTAAACAAAATTGAAAAATTAAATGAAAAAAAAATAGATACAAAAGTAGAGCAAAAGTTGTACAAATACTGGAATGCATATAAACCATTATCTTTATTGTAGTAAAAGCGTTAATTGTGTGTATGGGGGGGGGGGGGGGGGGGGGGGGGGGGGGGGCTGGGGGCACATTGGGACAATGGTTTCGGATAACCTATCCTGGATGCCAACAAAAGCCTGGCGTTCAGAAGAACTGTCCACATAAATCATAAATCCAAGGCCCAAACATACAAGACCCAGCGCTGGAATACACCTCCACAGTATGGGATCTATACACACAATTCTGTACAGCAACTAGATGTAGTCCAACGTACGTTGCTTGGGTAGCACGCTTCTTCAAGGGAGACTATCGCATAACTAGCAGCACCTCCCAGTCAGACCTTCTGCAGAACCGACTATATCCGCCACTGGAGCAAGCTACCGGAGCACCAAGCCACGGCGTCCATACTGGAGTCATTCAAGGGAGGTCTGGTACAGTATTTATACCCCACACTGTGCAAAGTTTTATTTCTTTTTAATCTATACTACTTGTTCGCGCCTCACATCATTCTTGTAATAACACATGTACGACAATGCCCCTGAGTGGACCCTTTACGTGACATTATTGGGAGAAGAATGTCACGTTTTGCCCGTAATTTCAAGCTTGTGAATTACTTGTCAGCGGCTTAGCTTCCTATAGGCCCTGTAGGCACGTGCCTACATTTTTTTTCTGAGAAATCGAATGAAAAAGCCACAAAAAAATGCAATTAAATCTGACTCTTATGCTTCTTCATTTTTTTCCTTTTTTGAAGTGAACAAACCTTAAATCATTACATTTATTTGGATATAAAACGGTGAATTGCAGATAAATATTAAGGACAACCAGGCTCAATATACGTCAAAATACACCTACGACAATCTAACCGATTTTCTTTTTAGAAGAGCATAACCCCGGACCCCTTACAACTGGCCTATACATCGTTTTCAGCCAAGCTACGCCCCTGCTTTCAATAGGGGGTTTTCTTTACGTAAGAAAAAAAATAATGTTATCACGGACAAAAAGATCCGCCATACAAATAAATCAAGATGTTATGGGGAAGAATTTAAACAAAATTTGTACTTCCTAAACCATTTAAATATTCGGAAAAAAGAGTCTTTTTCATTGTTCAGAATTGGTCGGCACATTACCTAGTAGTGAATAACCAACAAACAATTTAAAACACACTCACGTACACGCAAAATATTACCGACAAACAACAAACACACTTATCATGTTTTTTTGCATATTTGATACATTGCCCCACATGGCGCCACATATTATGATACCTGTTTTGTTGCCTTGGCATACAACCAGTTAATTATGCATTTTATTCAAATATCATCATAATATTATGATAATGTTGTTTACGCCATACGGTGCACGGTTATTGTTTGACAAACGTATGTTTTTGCTGATATGCACTCACTGACGCAAACTACATCGATAAATTCATCGGATCACGGCAGAAATTGTTTCAGATATGCTTTATAGATCTATATAGATCTTCTTCTATATACTATTATATATTGTCACGTGTGTGCGCGTGTACACTTATAAAACATTGTGTTTTTGAGCAGATGTAATTGGAGCACGGTGGTATAGGTTATATGCGATATACAGACATAACCGACACTATGGAGCGCGCGCGCGCACATACACACACACACACACACACACACACACACACACACGCGCGCGCGCGCGCACACACACACACACACACACACACACACACACATTTTGGCGTTTTCCAATTCTTTTAAAGCAACCAACATAATTTTTTTTTGTGATTTTGGAATCAAAATAAAGGGACTGATTGTCACTTTGGGTGATAAACATTTCTTTCTTATTTTAAAGAAAGGAAGAATTTTACTCCTACATCTATTTTTTGTGATCATGTTCTCGTTGTTAAACCCATTTTGGAAGTAAAAAATAAGAAAAACTTATTTACATGTCAATATGAAATGTTACGTCTAGTATTTGGTTAAACTAATACATAAATACATGCATATAATAATAATTGTCATTCAGTGGCGTAGCTGACCCTAAAATGATGTGCAAGTCCAACAGGTTCTAGCGAGGTCTGGGGGCAGGTCCAAGTAGAAAAAGACTTTCAGATTGCATTTCCTGCGTTCTGAGGGGTAATTTTAGGAGATATAATGATGCGTATGCAAAATATGTGCAAGCCCGGGCGTTATAGCGTAAAGGCAGCTACGCCACTGTCATTATAAGCTGGAATTTAACTGTTTAGGGCTATAAACAACAAAATCATTTCGGCAGAGTGTCAATTATTTTTCAATTTTGCAATAAAATGTAGCCTTTTTTGTTAATATTTTGGTATAGTGAATGAATAAATTTTGCTTAAAACCTCACAAATTTTTCTGTGATACCTATTCTAATGAAAAAAACAACACTTTACCGCGTAATTTGAGAAAAAAAGTTCTTAAAGTATACCATCGTTAAATAACTGCAGTTGAAAAAATAACGTTTTTACTCTTAATAAGCATATTGTATAAATATTAACATTTCTATTGTGTTTTGTATTCAAGTTAAAATGCTATAAACAATATTTTATACCAGTATGCATATTTTATATATTGACCTCAATATAAGAGACCGATTTCAGACGTATCCGTAAATGAATGTGCCGTCCGAAATAAAGTCATTTGTAGTTTACACTGGCAGGTCTCGACAAAGTTGCTTCCCTTCGTTTGTAGAACTGGAGCGCATGAAAAAACAAAGAAAGCGTTCTTTTAATGCTTGAACTTAAAATTGGTCATGGTTTTAAGCTATACGCTCCTCTTCACTACTCTTCGTTACTACAAACTGTATTTCGTTTAAAGACGATTGCTACAGTTTCATCATTTTTTTTTCTAACCAATAGATGTTGTTGAAACTTTCAGGGTTGTTAGATAATTACAAATGTTATACAAAAATGAAATAAAAACAGTATGTCACCATGCTTCTTTTTATTATTTTGACCCTTTAAGATGTACACTTCCTATGCTCGGAGAAGAAAATACCATGAAATATGAGAAATCCCAAAAAATGAAAATAATACATAGTCATAACATGAATTCTACACTAAATACATGTGAATACAAATAGTTTCCAGAAATAAACAACAAATTACAGACAAATAGTTTCTTCTTGTAAAAAAATAACATGTTGAGCAATTTTTTTTTCTCAAATTATCTCCCCTTTTTTTTAAATTGAAAAAAAAAAATTCTCACCAATAGAATTTGGTTAAAATTGCATGAATTATTGATCAAACATTGTTCTATAATATAACATCTTAAAAACAATAGCTCACCATGCTTATTTTTGAAAAAAATGAAATTGACCTTCTACATGGCAAAGCAATTATTTTCAGTTTTCTTAATTTTCATGTTTTGCTAATCAATAAATTATTACTTCTTTTGCTCTTATTATAAAAAAAATTCATTTCAGGTTTGTGATTTAATATGTAACTTGCAATAAAAATTTGTCCAAATTATCCGAAAATACATCAAACGGTGCAACCGGTGCGCACGTAAAATCATAACGTTGTGAAAAACGGAAACTACCGCAATCGCCTTTAAAGATCAACAAATAATCTATAACCTATACAAATAGATTCATGTTTGCACTGACAAAATAGTTTTATCGAATCAGTTAAAAGACGGTCCACAGATCGTTATTTTAATAAACTCATTTTGCACTTTACTTTGATCTAACAATTCGCCACGTGCATTCCTCGTTTAAGTCCACGGAAGAACGGACAAAAAAAAAACTCGCAACTAAACCATACATAATTATCGTCAGAAGAGTACCTTGAACGATTGTATTTAGAAAGGTTAGAAACAGGTGTCTATGATTATCGCATACGGTGAACTAGGTCTTGGTGATAGCAAGGAATTATATAGAGATATCATATACAAGACCTTGGTGATAACCGACATTTTAAAAGTGTTACAAAATGGTGGGACACTGGAAGAGCATGTGGAGCACATGCTTCTGTGAAGCCACAATTTTCAATCATTTATATATAAAACCAACAATCGCGATAGCAGATTGGCAGCTATAAGAGATTAAGATTGCAATGGGTATATCAGGCGAAAAACTCTTTATTATGTCTTAAAAATTAATAAAACAGATATAAACCACCTCATTACCATTAGCCTTATTATGTACAATCCGAATAGTTAAGTATGTCAAATCAACAAAAACATGACAAAATCGATATTCAAATTGAATGGTCAACTTGAAACGAAATTCTCATTCTAAAAATAGACAGCACTTAAATGCCGCTTAACAACCTTTGCATCGTAATTCGGACTGACTCTTTCTAAGATGAAACCATTATTAATTCGCGTAAACAAGGAATTATATATTGAAATTAAAATGAAATCACGTGACGTATATAATACGTCATAAAATATTTTAAGCAGGAAATATATTTCAGTCTAACTCAGTTTGGAAATCCCTTTTCAATATATAATTTTGGCAGACCTATGTTTAGATAGATATCCTTTTGGCAATACGGAGTCGATGAGTATATACGTCTCAAAATATGTTGCCATTTTAAGAAGGAAATCTGTTTTAGTCTAACTTGGGCGCGTAGCCCAAGTTGGGAAATCCCTTCTAAATATATATTTTTGGCATGTTTTAATATATATCTATTTGGCAATACGTGGACAGTGAGTATATATAGACATGATATGTTAAGGGAGGTGGGTGTTTTTAGCCAGTTTTAAAATATTTAAAAGTCCTGATTTAAGGCATAGTACCACCATTGAAAAAGTAAGTGCTTCCGTGGGGTAGTCGCATAATTGTGGATATAAATAATCCTTGTTTCTTCTTCTTCAAAATGCATTTTCCTTATTCTAATGCTCATTTTTTTATTTGAATGGCATTTATTGGTGTAATTTGAACATATTAAAAGCATTGTCATGTTTGAATTGTGAATTTAGAAAAAAAAAATGATACTTTGAAATTGGGGTATGAATACATGATTTCGGAAGTTTACTTTCACTCCATGAGTGACAAGCCTTCAAACTTTTATTATTTACTATAGAATAAAGAACAAAAATCAATTGTGGGCTTACACCTTACAGCAGTGACACATCCTGGGTGACACATCTATGTCAATAAGTCATTGCTTAAAGTATGAAGCAGAACTAATTAAGAATATGTAAACATCTGTTTGTTTTAGAATGTTTATACATTGTATAGTTGTTTTTTTTTTATTTTGGAAAGATATATTTACTGAAACGGTGTTACTTAGATCGCGAACGTGTAAATTTTCATATTTCTCTTTCAATATCTGCATGAGCTTACTAAGGGACTGATAAACCGCATACAACTGGAGTGTAATTATTGAGCGGTGTTCCGTCCCAATTTCTAGTCCAGATGTCATTTTATAAGAAAAAGAGTGGCTTTCATTAGGGACAGAGTTACAGAAAACTGATAAAGTTGGCAGCTATTTTTGCTGCGGCTATTACATGGTTATGGGTTCTCTGGTTATGGCAGATGCAGACAATATTTCAAGTTTTCTAGCTATATCAGTGACTTGTTTTCTCGTCCCAATAAATTTCAGAAATATAAAAAGGCTATACCGCCCACATTGCAGAAAAGGATCGAAACGTTTGAAAACACCATTCCGTATATTCATTGTTTAGTATAGATTGATATGCCCTTGATATAGAACAGTGTTATTAAGTCCTTGGTGTAGAGTTACTGCGATGTCGGGCAGTAATTCACGTACCAGCAAATAAATATATACAAAGCTGTAATAACATCACTGGTACCAGTTCTAAGATTTAAATTTATTATATTTTCTAGTTGATTATACCAAGGAATTTGAGATAGATAGCTTCTATAGTTCCTTCAGTAACTAACAACACTCTGCGGATATGTCACTGGTTTCTTCATTATACAAAATACAAAATACAATTAACATGTAGAATGGCAGGGGAGTAGCTTCCTATAGGCACTCTAGGCACCGTGCGCATGTGCCTACACTTTTTTTTCTGAGAAATCGAAAAAGTAAAAATGCCACACAAAAAAAAGCGCACTAAAAATAAATCGAACTCTTAAGAGTTAGGGGTGTAAACTATAAACATTGCAACCCCTATTGTATGAAAATTGTAGCCACTTGAAACCATGAGACGGAATGCTATTTCATTTTCCCCTTTATCTATCAAGCTATCTGTTAATGCTGCTGCACACCCTTACGGGTAATTTGAGCAGTTGCGCACCTGTGTCTGTTAGTAGAAAAAGTTAAAAGGTAAAAGTAGCAATAGTTGTGAAGACTAGGTGAAGAATATTAAAATTGAGTGTGAAGTAGGTAAAATCAGGTTAAAACAACATTTCAAGGCGAACAGTTTGTTGTGGTGGGGTGGTGCAGGCTGCGAGTTTAAACTTATCGAAGTCTCGCATCAATATAACATATTATTGTAGAAACACTGAACAATGGCCATAGGAAATAGGACTATTAATTGTGTAGTAGTCAGTTCCAATATGAATTTGTTTATAGATTACTGAATGACAGCATTTTGAGATTCTTTTATTATTTTTTGGATGTAGTTTGACATAGGAATTGCTACTAGATTGCGAACTATCTTGTAAAACAGACACAAGCGTACATCTGAACGACGTTGTTAAAGGCACCTCCAACCTAGCTCAGTTATACTGGAGTATCCACATTAATCATTTAATGACCATCGGGCTGCACGACGTTGGACCGTTTCAAATTTGTATATATTGTTTTGGTGTGTGGTGTCATACAGCGCTAGCACACTCCAGTTGAGGACATACATACGTTTTGTAGGTGCATGCTCTTATCTGTATTGGACTTCTCATGGTTTACCAGGTCAAAAGTCTTACTGAAGTACAGAAGAACTAGATATGTCTGCTTACCTTTGCTGACTTTGCTGGCGAGATCTTCCACCAACATGACAAGCTGCGTCTCACACG
The DNA here is from genome assembly GCA_029582155.1 of Panopea generosa. Taxonomy (NCBI): domain Eukaryota; kingdom Metazoa; phylum Mollusca; class Bivalvia; order Adapedonta; family Hiatellidae; genus Panopea; species Panopea generosa. The sequence continues at coordinate 56,688,119 of CM055895.1, forward strand.
ACCTTCGTTATAACATGTTCCATTACCTTACACACTATACAAGTCAAGGATATTGGACGGTAGGGACTTATCACCTTTCTTGTATAGCGGTGTCACTTTGGCAGAAGTCCAGTCCTTATGTACTTGTCCTGTTTTAAAAGATTGTGTGAAAATTACATGTAAGACTAGTGCTATCTGTTCTCGTAGTTCTTGTAGAGCAAATGGTTTTATCTTGTCAGGTCCACCAGCTTTGTTTGGGCACAGGTCCTTTGACAGTTCAAGAATACCTGGGGTTGAGATGTAAATATCTAGCATGATAAGGGGGGTGTTGGTATCACCGCTAGTGGGGAAAAGAGGGGCGCGATCTTAGATATTTATCTGATATAGTTGTTTAAGGTTTAGAGGGGATATAGGGGTGAAAACAGAGCGGAACTGGTTGTTTAGTATATTTACATTTTCTGTTGTTTCTGTTACCAACTTACCATTTGACTGTAGGAGGAAATACCTTAGTTATCTTGTCTTTCAATAATGTTTTAGGTATGAGAACATTTTTTTGGTATTTCTCTTTCCATCCTCATTATCACCGTCTACCCCAATAATGTCTTCAAGGTAGGCTTCGTGTGCTTTTTTTTATTTGATGGCGTACTACGTGCCTTTCCTTGGTGTATTTTTGTCTGTCAGTATGTAGACCTGTTTTATTTTGATGGCAGTAGAGTTTGTTTCTCTTTCTTATAGAGCGCCTGATATTCTGTGATATCCCAGGAAGTGATGACCTACCCTTCGTGGTTTTGAATTGAACACACGCTGACATGTGTTTCTCCAGATTTGAGGTAAATTCATTCCATAGATATTGGCCTTATTAAAGTGAATACACCTTAAATCATTACATTTATTATCAATCTATTTGGTAATAAAACAGTGAATTCAATGTTTATATTTAGAATAGCCAGACCACTAAAAAACATAAGAAATATACGCCAAAACGCACCTACGACAGTCTCCTCTTTCTGAAAAAAAAAACCGCTGCAGCATGCACCCCGGACCTGCCTACAACTGTGCCTCACACCGTTTTCAGCCAAGCTACGCCCCTGCATAGGCTGTGAACTATGTGTTAATGTATTTTCTCCTCCACGTGTAATTGGCATATTGTAAGAGTAAAAAACAATATCATCTGTTTGAATGTTTCAATGCGGCCGATTGAACCGGACCCAGACACCGCCTGTGATTTCGTACATCACCCGGTATTTAGCCTGTGTTTACAAAACACACATTTTTAGTTCAATTCTCATAAAATCGACTTTTAATCGTTTATAAACATGTTTTACGATATATCTGGGAGTTTTATAAATTTTAGTTGTATTTTAAAGATTTTATAACAATAAAACGAATTTTGACCCAAAAACGGCTCTGCGGAAAGGGCTTTTCTACACGGAAAGGGCCTACAAAACACACATTTTTGGTGCAAATCATATAAAATCGACTTTTAATCGTGTATAAACATGTTTTACGATATATCTGGGAGTTTCATAAATTTAAGTTGTATTTTAAAGATTTTATAACTATAAAACGAATAATAATGACTCAAAACGGCTCTGCGGAAAGGGCTTTTCTAAACGGAAAGGGCCTACAAAACACACATTTTTAGTTCAATACTCATAAAATCGACTTTTAATCGTTTATAAACATGTTTTACGATATATCTGGGAGTTTTATAAATTTTAGTTGTATTTTAAAGATTTTATAACAATAAAACGAATTTTGACCCAAAAACGGCTCTGCGGAAAGGGCTTTTCTACACGGAAAGGGCCTACAAAACACACATTTTTGGTGCAAATCATATAAAATCGACTTTTAATCGTGTATAAACATGTTTTACGATATATCTGGGAGTTTCATAAATTTAAGTTGTATTTTAAAGATTTTATAACAATAAAACGAATAATAATGACTCAAAACGGCTCTGCGGAAAGGGCTTTTCTACACGGAAAGGGCCTGCAAAACACACATTTTTGGTGCAAATCATATAAAATCGACTTTTAATCTTTTATAAACATGTTTTACGATATATCTGGGAGTTTCATAAATTTAAGTTGTATTTTAAAGATTTTATAACAATAAAACGAATTTTGACCCAAAAACGGCTCTGCGGAAAGGGGTTTTCTACACGGAAAGGGCCTACAAAACACACATTTTTGGTGCAAATCATATAAAATCGACTTTTAATCGTGTATAAACATGTTTTACGATATATCTGGGAGTTTCATAAATTTAAGTTGTATTTTAAAGATTTTATAACTATAAAACGAATAATAATGACTCAAAACGGCTCTGCGGAAAGGGCTTTTCTACACGGAAAGGGCCTACAAAACACACATTTTTGGTGCAAATCATATAAAATCGACTTTTAATCGTGTATAAACATGTTTTACGATATATCTGGGAGTTTTATAAATTTTAGTTGTATTCTAAAGATTTTATAACAATAAAACGAAGTATGACCCAAAAAACGGCTCTGCGGAAAGGGCTTTTCTACACGGAAAGGGCCTACAAAACACACATTTTTGGTGCAAATCATATAAAATCGACTTTTAATCGTGTATAAACATGTTTTACGATATATCTGGGAGTTTTATTAATTTAAGTTGTATTTTAAAGATTTTATAACTATAAAACGAATAATAATGACTCAAAACGGCTCTGCGGAAAGGGCTTTTCTACACGGAAAGGGCCTACAAAACACACATTTTTGGTGCAAATCATATAAAATCGTCTTTTATTCATTTATAAACATGTTTTACGATATATCTGGGAGTTTTATAAATATAAGTTGTATTTTAAAGATTTTATAACAATAAAATGAATAATAGTGACTCAAAACGGCTCTGCGGAAAGGGCCTACAAAACTTTTTTGTTCTTTAACTGTATACGCGGATAACGTGTCGGGGACATGAGTTATTAATTAACAAACCAGTGCTAATTATTTATTACAATATTTGAACACACTGAGAACGTCTCAGACACATGAGTAACGATTAAAAGTCGATTTTATGAGAATTGAACTAAAAATGTGTGTTTTGTAGGCCCTTTCCGTTTAGAAAAGCCCTTTCCGCGGAAAGGGCCCTTTCCGGTGTTTAGTCATACCGGTGTTTAATTATATTGGTTCCCTGCTCAGAATTTCCCGACACAGGAAACCAATACAATATGTAAACACGTAAAAGGTGTAACCCCACCATTGATTTTTGTTCTTTATTCTATAGTAAATAATAAAAGTTTGAAGGCTTGTCATTCATAGAGGGTCCCAAATGAAAGAAGTGAAACCTACATTTTACTGTTTGTCAACCTCTGCACTATCAAAATATGATGAGAAAAGTAGGGGTCATGTGTCATATAAGAGATTTTTTTTCTGCTCAGTGTGTACACTGGTGACAAAGTGAAAGTAGACTTCCGAAATCATGAATTCATACCCCAATTTCCAAGCATCATTTTTTTTGGTCTAAATTCACAATTCAAACATGACAATGCTATCAAAATGTTCAAAATACATCAATAATGCCATTCAAATAAAAAAAATGAGCATTAAAAATAGGAAAATGCATTTTTAAAGAAGAAGAATTGAGGATTATTTACAACCGCCATTATGCAACTACCCCACGGAAGCACTTCCTTTTTGCAATGGTGGCACTATGCCTAAAACAGCAAACCCAGCAGCAAACAACATCCTTATTATCTTTTGTTAATTTATAAGATAGTTTCGTCATTGTTTAAGTTGGTATGCATTGTTTTAATAACATATTTCTGTATGCATCGTATATAATTTTTATTTAGTCTAGTCTATTATTACAAAACCATGGCAGAAATCCAACATGAATCGTCGTTAGATAGTTCAATGCAAAAAGGATGTTAAATGCATGTTATATAGATCAAGGTCTTGAATAGAAGGACAGGAAACTTGCATCTCCTGACTAAATGTTGATAAAACAGCACACGAAGGATTCATAGTTTGCAAATTAATCATTCATAATTCACATGCAACTTATTTCTTTTACATAAACTGTAAGTTGTCTCTAATCTTAGATGTTTAAACATGTTTCCACCATGCAAAATGATCTTGCATTAAAAGTATTGAAGTTGAAGGACATTTTCTTGTAATTTGGCATTGTTTTAGCTGCAGTCTACAAATTTTGTTATCAAAAGTACTTCAACAATTTTAAACATAAACTGCTGGGAATGGTATTGTTATAATGAGAATTTCATTCTGCAGTGTAAGAATTTTTACTTGTGTTCCTGAAATGAAAAGAAGTTAATATAATTGAAAACGGGATATTGCAAGATTTTGCATGAATATGTGAGCGTTCACAAAACCTCAATCATTTGCCTTTCTTTCTCTATATAATTCCATGGTGAAATTTAACAGCAATTCAACAGAAAAAAATTTTATGATCTCAAACTATTTCTACGTGATTGTGACATATCTATACCATATTAAATGTTTTTACCATCAAGACTACAAAAATTTTGTTTTAAAAAAGAAAATATCTCTGGCAGTGACTACAAAATGACATTTAAATGAAAGAGTCTGTGACCTATGGTGAGTTACAGTATCTAAAATGATCTGAAATACATGTATCTTAAATGATCCCTTTCACATTTCTTTATGCCTTGATGGATGAAAAAAAATTCAGGGTCATGAAAAACCAAATATGGTCATCTGTGAAAGATTACAATCAGTCGGGCCACCAGAAACATATCTTTTTAGCTCGCCGGGACGGAGTCCAAGGAGAGCTATTGCCATTACCCCGGATCGTCGGCGTCATCGGCATCGTCTGTAGACACCCAGATTAAACTTTTGCATTTAAGTTTAAGATATCTATGCAAACACTCATTGGTTATGAATGAAACTTCGCATGAGTGTTCACCATCATTGATGGAACACACAGAGACAAGAACCATAGCTTGGGTTTGCATTTTGGCAGAGTTATGGCCCTTTTGGATTTAACTTTTCGTCAGTAGACACCCAGGTTAAACTTTCGGGTTTAGTTGCGTTTAAGTTTTGGTCTTTGTCTCCAATCTCAATCTTTGCATGGATGATGAGTTTTATCCCATCGGCGAGCTTTGTTGTCTTCTCTCTCTTGTTGTTTTGGCCTTAGACACTGGAGGGATTCCTTTTATTGTTTTTTAAAAAAAACACAAAAAAAAAACAGTCAAATTACACAGAAAATACTGTTTTACTAATAGCAAATAACTCTGCGCACATTTTGGTTTATGCGCCCTATTGTAATATAAGTTGGCAGCTCATTACACTGTACAAATTAAATGGTTACATTCAACAAAAATTGTGAACAACATTTTACCTTAGGTCTCATTTACTTTCCAATTAGCAGTTAAATGTGAAACTTAGCAAAACAGAAAAATTAATGTTTAGTCTTGAACCTCATAACATGTGAATGTGTAACACCACAGTGGGGTGGAAGCATCCGCCATGCATGTGGAAGGTCGTGCTTTCAAACCCGGTCAGGTCAAATCAAAGACTTGAAAATGGTACAAACTTCTTCACTTTGCCTACAGAATTTTGATGATAGTTCTAGGTCTGATTGGCCAAATTTCAACATAATGTGACTGGGTGGGGTATTACACTATGTGTCTGTGGCGTGATACTCTGGTGTGGCAGCACTTAACATACTGTCTCAAGCAGACATCGTTGCAAAATATAACTGACACATTGTTAAAAGAAAAGCTAAACACAATATAACAATAACATGTCAATGAGTTGAAATCTACTATTAAATACATACACTTTTGAAATAATAATTGTATACCTTATGCAAACTAACTGGTGTGTCATAACATTCAGATTTATAAAGCTGTCACAAACATTTTAAGATGGGACCCCATTTTATTCTAATAAGCAGTTCAATGTGTTAATTTATTACCAGTAACAAAACATAACTCAAATGGGGATTCTTGCATCTTCTCATCTGTCATTGCGTTAAAATCAACATTGTTGATCTCAATCTCGGCACATTCAAAGCCTTAAAATATACACCATTGATTTTAAAGTCACAACCTGTAAGGCATGCATTACACATTCATTCATTACATTTTAGTATATTTATAGATAAATCGCTCCATTGGTGCAAAAAAATACCAAGCGCCTTCTTATTTCGTATGCATTTGATACCCTTTATTGCACCAATGGGACAAAATAATTCTTTGTATCAATTCTGGTATCAAATAAATCACATGATTTAAATTTGACTAAGACTTGATACATGATACTGGTTTACGTATTGTAGAATTTGTTTCATCTTTGAAATAGTTCAAATGACGGGTTGAAGGTTATCAAGCGGTATTTAAGTGCTGTCAGTCTGTTTTTAGACTCAGACAACATTCGTATGCAGGTCCATTGCCACACTTGACATTGTAGCTGTTTGACATCTTGTTGAAGTTATTCTTTCATTTTGGACAACATGTTGTTCATTTGATATTAAATGACCTTTTCTGTAGTATAAACTGCTGTCCTTTCATTATTTTATAAACTGTCCTTCATTTTATATAAACTGTTTTTTCATATTGTATAAACTGTCCTTTCAAAATGAGCCATTCTTAAAAAAAATGTTTGTTTGCTGTGCTCTGTCCCAGTATTTTTCATGTGGGTAAGTTGATAGTTATTATTTTTTTGCCAGATTTTGATTTTGCATCTAGTCATTTTAAAGAAAAATGGATAGAAATCATGAAAAAAAATTAAACGCTTTGAAAGGCAATAACAAGTTTGGGTAGATGCAATTTTGAGTGAGTAGGTACAATGATGGGAATTTTCACTTACTCTCATCACTGTAGGTAGCAGCACAGCAAACAAGATTTTTTTTAAGAAAGGCCCTGTATAAACTGTCCTTTTATATTGTATATAAACTGTCCTTTTATATTGTATAAACTGTCCTTTCATATTGTATAAACTGTCTTTTCATATTGTATGTAACTGTCCTTTCATTTTGTATAAACTATCCTTTCATTTTGTATTAACTATCCTTTCATATTGTATAAACTATCCTTTCATATTGTTTAAACTGTCCTTTTAATATTGTATAAACTTACATTTTATACTGTATAAACTGTCCTTTCATAATACATATATACTGTCCTTTGATATTGTATAAACTGTCCTTCATTTTGTACAAACTGTCCTTGCATATTGTAAGAACTGTCCTTTGATATTGTATAAACTGTCCTTTTATATTGCATAAACTGTCCTTTGATATTGTATAAACTGTCCTTCATTTTGTACAAACTGTCCTTGCATATTGTATAAACTGTCATTTGATATTGTATAAACTGTCCTTCATTTTGAACAAACTGTCCTTTAATATTGTATAAACTGTCCTTCCATACTGTATAAGCTGTCCTTTTATATTGTATAAAATGTCTGTTATGTTGTACAACTGTCATTTCATATTGTATAACCTGCCCTTTCATATTGTATAAACTGTTAATTCATATTGAATAAACTGTCCTTACATGTTGTTTAAACTGTCCTTTCATTTTGGTATTAAATGGCTCTTTTCTGTTATAAAAACTGTCCTTTCATATTGTATTTAAATGTCCTTTCATTTGGTATAAACAGTGTTTTCATATTTTGTAAGCTGTAATTTCATATTGTATAAACTGTTCATTCATATTGTATAAACTGTTCATTCATATTGAATAAACTGTCCTTTCATTTTGTATAAACTGTTCTTTCATATTGAATAAACTGTCCTTTTATATTGAATAAACCATCCTTTCATATTGTATAAACTGTCCTTTAATTTGTACAAACTGTCCTTTAATATTGTATAAAATTTCCTTCCATATTGTATAAACTGTCCATGATATTGTATAAACTGTCTTTTCATATTCTATAATTTTCTTTCATATTGAATTAACTGTCCTTTCATATTGTATAAATGTGGAATGAACTATCCCTTCATTTTGTATTTAAACTGTCATTTCATATTGTATAAACTGTCTTTTGTTACTGAATAAACTGTCCTTTCATATTGTATAAACTGTCTTTTGTTACTGAATAAAACTGTCCTTTCATATTGTATAAACTGTTCTTTCATATTGAATAAACTGTCCTGTCATATTGTATAAACTGTCCCTTCATTTGTATAAACTATCATTCTATTATAATATAAACTGTCCTTTCATACTGTATAAACTGTCAAATAAACTGTTCCTTCATTTTGTATAAACTGTCATTTCATATTGTATAAACTATCATTTCATTATAATATAAACTGTCCTTAATTTTGTACGAACTGTCCTTTCATACTGTTTAAACTGTCAAATAAACTGTTCTTTCATTTTGTATAAACTGTCATTTCATATTGTATAAACTATCATTTCATTATAATATAAACTGTCCTTAATTTTGAAGGAACTGTCCTTTCATACTGTATAAACTGTCAAATAAACTGTTCCTTCATTTTGTATAAACTGTCATTTCATATTGTATAAACTGTCAAATAAACTGTCCCTTCATTTTGTATAAACTATCCTTTCATACTGAATAAACTGTCCTTTCATATTGTATAAACTGTTCTTTCATATTGAATAAACTGTCCTTTCATATTGTTTAAACTGTTATTCATTATGCAGCAACTATCCTTTCACTCTTATTAATAAATTGTCATTTTATTGCTTGTTAATAGATTCATTTAACAGATAAAACAATATCAATATATCTGGCAAGTGCTCGCAGGTTAGTAGTATGTCAAGCATGATAAGTCATGGGATTCATCATTTCTATAACATATATGCAAATTATATATATATGTGTGTGTGTATGTTGGGATTGTTACAGAAATGACGTATGCAGTTTAACATGCTGGATTATTTATATGTTGTTGGATGTTGTGTAGTTTCTGTATTACTGGTTGTTTCATGGAATGTAATATCAAAGTTTAACACACTTTTACTTTTAACATGACTAAAGTTAAAGGTCTGTTTTACTGGTCATTTCATGGAGTTTAACACGCTTTAACTTTGTACTTGACTAAAGTTACAGGTCTGTTTTTTAATCCGTTTAATTTGAATTTCTAAATAGAAGTTTACTATTTATCTATTATGTTTTTTTTTAAGCATCTGTTCATACTAAATTAAGAAGAAGAAGGACAAAAAGAAGATTTTATTGTCTTATTTCCATCCATATACACCAAGAAAAGAAAAACAAATACAGTCGACCCTGTGTAAGTGTTCACCTCTATTAAGCAACCACATCTCTGAAATGGTCACATTTTATATTTACCATTTTTATAATTTTAGTTTTAACCAACCTGTATTAAGCAGCAACCTGCCTTAAATGTCATTTTTGCTCTTTCCCTTGTGTGTCTGCTGAAGACAGGTTTGACTGTACTTATACTATTGATGTATTTGTTTAATGCCACCATGTCTCATTTTTTGTGGTTGTCACAATGGCAGTTCAGTGTATGTGCATGCGTCTGTATATCTGTCCAGTCTTGTCTGGGCTGTAACTTATTCACTTATTCATGCATGGAGGGATTTTGAAGTACCGGTACTTACTTGGCACAGATTAATGATCACCATCATAAATGAGACAAAGTGTTGAAAGTAAAACCCATATGCATAGCTCATATGTCAAGGTCACACTTTGAGGTTCAAGGTCAGAAATAGGTACAGAATTTCTATCCACTCCATATCTTGTAAACCACATGACAGATTGTGAAAAGATATGGCATAAATGTACACCATAATCTGACAAAGTGCCATGCATAAGATCCAGGTCTGTAGTTTGAAGATCAAGATCACACTTGGCAGTTAAAGGTAAAAAAAATGTACACATTTCGTGTCCGCTCCATATCTTGTAAACCGCGTGACCAATTTTAAAATGACATGGCACAAATGTTAACCATAATAAGATGATGTGTCGCACCCGAGACCCATTGCTCAAAAGTAAATAATATGTACACAACTTGGTATCCACTCTATATCTTGTAAGTCGCTTGACAGATTTTGAAATAACATGGCACAAAACTTAATGTTCACCATAATCAAATCTGTGTCACACAGGACCCTGATCTGTTGTTCAAAGGTCAAGGTCACATTTAGAGGTTCAAGGTGACAAAGGTAAAATATATTGAAAGTGCCATTAATGTTCACCATAATGAGATGTTTGATCACAGGTCTGTACCAGCGGGCTCGACATTGTAGCCTTTGGGCCAATATACCAATGAATAATGTCTTAAAGTTGTTAAATGGAAAAGCAGAAGTCATGCCTCTTGTAAACAGTACTGTATCTGTTGCTTTATGATGCTTCAAATGTTTAAATGATGTTGTAATCAATAGCAAACTCAGGCAAGGTTGAGTTTTATCAATATTATTCAAATAGCTGACTGTTCATTGGCAGTGTGTTTATAGTAAATGAATGACAAACTTTTACATAGGTTCAGTAGGTTAGGAATGTAAATATTCAGTAATTAGGTAAAAATGAATATTTTAGTCAAACAAAATAAAACATGGCTGGCCTGCTGCCTGCACGTTGATGTCCAAAATGATGGTAATTGTCATGATATTAAAAAAATCATGTATAGTACTTACATTTGACTAAATATTAGTTTTTGTGCATGAGTGCATGGGTTTCTATTTGCATTTCAATACATTTTCTCGGACTGTTTTTAATGTGTGGCTGTCAAAAAGTTTATTTTTATGGATTCTTTTAAAGATGTATTTATTATATTAAGTTATGTGCTGTGTTTTGTTTTTCAACAAATGTATATTATGAGGGGAAATAAATCGTGGAAAAACTCAGCTATAATCTAGCTCTTTCTCTTTATTTTTCAGAACCACGATTCTTTTTTAAACAGTCCGTTCTTTCTACCAAACAAAGATGAAGAAAAGGGAAATTATTACCATAGCGGTATTATTTCTGATTATTATTTGTCTACTTGGATTTAATACTATGTTTGGGGTCAACATGAGTCTCATTTGGATTGTTTCCCCTGAGCTGGCTGCTGGTACCAGAAATTTAGATATGCTGAGTACCAGCAAATTACAACTTGACCTAAGAAAAAACATTAAAGATGATAATTTCTATGCCAATGTTAATGTCTTTGAAACTGAGGTTAAGTCATCTAAAGATGTTATAGAAAGCGATTTTAGAAAGATAAATAAGCCTGCACATAGTTCAGAATCGGGTAAAACAGTTCTAAACACAGATACACAAACTGAAAGTTTAAGCAACTTCCATGAATTTTTAAATGGAACTGGAACAAAACAATGTGACATTATAAATCCTTCTGAAAGATTTGACTGTCATCCAGAAAATAATGTTACTGAAGAAAAATGTGAATCACGTGGATGCTGTTGGTTTAAAGACAAAACAAGACAAAAACCATTGTGGTCTCTAAATTCGACATTTTCGCAATCACCCGTAGATGTTCCTTTCTGTTATTACCCAAGAAATTACCCAGGATATCATGTGACATCAAAAGTCAAGACGGACCTTGGATTCCGAACTAAGTTGGAAAGATACACATCAACTTATTATCCGAGAGATATCAAACAGTTGGTGATGGATGTTGCCATGGAGACTAACGAAAGACTTCATGTCAAGGTGACTAACGGTATTTATTTATAGTGCAAGATATTCAGATGCCTTTTCTTATGAATGTACAATATCATTCAACATGTTCAAGAAATTTTACAACATTGTGCAATAATCTATTATAGTAGCTAGAATCGGTCTCTAGAGTTCTGATTGACCATTGGCTATCGACCCTTTACTCCATAGGTAATCGTTTTCCCGCACTAATCACAGATGGCCTTTGAAAACAGTGCAGGAAGAGTTCAGATTGCTGGTAACGAGCAATCTGAACACTTCCTGCACTGTTTTCCACTCTGTCAGTTAATATAAACATAATTCACCCAATAATTCAAAAGCCTTCTATATTAGGTGTCCAAAGGTGTCTGTATTAGAGGTGTCCAAAGGCGTCTATATGAAGTAAAGGGTTAAAATAAAGATAAGTTTAAACTTATAAATTTAACTTTATTTGTGAAACAAGTTATTACAACTTATACAAATCACGCTCTCTGTCTCCCTGGGTGGAACCAGCAATAAGCACGTGCTGAAAAAAAGTGTCTCTTAAGGACACCACACATAGCCATGGCGGATGATCAAACTCACGACCCTCCGATCATGGGGTCGATGCTCTACCACTGGACCACATGCTCTATTGGATAAAAAAATCATTCAATGAGCAGTTTTTAGTTGGTCTTTACCCTTACCAGGGAAAACAGGACATTGAGTCATATGATGTACATATAGATCTATATAAATTTTATGATAAATATATGTTTTACTGATGTTTGATTATCTACTATATTTGTATTGTCATCTTTATTGCAGTTTTATTCATGTGTACATAAATAATATATTGAAATACAAATATCTTAAAGTACCAGCAAGTAATATTTATTAAACAATAATTAATTGATTATGGATATCATGATTGATCAGTTGACTGGGAAGTCAAAAACTGAGTAATCATCGATTAATTAATAGGAAAAGCACTACTACATGTATATAACTAGTGATCATTTGTTTTATATAGATTTATTAAAATATTTTTATTGGTAATTAAACAAGCTATACTGATTTTTATACCGGTACAAATCATCATTGGTGCAAATGATGGCATCATTGGGAACTTGTATGTGGCTGGCCCAAGTTTCACTAAGCATCTAAAATTGAGATTTACCTCACAGGGATTGTGCTTGGTGAAGTGGAATTTTCCAGCCCTGCCTTAACTCAAATTTTTTAAATGTTTGACTTTATTTACATTGTTTACATTTATTACCTGTTGTCAATTACCAATGACTAAAGATTTGTTCCAGCTTCAATTGTGTGTGGTTATTAAATGTGCAATGAGTTCAAGTAATCATTGAGAGAAATTGAGATTTTTGAGTTGAGAAAAATCTCAGCTTGATATGTTTTATGAAATCGACCAAAGGAAAACGGCAAACAGGAAGGAAACAATGTTATCTAAATGGGCAAGTGGGGAAGAGGAAATTAGAAAGCTTTGTAAAATCTTTATACTATATAATTTTAATGAATATTGTCATTTGAATTTTCAGGGGGAGTGGGGAGTGGGGTGGTAACTGTGTAATTTCTGTGGAATATATATTGGACAAATGTTTCGTAATCATTTTTGCTTTTTAATTATTCAGTTGGAACTATGTCTTAAAATAGTTATTTGTATAACAGATATATGACCCATCATCAAGACGCTATGAGGTACCCATTGATGTACCCCAACCCTCTGCAAGGGCCCCAGACCCCACATACACAGTAGCTGTAAGTGAACCTGGGGAGCCATTCTTTCTGACAGTCAAGAGGAAAGATGGTGAAATACCTGTGTATGTTTTTTATATCCACTTCTAGTATAAACCTTCATTTTAAATGTTTTTATATTTTTGGATTAATCTTTTTGCACATATTTCTAGTACTGTTTTTAATATTGAAATATTTGTTTTAATAAACTTGGAGAGCATTTTTTTATTACAACTGCTGAAGTGTAAAGTGTGATATTTTTATCACTTTTTGTCTGTCCATCAGTACACACAAATGGATAGTTAAGTGGCTAGGTATCAGGGTTGGTATTTTGTTTGGATGGTTTGAATAGTTGAAAAAAATGATTGTGGATGCTTCTAGACAAGCTTTAAAACAGCTTTTATGTGGCTAAAATCTGTTGAAATTTAGCTACACAAATAGTTTGCTGGGCACAAGGTAGCCGCTTAAATACCCATTGGTTTGTTTGAACTATGTATTGTGGACTGACTATATATTGTAGGCTGACTATGTATTGTGGGTTGACTATGTATTGTTGGCTGACTATGTATTGTGTGCTGACTATTGTGTGCTGACTATGTATTGTGGGCTGACTATGTATCGTTGGCTAACTATGTATTCTAGGCTGACTATATATTGTGGGCTGACTATGTATTGTTGGCTGACTATGTATTGTGTGCTGACTATGTATTGTGGACTGACTGTATTTGGGCTGACTATGTATTGTGGGCTGACAATGTATTGTTGGCTGACTATATTCTGGACTTAGTATTCTGGGCTATGTATTGTGTACTGACTATGTATTGTGGGCTGACTATGTATTGTGGGCTGACTATGTATTGTGGGTTGACTGTATTGTGGGCTGACTGTGTATTGTCGAATGACTGTATTGTGGGCTGACTATGTATTGAATACTGACTGTATTGTGGGCTGACTTTGTATTATTGGCTGACTATATTCTGGACTGACTGTATTCTGGGCTGACTATGTATTGTAGGCTGACTATGTATTGTGAGCTGACTATGTATTGTAGGCTGACTGTATTGTTGGCTGACTGTATTGTGGGCTGACTATGTATTATGGACTGACTATATATTTTTGGTTGACTATGTATTGTGGGTTGACTATGTATTGTGTGATGATGAATTGTTGGCTGACTGTGTATTATTGGCTGACTTTATTCTGGACTGACTGTATTCTGGGCTGACTTTGTATTCTGGGCAGACTGTGTTTTCTGGGCTGACTATGAGTTATGGACTGACTATGGTGGACTATGTATTGTGGGTTGACTGAATTGTGGGCTGACTATGTATTGTGGACTGATTATATATTGTGGGCTGACTATGTATTGTGGGCTGACTATGTATTGTGGGCTGACTGTATTGTTGGCTGAGTATGTATAATGGACAGACTATGTATTGTGGGCTGACTATGTATTGTGGGCTGACTATGTATTGTGAACTAACAGTATTGTGGGCTTACTGTATTCTGGGCTGACTGTATTCTGGGCTGACTATGTATTGTGAGCTGACTATGCATTGTTAGCTATTTATTGTGTGCTGACTATGTATTGTGGGCTGACTATGTATTGTGGACTGACTATATATTCTGGGCTGACTATGTATTGTGGGCTGACTATATTCTGGACTGACTATGTATTCTTGGCTGACTGTATTGTGGGCTGACTGTTTTGTGGACTGACTATGTATTGTGGGCTGACTATGCATTGGTGGTTGGCTATGTATTTTTGGCTGACTATGTATTGTTGGCTGACTGTATTATGGGCTGACTATGTATTGTGGGATGACAGTATTGTGGGCTGACTGTATTGTGGGCTGACCTTGTATTATTGGCTGACTATATTCTGGACCGACTGTATTCTGGGCTGACTATGTATTGTTGGCTGACTGTATTCTGGGCTGGCAATGTATTATGGACTGACTATATATTGTGGGTTGACTATGTATTGTGGGCTGACTATATATTATGGGCTGACTATGTATTGTGGGCTGACTGTATTGTGGGATGACTGTATTGTTGGCTGACTATGTATTGTTGACTGACTATATTGTGGGCTAACTATGTATTGTTGGCTGATTATGTATTGTGGGCTGAGTATGTATTGTTGGCTGACTATGTATTGTCAGTTGACTGTATTGTGGGCTGAGTATGTATCGCGGGCTGACTGTGTATTGTGGGCTGACTATGTATTTGGGCTGACTGTGTATTCTGGGCTGACTATGTATTGTTGGCTGACTGTATTGTGGGCTGACTATGTATTGTGTGCTGACTGTGAATTCTGAGCTATGTATTACCAGCTGACTATGTATTGTCAGATGACTGTATTGTGGGCTGACTATGTATTGAGGGTTGACTTTGTGTTGTCAGCTGACTGTATTATGTGCTGACTAATTATTGTGGGTTGACTATAAATTGTGGGATGCACCCCATTATGAAGACTGCTGTGGGGGAGGATTGAACCCATGACTAATGATCATGGGTTCGGTGTTCTGCAACTGGACCATGTACTCCAGATTTTGTATTTATTTTACTTGTATGTTCATATATCAGATTTTCAACACAAGGAGTTGCTCCATTATTGTTCACGGATCAGTTACTGCAGTTGTCCAGTATTCTGTCAGCGCCTCATGTATACGGACTTGGAGAACACCGGAATGGGTTGATGTTAGACGTAAATTGGACTAGGAGGACCATGTGGAATAGGGACAGACCTCCACAAGTAAGAAGACCTTGTGATATTACATTCATATTTAACTTACAAAAAATAATATTGCATGGACCAGTACTCGAGCACATTCATCCCTGCAAGTAACTGAGAAGTTTCCCACATGAATCAGCTGTGAGAGACAAATGGCAGTGAAATGCAATGCAATATATCAATCATCATGGAGACTGTGGCCAGACAGGGGTTCAAACTCGGGACCCTTGGATTGATAGTCAGATGAGCTACCAACTCCGCTAACCAGGTCCAGAAATAAAAAAAAATGAAAAAAAATATATTAAAGTTAAAACTTAGCTGAATTTCAAAATTAGCATACATCATGCTTGTTGATGTGATATGATTGATGCTTCATCATCTAAGAACTTCTTCACGTCTCACACAACAATTAATTTGGTACTGTGAAACATATAGAGAAATGCACTTCTGGAACACTGAACGTCTTGCACAACAATTAAATTTGTGCTGTTTTACATATAGAGAAATGTACTTCTGGAACACTGAACGTCTCACACAATTAATTTTGTGCTGTTTTACATATAGAGATATTCACTTCTGGAACACTGAATGTCTCACACAACAATTATTTTTGTGCTGTACTACATATAGAGAAATGCACTTCTGAAACACTGAATGTCTCACACAACAATTATTTTTGTGCTGTACTACATATAGAGAAATGCACTTCTGGAACACTGAACGTCTCACACAACAATTAATTTTGTACTGTTCTACATATAGAGAAATGCACTTCTGGAACACTGAATGTCTCACACAACAATTATTTTTGTGCTGTACTACATATAGAGAAATGCACTTCTGGAACACTGAACGTCTCGCACAACAATTATTTTGTACTGTACTACATATAGAGAAATGCACTTCTGAAACACTGAACGTCTCACACAACAATTATTTTGTACTGTACTACATATAGAGAAATGCACTTCTGGAACACTGAATGTCTCACACAACAATTAATTTTGTACTGTACTACATATAGAGAAATGCACTTCTGAAACACTGAACATCTCACACAACAATTATTTTTGTGCTGTTTTACATATAGAGAAATGCACTTCTGGAACACTGAACGTCTCGCACAACAATTAATTTTGTACTGTACTACATATAGAGAAATGCACTTCTGGAACACTGAACGCCTCAAACAACAATTAATTTTGTACTGTACTACATATAGATAAATGCACTTCTGGAACACGGGATACATTTCCAGTGGTTCTGAACGTCTCACACAACAATTAATTTTGTACTGTACTACATATAGATAAATGCACTTCTGGAACACGGGATACATTACCAATGGTTCTGAATGTCTCACACAACAATTAATTTTGTACTGTACTACATATAGACAAATGCACTTCTAGAACACTGAACGTCTCACACAACAGTTAATTTTGTGCTGTTCTACATATAGAGAAATGCACTTCTGGAACACTGAACATCTCACACAACAATTAATTTTGTGCTGTTTTACATATAGACAAATGCACTTCTGGAACACTGAACGTCTCACACAACAGTTAATTTTGTACTGTACTACATATAGAGAAATGCACTTCTGAAACACTGAACGTCTCGCACAACAATTAATTTTGTACTGTACTACATATAGACAAATGCACTTCTGGAACACTGAACATCTCGCACAACAATTAATTTTGTACTGTACTACATATAGAGAAATGCACTTCTGGAACACTGAACGTCTCGCACAACAATTAATTTTGTACTGTTCTACATACAGAGAAATGCACTTCTGGAACACTGAATGTCTCGCACAACAATTAATTTTGTACTGTTCTACATATAGATAAATAAACTTCTGGAACACTGAACGTCTCGCACAACAATTAATTTTGTACTGTTCTACATACAGAAAAATGCACTTCTGAAACACTGGATACATTACCAATGGTTTTGAACGTCTCACACAACAATTAATTTTGTGCTGTTTTACATATAGAGAAATGCACTTTTGGATCTGGATCACTGAACGTCTCACACAACAATTAATTTTGTGCTGTTTTACATTTAGAGAAATGCACTTCTGGAACACTGAACGTCTTGCACAATTAATTTTGTACTATACTACATATAGAGAAATGCACTTCTGAAACACTGAATGTCTCACACAACAATTAATTTTGTGCTGTTTTACATATAGAGAAATGCACTTCTGGAACACTGAACGTCTCACACAACAATTAATTTTGTGCTGTTTTACATATAGAGAAATGCACTTCTGGAACACTGAATGTCTCACACAACAATTAATTTTGTGCTGTTTTACATATAGAGAAATGCACTTCTGGAACACTGAACGTCTTGCACAACAATTAATTTTGTACTATACTACACATAGAGAAATGCACTTCTGAAACACTGAACGTCTCACACAACAATTAATTTTGTGCTATTTTACATATAGAGAAATGCACTTCTGGAACACTGATCGTCTCGCACAACAATTAATTTTGTACTATACTACATATAGAGAAATGCACTTCTGGAACACTGAACGTCTCACACAACAATTAATTTTGTACTATACTACATATAGAGAAATGCACTTCTGGAACACTGATCGTCTCGCACAACAATTAATTTTGTACTATACTACACATAGAGAAATGCACTTCTGAAACACTGAACGTCTCACACAACAATTAATTTTGTGCTGTTTTACATATAGAGAAATGCACTTCTGGAACACTGATCGTCTCACACAACAATTAATTTTGTACTATACTACATATAGAGAAATGCACTTCTGGAACACTGAACGTCTTGCACAACAATTAATTTTGTACTATACTACATATAGAGAAATGCACTTCTGAAACACTGAACGTCTCACACAACAATTAATTTTGTGCTGTTTTACATATAGAGAAATGCACTTCTGGAACACTGAATGTCTCGCACAACAATTAATTTTGTGCTGTTTTACATATAGAGAAATGCACTTCTGGAATACTGAACATCTCACACAACAATTAATTTTGTGCTGTTTTACATATAGAGAAATGCACTTCTGGAATACTGAACATCTCACACAACTATTAATTTTGTGCTGTTTTACATATAGAGAAATGCACTTCTGGAACACTGAACGTCTCACACAACAATTAATTTTGTGCTGTTTTACATATAGAGAAATGCACTTCTGGAACACTGAACGTCTTGCACAACAATTAATTTTGTACTATACTACATATAGAGAAATGCACTTCTGAAACACTGAACGTCTCACACAACAATTAATTTTGTGCTGTTTTACATATAGAGAAATGCACTTCTGGAACACTGAACGTCTCGCACAACAATTAATTTTGTACTGTACTACATATAGAGAAATGCACTTCTGGAACACTGAACGTCTCACACAACTATTAATTTTGTGCTGTTTTACATATAGAGAAATGCACTTCTGGAACACTGAACGTCTTGCACAACAATTGATTTTGTACTGTACTACATATAGAGAAATGCACTTCTGGAACACTGAACGTCTCGCACAACAATTGATTTTGTACTGTACTACATATAGAGAAATGCACTTCTGGAACACTGAACGTCTCGCACAACAATTAATTTTGTGCTGTTTTACATATAGAGAAATGCACTTCTGGAACACTGAACGTTTCACACAACAAGTTATGTTTTGTTTATGAAAATAAAAAGGGTCAGGCGGCATGAAAATAAGGGGCGGGCGGGGATGACAATCTAGCAATTAATTTATTATGGCCTAAAACTGCACATTTATATCAAACATCTTAAATTTTATTTTGGATATTCTGTTAAAAAACTTGCAAGTGTATTAAAGTCACTCATTGGCGAGTATCGGGTTATGCTAAAACATCAACAAATAAAACCGAACTTTGTATTCAATTTTTCATAAATAAGATTAACTACAAGGATGGAATCAGTCATTATCTTCTAATGGGACCTTCCTCTTTGTGATCCAATAAATTTTCCATCATTTATTGAAGAACAGAAAGTTATAGGTGATGCATTTTTAAGTTTCTGTGTATATTTGTATCGGATAAAGTCACATGACCTGGGTAAATGAAGTTGTTGTTTTTTTCCAGGAGGGTTTAAATTTGTATGGAGCGCATCCGTTTTACATTGTGATGGAGGAGGGTGGTAAAAGTAATGGCTTCTTCCTTCTCAACAGCAATGCTATGGGTGAGTAGTTATGTTGGATTGTTTACAAACAGGTCTATCATAAGAAATATACGATAACATGTGACATTCTACAGCTCATCCAGAGTCTAAAGTGATGTTATTGTCCATTGTATTTGTCAATTTGTGTTGCCATAATTTCTGTAATGGATTTCAGTTCGTCAAGCTTTGCAGAAAGCAATACCCTGGTATATATTGTTGGTGCTATGTCATTAATTTATTAACAATTAATTAAGAGACCACTTTTGCATAATTTTCTTGTGTCATAAAAGCAAAATAGAAAAGAAAACATGCTAGTTATTTGCTGAAAATAAATTTTGTAAACCAAGGGAATGTAGCTACTTTAAAAATAGTAAATATGACATTTACAGAACTACATTTAGAACAATTTATTTATTTCAGATGTTGTTCTCCAACCTTACCCAGCTGTAACATGGCGTACGATTGGTGGGATTCTAGATTTTTACATTTTCATTGGTCAATCCCCTGGTGACATTGTGCAAGAATACACAGCTGTGATTGGGTTACCATTTATGCCTCCATATTGGAGTTTAGGGCTCCATATCTGTAGATTTGGCTACAAATCTGTGAATGATACAATGAATGTTGTAAACCGTGTGAGAAAAGCAGGAATTCCTCAGGTATGTTGTACCTTCTTGATCTTAAAGTAATGGTGACCATATCTTAATCTCAAAACTGGGGGGCCCATTTAGCTCAGTTGGTAATGCATTTGACTATCAAGCCAAGGGCTGCGAGTTCGAATCCTCGCCCTGCAACAGTCTTCGTGATGATTGATATACGACATTGTGTCTCATTATCATTTGTCTCTCACCACTGATTCAAGTGGGAAAGTTATCAGTTACTTGCAGAGATGGGTGTGCTAGAGTATTGGTTAACATTTTAGGAACTGTGGTTAGGTTAACTGATCATCTATTAGTCCTCAGTGGCATAAAAATGAAGTTAAATATTCATTTAATAGTCTCACACATTCAGCACAAGATTTACTTTTTTAGACCACAAATCGTGCTCTCAAGCCAGCCTTTAATAATCTCACGTGTTTGTTGCGCTATTTTTCATTTCAATTTTATACATAAACAGTAAAAATAATAAATCAGTAGATGACGTGAAACACAAATGACATAACATTAATGAATAAAGTATGATGGTATTTCATTCGCTTATTGATATCCACGATGGTTTGTATGGCAATTTGACTTTTATATAGCTGGTTTTCTGTCACATTAAATTGATTGGTGAATTAGTGGATACTTTTATATAGCTGGTTTTCTGTCACATTAAGTTGACTGGTGAAATATTGTATACTTTTATATAGCTGGTTTCCTGTCACATTCAGTTGACTGATGAAATAGTGGATACTTCAATATAACTGGTTTCCTGCCACTTGCCATTGACTGATGAAATAGTGAATACTTTTATATACATGTACTTATATAATCATTTGACAGCCTTAGATAGTTGGCATAACATGACACTAAATATACAAAGAAACATACTTACATCCATTTGTTATGACCCCAAGTTGTTACAATCATTTCAGGATACACAATGGAATGATATAGACTATATGTACAAACATCTTGACTTCACCTACGACAAAAAAAGATTTGGTGATCAGGCGGCTATGGTTGAAGACTTACATGGGCGTGGCATGCACTTTATAGTTATATTGGTAAGTTTGAGTTGCTTTATACTGCATTCAACATTTTACCCATAAATTATGACTTGGACTGCAGTCTGCAATAGACTAATTATAACCATCATACATGTACAAACAACTTGACTACATCATAGAAACAGCAAGGTTTTGTGATCTGGTTGCCATGGCCACATGGAGTCGGCATGCATTTTATAGTTATATTGGTAAGTTAGCTTGTGCTTTATTCAGTATTTTACCCATAAATTATGACTGGGATTGTGGGATATGCAGTATACTGATTATGACTACATGTACAAGAAACTTGACTTCACCATAGACACGGCAAGGTTTGGTGACCTATATGGGTTGCCATGGCCACATGAGTGTGGCATGCTTGATATTGTAATAGTTGTACGTGGTGATTAAATGATATTAGCGAAAAGGTTCACAAATATGATGAAGGTTTACCATGCTTGATTTCAGACATTCAGTTTTTATTGACACCTGTCCTTCACAATAAAGAAATGGTTCAAAACCAAGGATTTTGAATACCGATATAGACATGGAACATTTTAGTATCCAATCCTTTATAACCTGTTTCAACACCTTATCTTGAATCCAATGTTATCATCTACCCCTGTGTTTAAGTGTGAATATCATATTTCTTTGTAACAGTTGATAACATGTAATAACAGTTGATAACAGGTGATAATGCTCCTTAGATGCTACTTTATATCCAACCAGGTAACATATAACACATATAACATTTTCGTATTTCAGGACCCAGGTAACATATAACACATATATAATTTTTTGTATTTCAGGACCCAGGTTACATATAACATTTTTGTATTTCAGGACCCAGGTAACATATGACATATATAACATTTTTGTATTTCAGGAACCAGGTAATATAAAACATATATAACATTTTTGTATTTTGGGACCCAGGTAACATATAACACATATAACATTTTTGTATTTCAGGATCCAGGTAACATATAACATAATTTTTTATATAACATTTTTGTATTTCAGGACCCAGGTAACATATAACACATATAGAATTTTTGTATTTCAGGACACAGGTAACATATAACATTTATAACATTTTTGTATTTTGGGACCCAGGTAACATATAACACATATAACATTTTTGTATTTCAGGATCCAGGTAACATATAACATAATTTTTTATATAACATTTTTGTATTTCAGGACCCAGGTAACATATAACACATATAACATTTTCGTATTTCAGGACCCAGGTAACATATTACACATATATAACATTTTTGTATTTTGGGACCCAGGTAACATATAACACATATAACATTTTTGTATTTCAGGATCCAGGTAACATATAACATATATAACATTTTTGTATTTCAGGACCCAGGTAACATATAACACATATAGCATTTTTGTATTTCAGGACACAGGTAACATATAACATTTATAACATTTTTGTATTTCAGGACCCTGGTATCAGCAGCAGCCAACCTAATGGAACTTATCCAGCGTATGACATTGGCATAGAGATGGATATTTTCATAAAAAATAACTCAAATCTGCCACTTGTGGGAAAGGTTGGTAATTTTTCAATCGTGCACAAACAAAGGATATTATCATAAATCTAACACTAGTGCCAAAAGTAGATAAAACATTTGAAAAGCTGAAACCATGTGTTGGCTTCCAGAGTCATTGCTGGTTTTATTTCCGGTAATGTTATACAAAGATGAACAAACTTTAATTTTGTTATATTTTAGAATGTAAGTATGTATTAGATATAAGTCCCTGTTTCACAGATGGGTCCACTGTGGCCGAGTGGTCTAAGGCGCCATCTCAAGATCTCTTACCTCTCACCGCTAAGGTCATAGGTTTGAGTCCCGCTCGCTCAAAAAACTTCGTGTGAGAAAGTTTACCTGTTTTTTGCGGAAGGACAGTGGTTCTACTCAGTCTGACTCAGTCTGAGGTCTTCCTCCACCAATAAAACTGGATATGCCATATATAACCTGAAATGTGTTGAAAATGGTGTTAAACCACATTAAAAAAAAAAAATGTTTCACAGTCAATCTATAATTAATAAATTATAAACTAAACATTGCTGTGAATCAACTAAAGGGTTGGGTTAACGAGTAGGCAAAATCGGCCCAATCTCGAAAATTGATAAAATTATATGTGTGTAAACTTGAAACATTTTATTTTTTGTATTTAGTTCTATTTTTTTATATAACACAATATTATGTAAACACTGTTCATTTTAATACATGGTGTCAAAGGACAAACACACGTTATTTTGGCGACGTACGTAAAATGACGTCGTGAACGACCCTGATATTGACGTTCAGTTAGTTTTCGTTGAAATTTGTTCTGATGTTTTCAATTCGGGGACATATTCATGTTGACACGCATAAATGTTATATAAAGAAACGGAGACAGCTGATATTTTGTAGTATGTTTTACTTATCATATACTACAATACTCTACTGAATTATATACACATTATGATTGTCCGTTAATTATGAATAAATTATAAATTAATTTTCGGGTGTCCGAACACAAAAAGTGATATTACTGTTGATAAACCTATACCAATGCGGCACCATATTGCATTCACGAATCTTGTACGGAGAAGGCGTTTAAATGCCCAACATATTGACGAAGAATAATGAGTACCAGGTAAAAACTTACGCACTATGCGCATTCTTTTAAAATACATATATAGGCTAACTGGCGTACATTAAGAAACATCGAAAATGTCATTTGACCTTGCCCGGACGCCTATAACTGGATGTTTTAACAATGTATAAACAAGTTTTAAATATTCCAAAACAACATGCCATAACAACTCAATAACACAATTCACAAACAATCTGCCATACTGAATTCACAAAATAGTGAAACTAAATTGTAGATGAAAAGAAATACATTTATGGGAAGCCATTCATGTATTCCATGCAGGTATATTTAGCATAGTTCTTCCACACCCAGCAAACCCTTGTGGTTCCGGCTAAGAATAGAATCACTGTCAATCTCTGCAGAGGGGTAGGACTCTTCAAAATGGATGTCATGTTCATTTTATCATTTTTGTTATTTTCATCATTGTGGTTAAATTACATACCCTTGTGTGGTCCCAGGGAGCCATATGAGTGTTGGCAAGAATAGAATCACTGTGGCTCATGCATGTCGTGAGAAGCGACAATTTGAGTAATACAGTAGAATTTGCTGAAACTCTGCAGTCCTGCAGGTATCAAGGTTCTAAGTTCATTCTTTATATTCATTTATTGATGGATTTTTTATTTTTACCAGTGTTAATTTGTTGTCTTTTACATGTAGAGTCAACCTGAAATTGTATGTCCTATTAGTGTTGAATAAACAATAACGTGTTGGTTTGCCATTAAACCCCATTCATTCATTCCACACACAATAAAACTAGCATTTTTTGTTATATATATAATTTATTTACTGCCATGGTAACAGGTGATGGCAAGTCCCTTAATACACTGTCATTGTAGTAATAAAACAAGACCGAAGTGTGCTGTTTTTAAAGCACTTAATCAAAGAAACAGTGCATAAATTATATATCAATATTGTAGCTACCTAATAGGCCCTGCTGATGAATTTAGCCAAGTGTTTTTGAAACTCATCCACAGGTGACAAAGTGACAGACCAGAAACATAATCTCAATCAGACTGAAAGTGTTTCCATTTATGTAAATTATTCAAAAATTTAAAAATAAATTCTGTTCAAAATGTAAATAATTATGCCTTCATCAAATAATACGTCAAAATGCACTAGAACCATTCTACATATTATGTCCCTGGACTTCCCCCACTCCCCCTAATTTTTATTTTTTATTAAAAAAAAACATAAAAAAAATTAAATAATAAATGGAATCCTCCCACCCCCACCCAACTCTCCCTTTTTAAGAAAAAAATGGATGACAGTCTAACAATTGATTTATGATGGCCTAATGTTGCACATGTTTTGTTTCACGCTTTGCACAGCACAAACGGCGCAAATTGTGGCAACATGATTAAGTATATATTTATACATGTATGAAATGTGTATTGTCCAATAACCAACAACCTACATTTATATATCAAAAGGGTGGTAACTGGATGATTTTTAAAGAATATATTATGGGCGTAGGAACGTTTTAACCACCCACAGGCATTCTGAAAGAAAAAAAATCTGTCCCTGACGATACTCAATCTTCAGACCTTTCAGTCTATAACTAAACACGCTACCAATACGATGTTTGCCACCTTGAGGTATTTGTTAAATAATCAAGTTATTATTTATAGAAATGATGACTAACGAAACTTTCATTGTGCTTTGCAGACATTTTTGTAATTTATTTCAGGTAAGGATCGTTCTTTCCATTAAAAAAATTAAAACATGAAAGACAATGCATTAAAAGATAAATAAAACAAACCATATCCGATATAATTATGTGATATCCAAATAAATGTGGGTTGCTACAGAGGCCAAGCATTGACAACTCCCACCATTGAGCGGAAAACAATGCAAAATACCCAAAATTACGGTTTTCTTTCTACCACACACAACAAATCACTTAATAATGAATATAATTAATAATATTGAACATTTGTATAATATAATTCTATTTCTTTAATCAATTATACTGGCATTTATGTGTTCCTATCACGTGTGTTGTGAAGGAAAACGGGCAAGAAACAGCCAGGTTTGGGAACACATTTTTTATTATTTTTATGTGAGCGCAAGTGTCGCCATACTAGATATTTCTATGGTTGTTTTGTTTTGATACCAGTAAGTGTTTTACAAATTTTCAAGAATGGGGGAAAATGCACTTGATGTAAAAAACACTAAAGAATGGTTGAATATCCATTAAAATAGCCAATTTCCTTAAATATGGGGTATATTTAGGGTCAATAAAAAACAACAACATAAAATCAGGACACTGTATTATATATGAATGGATCAATGAGGTGTCACGCACCAACAAACAAGTGATATATTATGTGTTGAGTTTATTTTAAAATTTTATTTTAAAAAACTTATTGGGCCAAATCAAGGCTTCCTGAATCTAGCCCTTTACTCTGATGGATACATTTTTATTTGTTACCTTACTGAACCTTGTCATTGCTTGCAGGTGTGGCCAGGCCCGACAGTTTTCCCGGACTTTACCAACCCTCTGACACAGATATACTGGACCAAGATGATAGAAGGTTTTCATGACATCGTACAAGTTGACGGACTCTGGATCGTGAGTTTTTGCTTGTTGATCACTGGTAAAAGTTCTTGTCAAATGTACACTGATTGTCATCAGCTGTATCATTGGGTGAAGATTGTTTTATAATTTTTTAATGGGAGTTCAGTGGCATTTTCAACACATTTCAGATAATATAATGGCATAGGTTTTATTGATGGAGGAAGAATTTTGAATGAATAAGTAGAACTACAGTCCTTCAGTAGAAATTGAGAAACTTTCTCACATAAAGTTTTTGGAGAGAGTGAGAGGTAAGTGATCTTGAGACGGCACCTGAGACCACTCGGCCCTGAGGCCCCTTAAACCACTCAGCCATCGAGGACCCTCTGGGTGAAGAAATGGAGAACAAGTTTATTCCTGACCCTCATTGTGACAGCTGTTATTTGGATTTGATCATCTGTACTGTATCTCAGTCTAATGTCTGGTATTTTAGCTACAATAGGATGTGACTTCTGTGCAGTAAGTCTTTCTTTTCTCATTTTTTCAGGACATGAATGAGCTGTCAAATTTTGTAGACGGGTCCCTAGAAGGATGTCCAGACACAAAATATGACAACCCTCCCTATCTTCCAGGTAGAGACCAGTCTACATGTATTCCCAGTCATCTCTTAATATAGTTTATATTTATTTATTTTAGCTAAATTGCAATGATAGCTCAGAGCTTACATGAACTGCGCTGGAGTCTGTTTCCCGGGTAGAACCAGTACTGAGTGTTGGATTTTGAGAGACATCTGATCGTGCTGGGGAACAAACTCTCCGACATAACCGGCCAACACTGTATCCACTACACTACTGCCCTGCTTAATGTGACATTCATATTACTTGTTAACTTTTCAGTGACTTTTATGTATGTTGACAAAATTACAGTTTCAGTGATTGTTTGGTGGCAGTATGTTGTAGATTGACAGTTTTAAACCCTCTCATATATAGCATATGCACAACGTAAATATAAAATTTAATTATTGTTCAATTTTTTAGAACAAAAAAGGATCCTTTGTACTCCTCTTAGTGGTCTTTGGATAAATTTATATAGTACAGTCATGATGCCCATATATCTTCATTACCATCCAGGGGGCAACACTGTCTTACCTAATTTTATACTTCTTGGACACTTTTGTGCTGATTATTTGGCAAGCTGGCTTTATGGATGATATCTCAGCCTAACTCAACTTAATCTAACTCAACTCTGTCAAACTCAACTCAGTCTAACTCAACTCAGTCTAACTCTATTCAGCCTTACTCAACTCAGCCTTACTCAGCTCAGTCTAACTCAACTCAGCCTTACTCAACTCATACTAACTCAGCTCAGTCTAACTCAACTCAGCCTTGCTCAACTCAGTCTTACTCAGCTCATTCTGACTCAGCTCAGTCTGACTCAACTCATCCTAATTCAGCTCAACCTTACTCACCTCAACCTAACTCACCTCAGCCTAACTCAGCTCAGTCTAACTCAGCTCAGCCTTACTCAGCTCATTCTGACTCAGCTCAGTCTGACTCAGCTTAGTGTAACTCAACTCAGTCTGACTCAACTCATTCTAACTCTATTCAGCCTAACTCAACTCAGCCTAACTCAGCTCAGTCTAACTCAACTCGGCTTAACTCAGTTCTTTCTAACTCAGCTCATTCTAACTCAGTTCAGTCTGACTCAGCTTAGTCTAACTCAACTCAGTCTAACTCACCTCAGTCTAATTCAGCTCAGTCTAGCTTAATTCAGTCTATATATAAATATGCTGAGTGTTGGAGTTCAAACTCATTTCAGATATTGGTGCCAAGTCTTTACACACGCGTACAATATGTGGGTCTGCTATACAGAAATTCACCAGAAATTATGATGTCCACAATCTTTACGGACTGACGGAAACCAAAGCTACATACCAGTATGTTCTCTTCTGTTGTAATTAACAATATATATTATATATTTCTATATTTATTTATACAAGATAACTTTGCTGGGTTTTATTCATTTTTCTTTATTTAAGTTTTCAACCATTCTTATTGCTTGGATACTTAAAATAGTGGATGTGGGGTTAATGTTTTTTTAGTTTGCCAGAGGGTTAACATTTCTATGCTAGCATTTGCTTAAACACATTCAATTGGAGATATGACTGCCTAGGTGTTTGATAAATTATTTTCACCTTTGGACATCATATAATAACATTATTCAGCTAAGAGTAATGATGATAAAAATGTATTTTTAGAAGAATGTATTCTACCAGTTTTAAACAAATATGGTGAAAGTGTATGTTCTTCTATTTTTTAATGCAGAGCATTAAAGACAACTTTAGGATCTCGGCCATTTGTGATCTCAAGGTCAACTTACTCAGGTCAAGGTCACTATGGAGGACATTGGAGTGGAGATAATGCTGCTACATTTCATGATTTATACAGTTCAATATCAGGTAGGCTTTATTTAATCAGTTTTCAGTTTTTGTTTACACTCGCACTTTAAACTGGTCATTTTGGTAAGCAGAAAGTGATGATTATTTAAAAATTAAATTCGTGAATAGTTGAAGTTTGTATGAACGATTGATGATCGATGATTGATGAAAGGAATTGTAGTGAACTTAAAGTTGGATGAACTAGCTGATTGTATTTAACTTATTATATAATTGACTATTAAGTTTACTTAATGGATTCGTTGCTTATACAGTCATAGGAAGGAGCAAAACTGGCCTTTTATGACAGGTTGTTGCTTAATGCAGGTTAATTTGCTCTTAAAGCATAAAAACTGGAAATAGCAACTGTGGCTGCTTAAGACAAGTGGCTGCTTAATAGAGGCGGCCGATTACACAGGCTTGACTGTAATTACCTTTTTTTTTCTTTCTCACTTTTTAATGATAAAGGTTACTATCTGAAGAATCTCTCGACCTTATGCAGCCATATGATATAAGCCAATCATGTATTATTAGTGTTGATTTTTATCCTAATCCACCCATCTGGTCTGAAGCACTAAAGGAACTGTTGGGGCTAGTATCACTATATATACTTAGTGTATTCATGACTTTGTAGATATTTTAAAAGTCTTGTTTTCTTGACATAATTTTATAAAAATCTATCAGTTTGTGTTGGTTTATTAGAATATACGAACTTGTTTGGCAATATCTGTTTTGAATTTCAGAGATGTTGACAATGAATCTTGGTGGTATTCCAATGATAGGTGCTGACATCTGTGGTTTCCGTGGTAACACAACTTACGAGCTATGTTTGAGGTGGTATCAGCTGGGGGCCTTCTATCCCTTCTCCAGAAGTCACAATGATGCTGGGGCCAAAGTAAAAACATTTTAAATTACAATGCTTTGTGAATTATTTATAACTTGTGACCTTCAGGCCTCTCATGTTTTTATTTACTGCTTATTTTACAAGAACATTTTTTTCCACCATTGTGACCTTGATGTTGTCTTCTGGAGAGATAAAACTTTACAAGCTACAACAGGTGAAGGTGAACCTAACGTGTAAATATTCCTCATCTGAAAGTATAAACTTTTGAAGTATGTAAAATACAGACCTCCGAGTCATCAGATGTGAAAAAATATGTCTTCTAGCTGATGCAATATTTAGCTCTACTGGCCAAAGGTCAGATGGCTTATTTGAAAGCGTGTTTGTCAGCTGTCTATGTGAGCAGCTAAGCCAGTTAAACTTCACATAGATGTTTCTATTGAATAGAAGACTATAGAAAAAATTATCTAATTTTAAAATGGCCACTGTTTCTAAATATAGTATAAAATAATAGTCTAAATATAGTCTTTTGAAAATATTTATGTAGTAATGATCACCAACTATAGTTCTATTAGATTTGTACAAATGGTGTCCCTGGGATTAAAGGGATCTGTTTAAAGGGCTCAATTAGGGGACACATGTGATTATAATACACTTTAATATAATTTTTTTTAAATGGAACTGATTTTGCTTATATTTTCACTGAATCATTGATTGATCAAGGAGATTTGTTAAAATGATTTGGTTACACTGTTCCATGCAGTCAGGATCGAGGGGTAAAAATTGGGAACATCAAAAATCATTTTCTTAAGAATTGGTGAGGCAAATTTGTTCATATTTGGCATAAATTATCCCTATGAGCAGGAGTTTGAATAAAGATAAGAATCAAGAGGCTAGTATTTATAAGGGTCCAGTAAGAGGATAATTTTTCGTTTTCACTCCTCTTGTATAAAAAAATCTTCACTTTAAAATCTAAGGCATTGTCTGCTAATAGCAAATATTTATGATTGGGCATTTGAAGTTTGGACAAATTAAGGGACTGGGACATATAAGTGTCCTGTAAGGGGACTTTATTTTTATTTTTTTATAAAGGAATGGTATGGGAATTTAAAGCATTTCCTTTTTATAATAATTAACTTTTTGATCAGTAAGAGTGTGATAGGGTTATAAAGGGTTAAGACAACCCCCAAAGAGGGTTGCTATTGTGAAATTTCAAAAATGCAATGGCCACTGTAAGCCAGTAGAGCTTCCTCAGACCGTCTTGTTTTAACCCTTTACTCCATAGATATCAATCACAGAAGTCTTTGAAAACAGTGCAGGAAGAGATCAGATTGCTCGTAACGAGCAATCTGAACACTTCCTTCACTGTTTTCCACTCTGTCAGTTAATATAAACATAATTCACTAAATAATTCAACAGCCTTCTATATTAGAGGTGTCAAAAAGCGTCTATATAAGAGGTGTCCAAAGGCGTCTATATGAAGTAAAGGGTTAAACTGGTATAGAGAGTAACAATGATTCATGCATGTTCTCATGGCAATGTTGTACACGACATGTATATAATGTACAGTAATACTGTCTTGTTACAAAGTAAATGTAGTTCTATTTCTACCTCATTTCAGAAGGACCAGGACCCTGGAGCATTTGACGATTATTTTGCAGCTGCCGTCCGTGAAGTGTATTTGACAAGATATTCGCTGCTACCTTATCTGTATACTTTGTTCCATCTCAGTTCTGTAAAAGGGGTACCTGTGGCCAGATCTATGTTTTATGAGTAAGTAAATGGAAGTATCAAAGACAAGGTTGATGAGCAAGTATTTTGAGTTTTGAAAAAAAGAAAAGATTTTGTTTCTTGAGCCATGGCATTAATTTAAAGGTTTTGAAGAGATTTTGGTTGACCTAGTGGTAGAGCATCTGTCCCTTGGTCAGTGAATTATAGATTTGAACCCCAAATAGGACCGTTTGTTGTTCCCTTGAGC
Source organism: Panopea generosa (assembly GCA_029582155.1). NCBI lineage: Eukaryota > Metazoa > Mollusca > Bivalvia > Adapedonta > Hiatellidae > Panopea > Panopea generosa. Next base: position 56,720,502 of record CM055895.1, read on the forward strand.
AAGACTTTTTATCTGCATTTATATACGTATATACATGTACACTGGTACTAAGCAGGAAGACATTACATATGATTTTTAACAACCTGACAGTAAATGTTACACTATACATTCTTCCATTGGTTGAGGCATCAACCTCGTAAGCTGGAGGTCGAAGGTTCGAATCCTGTTGGAATCACTTGAGTTTTTTCTGATGCGACCAGTTGCTCATCCAGCAACTAATTAAATTGAGGGGTATCAAATGTCCAACAGCCTGACGCCTGGCAATGATAGCTTTCGGGAAGTAACTGTGTACAGCATAAAAGTGTCTCATAAGCCCATCGTGACTGGCCCTTTCAATAGGGGTGACACTATAACTTACTTACTTTACTTTTTTTATATTAATTTTTGTATTGTAATAAATAAAATTCAAAAAGAGTTGCCATGGTTGATTAACCAAACTGTGGTTGCTATGGTTGATGTCACAAATTGTGGTTACTATGGTTGATTTTACAAACTGTGGTTACTATGGTTGATGTCACAAACTTTGGTTGCTATGGTTGATATCACAAACTGTGGTTACTATGGTTGATGTCACAAACTGTGGTAACTATGGTTGATGTCACAAACTGGGGTTGCTTTGGTTGATATCACAAACAGTGGTTACTATGGTTGATGTCACAAACTGTGGTTGCTGTGGTTGATGTCACAAACTGTGGTTGATGTCACAAACTGGTTGCTATGGTTGATATCACAAGCTGTGGTTACTATGGTTGATGTCACAAACTGTGGTTGCTACGGTTGATGTCACAAACTGTGGTTGCTATGGTTGATGTCACAAACTGTGGTTATTGTGGTTGATGTCACAAACTGTGGTTGCTATGGTTGATGTCACAAACTGTGGTTGTTGTCACAAACCATGGTTGCTATGGTTGATATCACAAACTGAGGTTACTGTGGTTGATGTCACAAACCATGGTTGCTATGGTTGATGCTATAGTCGATGTCACAAACTGTGGTTTCTGTAGTCAAAGTTACAAACTGTGGTTACTACAGTTGTTGTCACAAACTGTGGTTGCTATGGTTGATGTCACAGACTGTGGTTGCTATGTTGTATAACCTGAATGTTATATCCATTATATACAACTGTATTATTATTTTCAGATTTCCAGAAGATGCGGCCACATACAGCATGGACAGACAGTTTCTGTGGGGATCTTCGCTTCTGATAGCTCCAGTCTTGTGTGAGGTGAGAATTTAGCAAGCCATTTTGAATTCGTGTTTTTATATTATTGTTGCAAACAATCATATCATTACATATATTTTGAAATAATTATAACACACATATCAAAATATATAATTTTGTATTATTATCAAACACACATACAAAAACATATAATTTTGTATTTTTATCACACACATACATAAACATGTTTTAAGCTCGCCGGGACGAAGTCCAAGGAGAGCTATTGTTATGACCCCGGCGTCGTCGTCGTCTGTAGACACCCAGATTCAACTTTTGCGTACAAGTTTCACATATCTATGCAACCACTCATTGGATGTGAATGAAACTTCACATGTGTATTTATAATCATCAATGGAACATACACAGCCAAGAACCATAACTCTGGATTGCATTTTGGCACAGTTATGGCCGTATTGGACTTAGACACCCAGGTTAAACTTTGCATTTATTTGTGTACAAGTTTCACATATCTATGCAACCACTCATTGGATGTGAATGAAACTTTATATGTGTGTTCACCACCATCAATGGATCACACAGAGACAAGAACCATAACTCTGGATTGCAATTGGCACAGTTATGGCTCTTTTTCGACTTAATTTTTCAGGTTAAAGTTTTTTATCACGTAAGATATCTATGCAACCACTCATTGGATATGAATAAAAATTTGCATGTGTGTTCACCATCATCATTGAAACACACAGAGACAAAAAACATAACTGTGGGTTGCATTTTGGCACAGTTATGGCCCTTTTTTTACTTAATTTTTCAGGTTAAAGTTTTTTATCACATAAGATATCTATGCAACCACTCATTGGATATAAATGAAACTTCGTATGTGTGTTCACCATCATCAGTGAAACACGCAGAGACAAGAACCATAACTCTGGGTTGCATTTTGCTACACTTATGGTCTTTTTGGACTTAGACATGCAAGTTAAACTTTGAGTTTAGTTGCGTTTAAGTTTAAGTTATCTATGCAACCACTCATTGGATGCGAATGAACCTTCACATGTGTGTTTACCATCATCAATGGAACACACACAGATAAGAACCATAACTCTGGGTTGCATTTTTGCCACATTTATGGCCCTTTTTTTACTTAGACACCCAGAGGCTAGCTTTGTTGTCTTCTGACAGCTCTTGTTTATTATTATTACACATACCAAAACATATATGAAGTTTTAGGCGAGTGAAAATATGATATGACACCGGTATGTGTAATTCAGTTGTATTTTGAGCCTCGTGAAGATTCATATATATGGATAAAGTGACCTTCCAAAAATACAAATCAAAATGATCTTTTAATACATAAAAAAAACAACTACATCATGTTTCTGCTGAAGAAATAAAAGACAAACACATGAAAGCACTTGCTATGTTTACGTCATATAATTTTGTGTATGTACAATTTACGTGGTATCTCTGAAAACGGGCTTCATGATCTAGTATGATGATATAATAGGTGAGTGAATGGCGTGTTGTCCAGTGGTAGAGCATTGAACCCAGGATTGGACAACAAAACCTAGCATGTGGGATAGAGAGCAGTAAGGAAAAAACACTAAGTGCATGTATGTTAACAAAGTCACACCTGTAAAGTTGTAGGGGACTTATGTATTACTCCACAGTTTTGTTGAATCTATTTCAGAAAGCTGTTACAGTTGAAGTTTACCTGCCACCTAAATCATTGTGGTACAGTTTCCGTACTGGGGAGATGATGGCAGGATCTGAACAAACAGTGACACTCAGTGCTCCCTTGGATGTGATAAATCTGCTTGTCCAGGGAGGTAGCATTATTCCAATGCAGCAACCGTCCCTCACTACTACAGACAGGTGTGTTTTGTTAGAAAGTTCCATCTTACTGCTCCTCAGACATATAGGTCATATTGTACACATTGGTTTGCTGCCAAAGTCCAATACATGGAATGCAGTCAAATCTGTGTTGGTGGTTATCTCATTTAGTCAACCATTTGTCGCAAACAGCCACATTCTCTATCAACCATTTCTATAGTTTTAGTTTAACCCTTTACTCCATAGATACGCATTTTCCCACACCAATCACATAAGGCCTTTGAAAACAGTGCAGGAAGAGTTCAGATTGCTCGTGACGAGCAATCTGAACACTTCCTGCACTGTTTTCCACTCTGTCAGTTAATATAAACATAATTCACCCAATATTCAAAAGCCTTCTATGAAAGGTATCAAAGGCATCTATATTAGAGGTGTCCAAAGGCGTCTATATTAGAGGTGTCCAAAGGCGTCTATATTAGAGGTGTCCAAAGGCGTCTATATTAGAGGTGTCCAAAGGCGTCTATATTAGAGGTGTCCAAAGGGGTCTATATTAGAGGTGTCCAAAGGCGTCTATATTAGAGGTGTCCAAAGGCGTCTATATGAAGTAAAGGGTTAAATCAACTGGTATTAAGCAGGCACCTGTCTATAGGGGTAATTTTAGCTCTTTTTTCTTTGAGTGGCTGCTTAAAACAGATTCGGCTGCAGCTAAATCTTGACTTGCCCTAGCTGATGCACAATCAATGGAATAAGAGTTGTCATCTATGTGTTAACAAATACAATCCAGGGATCGCGAGTATGAATCTCCGCCCAACCACAGTCTCCATGATTATTGATATACAACTTTGCATCCCATTTTCATTCATCTCTTGCCACTGATTAAAGGGATAAAGTCATCAGTTCCTTGTGGAAATGGGGTCTGCTTAAGTACTGGTTAACCTTTCAAGATCCCAGGATAGAGTGGCTATTATCTGTTAGCACTGAATGGCATAAAAATGCCGCTAAATATTCGAACAAACAAAATGATTATTTTATTATACATGATATTATTTCAGTCGAGGCAATCCATTCTCTTTGTTGGCTGCAGTTGACAGGTCAGGGATGGCTTTAGGATATTTATATTGGGATGATGGACAGTCGCTAGGTGAGTCGCACAGTGAAAAAATAAGATATGCAACATTTCCAAGGGCTCAAATTCTTCACTGGTTTAAGATCTGCAATTATAAAGAAAAAAATGATACCTTGACCAGTTTGTTTTTTTAAATTCAATTGTTTTGTTATACCTATCAATTTCCAGATGAAAAAATTGTCAACTATTTGCCCACGATGTGGTTCTAACCATCAATTCTAAAATTACACATTATTGCTTAGAAATCTGGTAACAGCACCATATTGTCAGTGAACCTGTGGGGATTTCTAAAATACTGACCATTTAACACATAATATAAAATTATGATAAAAAAAAGAAAAAGGGAGCTGAAGTTTGACTTTTACCTCCTTCATGTGTAGTTGAGACTAATCAAGGGAGATAATAGTAGTGTTTCTCCTACAGACTTTCTACTTGTTTAGAACCCCTCCTACAGAGCCGTCATAGGCAACATTGCTTGTGATGTACACTAGCTTTTGAATGATGTTAAACAGTCCATCACATGGACAAAAGGAACAATTAAACATGTATATTAAAGATTGAACTTCTCTGCATATCAGCAATACTTGGAAGTTAACCATCTGCATGTTTTCTATAGAATTGGGTGTTATGGCATAAACGTTCACAGGTAAAAATACGTAAATTTAACATACGTGCCAAAACATAAGTTTCTCTGACATGTAGATAGTACAGACCGTAATCCGTTCAAGTACACCAAAAATGCATTTCAAATGTGTTTGTTTTGCGTTTCAAATGCGTTTGTTTTGCATTTCAAATCCATTTTAGTTTGGTTTATGGTTTGCATTTTTTTTATGATAAACGTTAGAGAAATTACGAAAATGAAGTTCAAAAGGATACTAAACACATTTTAGCCTGCATTTGCATTTGAATCATTAACCGTGTATCGTTTACCATTTATTGTTTACATGGCATGTTCACTAATCGCATCATCTTTGGTTGTCCAATTGTAACATCGCTGTAGAATAAATAGTAAGAACTTTATATTTAACGAAATTACCGGGTTTTATATGATAGTATATTAATTAAATAAATTAAAATGATATTGATTAAAATCTTTCAGAAAGACTTTATAAAAAAAAGATGCGTTTAAGGGTAGAAGTTTTATGTCTTGTGGCAGAGGGCTTCTAAAATCGCTGGTACTTCCGTCTTTATACCTTTTTTCTTCTCGAAGTTTTATAAATTGTCTGTTCAGTTATTTCCTACAAATCATATAAAAAAACATAAAGTTACATTTGATCCATATCCCAATTGTTTGTCATCAGCTGTGCGAAATGGGGTCAAATTAGTCTAAACTATTAAAGATAGTAGGGAAGCTATCAGAAGAGTCAATTGTAGTGTTAATAGCACATTTTTTATTTTTTGTATGTGATCAGGGAGCCATATCAGACAGAAATGTGTTTGATCAGTAATTTCTTTGATCCACAAGCTGTGTAACGGAAAATACCCCCCACTCCACACATACATACCCCCCCCCCCCCCCCCCCCCCACACACACACACGCACACACATAAAAGTGCATTGATGCATACTCACCATAAACAGAATATATAAAGCATTTGAAATTAAAATAAAATTTACATACCGGTTCATCATCGTTGACTTAACTTTAATCAATTATTTTTATATATTTTCTACGAAATTTGACAAGTGTTTAAATTATTAAAAATAAATTACATAAACATGTCTGACACTTTTATTTACATTACACTGATAGAATTCCATTGATATCCTTCCATCAAAAATTTCCAAGAAACCCACAGTGAATAAAATGTTTGTTTCACTGGTGACATCATCAGACATTGGCACAAGGTGATAGTGAAAGGGACAGCGTGTTCATTTTGTACATACATTAGGTATGTGTAGTAATAAATAATTCTCTATCAGTTTAATAGTAATCTTTTTTTTACAAATGACTATATTGAAAATAAATATTTTAGAAGATAACCAGTTACAAACAAACATTAACCTTTATATGTGTTTTTTTATATATATATGAACTATTTTATATACAATTCTGGAAAAGCCCTAAATGGAAAAATTTCGATGTAACGAACAGATTTTTCTAAAATAGCGAGAAAACTTTTCCTAATTGGCAATCATATAACAGAACAGCAACATAAATCGGTGTGCAGATAAATAAATCAGTTAATTAGGGGAGTAGTGTAAGCAGGCCATGTGTCACCTGATTGTTTTTATCACACTTTTACAAGCGAAGAAACAATAATGCAGGCAATGTTTTTCACAGCTAATGCGGGATTAAAACTTATAACAAAGAAATTCAATTAAAGTTACATGTATAGCAATTTATAGACTTTAAAGAGAGCAATCATTTCATTTAATTATTTATTTCATTGTCAATATAACTATGATAATATTACAGGATATCAGAATCTTTAATCTTTTTGCATTAAACTTTTGCATTATCGTTTTGTATCTTTCGTGGACCGTTTGTCCTGTTGTGTCTGCGATCGTTTCGTTTATTGTTTCGTTTATCATTTCGTTCGAATTTTAAGTCCGTTTGTATAACAATTGATTGATTGGTTGATATTTATTCAGGTTAAAACACACATATACAGGTTACATTAAATATACATACTCAATTACAAATAAAAAAATAAATACATTAGCAAAAGGTAGTTTTATAACTATCAACCATATTACATAAAATTAATTAGGTATTGCAACTTATTAAATATAAAGTAGCGCAGAAAGCAATAATATACCACTATTTTGGCAAAATCCAGTGTAAAAAAGTTAATCTATCACAATAAAATATACTATGGAAAAATATGGTAACTTAAATGAAATGAATGGCAAATCTCAAAGAAGTATTCAATTAATGCAACATTGGACATACATAATAGTGTGTAATAACCTTTTATTGCCCATAAAACCCGAAGGCTTATTTCGAATGATCTCCTTGGTACTATACTTGAAGGAGTATACATTACAAAATTGCAATTAAATTAAATAAACATAATAAAAAGTTGAAGAATTTGGAATTTTAAAGTTACCACATGGAATGTTTCCATAATTTATATTCTGTTTACAAAATGTATTATTTTTATCAGTAATTTTGTATAAAAATATTACAATTAAAAACATTGAGCATATCTAGTCAACAAGTGCAATAAATAAACTATGTTTCCTAGCTATGTCTAATAAATGGGTTTTGACAGAACTTTAAATGGACTAATTTTTATAATTTTCTTGATGTCAGCAGGCAATGCATTCCAGTCATTAATTGCACTGTAAAAAATGTTACATTCTATTTCCCATAGTATTTGGGTACACTAAAATTATATAAATTTGCCTTAGTAGAATTAGAGTGCACGTCTTTAACATAAACAAAATTTTCTTTCATGTATGAAGGACACTTGTCATTTACAATTTAAAAAATATGGTTGAGGGCTTGAAATTGAGGACCAAAGCTACTTGTCCTACTTTTCCAAAGTTTCGTTTTTTGCATAAAATCAAAGAAATGTTCAGGTCTGTTTCATTCATCGTCATAGTGACGATTTTCCAGCCCTGTTGGTACTCTTTTTAAAATGTGAAATAAGTAGGACTAATAATATTTATTAAAAACAGAAACGAACATAAAGACAGAAACCTTATCAGAAATGTTTTAGTGAAGGAGTATATTGCAGGAGAAATAATCTTTCATTCTAGGGTGATCTTACAGTCACTGTACAACAAGGTCGCGAGGTTATAAAATGTTCTTCATGCTCAATTCAAATTCGTACACTAATGTAAAATCCAATTCATATAAAAACACAAATTAAAGCTTAAACATCTAAGCCTCAAATTTGAAAGTATTTATGCTTATTATTCTATTTTGTTGTAATGAGTCTATTCATTGTTGAGTTGAGTAGAAATCTTGCAGTTGAGCATTAAACAGAGTTTTACAATCTTAAACTCGGATTTCCTTTAAACTATTTATCTGCCTCCAGAGTCCTGAGTCTTCGTTTGTTTAATGTGTTTAAAACTGTTAATAACTTGTTATAATGAAGGTTTGTTCAGAAATTTACTGTAATTGATCAAACTGATACCAGAATGGTGTGCATATACACTTTTGTCAATTAGGCCATTATAAATTAATTGCTAGATTATCATCCAAATTTCTCTTAAAAACGGGGAGGGTGGGAGGATTTTATTTTTTATTTTCAAAAAAAATCTTTCTCTTTTTTTTTTAATTTTTCATGAAAATTAGGGGGCGGATGGGGATGATAATCTAGCAATTAATTTATTATGGCCTTAATGATATTTTATACATCATGATAAGTGATTGTGCTAGTTCATCATTGATATGTTTCACAGATAACACAGCGTTTATGCAATTACCAGTTGAATCCATGTAGCTAGGTAGCAGTAACACTAGTTCACTGTGCTTTTTAAACATTTTTGTGGATTTTCATATTTTTTTAAAAATATCTTGCACTTCATTTTCTGTGTTTCAGATACTTACCAGAAGGGAAGGTACAACTATATAGAGTATAGAATAAAAGAGGTAACTTAAAAATTGACACTTTATTATGTACTGTTTTTTTCTTTTTCTTAAGAACATTTTCAGTAGGCACATCTATAGCTCCAGCATTGTATGCTTTTATTCTTTTAGGTGCAAGTTTTATTTCTATCTGGTGGAGTATTTTAATTATTACTAAATGGTCATTTTGATTTACACACAGCTGGCAAATAAAAAATGGTACATGCTCGTTCAAAATCTTGTTTTTTTGACAGTTGTCATTTTGTTCAGGGCACTTTCAGATATCAGTACTTCCTTGGAAACAGGTCCTCTGCACAGTCATAACCTGTAGAAAAAGGTGTTTCTTTGATTGAATACTTAGCATCATTTGTTCGTCATAGAGGACAATCAGACAGTTATTTAACCTAACCACTCTTTCCTGGGATCATGGAAGGTCAACCAGTACTCAAACACATCCATCTCCTTAAGTAACTGATAATTTTCCCACTTGAATCAACTGCAGAAGACAAATGACAATGATATATATTGTTGTATATCAATCAGTGTGGAGACTTTGGCAGGGCGTTGATTCGAACTTGGGACCCTTGGATTGAAAGTCAGACACACGAGCTACTGACCTAACAGAGCCCAGCTAGAAAAGGATGTGGCAGCATGAATTGATATACATGTGTAATAGTATGTGGACCGATTGGAAAAAACATATAAAAATATATAAAGGATGCATAAATATTATACAAATTACTGTTGAATAGCACGATAGCGATAACTAGAAATACAGCAGCTGTTTTTTTCCGAGGCAAGTAGATATAATAGAAACATACAGTCAAACCTATGTAAGTGACCACCTCTATTAAGCAGCCACCTGTCTTAAACAGCCACATTTGCTATTTCCCATTTCTATACTTTCAGAGTAAATTAACCTGTATTAAGCAACGATCTGTCTTAAAAGGTAACTTTTGCTCCATCCCTCAACTGGCTGCTTAACACAGATTTGACTGTATTTCAAAGTGGGTTAGGTTTACTGGGTATAATTTGCCACAGTTTATAGGTATAGGCCAGATTTCAGGGAAATACACTTGCATTGAATATTTAAAACCAACTTGTCACTGGTATTATTTCTAGTACATAACATGTATAATGTCTGTTACATCAGGTGATACAGTAAAACCGACATTGTCCTCTTCTTTCTGTTCATTATGATATATAATTTGTATATGAATACTGCTAAAACTTTCTAGGGTACAGTCCAAAAAGCATGTTTATACCCCAGACAAACGAAGTTTTGAGGGGGTATACTGGAGTCACCCTGAGATCGGTCTGTCGGTCTGTCGGTCTGTCGGTCGGTCTGTCCATTGCAATTTTCCTTGTCCGGAGCATAACTTGAAAAGTACTGGATGGAATTTCATCAAACGTCATACAATGGTAGAATATAATGAGAGGAATTAGTGCAGTGTACAAGAAACATAACTCTATTCTTGCTAATTACAGAGTTATTGCCCTTTGATATTTTTTCTTGTCCGGAGCATAACTTGAAAAGTACCGGATGATTTCTCATCAAGCTTCATACAATGGTAGAATATAATTAGAGGAAGTGCAGTGTACAGGAAACATAACTCTATTCTTGCTAATTACAGAGTTATTGCCCTTTGATATATTTCCCTTTGATATTTTTTCTTGTCCGGAGCATAACTTGAAAAGTACCGGATGGAATTTCATCAAGCTTCATACAATGGTAGAATATAATGAGAGGAAATGCAGAGTACAGGAAACATAACTCTATTCTTGCTAATTACAGAGTAATTGCCCTTTGATATATTTCCTTTGTCCGGAGCATTACTTTTAAAGTACTGGATGGAATTTCATCAAACTTCATACAATGGTAGAATATAATGACAGGAAGTGCAGTGTACAAGAAACATAACTCTATTCTTGCTAATTACAGAGTTATTGCCCTTTGATATATTTCCCTTGTCTGGAGCATTACTTTTTAAGTACTGGATGGAATTTCATCAAACTTCATACAATGGTAGAATATAATGAGAGGAAGTGCAGTGTACAAGAAACATAACTCTATTATTGCTAATACCAGAGTTATTGCCCTTTGATATTTTTTCTTGTCCGGAGCATAACTTGAAAAGTACCTGATGGAATTTCATAAAGCTTCATACAATGGTAGAATATAATGAGAGGAAGTGCAGTGTACAAGAAACATAACTCTATTCTTGCTAATTACAGAGTTATTGCCCTTTGATATATTTCCCTTGTCCAGAGCATTACTTTTAAAGTACTGGATGGAATTTCATCAAACTTCATACAATGGTAGAATATAATGACAGGAAGTGCAGTGTACAGGAAACATAACTCTATTCTTGCTAATTACAGAGTTATTGCCCTTTGATATATTTCCCTTGTCTGGAGCATTATTTTTAAAGTACTGGATGGAATTTCATCAAACTTCATACAATGGTAGAATATAATGACAGGAAGTGCAGTGTACAAGCAACATAACTCTATTCTTGCTAATTACACAGTTATTGCCCTTTGATATATTTCCCTTGTCTGGTGCAGTACTTTTAAAGTACTTTTAAAGCCATCAGTGATAACAGTTTAATAAAGTTCATGAAAGAACCAAGTTGATGAATACATGGAGTTCGAGCAAAGCAGGTTCGATATTGTATTTCTAGTGCTCTTGTTTGTTTCTTATCCATTAAATTGTTGTCCCTCAACATAACTCGAAAAAGTATAACATTTATTGATTGCCATGAAAGCTTGTACACTGCACAATAATTAAAAATACCGTTTTTAATTTTAACAAAACCATAAAAAAATTAACAATACAAACAACTCAATCCATAACATTCTCTTTTATTAAGAATTTTTTTGTCTGGAGCATAACTTTAAAACTATTGGATATAATTTAATAAAACTTCATACAATGGTTAACCATTTTCTGTCATGATGCCGTTCGGGGGTATTCATCACTACAGTGATAGGTCTAGTTAAATATGCATTGTACTTTCCATTAAAAAAAAGTGTTTTTAACATAAGTATTATCGTTTCACATTCTTTCAACTTACATGGGTTATGTTCGATTCCTTCTGAGGTAGAAATAGTTCCATGTGAATGTTCATAGAGTGTTTTACTGAAGTAGATAACGTTTGGTCTCCATGGTGATCAAACCCATGACCCCATTGGGCCCAAGCCTTGGTCCATCACTATTCCCCACAGTCAAGGGTCCCATTAAATTTTTTTTTAAAACTTTTATCATCAATTTCTATAATGTAATGTTTTTATTACAGAGTAAGCTGTTTTCCACAGTCTCTGTAGCAGGGTACCATACAGATATGTTGCTGGGCAGTGTTACCATATATGGAGTTTTAAAGGAACCAGAATCTGTAAAACTGAATGGGACTCATCAGCATTTTGTGTACACGTCCTCTGTAAATGTGAGTATCATTTTCATTCCTACACTTAGCAATTTTGGTGTATGCTAGTATTGGGAATAGGAGCTGAAATTTTTTATCAATAAATTTGACATTTCATACGTTTGATTAACAATCAAAATCTTGATTAATTTATAATGGGTTTTCTATCACTTCAAATATAAGTTTTATTCTGACCTTTTTCTTGTAGGTAAGCAAAACATCATAAATGTATATGTTGACATCATTATTCTAACCAGGCCTTCTAAAATTGCCGGTTTTTCGGTTTTTGGACCGATTTCTGAAGTTCAGAACTGGTTTTCGTTTCAAAGTTTATAAAAAATCGGTCCAGATATTTTCAAAGTTTAATAAAAAATCGGTCCAGATATTTTCTATCGGTCGTATAAAATCTCATAAATTGCTCTTACCATGCCATACTGACCTGTGAAATACACCTTGCGGCAATATCATTTGACCCAATAAATAATATGATTGTTTTGTCACCTGCTGTGTGAAATGATGTCAATTTTATTAGGGGAGTTTATCGAAAGAGTCTATCGCTATGCAGCACGCCTTCGATGTGTGATCAGCGACCCATAGCGTTCTATTAGTTCATCAAAAGATTGTGTTTGTGTCCATAATTTCTTTGATATACCGCTAGCCAAAGCTGGGACGGTCGTACCGAATATTGTTTGCGTCATCAAAATATTGTATAAAACATGTAGTGTTACTTGTTTGTTTCATTTTTTTAAAAAATAACTTTATAAAATCAATGACATTAATTAATGAAAGTGATAAACCTGGACCTATTTTGTTTTGATGTGGGACCGGAATTGTTTGCGTAAGTCGTAATTAAGCTATTTGATGGGAAACGGTATTACTCAAATTTATGTAAAATCATATATAAGCTGGTTTTGGTAATTGTATGTAGTGGCTAGCTACAGCACAACGCATATCAAAAATAAAAAGTTGAATGAACCGTTACATTGGTTTTCATGGTGATTATTGCACGCAGCTTCCGGTACTTGCAACACTTCATGTTCGATAGATCATTTTTAATATAATGAACATTATTCAGTAAAGCGGAAACATAATGTCAGTCATTAAAATGTACACATTGTGATAAAGTACGTTATAGATAATACACAAATAAACTTGAAATAATTAATTAATAAACGGAGAAAATATATGATGCATCTGACATGGTGGGTGGGGTATGCATACATATAAAGGCATAATGTAAGGCAGTTTTAGTGATTTTTTTAAAATAAGTGCGATTTTTACAGCAGTAAAAAACCTGGACCGATTTGCTTTTTGGAATTTTAGAAGGCCTGATTCTGACGTAATGTCTACCTCTTTTGATCGGTTACCTACGACTAAATCAAGTTTTAAAATATTTTCGTAGACTTGAAAATGAAAATGTCTATGATTATGATTAGTTGATAAGGAAAAAGATTACAAAAATTGAATTAGTGGCAGTTTTCTGTCAGGCCATGTGAGAAAGCAATCATGTGACATGGAAGATAGAGTTTTCCTCCATGGGGAAACCCGTATCTTCTATGAGCAGGAATGGGAGAAATGTTCAGTCCCTAGCTAACAGCTCTTTTAAATGCTGGCGGCCAGGCAACTGAAAAAAGATTGAACATAAATCATACACTCTCAGCACAGTCTCTAGATTTGCTGTTTGATCCTGTGATTAAATACAAGCAAAGTGCTCCCAGAGGTGTTTAATATACTGAACGGAACAGCTAACCTGCCACCTGACATTTTGTGTATATTCTCAAAAAGTGTTTATGCAATTTCCTTGAAATTTTGACTTGAATAGGAAAGAACATTTTGGTTATGTAAAAATACATAATTGTCTGTTAATGGCATATACAAATTTTATTAGTGCAACTCAATATTTGAATGAAGATCTTGGACATATAAAAGTGGCAGGTTAGCTGTTCCGTTCAGTATAGTTTATACTAATTTATTTTTTTTTAATTGAAAAGAAAGCTCAAAGCTTATATGAACCGGCTTCCTGGGTAAAACCAGTACAAGGTGTTGTTTTTTGAGAGGCGTCAGGTCGAGCTTAGCAAATATATTTACAGCTTATATGTTAAAAAGGGTGCTTGCATTAGCAAAGGACTTGTATAGAAGGACTTAACCCTTTACTTCATATAGACGCATTTGGACACCTCTAATATTGAAAGAATTAATTCACCACGTATCAGCAATGGGTGAATTATGTTTATATTAACTGACAGAGTGGAAAACAGTGCAGGAAGTGTTCAGATTGCTCGTTACGAGCAATCTGAACTCTTCCTGCACTGTTTACGAAGTCCTTCTGTGATTGGTGCGGGAAAACTTGTATCTATGGAGTAAAGGGTTTATGTCGATGAAACAGCACATGAAAGATTCATAATTTGCAAAATAATCATTCATAATTCACAGGCAACTGATTTCTTGTACATAAACTGTTATTTATATATAATCTTAGATGTTTAAACATGTTTCAATCACACAAAATAATCTTTACTAAAAGATATTGAGGTTTGAAATAAAATGTATCGTAATTTGTCGTTATTTTAGCTGCAGTGTATAAATTTTGTAATCACAAGTACTCCAACAATTTCAAACACAAATATATTTGGAATGGTTTTGTTTTGATAACAATTTCATTCTGCAACGTTAGAATTTTTATTTGTGTTCCCGAGGCGAATGGAAGCTCAGATATTTAAATTGAAAATGAGATATTGCGAGATTTTGCGCGAATACGCGAGAGTTAATAAAATGTCAATCAGTTACCTTTCCTTCTCTATATAATTCCTTGCATTAGCTCATAATGTTATTGTGATAAACATGAATCTGTTTTGTGTTTTTCTTGCAGGTGTTGAAAGTTCCATCGTTGAGTCCTCGGGCGAACATGATACATGGATTTGTTCTGGAGTGGATCTGATGTTAGTATTGAAAAGATGTACCTGTATATACACCTGCATAATATACGTTAACCATATTGAGTCTACACTTAGAATTTAATCAACAGCTGATTTATCTAAGTTTTTGGAATTTTTATATTTCTATTTCATTTGAAAAAACGTGATGATGGTTGAATGCAATGAACTCATTACTAAGGTCGTTGGTTCAAGCCCGCTCTTTCCAAAAACTTTATGTAATAAAGTTTCCAGTTACTTGCGGAAGGACGGTGGTTCTACTCAGTCTGACTAAGTCTGAGGACTTCCTCCACCAGTAAAACTAGATATGCCATATATAACCTGAAATGTGTTGAAAATGGTGTTAAACCCCATTTAAAAAAATAATAATAATGTAATGAAAAAAACATCATACATAACAGTTGCTTGTGCCGAATATTTGGCACTTTAAGACTGTTGGAAATATTTCTGTTATTTTAATTAAAAAAAGCTTAATAGCTATAGAACGTAGTTGTAAATGATATATGGAACAGAACACCAAAGAAAGACCAAAGAAATGAAGAGTAAATTTCACACTGTGAACTTAATCTGATATACTAGTATGTAAGATGAATAAAATTTTCTCATTTTTGTATGTCTATTATATAATGATTAAAGAAACTTTTACATTCCTAAACACTCTATAAATAAAAGTATGCCCAAATGTGTTAAGGAGTTATTGTTAGAGGGATCTCCTCTTTAAATGTATGTCCACAAAGTGATCCCATTGTACATAATCTGAAAGAAAATCATATAATTTACAGAAATCAGTAGTGTGTAGTATGGACCCTGCAGCTCTCTTAAAATGTCTGTTAAAAAGCAATGTTGGGAAAGCCAGATCTGAGCGCGTTGATTGGTCAGTTGCTTTAACTGAAAGTTTGAATGACATCACAGTTTAGCAAGTGTTCAACTGCTGTGAATTCTTCTACTGCAGCAATATTGAAGTATATGGTTATTATATTTGTATAGCATTTTGGTTAAGATCATGTACATTATGTGTTTCTTCTTTGAGACAAAATCTTGTCAGTGTATATTTTTTTATTATGTCATAACTTTATTACTTATTACTTTGTGGAAAGAGGACAATGTTCTGATTTAAATACTTCTTACATTATAGACACTTACTGTTTGATGGAATGTTTATGGTCTGTTGGAATAGAATTGAGTCTGCTCTTTGTACATTTTATATATAACAAGCTGCAGGACAGTGGTTCTACTCCGATTCATGCCAGTACAACTGGATACATGTACTTGATATATGCTGTAATTGTGTAAGCCCATCTATCTATCCGTCTTCCATATGTATTGTAAACCCATATGTAAACATGAGTTAAACTAAAATTTATTTTAATATCAGAGCTGTAAGTTAGTTTAAAAGAAAATAGCAAAGACCAGTAAAGCTAAGTTGAGAAATGTTCACTACAGCAAGCCCCCACATTGAATTAATTAAAGCGCATGGTCCATTGGGTGAGCATCAAACCCAGGATCGAAGGGTTGTTGGTTCGATCCTCTGCTATGACGATGTGTTGTGTCCTGGAGCAATACACTTTTTCTACATATGCCTAGTACTGGTTCTACCCAGGAAGACTTTGAGTGTGATTTGTATCAGTTGTCATAACTTGTTTCACAATCAATATGAAATAAAGAAGTTTAAACTAAGATGGGGCATTAAGTGGACCCCTGTCTGTTTATTTGTATGGTAATTTTGTTTTTTCAATCAATTACACCTGAAGGGGTCTATGTATTTAATAAATGTGTTGTGAATACCTGTATAATGATAAAATACAGGTCAAGTTTGATATTTGTCACCGCCCGTCAAATTTTTCAGGAGTTATGGCCCCTGGTCCAACTTAATTCTTGGTAAAAAATTGTTTTCCGACCAATAGTGGTGTAATTCGTGTTGATAGACACATTTCTATTCTACAAAGATATGTCGGAGGTGAATAATAAAATTTTCATTATATAGTTATCTGTAGAATATGAATTGTTTTGTTTTTGTACATAAACAGTTGTCAGTGGTGAAAACCTAGTGCTTTGGACTCGCAGTTGTAGTATATTTTTTGCACACAAGATCTGCATTTTTTACTGGGTTAGATATTTCTATAAAATTCTCGCTCTGTGACGTTGGAAATAGTCTAGATGACGTGACGTATAAAATATGACATAAATCATATAATTTAACGTCTTAAAAGTGATGATAAATTAAGTCAAAATAATTATTTATTATGTTGGTATGCAAAAAAGAATCATTCATGGCCTTGTTCCCACCAAAACAGCTATCCCTTGGGACAGAATTTTCTATATGAAACTTGAACCCATGTAAGATTCTTATAATCTTGTCAATAGAACTGCCTACTTGTAATTATTCATCTACTATACCAACAGTATCTTGTACTAGTATGTAATTATTCATCTACTATACCAACAGTATCTTGTACTAGTACCACATAGTAGTTATATAGTAATAGAATCAGAAAAATATGTTGTGTTTCGCTTTATTGTGAGGGTAAAGTCGGATCGTTGTTAATAATAAAAGGTGCCTGCAGTGCCTGGTCAAGCACAGGTTTCCACCACAACATCTGTATTGTTGGTTAGGTCGCATGACCGACCGAACCCTATACAAGGGCCAGTTAAGAAATTGACTCTGGGGGCTGTCATATTGAAACGTCCCGATCACGTGTTAAAACACGGCATTCACCACAAGGTCATTGTTTTTCTAAACAGTGCATTATGGGAATGTACAAACCAGTATTGATATTAAAACCTGGTCATGTTCTGACCACTTTCCGTCTAAAAAGAAAGTTTAAATGCAGTGTGTGTAATAATTGATTGTGACATTTTAATGTACTAATTGAGATCACTATGAATTGTTCTTGGCATATTTAATCAGGGACATATGAAAATGCCTTAAATCAAGGAATTTTCTAAAAGGTCTTGAAACGTATCTTTTTTTGACAATTTATTGCTGTTTCTGACAGATTCCTACTGAGTTCATTTTAATAATTTTCAAATAACCATGAATGTACTCAATTATTGTAATATACTGAACCCATAACAATGGAAACCATAACAAAATTAAACAGCTACAGTTGTTTATTTTACTGGATACAACAGAAATATAAAGATAGATTACTGATGTGACATATTTTCAGCACGTCGTCAGAACCAGATATATGGCCGAACATGCACAAGTTTTGGAAAAACAGTAATTTTTAACTATTATTTTTCAAAAATAATATATCCACAAATTAATTTAAAATATGTATTCAAATTATTTAAAATAATTTATGATCATAGTAGAAAATTGTATAGAATATAGCAGTAAGAATGTTAGACAATATATAAAGTACAATTCTTTTTAAAAATACAAATGGCAATACATAATGATTGAGATCAGTACATTTAAACATCAAAGTAACTATTAGGCACACCTGCAACCGGGAATTCGCTGTGTCAACCGGAACCGTGTCAGAATTTGGTATCACCAATGTATTTAGTACCCGGTACAAGGAACCAAACTTACACATTCATTCACTTTAATTGCCACATCTTTTATAAGACCTAACCATTGGATGCTTTTTAAAAGCAGCCTACTTGTTCAGTTAATGATGTAATAACCTCAACTTATACTGTTTGTAGTTCGGTATTTACTACATACCTCAAGACTATGTCATGTTTAACATACATTTATTCCTGAAGCCTGTAATAAAACAGATATCTTTGTATGTTGATTGTCTTTCATTTATTTACCCAAGTATACTTTAAACAGGAGGTTATATGATGCCTATGCCCCCACAAGGACTGGTAAAAAGCTTTACAACAGGTTTCACTATTGTTCCAAAGTTATCATACTTTATGGCTGTGATTCAACAAGAACTGTGAAGTGAGGTAATGATTTGCCATGCAGACGTGCCTTTTGGTTACTAGTAGGGGACTTGCAAAACTTTCTTTGAACTGTCAAAAAGTATTTTACAATTGAACTTAATTTGTCAAAACGGTGGCATGTTTTTTGATCTTTTAAAGAATTTTATTTTATTTTATTTTATGCCTTTATATCACACTTCCGTTTTATATCTGAAAAATGAAAAAAACTCCTGCCCTTATTTTAAATGCATCTGGATGAAAATCTAGGATTTAATTTTCTGTTTGATAGCCATTTTCAAACTGTTCACTGTAAAGCCCATTCATTACTTAGCACATAAGTTACTACCTGGATTCAAACTAGGCTCAATTCAAAGTTTAAGTAAGAAATATTTGTATGTAACTTGTGAATGAATGGCAACTCAATTCTGATTCATGTGTACACATCTGATGTCTTCCACCAATAGGACTGCAGGCCATATATACTGTAAATCTAGATTTATTAATGAGGTCAAACTTCAGCTCAGCTGTCCTCTCCTACCAATAGGACTGCAGGTCATATATATTGTAAACTTAGATTCATTCCTTCATTCTATGAATAATAAATTATATATCGTTATTACACATTATCAATATTGTGTTGAGGACATACATACATATTAACTGTATATTTACTGATGAAAACATCTGAATATTTACAGAATTAATGGAGCCTCCGTAAAAATATATAAATACATGGTTCAATATTTTTAAACCATCTTTTTTTTTTAAACCATCTTTTTTTAACTAGGTCTTACTAAAAAGGAATTTATCAGGATTTTTTCAAAATTATAAAATTGGTTATAAACATTTTTTCCCAATATATCACGTTTATATATACTCATTGACCCAGTTTTGCCAAGAAGATATCTATTTAAACATGCCAAAATAATGTATTGAAAAGGGATTCCCCAACTTGGGCTACATGCCTAGGTTAGACTAAAATAGATTTCCTCCTTAAAATTGCATTATATTTTGTGAAGTATTAAATGTATTGTGATTTCATTTTGATTTCAATTTGATCCGTTATACAGGTTTACACGTAGTAAGAATGGTTTCATCATAGAAAGTGTTTGAATGACAATACGATGGTCATCTTGCAGTATATAAGTGCTGTCTATTTTTAGAATGGGGATTTCATTTCAAGATTACATCTCACATTTATATAGCTGTTTTGCCACAGTTTGGTAGAGTTGACATACTAAACCCTCTGGATTTTATTTATTAATGATAATGAGATGTATTTTAACCATTTTAAAAAGAACATTTTTTTTTTAGATATTTATAGCTTTTTTCTTGATATACTCCCTTTAAAATTACAGATACAGGATAAGTCATATTTACAAAAAACGTGAAAGGCGGAATAAACTCAGCTAAAATATAGATTATGCTTACACGTGGTTAACGTGGTGGATTGGGATTTTTTGGCTTCAATTCCTCTTTGAACTTTTTGTTTTTGAATGGGGTGTAACACCATTTTTAACACGTTTCAGGTAATATAAATATTATAGAATGTTCAATTTTATTTGTGGAGGAAGACATCAGAATGAATCTGAGTAAAACCACCGTCCGTCTGCAAGTAAAAGGCAAATTTTTTTCACAAAGTTCTTGGAGCACGAGACTTGTACCTACGACTTTAGTGGTAAGAGTTAAGTGATTTCCAGACGGCACCTTAGATCATACAGGACCCTTCAATATTTAATAGCAGGCATCATGGTTTAACACATTGATGAAGTCTCGTGAAACAAAGACGTCTGCAAAAGAATCTATGTTTACAGTTATCTTGACTGTGGTAAAAACGGGGTTTGTACAACTTTTACAAAAAAGTTTGGTATAAATGAAAAGGGAAATGTTTGAACATGATATTTTTATTGATATTTCAGTATACATATTAATAATATTTCATAATTGTCATTTATAAAATAATAACAAATCTTGCAACTAATGAACAATGATAAAATAGGATGTAGGATATATATATATGTGATAATTTGTGTCTTGAGAAATAATAATGTTTGTCTCCAACAAATGCCTTGGCATTGAACAAAACTTTATTGGTATTGTTTCTAAGAATTCATTTATGGAATATATACTACTATGTTTGATTAAGTCATCTGTTTAGTAGCACACTGGCCTCCAGCAAATGTAAACCAGTTCTGTTTCCTGTGTCAAATGTAAACCAGTTCTGTTTCCCCTTTTCAAATGGGACACCGACTACCTTGGGCATAAATTCATCAATATTTTGGGTCCAAGTCCAAATTATAACAAAAATCAAATCAAAAAAACATTAAACCATAAAATTACTACAATTATTTACCAGAAAATGTTGGAAAATCACTTTTTTACCTAAAAGAGGTATGTTTACAGAGTTTACAAAAATATAAAATATTGAGTCTCGAGTCTGATTGTCAGACCAAGTATGAAGAAATTAGACCCGGGTTCTCCAGTATTCTTCCTTATCAAGACCACCTTTATCGTTTTCACCCGTACCACCACATATGATGAACAACTTAAAATAAGTGGTGTATACATAAAAACATTTTCCTGCCAATCTACTCGGCTTATATGAAAAGCAATCTTGATTACACCTTCAATATTGACGTTTCAATGATTATGGCATTTGCATCAAATGATGATGATAACATTGATGATAAATGATGATTACACCGATGATAAATGATGAACTATCATCCAAACTATTGCATCTATTGTCAACAATTAGATCATACATATATACAACAACTTTTTATGGCCAACAACAACAATTACTTACAATTATCACAGATATTTTAGGAATGGACGGACAACACAACTGTCATGTCACAAAACAACATACTACCTTATCTTCCCCATTAAACACTCCCCTGTTGTTTAAAATACATGTTTATAAAAATAGGCCAAAGACAGTGCGTAACAACTATGTGTTCATCACTCGATTTTGACATTTCTAATGTTTGGAACTTTATCCTGGTTTTCTGATCTTGGGGTGTTTCGATCTTGAAGAGGGTACTTATCTATTAATATTTTTTTTGTAAAGTGGTGTCAGGAAGGGGAGGCCAGGGTTACTTAATGGGGTGACTATGGTAAGTAACATTTATATAATTTACTAAAAATAAATCATTAAAAATAACAAACTGCTTCCCATATCAGTCGTATAGTACATGTTACCATCAACAATTTATCATGTCATTTATCTAAATTATCCTTCATACATCATACACAAAGTGCAGGATACATTACTTGATAATGATGCTTTATTAATGAGTAATGACATCTTGGTGGAGAGAAACATACAATTTTGGATATAACTAACCCATACACCCTTAATCATTTATTTTTTAAAACAATTAACTTTCTCTTTTTACACATCTCAAGTCGATTACATACCATGTACATAGCTTAATTTAGTTAGATACCATGTACATAGCTTAAGTTAGTTACATACCATGTATATAGCTTAAGTTAGTTACATACAATGTATATAGCTTAAGTTAATTACATACCATGTACATAGCTTAAGTTAGTTACATACCATGTTCATAGCTTAAGTTAGTTACATATCATGTATATAGCTTTAGTTAGTTACATACCATGTACATAGCTTAAGTTAGTTACATACCATGTTCATAGCTTAAGTTAGTTACATACCATGTTTATAGCTTAAGTTAGTTACATACCATGTACATAGCTTAAGTTAGTTACATACCATGTATATAGCTTAAGTTAGTTACATACCATGAACATAGCTTAAGTTAGTTACATACCATGTACATAGCTTAAGTTAGTTACATACTATGTTCATAGCTTAAGTTAGTTACATACCATGTATATAGCTTAAGTTAGTTACATACCATGCACATAGCTTAAGTTAGTTACATACCATGTTCATAGCTTAAGTTAGTTACATACCATGTTTATAGCTTAAGTTAGTTACATATCATGTACATAGCTTAAGTTATTTACATACCATGTATATAACTTAAGTTAGTTACATACCATGTATATAGTTTAAGTTAATTACATACCATGTACATAGCTTAAGTTAGTTACATACCATGTTCATAGCTTAAGTTAGTTACATACCATGTTTATAGCTTAAGTTAGTTACATATCATGTACATAGCTTAAATAAGTTACATATCATGTTCATAGATTAAGTTAGTTACATGTCATTAACACATACTAAAGTCAGTTACAATATATTTATGTACATGTATGTATCTCAGTCAATTGCATATCATTTACATGTTATATATTAGATTTAGAAAATTAACAAAAAGTACTTTTAACAATGAAAT
This sequence comes from Panopea generosa, assembly GCA_029582155.1. Classification (NCBI taxonomy): domain Eukaryota; kingdom Metazoa; phylum Mollusca; class Bivalvia; order Adapedonta; family Hiatellidae; genus Panopea; species Panopea generosa. Next base: position 56,743,737 of record CM055895.1, read on the forward strand.
CTGTATATCGGTAATAAAAATGTGTACTTCTGGCAAAATGAATGCACTGTATCATGAGGGACATTTGGTACCCGAAAAGGATTCATTTTTTTTTTATATAAAAAAAATGATAATCTTAAACGCATTATTGTAGACAATCATATTTGACTGTATTTGAACTCCAACCCCATAAACACGCAGTTTGACTTTGCACTCTGGAAGTTGGTTTTCAATAGAAATAAATTACTTTTAAAGTTGACTAAATGTCTCATTACTGAAAGTGTGTTTTAATGTTGACTAAATGTCTCATTACTGGAAGTGTGTTTTAAAGTTGACTAAATGTCTCATTACTGGAAGTGTGTTTTAAAGTTCGACTAAATGTCTCATTACTGGAAGTGTGTTTTAAAGTTGACTAAATGCCTCATTATTGAAAGTGTGTTTTAAAGTTGACTAAATGTCTCATTACTGGAAGTGTGTTGTTTCGTTTTTTAAAGATGACTAAATGTCTCATTACTGGAAGAGTGTTGTTTTGTACTTTAAAGTTGACTAAATGTCTCATTACCGAAAGTGTGTTTTAAAGTTGACTAAATGTCTCATTACTGAAAGTGTGTTTTACATAAATTTCATACTAGATTTAAACTAACCCAAAAAAATATCCCCATTTGCAAATTACATCACCCCTGGGGCTTTTTTTGGAGGGTATATGGTACACATTGTGTGTATTCCTGTGGTTTATTGAAATACAGCCTGCATAATTGTCAAATATTATTTAACCTGATAACTGTATATGAATAGAAGATGCAAGTAAAATTAAACAAAACAAGTATGCATTCTCACGAACTGGCATGCATGACATGACACTAGTAACTTAATTGATTTGTAGAAAATAGATAAGTTTTTCCTTTTCCTTTAGGTGATGAAAATGTCCATGAATATTCTTTGTCAACCTATATCTTGTACTGTTGATTGTGCTGTGGAAATGCAACCTTCCCAGCATGTCTGAAGCTTGTCAGTTTCTCTTCTTATATCCAGAGTTGGTAGAGAAGGACGTCATCGCAGTACTGGGGACAGTTTCTTCATGGACGACCTTCCAGTACCAAATTCATTCTAAAATTATAAAATTTCAAATGTAATGTATGGTGCAAAATTGTGTTGTCACATCATTGCATTGAATTCAGTGTCTACGCAGTAAGGAAAGTTTGCAGAGGAAACCTACCACAGAGGTGGTCTAGTGGCAAAGTCATATGGCATGTGGAAGACTATGGGTTCTTCCGAGTTTGGTGCTCAGTATTTATTGGATAGTATAACGTGACTGGGTGTGGAATTATACATGTTGCTGTGGTATTATACCATGTTCCTGTGGTATTATACCAAGTTGCTGTGGTATTATACATGTTGCTGTGGTATTATACCATGTTGCTGTGGTATTATACATATTGCTGTGGTATTATACCATGTTGCTGTGGTATTATACATGTTGCTGTGGTATTATACCATGTTGCTGTGGTATTATACCATGTTGCTGTGGTATGATACTTCAGTGTAGCAGCGCTCAGAATAATATCTCAAGTAGATACTGTTGGGATATGACTGAAAAAAAATGTTGAAAGGGATGCTAAACACCATACAACAAGAACAGAGGAAACCTAAAGGACCTTTTTGTGAAACCAATATTGTGCTTGATATCATGTTGAAAGTGAATATGAAACAGGCATCACTTAAGTAATGGGCAAAGTGATTTCTCACTTTAATCATTTTGTGTAAAATGATAAACATGCATTCAAAAATGTGCACATTTAATGCTGGATATTATGGAACAGTTCACAGTGCCTATATTTAACTTCGCATTAAGTTCAAGCCAATTTGATATGTTCTATTCGGAGGCATAGCTGCCTTTTGGCTGTGTAGGCCCAGGCCTACACCTTTCTCTGCAAAATGAAAAAAAATAAAACGCCAAAAATGCGATTGGGGAATAGGCCTAAGAGGTAAAATGAGGTGTGAAGTTTATTGTGTTTGATAGTACTGTAAAATAAGTTTCTGTGTTTTTTTGCAGGTGAATGTACATTTTGCTCAGTCATCATTTGTCCCATAGATTTGTCTTGAAATGCATCAGAAGCCGCCATTTCAAGTTCATATTTAAAAAAAATGTATTGAGGAGCATATCATACCACCAGATTCACTACACTGCCCGTGCCCACACATCCAACTTAAGTTAGCTACGCCCCTGCTAGTGGTAGCTCTGCAGCCCCGATTACTCCCACTGTTCATTTTATGTCAACTGGTGTAAAATGTTCATTTAAATGTCTTTGTTGAACTAATGTCAACTAAATTATGATTTAAAACCAGATTCATACACTTACATGTACCTACAATGTCATGTGATGACTTCATTTGCTGCCGATGGTGGATAAAAATGCTTGGGACAAACTGACCACAGGGTCCTGTTTTTCAAAGTGTTATTAGCTTAAAGCAAAGTTGAGATGAATTTGTGATTCACAATATTTTTAGATTTAATATATTTGTGCTAAAAATTACCTGGCAATGGTATCAAAATGTCATTCTAGTTCTATTACCCATTGTACTTGATATCAAAACCTTGAATTTTAAATATACTGAATATACAATATTTCACCTAACAGAGTGTTCAGCTAACAGAGCTTTGAGCAACTCAACTCAGATCTGACTGATGTAACATCAAAGACATAGAGCCTAATAACATTGTATCTGACTGACTTAATATAATAAATAATTTTCTTTTAAGAACAGCAAACAACAAAAACCATGTACATGTAGTAATTGTCTAAATCATAAATTACATTCATATTAACACAGTGCAAAACAACTTGAATGAAATAATGTAAAAAATTTGTAAAAATCTGGCCTAATCCTGTATCTAACCTGACACGGGTTGTCAATGACACTGGTCAATGATCCAGTCAGCAATCAATATTGTTTCCAGGGCCGCACGCCCACTGACCATTTGTCTAAGTAAATATAATGTAATACAATGTAGTGTTGTCTAAGGAACAGGGCACCCTGGAAACAATATTGATCATTGTTTGATTGACAGCCCATGTCTGGTTAATTATCCTGTACATACAGGTAAACAATATTGTAATTTATTCCCACTTGTCAACAAAAAAAAAAGAATTCTTTTAATATTGGGGGTTACTTGGGAAGATTTTGATTTTTATGGTGGTAATTTCCATTACCATTCATAGCTATTTAAAAAATAAACATTTTATTATCTAGTGAAATAATTTATATCAGTGTATGAACATTTTTATGTACAACTAATGCCTATCTATGCACAGAAGCACTAAAATATGATAATATTCAAAATGTTTGTAAAAGATACATTTGTGCATAATTAAAGATACAAAGGTACAAGAGCTCACTCGACATTTGGAAGCTTGTCGCAAAATAATAGCTATCAGATGACTAAGAACTAGAAAATAACGTGCTCTAAAAAATCTTACCCAATTTTCTACATATAATAGAATGTTATTAAGTGAGTTTATATTAGGCCAGTCATTGGTCCAAGGATTGTCATATTGATCCAAGGCCATTGGCTGTCAGAGGACCAACAATCTCGTCAATATGAAATCATTTTTATTAATCAATTACTTTTAACAACTGGGCCAATATTCAATTATTTTATATATGTCAGTTAATTCTATTTTTGATTGTATGTGAGATATATAGATATATAGAACTGGTTTCTGTTCTAAACAGGTCAAGTGGCATACTATAGTATAGGTTTCAGTGCACCATTTAAAATATGAATCAAAACCTTCAATAGCGTCAACCTCAATGATTCAATGCCTTCTTTTCATCACAAGTTGATCATTCTAATGTATGACTATAATGGACAGAGAGTAGTCATAATGCCCCCATTCTAGTTCATATTGGTCTTTTTTTTGTTTGACCCAGTTTGGTTTGTATTGGCCAAGTTTGCGTCATGTAACGTTATAATTTTCCTGGATACCAAGGCAAATACAATAAAGTTAATTTATAAAGCAGGATATAATTCTAACAAAACAAAAGTTATGGTTATGTCATCTATGACTTTTTTTCTTTGATACATAACACACCAATTATTTATCAATTTAATACCATTTGTATTTTCTGCCACAGCTTTCTTAAAATCATATTGAATTAAAATATAAAAGGGGCAATAATTTGCCTGAAACACAGTTATTCCACGTTGTCCCATGTTTGATGCTAATTTATTTTAGCTCAATTGCGGAGAAAGCTGAAGTTTGTGTGAACCGCTCACATGTCCGCTTCCTGGGTAGAACCAGTACTGAGTGTTGTTGTTCGAGAGGCATCTGGTTGAGTTAATGATCAAACCCGAAACCTCCTATGTGAGTGTTCAACACTATCCACTGCACTACCACCCTGCTTGAGTTACCCCACTTGTCTCTTTCAGTTTTCATAATGGTAGTGAAGACACATGTGAAGTGTCACTGTATGTGAAGTATAACTAAAAGTTTCTGACATCTAATATTGCTATAAAACTTTAACCAATTTTGTAAGTATTAAAGGGTGGGAGGGCATAATTCTGCCTAAAATCAAAAATGAAGTTATCCCAATTGTCCCCTCGAGTCCCTTTAATGGTAGCAAAGACACGTGAAGTTTCATTGAAGTATGGAAATAAGTTACTGAGATATAAAACTGCCATTTTCTTACAAAGCTGTGTTAAAAATGAAAAGAAGAAAAAAAGAAATTACTTCCTAATATAGGACGGGGATTAATTTTGTCTTCTATGCACTGAAAAGAAATATATACAAAATAGATGTGTAAACCTTTTATAGGTGAAGACATTTAACTTTTTTCAAAGGTTACAAGAAAAATTCAGAACTACATCTGTATGGCTGTATTAAGTAAGGGACTCCTGTTACTAGTATTAAACACTAAACAGTAATACTTTATGACGGAATTAGTCTAATAATCAGTGTCCATAGTTATTTTATCACCATCTTTTATCTTCTGAAGTTTGAGAGATATAGTAAGCATTATTATTATACATAACTCGGTTTATAAGTATAGTCACTATTAACCTGGCACATAGGAGCAAGATATTTCCAACTATACCTTGGTCATGAGGAGATGTTTCAATTACTCCAGGAAATAATCTTACCGAGACAAATTTTTTAAGCTATTGCCATGAAAATATAAAATATAATCATCTTACCCTGGGTCATGGAGAGGTATTTCTGAGTCATGGAGAGATATTTCTATCTTACCCTGGGTCATGGAGAGGTATTTTAATCTTACCCTAAGTCATGGATAACATATACAACTTACCCTGGGTCATTGAGAGATATTTCTTACCCTGAGTCATGGAGAGATATTTCTATCTCACCCTGGGTCATGGAGAAATATTACAATCTTAATCCGAGTCATGGAGAGGTATTTTCATCTTACCTTGAGTCATGGAGAAAAGATCCATCTTACCCTGAGTCATGGAGATATTTCTATCTCACTCTGAGTCATGGAGAGGTAGTTTCAACTTTTCAAGGAGTTATAGAGATATTTCTATCTTACACTGAGTTATAGAGAATTTATCGATCTTACCCTGGGTCATGGAGATGTATTTTAATCATATCCTGGGTCATTCTAAGAGAGGTATTACCAGCTGACCTTGGGTCATGGAGTGGTATATATCTGGGTAATTCAAATGTATTTTTGTCCTACCATAGACATTTCTCATGAAGAGGTATTCCATCTTGTCTGGGGTCTTGTGGAGGTATCATGATCACACCATGAGGTCTAAAGAGATATCATTATACACTGGCATCTAGCAAAATTCCATGGCAAGGTCTACTTACATGTATGGGATAATCATGAAGCACCATGCCTGCCGATCGTCCAAACCCATGCTCTGCCTCATTAAGTTTCAGTGACATCTCTGCTCTCTCCCTGCCCCACAGACGACCATTCTGAGCCAACTGTATACAGACAAAAAATAAGATGGTCAAGATTGAATACAAGTGTATTACATAAAATTATATGATCCTCTGCCATGGCTATGTGTGGTGTCCATGAGCAAGACACTTTTTCCGCATACACTTAGTACTGGTTCTACCCAAGAAGACTTTGAGCATAATTTGCCGAAGTTGTAAGAACTTGTTTCACAAGTGAAGTAAAATGAATAGATTTAAACCAAGATAATATAAAGTTGTTATCTCCCTTTATAACTGGAAAGAGAGTTTTCCGTAGTCAATACATGTACAAGTCATAGAGTTCTGGTATACCGGTAATAAAATAGTGTACATTTTAGGGCAACCTAATTTTCTTTTCTCTGTCACACATACCTGTTCTTCAAGTGATGCTATTCTTCCTTCTGCCTTTTCCAGGGCCTGATACAACCTCATCCTTTCCATCTCATCATCTGGGTTGCCACTGTTCCTTAGTTGGGCCTACCAATATAGGAAGATAATGTATCATTGATATTAATGGCTCTCTTAGACAACTGGCTCAAGTAGTTCTTAAAAGTTTAATATTACATTGTTACAAGGTAGACATTAGAGTCCTAAGTTTGTCTGTATGACTTACCATACTTTTCTAATATTTGCGTCTGAGACAGGGTGTGGCTATTTGAGCTCAAAATATGCAAGTTTTAACATTTTCAAAAAATACTCTTTTTTTTTTTGAAAATGTGTCAGATTGTTATAAAATCATCAAAATAACATTAAAATCAATGATATTTATGTGAATAAATACATCAGTTTGTAGCAGCAATCGTTGTTCACTACTTACTGGTTCCATTTGATACCCAAATCAATAATATCTGGACAATAAACTAAGCAGTGTATAGACAGGATATGACATCCACTTATTACACAAGGTAATTGAGTTGCCAAACCAATCAAATTGGTCTTAACAAAGAATTTCCTCAAGTAAGCATTGATCTTTGTATTTCTGCATTTGCATAATCATTTGCATTCCGTGAACATAATTTTCAGCAAAATATAATACCGTCAGTCGGGGCGACCCTCTCCCAGCAATGGATGTGCAACAACTAGGATTGCAGCGTTAATTAAGAGGAAAAGGTACAGGTAAATCACATTGTAAAATAGTAGTTGCAACAGTGTTTTAAAGTTGGTACATAATAAAATTATCACTTTAAACTAAGAAATGAAACCCGTTATTGTCAATTGTGAAATGGTACGAAGATGATAGGCAGAACAGTTTTTAGTAATTTTTTATGCTGTGCAATCCACTCAAAAAATGGTAAATAGAACAATTTTGGTTGACCCATATCACTTTATACTGCAAAAAATTGTAGGTAGAGTAGTTTTTGGTTGTTCCATATCACTTAATACTGTGAAATGGTAGATAGAACAGTTTTTGATTGTTTCATATCACTTAATACTGTAAAATGGTAGCTAGAGCAGTTTTTGTTTGTTTCATATCACTTAATACTGTGAAATGGTAGATAGAACAGTTTTTGGTTGTTCATATCTCTTAATACTGTAAAATGGTAGGTAGAGCAGTTTTTTATTTTGTTTCATATCACTTAATACTGTAAAATGGTAGCTAAAGCAGTTTTTGGTTGTTCCATCATCACTTAATACTGTGAAATGGTAAGCAGATAAGATTTTGGTTTTTCCATATCACTTAATACCATGAAATGGTAGGCAGAACAGTTTTTGATTGTTTCATATCACTTAATACTCTAAAATGGTAACCAGATCAGTTTTTGGTTGTTCAATATCACTTAATTTTGGTTGTTCAATATCACTTAATACTGTGAAATGGAAGGCAGATTTTTTTTGTTTTTTTTCCATATCATTTTATACTGTGAAATGAAAGGCAGAACAGTTTCTGGTTATTCCATATCATTTGATATGTGAAATGGAAGGCAGAACGGTTTTCGGTTGTTCCATATCACTTACTACTGTGAAATGGTAGGTAGGACAGTTTTTGGTTGTTCCATATCACTTAATACAGTGAAATGGAAGGTAGAACATTTTTTTGTTGTTCCATATCACTAAATACTGTGAAATGGTAGGTAGAACAGTTCTTGGTTGTTCCATACCACTTAATACTGTGAAATGGTAGGTAGAACAGTTTTTTGTTGTTCCAAACTACTTACTACTTTGAAATGGAAGGCAGAACAGTTTTTGGTTGTTAATACTGTAAAATGGTAGGCAGTACAGTTTTTTGTTGTTCCATCATTACTTAACTTATACTATGAAATGGTAAACAGAACATTTTCTGGTCGTTCTTTATCACTTACTACTGTGAAATGGTAGGCAGAACAGTATTTGGTTGTTCCATATCACTTAATACTGTGAAATGGTAAGCAGAACAGTTTTTAATTGTTCCGTATCAATTAATACTGTGAAAAGGTAGGCAGAACACTTTTTGGTTGTCCTGTCATCACTTAATACTGTGAAATGGTAGGCAGAACAGTTTTTGATTGTTTCATATCACTTAATACTCTAAAATGGTAACCAGATCAGTTTTTGGTTGTTCAATATCACTTCATTTTGGTTGTTTCATATCACTTAATACTGTGAAATGAAAGGCAGAACAGTTTCTGGTTGTTCCATATCATTTGATATGTGAAATGGAAGGCAAAACAGTTTTTGGTTGTTCCATATCATTAAATACTGTGAAATGGTAGGTAGAACAGTTTTTGGTTGTTCCATATCATTAAATACTGTGAAATGGTAAGTAGAACAGTTTTTGGTTGTTCCATATCATTTGATATGTGAAATGGAAGGTAGAACAGTTTTTTGTTGTTCCGTATCACTAAATACTGTGAAATGGTAGACAACACAGTTTTTGGTTGTTCCATCACCACTTAATACTGTCAAATGGAAGGCAGAACAGTTCTTGGTTGTTCCATATGACTAAATACTGTGAAATGGAAGGCAGAACAGTTTTTGGTTGTTTATACTGTGAAATGGTAGGCAGAACAGTTTTTTGGTTGTTCCATCGTCACTAACTTAATACTGTGGTGAACAGAACAGTTTTTGGTTGTTCTATATCACTTAATAGTGTGAAAGTGTAGGCAGAACACGTTTTGGTTGTTCCATATCACTTTCTACTGTGAAACGGTAAGCAGAACAGGTTTTGGTTCTTCCATATCACTTGATATGTGAAATAGATGGCAGAACAGTTTTTTGTTGTATCATATCACTTAATACTGTGAAATGGTAGGTAGAACTGTTTTTTGGATGTTCCATCATCACTTAATACTGTTAAATGGTAAGCAGAACATTTTTGGTTCTTCCATATCACTTAATACTGTGAAATGGTATGCAGAGCAGTTTTTTGTTGTTCCATATAACTTAATACTGTGAAATGGTACGTAGAACAGTTTTTTGTTGTTCCTTATCACTCTATACTGTAAAATGGTAGGCAGAACAGTTTTTAGTTGTTCTATATCACTTAATACTGTGAAATGGTAGGCAGAAATGTTTTTGGTTGTTCGATATCACCTCATACTGTGAAATGGAAGACAGAACAGTTTTTGGTTTTCCTTATCACATTATACTGTGAAATGGTAGGCAGAACGGTTTTTGGTTGTTCCATATCACTTAATGCTGTGAAATGGTAGGTAGAACAGTTTTTGGTTGTTTCATATCACTTAATGCTGTGAAATGGTAGGTAGAACAGTTTTTGGTTGTTTCATATCACTTAATGCTGTGAAATGGTTGGTAAAACTGTTTTTGGTTCTTCCATATCACTTAACGCTGTGAAATGGAAGGCAGAACAGTTTTTTGTTGTTCTATATCACTTTATACTGTGAAATGGTAGGCAGAACAGTTTGTGGTTGTCCCATATCACTAATACTGTGAAACGGTAGGAAGAAAAATTTTAAGTTGGTTTCCATCATTGTAAATTGTGAAATGGTAGGTGGGGCAGTTTTTATTTGGATTACAGCATTTTTAATTGTGAAATGGTAGGCGGAGCAGTTTATATTTGGATTACATCATTGTGAATTGTGAAATGGATGGTAGATAGAATGCAGAATAGTTTTTCAGTATTCCATTATCTTTATATTATAAAGTGACATTGTATGAATAATATAGAACTCATTTACCCTAAGATCGTCAATCTCCATACGTAATCTCTTGTTTTCTTGTAGCAGTACCTCATTGGCATCACTGGAGGCCTTGTCTGTAATACAGATAACATTGTATAAAAATTTATGTCATTGACATCAATATTGGAGGCCCTGTCTGTACAGTAGAACTGAACTAATGGTACAGTTGTATTGAACTACCAGTACAGTAGAAATGGACTACTGGTACAGTCAATAGAATTTAACTACTGGTACAGTTGTATTGAACTACCAGAACGATAGAAATTAACCTCTGCCGTACTTGGTACATGTGAGTCAGTAGAATTGAACTACCGGTGCAGTTTTGAATTACTGGTACAGACAGTTGTATTGAACTACCAGTATTGTAGTATTGAACTACTGCATGGTACAGTTATACTGACTACATGTACTGTGGCTCTGAACTACCAGTATGGTGGTTTTAAAGATTTTAATACTTGTACATTAACTTAAAATTGTCCTGTAAGTTTCTGAAAATTTGTTGCTTATGGGTGTCATTGCAAATGCCATGTTAAAAACTTTATCACCGTAAAACTCACACAATATAAACTTAATTTTAAAAAATGTTTATCTAAAATATGTAAACAAACTAATATTAATGGGGAATCTACTGTTCAATAAGGGATATTGTGAGAGGAAATGACCATTATTTGCTACAGTTTCTACATGATTCATGATATTTATTGGTAAATAAGCAATTTAGAAATTATTTGATAAAAATGGAAAAGAAATAACAAGGTAGGATTGTAGAGAAGAAACTTTAATACCAATCACTTTTACAATTTGGGGGTTTCATGTTCCTTGTATATGCTGCTGAGGAAATCTTGGAAAACTTAAAAAAATCAAACTTTACTTTGGACAACCATTTTAGTGATGTCATACCATTCATGTGCAGTGCTGAAGAAAACTTACAAATTGATGAAAACATTGAGTCTGCACATATCATTTTGGCACACTCAGTCAAAGATCCAAACTTTGATTTCTGTAGTGCAGTCTCTTGTGGAAGTGAGAAGTGAGAAAACCACAATGTGTGTTTAAAATGGTGAAATGAAACTTTTCATGATGTGTCATGGTAAACAGGGTGTGGTCTGTATGGTTAAGTGGTAGTGCACAGTATTCTTAAGTGGAAAGTTGTGAGTTCAAAACCTGCTAGAGGCTGACCTCCACATTTTGTTTGTTAATGAATGATTTTACAGTAGGCAATAAATCATTTTTCAGCCCTAAGAAGTGGTGAAACCTCAAAAGTGACATTTAAACATTCAGTAATAGACAAACAATTGATGATTAAGGACGATTGCTATAGATTTTCATGCACACCCACTCCATGCACAAAGAGAAGCAATTTTGTCGAGACCAGCCAGAGTCACTACATACCACTATACTACAACTGACCCTATTTCGGATGGCACAATCATTTACGGATACGCCTAAAATTGGTCTCATATATTGTGTTCAATATATGAAATTTGTATACTGGTATAAAATAACTGTTTATAGCAATTTAACCTAAATATGAAATATAATAGAAATCTTAATATTAATACAAATATGCTCAGTTAGTAAAAAAACGTTAATTTTGTAACTGCAGTTAATTGTACGATGGCACACTTTAAAGAGCTATTTTTTTTCTCAAATAACACAGTCAAGTGTATTTTTTATTTAAATTGCCATTAGAATTTATCCATACACTATATCAAAATATAAAAAAAAGCTCTATTTTTATTACAAAATTGAAAAACAATTGACACTCACGTGCCAAAATGATTTTGTTTTTAAAAAAGCCTAAACAGTTAAATTCAAGCTTATAATACCATTTCCATAAAAATTGATATTATATGCATGCATTTATGTAATAGTTGTAATCAAATACTAGATGTAAACAACTTTAAATATTTTTTTACATTGCTTGATAAATCTACATTATTTAGGTATGTATATGAGGGGGTTATACCAAATAATCTGTATGGTAACATGCGTTTTTTTATTTCTGATATTACATGAATATACATTAAACTTAAATACTGGGAAGTTTCATAAAATTCTATCCTTAGGAAAAGTGGCAAAAACTAAAGCAATCGTCTTTAAAGAGAGGGCTGCTACAAGATATCGGTCAGCTCATCAACTCCCTGGGTCAAATGAAAGTAGCAATTACGTGTGTAGACAGTACACAACTTCAGCTACCAAGCTGTATCATTGAAAGGCTTATCCAAAAGAAAGGGGAAAAAAAGTATATCTTGTAATGAATTGCAGTATCTGAGAAAAGTGAAAATTATTGAACAAAAAATATTGATGGTGGACATAAGGTATCAAAAATACATCATGAATATTTTAAAAGATTGACTTTGAGTATTGCTAAATGACCTAAAAATTGTAGTTTACGGAAATAATGGCAGAAGAAATAATCAAACTGTGTGAAAATAACAACTTTTCAATACATGAGAATGAATGAAAATAAATAATAAGAGAGTAAATATTTACCAGTAAGTGAAATTATCATATCACACCATTACCATTAAATATAGACATCAGTTTGTTCAGCAGGGTTCGGAGTGGAGGAAAAGGAATATGGGTGAGGATTTAAGAGAGAAAAATTAATGTAAAACAGAAAATTGAAAAAAAAAAGATGTTAATTTATACATGTATTTTGTATCAAAACACTTACTGCGTTGGTAAAAGGTGTGGTCTTTCAAATCTGATATAAACATTAAAATAATCTGCTGAAAGTTGTTTTATTATTTCTGTGTTTCAGGAGAACACAGAAAACATGACTTTTCAGTCACTCCCAAACACATTTAGACCAGAAATTGGTTTTGTAGCATGACCAAAGTTTTTTGGATCAGGAATTGAAATTTTCTGATAAAAGCTACTTCCTCCCTTTCCAACATTTTTAATTGAATGCTTAAAATCAAAGAAATATTAAGGCCAGTTTTTTAAATCTTACTCATCCTGACCAAATGTTCACTCGTCATGGCGAGGTGACGAGTGGAATTTTCCAGCGCTGCGGAATCCAGATGATTTTTAGAAAGAAAATGACTTAGAAGCTCATAAAATAATATAATAATTAGTCAATAATAAGTTTGTCATCCACTGTAAAACAGGCTTTTGGTTGTCATTAATGTTTGAGCCGAAGGTTGTTTCTTTTGGGGAACTTTCAAATTAATCTGAAAATGATCACTTTTTAATTTTGATAAAAAAAATTTGAGAAGTAAACTTTAAAGGTAAGCGCTATCCTTAGATCAGATCAAGGAATTATATAGAAAAGGAAAGGCAACTGATTAAGATTTTGTGAATGCTCACACATTCACTCAAAATCTCATAATATCTCACTTTCAATTATCTTAACTTCCATTCATCTCAGGAACACAAATCAAATTTTTTACATTGCAGAATGAAATTCTCATCAAAACGATACCATTCCCAGAAACTTGTGTTTGAAATTGTTGAAGTACTTGTGATTAAAAAATTTGTATACTGCAGCTAAAATAACGACAAATTACGATAAATTTTCCTCCAAACCTCAATATCTTTAATTCAAGATCATTTTGCATGATCGAAACATGTTTAAACATCTAATATTACATACAACTAACAGTTGATGTACAATTAATCAGTTGCCTGTGAGTTATGAATGATTAATTTGCAAATTACGAATCCTTTAAGTGCTATTTCGTCAACTTTTAGTCAGGAGATGCAAGTTTCCTATCCTTCTATACAACTCTTTCATCGGACTGAGCATAGTTTAATGTGCCAAAATATTAAACCACCAGATTCACTCTGGTTAAACAGAATATGCTTAAGTATTTTATACTGAACCAGTTCCATTATACTGTTAGTAACTATAGTAACTCATGACATGTTGATTTTAGAGCAGACACTGCTATCCTACATTTTTCAGATAGTTTATTGATTTTGAGCCAAACCATGTAGATGTTGATTAGCCAGTATGTTAGGCCATCATAAATTAATTGCTAGATTATCGTCCAAATTTTTCCTAAAAACGGGGAGCACGGGAGGATTTTATTTTTTACTTTTATTTTTAATATTGTTGATGTTTTTTTAACAATTTTTTTTTTTAAGAATATAAAAAGGGTCAGGCTGGCATGAAATTTAGGGGGTGGATGGGGATAATAATCTAGCAATTAATTTATTATGGCCTTGCTGGTTGGTCTTCGTGATCATGGTTTATAAATGTTAGGATCAAATAATTAATGTGAACAACAATTATAGCTAAGCATTAAGGAAACTCAGCTTTATGGAATTTCTTGTTAGCTGTTACATTTGTACATATTATACTCAAGAGATACGAAAAAGCAACACAGGCAGTATATATACGAACAATCTAACATTGGTTTTATTGTCTATCATTAACTGTTTAGTGCAAATGTACTAAGTAGATAAAAATGTAGATTTGATTAGTAAAGCTGGCAAATATTCATGTCAGTATCAAGCATGTTTTACAGTTTCCATGTTATGACAGTGCACCTCCACCTGCCTCACACAAACATTAATCCAAACTTTGTAAATGATGGATACTTATCAATCATGAGACTGAAAGGTCACCCAATGACCTGGTATTAAAAAACAACAAAAAAATACATTAAAGCAACACATCCACGTTTAAACTTTTTAAAAAAGTTTTTCAATTGAGTTGTGAGCACATTTCCCATACATAAATATATGGTCAGTGAGCTGTATATGTGCTAACAAACACTATCCAGAACGCTTTAGAATTATAAAAAAAGATGTCCAAATTATAAAGCGTGACAAACGCTTTATAAATTATTTTTAAATTGCCGAGGATTCCAACTTGGCTTCAAATTGAATTATGCGAGTCGTATTAAAAAACTTCACGTTTTAGTGGGTAGTGTACTTTACCTGCCTTGAAAGTCATTTTGACAATTTTTTTTGACTCGGGTGAGTTACACGCTTGTTTTATAAAGTGTAATAACGCATTACAATTTGGGCATCATTTTGTTCGGGATATGCTCATATACAGCTAATTGATCATATGTTTGTATGGGAAATGTGCTTATAACTCAATTAAAATTTTTTTTTTTAAAAGTTCAAACGTGGATGTGTTGCTTTAAGAGTTAAACACATTAAAACATTAAATGTGGCATTATGTGTAAGTTTCTTTAAATATTTCTTCTTTATATTTTAAAATATGTATGTAACATAAGCATTTTATTTTCAAAACAAAAAAGTAAAAAGAAATTATGATTTATTTTACATTTTAATATTGGTATGCTTTTTTTTTTTTTTTTTTTTTTTTTTTTTTTTGAAAATGAAAATTCCGAAATTTCTTTTTAAGATTAATTGAGATTACATTATGATACTTGAGCCCAGTACTAAATATAAAAATGTTGAAGAATTTTGATATATTTGTCTTCCTCCTTCCCCATGTATCCTGTTGTCCCCTTATTCCTACCCCACCATCTACCTACCCTCCCCATGTACCCTGTTGTCCCCCTTATTCCTACCCCACCATCTACTCACCTTTCGGATACTTGCTGCGATCTTTGTGATGTTTTTCAAGGACAAGTTCCATCTTCCGTATGACATCTTCCTGTTTCTTGCATGCGTCTTCTAACTTCTTCATCTTCTTCAGTTTCTCCTGAAGTTTCTGGATAAGTACCTGCTGTGATGCGTGGGCCTTCTGTATCTTCAGGTACGATTTCTCATCGTCATTTTTCTGTTAACACAAATGTAGCAATTGTCTTGTACTCTGTATGTCACACAAACTACAGGGTTACGGATAAATGATTTTATAAATAGTGATAATGATGTAATCATGATGAAGATGATTTGTCAATACCGAATGTTTTTAATGATACATGTATATGATATCTCTATTAACCTCTATTAAGCAGCCACTTGTCTCAAGCAGCCACATTTGCTATTTTTCATTTCCATGCTTTCAGAGCAAATTAACCTGTATTAAGCAACAGCCTGTCTTAAAATACCACTTTTGTTTCTTACCTTGACTGGCTACTTACGACAGGTTTGACTGTATATGTAATATGACAATAATAAAATCCATTGAAACTGACATAAGTGTTTTATAAACTCAGACAAATTTCTTAATGACCAAATTATATACCAATTTTCTGTCAAGAGACCATTCAAGTAAGGGACAGTTTTTTATAAGTCCAAGAAGTGGTCTCTTAAAACAATGTTTACTTAATAGATTTCATCCAAGGCATCCTATACAACAAGTAGCCCAGATATAATGATAATGTGTGTTTATTTGCATACTTTTTTCAATGATGCAATACTGTAATATTCTATTTCGATGTTAAGTGTTATGCACATTTATTTTTCCCAAAGCTATTATGTACATACAAACCTTTCTTAAGCAGCCAGTCAAGGAAAGAAGCAAAAGTGGTATTTTAAGACAGGATAAATACATGTTGATTTGCTCTGACATCATAGAAATGGGCAATAACAAAAGTGACTGCTTAAGACAAGTGGCTGCTCAATAAAGGTGGACACTTACACATTGACTGTACCAGTATGAAGACTTCATTTAAATATTGGGTTCACTGATGCACTGAAAATCTTCTAATTTTCAAGACCATTCAAAAGTCAGTTTTGTTTTTATTTATAAATCAAACTAGTTTTAAAAACTGAATTAAATCTACAATTTATCATTTTATTACCTTGATTAATTCATTCTGTACTTTCTGTAATCTGTCTTTATATGATTTCATCTCATTTGTTTGGGTTGACAATGTCTGTTTTATTGCAGCTGAAATGGCAAAATAAAATACCTGTAAGCTTAAATGTCACCTACTAACAAAACAAATTACAAAAGACGCTACAGTATGCACGCTTTGACACGCCCATATCCCAAACAACAGTTTGTTTCCATTTCTTGAAAAGTTTGTAACAACATTTTGTCTGCTCTGATATCATTATAAAGCGACCACTAAATTAAAAAATGTATTTCATTTTTAAATTGATGTTGATTACAGTATAAACATAGTCTTTGCTCCAGAGGCTCATGAGCATATCTTCCCGTTAACTGCTAACGGTTACGAGAATACCACATCTGAATTGAGTCAACACTGATCGCACGTGTTTATTAAAGTTTAAAAGTACATTGTTCCTTTCAAACGTATCTTTGACAGTTACATGTTACCACCTCCATTTTGCAGAATGTAATTGCAATACTCTCTATATTATATATATTATATACAAACCCACTGGGATTGTATAATATCATGCTCCGTAAAAGTGTTTGATGAAACCAAAGTATGTCATCTCTGGCTTGCACCTCAGGTTTGGTTAGAACATTATCAATAGCTTCTTGGGTTTGGAGAGACCATTACCTTAGGTTTGGTAAACCATTACTGGCTTGCACCTTGGGTTTGATGAGACCAATACTTGCAATCTCTGGCTTGCACCTCAGGTTTGGCGAGACCATTACTTGCCATGTATGGATAGCACCTCAGGTTTGGTGAGACCATTACTTGCCATGTATGGATAGCACCTCTGGTTTGGTGAGACCATTACTTGCCATGTATGGATAACACCTCTCAGTGGTTATAAGACAATTATTTTTATATATGAATATGGAACAACCTCGGGTTTGGTGAGCATTACTTACCATATCTGGATAGCACCTCTGGTTTGGTGAGACCATCTAGATCCGCACTGTCCAACATGAGTCGACCTGCATCATTATAGTTGGCCAAATCGACGCGGAGGGTACTGTTGAGTTTTTCTAGCTCCTTCACTTGGCTCCTCAGGGCCAAAATGTCTGAGCCCATTTTTTGGACTGCCCCGCGGTAGCTTCCCAACTCCTTAGACTGGTGGTCGAGCAAAAACATTGAGTTCTTGTCTATCTCTTGTGTCTCATACCTGGGAAGGAAATATCAGAGGATCATATCACTATTCATCTGTTTTTGGGGACTTGACATGACATATCAGAAATTAGCAAGTCAAATAGCTTTTACAGTGAAAAAATGTTTTATCATGGCTAGTAAGCTGACATATAACTGCATTATTGTAAAAAGATTTTGCTCAGTTTTTGATATTTGCTCTTTTTATACAAAAATAAATGACAGGCTTTTTATCATGTTAGAAAAAGTTTAATATGACACAATATCATAAGTCTAATACATGTATGACACAATATCAAAAGTCTAATACATGTATGACACAATATCAAAAGTCTCATACATGTATGACACAATATTAAATGTCTAATATTAATCTATATCAAAAGTCTTATATGACATAATATTAAAAACTTAATATGTCACAATATCAAAAGTCTAATACATGTATGAAACAATATCAAAAGTCTAATATGACACAATATTAAAAGTCTAATATTAAACAATATCAAAAGTCTTATATGACACAATATCAAAAGTCTAATATTAAACTATATCAAAAGTCTTAAATGACATAATATTAAAAGCCTAATATGTCACAATATCAAAAGTCTAATACATGTATAAAACAATATCAAAAGTTTAATATGACACAATATTAAAAGTCTTGTATAACATAATATTAAAAGGCTAATATAACACAATATCAAAAGTCTAATATAAAACAATATTGAAAGTCAAATATGGTACAAAATCAGAAGTCTTAACTTGACACAATATTAAAAGTCTATAAGAGAAACTTAAGTAACATAATATGGGCATAAATGATAAGTCCCAAATCCACTTGACTGCATCCTGCAATGCAATAATGAACCCAAAGTCATGCTGGTTGAGATCTGGAAGTATACGGAGATTGCAAAATAAGACAGGCCGGTTTATCCCTGGTCCTGCAGGTTTTTGTGCTACATCAAATAACAATACCACATTAATGCCTCCATATACACCAGTGACAGTGATTTGTGTTCATCAAGCTAAAATAAAGGGCCAATACTTACGATGTTCCTGGATATGGAGATGTGTTTGCAGGACCAGGTGCTGCCCTTCTTGTTGGGGTTCTGTTGCCCTCGTCTCCTGGCTGGAAGATATACTGATAGTCTGGCAGGATGGACTCCATGGCTGTGTATGGTGGACAATCACCATCTTTAATGGGCTGAAATATAAGGAATTTAATTAACATAATTATGTATCCTTCCAATGTGTGGTCTTTGTTGGACTGTACATGTGGTGCAGTTTCTATTACCCTGATTCTTTGTTGGACAGTACATATGGTGCAGTTTGTTTTACCTTGATTCTTTGTTGGACAGTACATGTGGTGCAGTTTGTTTTACCCTGATTCTTTGTTGAACTGTACATGTGGTGCAGATTGTTTTACCTTGATTTTTTGTTGGACTGCACATGTGGTGCAGTTTGTTCTATCCTGATTCTTTGTTGGACAATACATGTGATGCAGTTTGTTTTACCTTGATTTTTTGTTGGACTGCATATGTGGTGCAGATTGTTTTACTTTGATTTTCTGTTGGACAGTACATGGGGTGCAGTTTGTTTTACCTTGACTTTTTGTTGGACTGCACATGTGTAGCAGATTGTTTTACCCTGATTCTTTGTTGGACAATACATGTGGTGCAGTTTGTTTTACCTTGATTCTTTGTTGGACAGTACAGTACATGTGGTGCAGTTTGTTTTACCTTGATTTTTTGTTGGACTGCACATGTGGTGCAGTTTGTTTTACCTTGATTTTTTGTTGGACAGTACATGTGGTGCAGATTGTTTTACCTTGATTTTTTGTTGGACTGCACATGTGGTGCAGATTGTTTTATCCTGATTCTTTGTTGGACAGTACATGTGGTGCAGTTTGTTTTACCTTGATTTTTTGTTGGACTGTATGTGCTGCAGTTTGTTTTACCCTGATTCTTTGTTGGACAGTACAGTACATGTGGTGCAGTTTGTTTTACCTTGATTTTTTGTTGGACTGTATGTGCTGCAGTTTGTTTTACCCTGATTCTTTGTTGGACAGTACAGTACATGTGGTGCAGTTTGTTTTACCTTGTTTTTTTGTTGGACTGTACATGCGGTGCAGTTTGTTTTACCTTGATTTTTTGTTGGACAGTACATGTGGTGCAGTTTGTTTTACCTTGATTTTTTGTTGGACAGTACATGTGGTGCAGATTGTTTTACCTTGATTTTTTGTTGGACTGTACATGCAGTGCAGTTTGTTTTACCTTGATTTTTTGTTGGACAGTACATGTGGTGCAGATTGTTTTACCTTGATTTTTTGTTGGACTGTACATGCGGTGCAGTTTGTTTTACCTTGATTTTTTGTTGGACAGTACATGTGCTGCAGTTTGTTTTACCTTGATTCTTTGTTGGACTGCACATGTGGTGCAGTTTCTATTACCCTGATTCTTTGTTGGACAGTACATGTGGTGCAGTTTGTTTTACCTTGATTTTTTGTTGGACTGCACATGTGATGCAGATTGTTTTACCTTGATTCTTTGTTGGACAGTACATGTGGTGCAGTTCGTTTTACCTTGATTTTTTTCGTGGACAGTACATGTGGTGCAGATTGTTTTACCTTGATTTTTTGTTGGACTGTACATGCGGTGCAGTTTGTTTTACCTTGATTTTTTGTTGGACAGTACATGTGCTGCAGTTTGTTTTACCTTGATTCTTTGTTGGACTGCACATGTGTTGCAGTTTCTATTACCCTGATTCTTTGTTGGACTGTACATGTGGTGCAGTTTGTTTTACCTTGATTTTTTGTTGGACTGCACATGTGGTGCAGTTTCTATTACCCTGATTCTTTGTTGGACTGTACATGTGCTGCAGTTTGTTTTACCCTGATTCTTTGTTGGACTGCACATGTGATACAGTTTGTTTTACCTTGATTTTTGTTGGACTGTACATGTGGTGCAGTTTGTTTTACCCTGATTCTTTGTTGGACAGTATATGTGTTGCAGTTTGTTTTACCTTGATTCTTTGTTGGACTGTACATGGGGTCCAGTTTGTTTTACCTTGATTCTTTGTTGGACTGCACATGTGGTGCAGTTTGTTTATAGTTTGTTTTTGATTATTTGAGAAGGGTTGTAAACATATTATCACTTATGTATCAGTTATACAGGTAAGACATATGTATAAACCGATTCAGCTATTTTGAAACTACGTCATTTTATTTTTAGATGGAACCTTCCGTATTAGGGGTGTTTGTAGTATGATAGCAGATTTATCTGTTACATAAACTATAAAATAAATTAGATATCAATATTTAGTGTTTGTACCACTGTCTGTTCCGATAGCGTAGTGGTAACGGTTTTAACTGTCAACCCAAATGTTGTGAGTTCAAAAACGTTTATTACCAGCTTTACCTATACTGTCCATTGATGATCATGCAATATGATCAACTGAATTTGTATCAACTGTACCTTGATTCTTTATTGGATTGTACATGTGATGCAGTTTATTTACCTTGATTCTTTTCATTACATATTTTATCATTCATTTTACACTGATATATTAATTACTATTCAATCTCATTGAAGCCCATTCTTGCTATCATATTGAATGCATAACTATTTTGACCAAAGTTTTAGCAACTCACAAAGTTGATGAAATAATTACAACCTTTAATTAGTTAGATATTTCGACCAAGGTTTTCATAATTATTGAGGATAGGGAATACTTTTTCTTGGTTCATCATTTAATATAGTCATAAGATCAATTGAGACAAAAAGCTAAATAACACTTATTTTGACCGTAAGTTAAACTGGAAATATCAATGTTATGTAGCAGAGGTTGATGACAGATAATGGGAAAGGAATAATTATCAGGACTTCTAAAATTTAATAAAATATTGGTCCAGATATTTTCTATCAGTCATATAAAAACATAAATTGCCCTTTCCATGCTTTACTGACCTACGAAATACACCTTGCGGCAATATCATTTGATCCGATTATCAGATTGTTCTGTAACCTGCTGTGTAAAAGAAGGTCAGTTTTGACTAAACCATTACCGATAGTAGGCGAGTTTTTCGGAAGAGTCTATCGCTACATAGCATGCCTTTAATGTGTGGTCAGCAACCCATTTCACGTATTTCTGTCAGTTCATCAAAATAATTGTGTTTGCGCCTGTAATTTCTTTGGTACACTGCTAACCAAAGCTGGGACTGACGGACTGAAAATTGTTTGCGTCATTAAAATATTTGATAAAACGTGCAGTGTTACTTGTTTGTTTGATTGTTTTTAACAATTACTTTAATTACAATATAAATGACATTAATTAAGGAAAGTGATGAAACCTGAACCAATTTTCAGTTTTACTGGTAGAGGAACACACGAGACTGAGTCATACTGAGTAGAACCACCGTCTTTCCGCAAGTAACTGGAAATTTTTCACATTAAGGTTTTGGAGTAAGCAGAACTCAAACCTACAACCTTAGCAGTAAGAGGTAAGTGACCTTGAGATGGTACCTCAGACCACCTGGCCATGGACGATAATCACTTGTCTGAAGTCAGTGTCAACAGAAAGGTGATGGTTCTACTTAGATTTGTACATCTTAAATGTTCCGCTACCAATAAAACTGGATGTGCCGTACATACCTGTAATGTGTTATTATTATTTAATAAATGAGTTGAACGCCATTTTCAGCACATTATAAGCTACATATGGTATATCCAGTTTTATTGGTGGAGGAAGACTTCAGAATAAATCAGTAAGACCACCGTCCTTCCGCAAGTAACTGGCAAACTTTCTCATATAAAGTTTTTGGAGCGAGAATGTGGCTTAGACCACTTGGCCATGGAGGATCCTATGTATTGTTTTAAGAATGGTCATAAACACCATTAAAAATAAAATATAAATTCTAACATAAAACTTATAAATAGCCCAAGTAAGTGCCAGGTTAGAAGTGTTGTGTGTTTAAATAATGTTAAATTTGGTTTTCTGTAAAAATAAAATATATGATCAACTGAATTTGTATCAACTGTACCTTGATTCTTTATTGGATTGTACATGTGATGCAGTTTATTTACCTTGATTCTTTTCATTACATATTTTATCATTCATTTTACACTGATATATTAATTACTATTCAATCTCATTGAAGCCCATTCTTGCTATCATATTGAATGCATAACTATTTTGACCAAAGTTTTAGCAACTCACAAAGTTGATGAAATAATTACAACCTTTAATTGGTTAGATATTTCGACCAAGGTTTTCATAATTATTGAGGATAGGGAATACTTTTTCTTGGTTCATCATTTAATATAGTCATAAGATCAATTGAGACAAAAAGCTAAATAACACTTATTTTGACCGTAAGTTAAACTGGAAATATCAATGTTATGTAGCAGAGGTTGATGACAGATAATGGGAAAGGAATAATTATCAGGACTTCTAAAATTTAATAAAATATTGGTCCAGATATTTTCTATCAGTCATATAAAAACATAAATTGCCCTTTCCATGCTTTACTGACCTACGAAATACACCTTGCGGCAATATCATTTGATCCGATTATCAGATTGTTCTGTAACCTGCTGTGTAAAAGAAGGTCAGTTTTGACTAAACCATTACCGATAGTAGGCGAGTTTTTCGGAAGAGTCTATCGCTACATAGCATGCCTTTAATGTGTGGTCAGCAACCCATTTCACGTATTTCTGTCAGTTCATCAAAATAATTGTGTTTGCGCCTGTAATTTCTTTGGTACACTGCTAACCAAAGCTGGGACTGACGGACTGAAAATTGTTTGCGTCATTAAAATATTTGATAAAACGTGCAGTGTTACTTGTTTGTTTGATTGTTTTTAACAATTACTTTAATTACAATATAAATGACATTAATTAAGGAAAGTGATGAAACCTGAACCAATTTTGTTTTCATGTTGGACCGGAATTGTTTGCATTAGTGATAATGTTTGGTTTTAATTAAGCTTATTAATGGGAATCGTTATTACACAAATTTATGTTAAATCATTATATAAGTGTGAATGTTATTGCTGTTAACTACATGTACTCTGTTAAAGCAACACATCCACGTTTAAACTTTTTTAAAAAGTTTTTCAATTGAGTTGTGACCACATTTCCCATACATAAATATATGGTCAGTGAGCTGTATATGTGCTAACAAACACTATCCAGAACGCTTTAGAATTATAAAAAAAAGATGTCCAAATTATAAAGCGTGACGAACGCTTTATAAATTATTTTTAAATTGCTGAGGATTCCAACTTGGCTTCAAATTGAATTATGCGAGTCGTATTAAAAAACTTCACGTTTTAGTGGGTAGTGTACTTTACCTGCCTTGAAAGTCATTTTAACAATTTTTTTTGACTCGGGCGAGTTACACACTTGTTTTATAATTTATGCATTATAATTTGGGCATCATTTTGTATGGGATTGTGTTTATATGCTCATATACAGCTAATTGATCATATGTTTGTATGGGAAATGTGCTCATAACTCAATTAATTTTTTTTTTTTTAAAGTTCAAACGTGGATGAGTTGCTTTAAAAGTCATAGTTAATAGCTGTTTTTGGTAATTGTACATGGTGGATAGCTACAGCACAACACATATTAATAATAAAATCTTGAATGTACTATTACATTGGTTATCATGGCGATTATTTCATGCAACTTCTGGTATATAGGCAATGCCGGGTTCACTTCCTATAAGAAGCCCTGATAATTATATATGAATTTTGATATAAATAATTTGTCAAGTGTTAGAAACTTTTAATAAGGTTGTAATTTAATTGAGTTTGCATATTGGAAGATAGTCATTGTCTGAATATGACAGGATGCTTGGCAGATCACTGTATGTATTTTTACTGTAAAATATGTAATAACAGCAAGGCAAGTGACAATAATCCTATACCATGTCTTGATCTCTTTTATATCCTAAGTTTTCTTTGAAAATAAAATAAATGATTTATTTTTGTTTGAGCAAAGCAAATTAGAAAATAAAGATCTGCTGTTATGTGCAAAACATACCCAATGTGGAAGGCTCCATCTAAACATGTATAGGATGACATAGTTTAACAATAGCGTACTGGATTTATATGCTGGCCAGTTTACAGGTTAATCACAATGTTTGGCACATTTAGTACTGCTATATTTATTTTTTGTTAAGTGTTAAATTGAATTGCTTACACCGGTCAAATTCTTCTCCAAAAATTTAAGCATTATAAAGTATTTCATTTATTTTAAACCAATCTTAAACAGCTTAAATTGGATCATTTCAAGTGGTTTACTTGAATGTTTTCCAGAGTTTTATGGATTTTAAGAGTTAGGTACAAAAACACAAAGTCTACTTTATAAACAAGCAAAGCAGGATTTAAGAATTTATATTCTGTTTTGAAATGTTGACAATTAAGGTCTGAACGCACACGTGGAGTGAGAATGTTGAGAAATGGAAAAATAAATATAGACGATAATCCTTACATGTCATGTTGAAATGTTATGTACCGGTATATGAAATTTACAAATAAAATATATTTGAATGAATTTTGTTGTGTAACAGTATATGAAATTTATAAATAAAAGGTATTTGAATGAATGTTGAAATGTTATGAATTTGTTTGTTTGTTTGAGTAATTGGCATCATTATTACGAGAGCTAACAGGCAATCAGTTAACCTAACCACTCTTTCCAAGGATCTTGGAAATTAAACCAGTACTCAAATACACCCATCTAGGCAAGTAACTGATAGCTTTCCAACTTGAATTAGCAGTAAGACATGCGACAATGAGATGCAATGTCGTAAATCAATAATCACTGTAATATTAGTGAATATCAAAGTACGTTTTCAAACAATTTTTTTATTATTTTATTTTTTTATTTGATCGTCCTCTAGTCTCACCCCTATTACTGTAATTAAATGAGACTAACTGTAATATAAACTCATCCTGTAGGTTGCCCAAATAGGAAAGAATAGGCTTTAATGCCATTTTCACCACATTTCAGGTTATATATGGCATATCCAGTTTTACTGGTAGAGGAACACCCGAGACTGAGTCATACTGAGTAGAACCACCGTCTTTCCGCAAGTAACTGGAAACTTTTTCACATTAAGGTTTTGGAGTAAGCAGAACTCAAACCTACAACCTTAGCAGTAAGAGGTAAGTGACCTTGAGATGGTACCTCAGACCACCTGGCCATGGACGATAATCACTTGTCTGAAGTCAGTGTCAACAGAAAGGTGATGGTTCTACTTAGATTTGTACATCTTAAATGTTCCGCTACCAATAAAACTGGATGTGCCGTACATACCTGTAATGTGTTATTATTATTTAATAAATGAGTTGAACGCCATTTTCAGCACATTATAAGCTACATATGGTATATCCAGTTTTATTGGTGGAGGAAGACTTCAGAATAAATCAGTAAGACCACCGTCCTTCCGCAAGTAACTGGCAAACTTTCTCATATAAAGTTTTTGGAGCGAGAATGTGGCTTAGACCACTTGGCCATGGAGGATCCTATGTATTGTTTTAAGAATGGTCATAAACACCATTAAAAATAAAATATAAATTCTAACATAAAACTTATAAATAGCCCAAGTAAGTGCCAGGTTAGAAGTGTTGTGTGTTTAAATAATGTTAAATTTGGTTTTCTGTAAAAATAAAATATATGCAAATTAACTATGAAAAACAACCTGTAAATCTTGTATAACGTGATGTGGATATAATATACATTTGTATATTTAAATCAGTGACGAAACCCTTACATGAAAATAATTTCAAACAGTCGACCATTGTATAGAGGCCACAATAAACTACCCGTTAGATTAAACCAATATTGAACAAACTGTACATTCCAATATACTTTGTACGGATCGTCTTATATATTCTGTTATTTGAATGGAAATTTGTTAGAGAGTTATTACGCAAGGTTATACAGATCAATAAATATTTGAGAAAATCAACACCATGAATAATAAATGAAAATCTGATAACAAAAATCTCCTACACAGAAATCTGTTCTGTATTTTCTTTAATCAATAGACAGTGTCATCACATAATTTTTATTAATATCTTGACCTAAATTTTGACACAGGTGTTTGGAAATCAATCAAGGACTTATATATTATAAGGATAAGAAACTTGCATCTCTCTACTAAATGTTGATAAAATAGCTTGCATTGGGAAATTTCTTTTACATAAAATGTTAAGTGTATGAAACCTCAAATATCTAATAATGTTTTAAACATGCAAAATGATCTTGAATTTAAAATATTGCAGTTTAAAGTAAAATTTAAAAAAGAACTTTCCTTGATTTTTTAATGCAGTATACAACTTTTGTAATTGTACAGTAAGTACTTCAACAGTTTTAAACACAATTTGATTGAAATTGTCTCATTTTGTAGAGAATTCCATTGCGCAAAGAAAGAATTTTTGATTTGCATTGTTGAGATGAATGTAAGTTATTTCAGAGAGATTTTGTGTGAATATGCAAGAGTCCTTAACATCTAAATCAGTTACTTTTTCTTCTCTATTTAAATTCCAGGTTTAATCATATAAATATATTCCCTTTCTAATGGATTTTGCATTTAGTTAAGATTAAATAGTTTCAAATGTACTATTATATTAGGCAGTTGATCGATTTAACAGCATAATGATAAATTAATGTGATACATTGAATCAACTTTGAGACAGCATTGAACCCAAAATCTCAGCAATTAGAGGTAAGTGATCCAGAAAGGGAAATGAACCCAATATCTCAGCAACTAGAGGTAAGTGATCCTGAGAGAGAAATGAACCCAAAGTCTCAGCAACTAGAGGTAAGTGATCCTGAGAGAGAAATGAACCCAAAATCTCAGCAACTAGAGGTAAGTGATCCTGAGAGAGAAATGAACCCAAAATCTCAGCAACTAGAGGTAAGTGATCCTGAGAGAGAAATGAACCCAAAGTCTCAGCAATTAGAGGTAAGTGATCCTGAGAGAGAAATGAACCCAAAGTCTCAGCAACTAGAGGTAAGTGATCCTGAGAGAGATGAACTCAAAATCTCAGCGCACAATCTCAGCAACTAGAGGTAAGTGATCCTGAGACAGAAATGAACCCACAATCTCAGCAACTAGAGGTAAGTGATCCTGAGACAGAAATGAACCCAAAATCTCAGCAACTAGAGGTAAGTGATCCTGAGAGAGAAATGAACCCAAAATCTCAGCAACTAGAGGTAAGTGATCCTGAGAGAGAAATGAACCCAAAATCTCAGCAACTAGAGGTAAGTGATCCTGAGACAGAAATGAACCCAAAATCTCAGCAACTAGAGGTAAGTGATCCTGAGAGAGAAATGAACCCAAAATCTCAGCAACTAGAGGTAAGTGATCCTGAGAGAGAAATGAACCCAAAATCTCAGCAACTAGAGGTAAGTGATCCTGAGACAGAAACGAACCCAAAATCTCAGCAATTGGAGGTAAGTGATCCTGAGAGAGAAATGAACCCACAATCTCAGCAACTAGAGGTAAGTGATCCTGAGACAGAAACGAACCCAAAATCTCAGCAATTGGAGGTAAGTGATCCTGAGAGAGAAATGAACCCACAATCTCAGCAACTAGAGGTAAGTGATCCTGAGACAGAAATGAAACCACAATCTCAGCAACTAGAGGTAAGTGATCCTGAGACAGAAATGAAACCACAATCTCAGCAACTAGAGGTAAGTGATCCTGAGAGAGAAATGAACCCACAATCTCAGCAATTAGAGTTAAGTGATCCTGAGAGAGAAATGAACCCACAATCTCAGCAACTACAGGTAAGTGATCCTGAGAGAGCATTTAATCCAAAATCTCAGCAATTAGAGAGCACCTAAGAGAACCCAGTGACAGGAACCTATCATATATATATCAAGTCCTAACACTTTTATTGGACTTTTAACTGTTTGAAAATCATCACATGTTAAAAATATATAAGGGGAAAATTAGTAAAAACTGCAAATTTACACTGAGTGCCTTAGTATGATGTTAAAGAAATGATGCTTTACCATTTTAATATAATGACTGTTATTAATACACAATTTTATTTTATGCTATTTGATGAATTATAGAGATTTCTCACTGGATTATTAATGGTAATCCGCTGTTTTTAAACAGTGAAATTATGAAAAAAAAATTGTCCTTGCATATTAATTTAGAAAAAAACATTATTAAAAAAAAAATACTTTAATTTTTTTTATTTATCCAATTATATCTTATGACGAATTGAGGTCAAATTAAACAAAAATTATGTACCAGCATAAAATAAAATGAAAATTTGTTTGTTTTGGTGTAAGATCAAAATGACAATTCATCTCATGATCACCAAAAATGATTAAAGATGATATTATATGATTTTACACTAAAACAAATATCCTCAATTTATCCAATTTATCAAGAAAGTTCTATGCTAACGTCTTGATATTTAAACATCCTGAAATAGAAGATGAATACCACGTTTTATTATACTGATTTGATTTTTTTTAACGATGCTTAACACCAGTTTCAACACAAACCATGTTATATATAGCATTTCCAGCTTTATTGGTTGAGGAAGACCTCACAATGCTTGGTAGAACCATACCGTCCTTCCATAAAACAAGAGGGCCCTATATCGCTCACATGAGCGACCTTGAGTCACCCAACTTAAGAAGATTATATAATCCATGTACATTCAAAATTCCAGAAAAACGAGATGGGCGAGTAGTTAGAATTTTGATTTATAGAACCACACCATCCTTCCATAAAAAAAGGCTTAAAAACTCTCTAACATATAAAGTGTTTTAATTAAGTTAGGCTCAAACTCGAGACCTCAGCAGTTACAGATAAATAGTCTGATGACAGCGCCTTTCACCACTTGGCCACTGAAGGTCCATAAAGATTCAAAGAGCATGTTATTATCAAAAGGTAATCATTCTAATTTACCTATGTTTAACAATGTACCATCACATATAATGAATACATTTTAACTGTTCAACTGCTGAGATAACATATCAACATTTCCCCTTTAAGTCTCCATAAACTACCAGTACATTACTGACATTGACCTTTCTCGTGTATTTCAAAACAATGCTACTATACATATTATTATGACTGAAAATTTACCAAAATATAAAATAAGGAAAATAACTTTTTGTTTACATTATTCGCCTTTCTCGAATTCAAAAGAAATACAAATTCACCTCAAGCTCAGACGTATATGGTCTAAAATAATCCGTAGCCATTTTAGATATTTTTCACAAAATTACAACTGTTCTCCACACTGAATAAACCAACAACCACTCCAACAGTAATCATTCCACAGGAACAATACACGAAATAGCTACCTGTCATTAAGTCTTAAAAAAACTACAATCAATCAATAGGACAATAGCCCTTTTGTTTATAGAAACCCTTAAGTATCCTCATATTAATCAACCATTTTAAACCTTTATCTCCTGCCATCTTATCCAATTAATCCGTCAGGACTCACCTCTGCTGTGTACGGCCTGTAGTATAGAGTGGCCATGTTGACAGTTTTAAGACCCTATTCCTGGTTACAACTGAGATCAGCCAACTGCATTTATCTTTAATTCCACTTTCTATCCTTTTTATGCAGAATTTAATCCAGACTGGTCCCTTGATTTATTCACCATTCAATAATCAATACACTGATAGACAATTAGTTACAAGCCACAGTCTAACATGATTACCCCAGATAAGACAGAGCACTTATAATTGGGCAATAAAGCAAGTAATCTCAAGTTACCCCCGAGAGGCACAATAAATTTATAGGTAGGCAAAATGTCTTGTCTGTACGAGTCAATAGTAGCTGGATTACTTGTCGGTCATGTTTTAAAGTTTACAAGAGATTAAATTAAACTTATTTGAGGAAATTCGTTGTAGTTTTCATTAAACAAATATATTCATGGAAAATATAGAAATATAATATTTTTTATATAAATTTAACAATAAAATTCCATTTATATCATATCTTTGAAGTAGAAGTAGATAGATATTTGGTAAGTAACTGGAATACTGAATTAGATAAATATCTAAATATCAGGCAGATACAGTAGTTTAGCACAGGTAGAGTTGTGCTATTTACACCAAAGGAAATATAAAGATTAAGTGTTTACAAAATGACATCAGGGTAACTAAGGTAAACAAACTGTCAAATCTTGAGAGTATTTGTATATAAGAAGAGATTTCATTTGTTGAGAAAGAAGTTTAAATAGTTGGTTTATCCAATCACAGTTTGTTTAACAATTTCAAAGCTGGCTTGAATGTAAATATACAGTGGAAGGTATATGAATTTTTGGATGATTACACATAAATAGCTTAATGACTTTCAGTACAATCATCTTTTGAAAAAAAAATTCTATAATCTGCAGCATATACATAACAGGATTTTAGCTGCGGTATACTGAAGGGATGGAGTTGTAAAGAAAAATAGTTGCAAATGAATACAAAAATTTGATATAGGAGTGGTTTGCTGACACTTCTAAATCAGTACAAAATCGTTTCTTCTGAATTAATTAACTAATTTAAAACACTTTGGTGTGGAGACACTATAATCAAGCCAGATGCAAATTTTAGATTTTTTTTTTTCAATTTAGAAATCGAAGAAAAACTTTTTCTTTCTCTTTTTTTTTTTCACATTTTCTTTTTTTTTTTAATTTCAGGAAAAAAGATATTTTCTTCCACATTTTTTTATCTTTAAAAGTTATTTTGTTATTGGTGCAATAGACCACAGTTGGGGACTGATGTAGATGGATAGGGACATATGTGGATTACTACTGCCTCACCATAGAGCTAGTTTTTGTGGCTACATTGGTAGAGCATTCACTTAGCATACTAGGTGTGGGTTTAAATCCCTGCTGAGGGTCCTCCGTAGCTGAGTGGTCTAAGGCGCCATCTCAAGATCACTTACCTCTTACTGCTAAGGTCGTAGGTTCGAGTCCCGTTTCCTCCATAATCTTTATGTGAGAATGTTTCAAATTACTTGCGGAAGGATGGTGGTTCTACTCAGTCTGAGGTCTTCCTCTACCAGTAAAACTGGATATGCCATATATAACCTGAAATGTGTTGAAAATGCTGAGTTAAACCCAATTAAAAAAAAAAAAATTCCGCTGAGGTCTGATTTTCTTTGTAATATTTCATGTCTAATTACATTGGTGAAGAATCCGGATAGGCGTTGTATGAGGTTATGCCCAGATGCCTATATCACTGTTGCTGTATATAGGTGTAACCCCTCCATTGATTTTTGTTCTTTATTCTAAAGTAAAGTTCCTACAATTTAGACAAATCACACTTGAAACCTTCCTACGTAGAACCAGTACTAAGCAGTGTCTTGCTCAAGGACACCACACATAGCCATGGCAGAGGATGGGTTACCCACGACCTTCTAATTATGGGTGCAGTGCTCTACCACTGGACCACGCACTCCACATTTTTACCATCTATTAGAATTCCAATTCACCATTTTGAAAGGAAGACCTTAAAACATTTAAAAATCCAACCCAACATGCATAATTATTATTATGTTTTCCATTTTGGAATTACCTCTTAATGAAAAATAAATACATGTACATATGCGACATAAACAATTTTCCATGATAAAGAATAAACATATATAAATGAACAGGATCCAAATCTCATCATATTATATAAACATCTATCTCAGGGTTCTCAATATGACTGATTGATTGATTGATTGAATATTTAGCATCATTTTTATGCCATCTAGGGCCTATAGACAATTAGTTAACCTAACCACTGTTTCCTGGTATCCTGAAAGGTTAACCAGTACTCGAGCATCCCCCTCCACACCTCTCATCTCCGCAAGTAACTGTTAACTTTCCCACTTGAATCAGAGGTGAGAAACAAATGATAATGAGACACAATGTTGTATATCAATCATCACAAAGACTGTTGCCGGGCTCACGACACCTGGATTGATAGTCAGACACTTTACCGACTGAGCTAATCGGACCCGGCTCTACATAAGAAGTTTGTACGAGGCCTCAAATGAAATGGAACAGGGGGAGATGAGTCTTGGGGCAAATTATCTATTACTTAATGAAAATTTGAAAAAGCCAGTGGTAAGTGATTTTTAACACGTCAGTTTCGCCTGTAGCCAGTTCTTATTGAGAGCCCAGTATCTATCAAAACATGTTCTGCTACCACACCCTCGAGAGTATTACAAAAAGCATTGTCAGTCACTTATTGTAAGTGATATGAAACTGTATTAATGAAGAAATAGTTTTGTCCACTTCTGTTGAAAAGATGACAGCAATTATAAAATTGTGTCTGTTTATACATTCTCAATTATAATTAAAAAAAACTTCACATCCCAATGGTAGCCATTTTGAATATAAAAACTTAAAACCGGCAGCACAGCTGCCTGAAAAAATAAAACAAGAGGACTACATTGACTTTAAATCGCTTACCTGTGATAAAGGTAACAATGTCAAAGAAGGCAATTTTTGATAATGCAAAGGCCATACCTAAGATATTTTAAATGGTCAGTTGAGATATTATAGATATTTCTACTGCGCAAAAAACATAAAATATTGCAATATGTGACAATTTAACGGCTGTAACAGATACATTAATTGTCCAATTCAAATACTGTGCAAGTCTGGTAAAAATGAAGTGAAAACTGCATGTGACAGAGTGCACACAACATCAAATACCAATCAAGGGCCATTGCTACGATAATATTTTCCTAGTTGGCCATTTCAAAAACTTGTCCATGATATTATGGTTGTATAACTACAGTGCAGTTGTGGTGATCACATAAAAACTGCTAGTGTTAGAGTGCACACACAGCCAAATAACACAATTTTTGATGATTCAAGGGTCACGCCTCTGCTATAATGGAAATGATCAAAATAAACAATTTATCTTACGTACCTCATGTTCATTCCATACTCTAATGCAGTTGTATTTGGCAGAAATACACTTACAGAATAAGAAAATGTAAATTTATTGAATCATTTTCAGAATTTTATCAGGGACACCAAACGATTTGATGTGTACTTTGTTTTGCATATTGATATTTGCCTGATTTTGGACTCTTTTGTAGATCTTACCCATCTCATGCAGATTTAGGGATGTCAATACTGTCTTTACTTTATTGGTTCTTTCATCAAATAATTGATTACTTATGTTAGATGTATTGTATTAATTTTTTTCACCTTGATCAAAATTTGTATACCGTTATACATAAATATTTTGTCAGGAAGGGCCTTAATAAATGTTGTTAGAACTTGTTGCCTGACCATTTCCTACCATGTAGCATGTTAACCAAGTATGATTTCAACTATAATGAATTATGGGCAACAATAAAAAATAAACCTGCAAGGGCACTGCCTAGTGAACATTGTGACCAAGTTTCAATAAAATTGTTTAACAGTTTCAGAAGTCATTTAAAAAAATTATGGATAGCAGATGTCAATCAATGATGGATAGAAAGCACTGCTCAAATGATCTAAATAAGAACTGCACCCCTGCCTTGTCTCAGGTTTATATTTCACCAAGCTATTCACATCTGGACACTTACAGATAATGGCCTTCTCTTGATCCTTGTCAACACGTAGGAGCCCTGTTTCAGTCTCCGTCTCGTGTGTGGATCTTGAGGGGGAGTTACAGGAGACCTCGGAGGTGAGAGTGGCGACTCCAGTTTCCCACGTTGCATCTGCGTACTGCTTGGCGGCTGACCAGTCTCGACCCTAAGAATGTCTGCAGAATCGTTGCGATAGTAGTCCGGGACAGTGGAGGCTGGGAACATATCAATGGTAGGAATATCCTCGTAGTTACTCACTGAAACCATCGAGTCTGGCGTCTGCAATTTATAATCAGTCATAAATATAACATTTATTTTTAGTGCGCTACTCTTTTTCATCATCTTTCATTAGGTGTCCTTTTTCTTTATTATGCATTCCAAAGTCACAGTGTGTTCGTAACCTCTTAAGAGAGAAATGTTACTCTGCAGTCTAGCTAGCTTAGTCGGTAGAGCATGCGCCATGTCAGAAAAAGGTCCCAGGTTTGAGTCCCAGACATGCTGCATATTTTTCTCTTCCTGTTACAGCCTTTCTGTGTATCAAAAATATGGCCCAATAAACAATTGATTGATTGATTGAATATTTAGCATCATTTTTATGCCATCGAGGGCTAACAGATGATCAGTTAACCTTATCACTGTTTCCTGGGATCCTGGACAGTTAACCAGTACTCGAGCACACCCCATCTCTGCAAGTAACTGATAACTTTCCCACTTGAATCAGCAATGAGAGACGAATGATATTGAGATGCAATGTCATATATTAACCATCACGGAGATTGTGACCGGGCGGGGATTCAAATTGATAACGCCTGGATTGATAGTCAGAAGCACTAACGACTGAGCTAATCGGGCCCGGCCCCTATAAACAAACTGAACTTTTAAACTTAATACTTTCAAAATATGAAGTCTGTTTAATTTCATTATACAATGGACTAATGTAAAAATACCAGTAGATTCTACTATTGGTCAGTTTCAATAGAAAGTAACATTACACATTAATTAAAGAATATGGAAAGTTTTAAAAAAGAACATGATATATTAAAAAGAATGTAAAGGAAACAGGGGGGGGGGGATTACAATGGAATGATAACATTTAAGAAATTGTGGGGAAATTACAATGACATAAGCACATAACAGATTAAATACAATGTAGAGAAATTGGGGAGGGTGTGAATAACAATACATGTACAAGTGAAACAGATTTATAATAAAGAAACTTTATAAAGAAAATTACATTGGCATAAGAAAATAAGAGACATTGTGAGTAATTTACACTAGAATAAGAAAAATAGAACACAAAGATTATCATCAACAAATTCCATTAGGCCAAAATAAATTAATTGCAAGATTTCCATTTTTTTTTATTAGCCCAACATTATTATTTCATTGTAATAAAAAAAAAAAAAAAAAAAAGGCCCAAAAGGGCCTGAAGGTGCTCTACTGACTCATAGTGGCCATAGCACTTTTTGAAATTTTACAATATTTACCCTCTTTGGGGGGTCGTCTTAACAACTTATGGATAAATACCCCAACCACACCCATACTGAACAAAAACTTAATTGCTATGAAAAGGAAATACTTTAAATTCCCATACCATTCATCTGTAAAAAAAAATATTCCCCTGTAAAGATTCTTATACAACCCAGCCCCTTAATTTGTCTGAACTTCAATCACCCACTCTTAGTGATTTGTTATGTGCAGAAATGATTCAAATTTTAAAACAAAGTTGCAAAATAAAACATTCAGTTTTCCCTATTATATTCCTATTTAAAAGTCACATTACAGAACCCCAATATATCCCAGACCCTTGATATACAAAATCTTCAATCCTTGCAGATGTAAGGATAATTTATATCAAATATAAACTAGTTTGACAGAAAGGTTATTGAGAGGAAATTTGTGAAAATTTCCAATTTAAACCTTATTGCCCCACGATCCCCTGGCCTCTTATTGAAATTCAATCATCTTTATTGAACAAAATCAAATTTATTGTTACATGATAATGCTTTAGATCTCAAATTGAACAACATATTTAACCAAATGGACAAAAAAATGAGAATTTTTCAATAGTACACCAGTCCTATGAAAAACTCAAGGACCCCTTACAGGGCCTCAATACATCCCAGTGTCCCTTGATTTGTACAAACATAGATTTCTTAATCATAGGGATAAATTATATCAAATTTGAACAAATTGACTGACCGGTTGTTGAAAATAAGATTGATGACAATGTTCAATTTTAATCATTTTGTGACCTGGCCCCTTTTAGAAAGTCAATCCCTCGTATCAAACAAAATCATATTTGTTATGACTAGAAGTTGCTTCAAAACTCAAGCTGAATAAAAAAAGACATAAATGAATGATATAAAAGTGATTTTTCCGTTTTCCAATAGAATTCCTATATAAAACTCAAAGTCCTCTTACAGGCCCCTATAAATACAAAACCCTTGATTTGTACAAACTTTAAACCCATACTCATTGGGATAATCCATAGCAAATATGAACATATTTGACTGAGCGGTTGTTGAGGAGAAGATTTTTGAAAATGTTCCATTGTAACCCTTTTTTGATCCACCCTGACCCCTTATGGAAAGTCAATTCTCCTTATTGAGCCAAATCTTATTTCCTATGACCAGATGATACTTCAGAACTCAAACTGAATAATAATTTTGCCTAAATAGATGAAGAAAAAGAGAATTTTCTGTTTTCCCACAGTATTCCTATGTAAAATTCTAAGTCCCCTTACAGGGCCCCTATAAATTTTAGCCCCTAAATTCTTATCTGCAATCAAACCCCTACACATAGGGATAATTTATGCCAAATATGAACAAATCTGACATACAAGTTCTTAAGAAAACAGTTTTTGTAATTCCCAATTTTTACCCTTTTGGGGCCCCTCCTGACCCTTTAAGACAGTGGAACCAAGTCATTTTTACAAATCTGAACTTCCTTCACCAAACAGTGCTTCTGTGAAGATATAGGCAAAATCATTTCCATTTTAAAAAAAAATAAAAAAATTATTAATTATTATAATGACATGTGTCCCTTAACCCTTTACTCCATAGATACGCGTTTTCCCTCACCAATCACAGAAAGCCTTTGAAAACAGTGCAATGTAACGAGCAATCTGAACTATTCCTGCACTGTTTTCCACTCTGTCAGTTAATATAAACATAATTCACTCAAAAACTCAAAAGTCTTCTATATTGGAGGTGTCCAAAGGCGTCTATATTAGAGATGTCCAAAGGCATCTATATGAAGTAAAGGGCTAATTGAACCCTTGGGGTTGGGTCATTTTTAATCTTAGGGACACCATTTGAACAAATCTAACAAAACTATAGTTGGTTATCATTACTACATTAACATTTTGAAAATCTGTTGGGCCGTTCATAAGAAGAAGATTTTTTAAGTTTTGGACTTTTTTTAGTAATGGCGGCCATCTTGAATTTCAGTTTGAAAAAAAATTCTTCTGTACAGTCTCCTATGCAATAGAAATATCCACGTGAAGTTTCAATTTAATTGGCCTAGTGGTTTCAGAATACATATAGATGAAAAAAAAGAGAATTTTCTGTTTTCCCATAGTATCCCTATGTAAAATTATAAGTGCCATTGGAGAGCCCCAAACATTTTAACCCCTAAATTCTTATCTGCAATCAACCCCCTACACATAGGAATAATTTATGCCAAATATGAACAAATCTGACACACCGGGTTTTAAAAAAATGATTTTTGTAATTCACAACTTTTTCCCTTTTGGGGCTCCTCCTGACCCTTTAAGACAATGGATCCCGGTCATTTTTACAAATCTGAACCTCCTTCACCAAACAATCCTTCTGTGAAGATATAGGCAAAATCATTTCCATTTTAAAAAAAAAATTATATATATATTTATTATAATGACATGTGTCCCCTAATTGAACCTTCGGGGCGGGGTCATTTTTAACCCTGGGGACACCATTTGAACAAATCTAACAAAACTATAGTTGGTTATCATTACTACATAAACATTTTGAAAATCTGTTGGGCCGTTCATGAGAAGAAGATTTTTTAAGTTTTTAACTATTTTTAGTAATGGTGGCCATCTTGAATTTAAGATCGAAAAAAATAAAAAATCTTCTGTATAGTCTCCTATACAATAGAAACATCCATCTAAGTTTCAGTTTAATTTGCCTAGTGGTTTCAGAGAAAGCGCTGCTAACAGACGACAGATGACAGACAACAGACAACACACCATCGCATAAGCACTTCTGGCCTTTGGCCAGTAGAGCTAAAAATTAATTTGCAAAACAGTGCTGCAGGTTAAATAATTTAATCTTTAAACTTTCTTCGTTCATTTCACACCCATTTTTCGTTTAATATCTGAAAAATAAAAAGTAAAATTGTGCCCTCCCCATATTTTGAAACAAAATGAAAATCTAGGAATTGATTTATTATGGTCTTTAATAAATACAGTTTGTAAACAATCGTACAGCACTATTATTTATTTACAAAAAAAAAAAAATTGTTTCGTTGATGCACTCCAGCATTTTCCTATAAAGTTTTTATGTAAATATTTACCTTCACATCTGTATTCATGACAAAAATATTCCTAATGTTTAGGCTTTTTAATTTATATAAACAATGGGTGGAAGCATTATCTACATTTATCAATCATACATATACATATATTGGATATCCACTACTGAGTACAACAATCAGGAATTGGAATGTACATAATCATGACACAAAAACTTACCTCGGAGGTTATAAGGCGCAGAATTACACCGACAGTTGGACGTTTACCCTCAGTTGTGGACATCTCGGAACCCTGTTAGATATTTAATGAAGTTGTCAACAATATACTTGGCAGGGTGGAGCAGAATAAATGAGAAGAAGTCTTACGCCAAGTTGACACATGAATACGTGACAGTTTATATGATTTATTTGATATGTTTACCAATATTATATGATTATATTGTTTTCATTTACAGTCAAACCTGTATAAGCAGTCACCGCTACTAGGCCATTATAAATTAATTGCAAGATTATCATCCAAATTTTTCTTAAAACTGGGGAGGGCGGGAGGATTATATTTTTAAGATTTTTGATTTTTTTTTTAATATATATTATAAATTTGATTTTTATGAAAATGAAAAGGGTCTAGGCGGCATGAAAATTAGGGGGTAAGCGGGGATGATAATCTAGCAAATAATTTATTATGACCTAAAGCAGCCTTTTGTTAATTCCCATTTATATGCTTACAGAGCAAATCAACCTGCATGAAACAACAACCTGTGATTAGCAGCTTAACCTTTCACTTCATAAAGATGCAAAACAACGACCCTACCACGTGCCCCATATAGACGCTATTGGACACCTGGTGCGTGTCCTCCTCTTAGACGCATCTGGGCGCATGGTCCAGGTTTGACTGCATTTATTTAACAGAAAATATATTATCTGCCAATTTCTCATGGATATTTGTTTTAAAACTTATGCACAATCATTTATGTGGGATTATATCAACTACATGTAAATATGTAGAGGACTTCAAAATGACGCAAGTGAAAAGTTAGTAAAAATATATGAAAATCTAGTATGAAATGGAATTTTTAAAAACTTGACCTATGAACAAACTGAGAATAATTTTTTTAGTATATTCAGTTAATCTATAATTATAATCAATTACATGTAAAAGCTATACCTAGTTACTAAAATTCTTGGATAATGTATTAGAAAGAAGACTCCATATATGTATATGGAGATAATTATTTGTGAATAACCAGACATAAATGTACAGACTAGACTACGGCGAGCATGGCTAGCCACAATGCAAACCATAGATACAATATCAAAGCCTCTGCCAAATCAATAAATTTGGTATCAACCATGATTTATATACTATCGTTTTACATGCAACACATCTGGATTGGACGGACATTTTACATACACAAACTGATAGCTTTATATGAGTAGGATCCAGTTAAGGATGCATAATTTCTCACATGCTATATAAAGGACAGATTTAGAAACCTTTTGGATCATGAAGATACAGTGAATTTATATGTATTTTATTTCATAAAGGGAGATAATTAAATTCACAACAGAATTTTCGATTTTTTGGGGTCTTTCAAGATGCTCATTCACAATGTATGACATATATATGGAGATAATTACTTGTGAATATCCAGACACAAATGTACAGACTCGTTGATGGAGGACCCATTATATTTATAATAAAATCTCTATTTACTTTGTTAAAATTTCTATTTACCTCTATGCCAATCTAATTGTTATCATTTTACAACACCAATTTTGTAGAATAATAAATGTTAATATTTATGATTATAGGTAACTACTATTATCTACAGAGATTTAAGGTAAATATTCTCCGAAAATGGAACAAAATGTATGAAAATGCATAATCTGTTTTAAAAAAATTGTTTACAATTATTTACAGCTCACAGGTCAGTAACGAAGATATTTATCTTACCCCTGTGTTAATCAATAGTAAGGAGGAAGGAAAGGCCTTACTTCTGAACTGATATTATTATTTTTACTGTTTATTGTTTATACTTATAAATACTGAGCATGCCAGCCATATTAACCATACCATTCCAAAGTACTACATTGATTGATTGATTGATTGAATATTTAGCGTCATTTTTATGCCATCGAGGGCTAACAGCCGATCAGTTAACCTAACCACTGTTTCCTGGGATTAACCAGTACTCGAGCACACTTCATCTCCGCAAGTAACTGATAACTTTCCCACTTGAATCAGTGGTGAGAGACGAATGATAATGAGACACAATGTCGTATATCAATCATCACGGAGGCTGTTGCCGGGCGGGGGTACAAAGTACTACAAGTACTGATAGCAGGGCTTTAAACAAATTTATTCATATGTCTATTGTGATTGTTATTATTATAGCATTTGGTTTTTTAAAATTAACATAATACAAAGCCAAAAATTTATTTTTATTGTTTCATTTATTGCATTTATACAATACATGAAGAAAAACAACACTACAATTTTAGGATTAAAAACATCATTTTGATGGTGATAATTTTTTTTGGGGGGGAATGGGGTTTAACACCATTTTCAAAACATTTCAGGTTATATAGGACATATCCAGTTTTACTGGTAGAGGAAGACCTCAGACTGAGTAGAACCACCGTCCTTCTGCAAGTAACTGAAAACTTTCTCACATAAAGTTTTTGGAGCAAGCGGGACTCGAACCTACGACCTTAGCAGTGAGAGGCAAATGATCTTGAGACAGCGCCTTAGACTATTCGACCACAGAGGACCCTTTTTGGTGGTGATGAAAAATGCAAATCTCAACAATGCTGACATAACCAGTGCTTGATAATGCCTTTTGATCACCTTGTAAGTATAGTATCAATGATACCACCAATCTAAGCTATTTTTAATGTTCAAGTACCTTTATTGATAAATTATGACTATTGTTTCTCACTGCTATAAATTGCCCAAATCTCTGGCATGGATAACAAGTGTGCCATATTTAAATCATGTAGAGTAATTCTCAGGTTTGACCAATCTGCATTATTTACCCCACATCAGTATTCATATTAAAAAAAAAGACATGTTCTACACAAAGCTAGAGAGTGCATTGTAGAAATTCAGCAAAATGTGAGTTAAATCACCATCTACAGAGAAATAGCTTTGAAAAAATGACCTGACTACAGGTATATCTATCAGAAACAAGAAATGTCACTGGTAAGTGTCGCATGCCCCCCAAATGGTCATTGAAAAATAACAATATAATTATGTTATAATAGGTAGCGATGTATCCATGAATATAAAGAGTA
This sequence comes from Panopea generosa, assembly GCA_029582155.1. Lineage (NCBI taxonomy): Eukaryota > Metazoa > Mollusca > Bivalvia > Adapedonta > Hiatellidae > Panopea > Panopea generosa. The sequence goes on from CM055895.1 coordinate 56,786,026, forward strand.
ATGGACAGATGTTTCAGACTAGACATGCAATTTCATGTTTTTTTACATTAAAGTGTGACCTTGACATGTGATGTAATGGTCTGGGTATTTCAACAGTTAAATGCTGCTGAAATATCATCATGACATGCTGATCACTTGTGTCAAGCTATTTTAAAATCCCTAAATGTAAGACAAAGTTACAGATAAATTGTTGATAAATTGAACCAAGTGTTTTTGAAATCCATCCATGCATGATAAAGTTAAAGGATGGACTTGAAATCTCAAACAGATTCAAAGTATTGTCATACATACTAAAAGTGTGACCTTGAACTTTGAGATATGGGTCTAGGTCTTACTTATGACACATCATGTCATCTTGAAAAATTGAGCCAAGTTAAAGGCAAAGTCACAGACCAGACACACAATATCAAACAAATTGAAAGTGTGACCTTGATCTTTGAGGAAAGGTTCTGGGTCTTACATGCGACACTTAATTATGTCATGTTGATCAACTGAGCTAAGTGTTTTTGAAATTTATTCATAGATGACAGACCAGACAAGAAATGTTAAAATGACTGAAAGTGTTGTCAAACAAAGTTAAATTGTGACCTTGACCTTTGAAGTGGGAGTTTGGGTATTAAGTGCAACACGTCGTTATGTTATGTTGTGTTGATCATTTATAACAAGTATTTATAAAAATCAATCTATGCATGACAAAGTTACAGGCCGGACACGAAATCTCACACAAACTTGAAGTGTTGTCAAACAAACTCAAATTGTGACCTTGGCCTTTGAGGTACAGGTGTGGGTTTTACTCGCGACACATCATCATGTTATGATGATCAATTGTATCAAGTATCATTAAAATCCATCTATGCATGACAAAGTTACAGGCCGGACACAAAATCTCACAGACTCAAAGTGTTGTTAAACAAATTCAAATTGTAACCTTGACCTTTGAGGTACAGATGTGGGTCTTACTCGCGACATGTCATCATGTTATGTTGATCATTTGTAGCAAGTATTTATAAAATCCATCTATGCATGACTTTTACAGGCCGGACACGAAATCTCACACAAACTTGAAGTGTTGTCAAACAAACTCAAATAGTGACCTTGACCTTTGAGTTATGGTTGTGGGGCTTACTTGCTACATGTCATTATGTTATGTTGATCATTTGTAGCAAGTATCATTTAAATCCATCTATGCATGACAAAGCTACAGGCTGGACACGAAATCTCACACAGACTCAAACTGTATTCAAACAAACTCAAATTGTGACCTTGACCTTTGAGGTATGGGTGTGGGTCTTACTCGCGACACGTCATCATGTTATGTTGATCATTTGTACCAAGTATCAACAAAATCCATCTATGCATGACAAAGATACAGGCCGGAAACAAAATACCGGACAGACAGACAGACGCTGCGATTATTATATGCTACCCCAAAATTTTTTTAGTGGGGGCATAAAAATATATTACTCATGTTGCCTGAAAAATGGAATGTGTTATCCAGAATTCAGAGTAATGTACTGATTTAACTACAGTTATATATATCACAAAGAATAGATTACTTGATGGAATGTGTTATCCAGAGAAAAGAAGAATGTACACACTTCAAACACACACACAGCCAGACATACACATGCACATAGATGGACAGACAGACATTACCTTTTCACCAAACAAAAGTGTCTAAACAAACATGGAAACATGAATCAACAATGCTTTTAAAACACATTTCGTGTTAACCCATTATCCTTAAATACACAGTAATCATTACCATAAAATACAACATTTTCCATAAGTACATATTAACATAAACTACAACATTTTCCTTAACACGGAAGTGTATTGTACTTTCAACAGCCTCCAGAGATTCACATATTTCATAGCTTGACTGTAGGTCTATAATATTACATGCTGAAACAAACCAAACTTGGTAGAAGAATCTCATACCTGTGTTTTTTGCTTTTATTTTAATGCGGTTTAACGGCATTTTCAACACATTTCAAATTATATATGGCATATCCAGTTTTACTGGTGGAGGAAGACCTCAGACTGAGTAGAACCACCATCCTTCAGCAAATAACAGAAATTTTTTTTACATAAAATTTTTGGAGCAAGCAGGATTCGAACCTACAACCTTAGCGGTGAGAGGTAAGCTACATAACATTACAATCTCAACTGATGTAAAATTTCTAAGGTTATGAAAATACATGCTGCATGATACTCCAGTGTGACACTGCACTCAGAACACTGTCTCAAATAGACTATGTCACGATATGACTGAAAAATTGTTGAAAGCGATGCTAAACACCATACAACAACTACATTTAGTTATTGGGCAACATCAACTCAAGAATGCTACAACTTACTACATAATATGTATAAAAATTGGGTAAACTGAAATGAAGATAAATTCATTAAAAATTATCAAAATTAAATTCAAACTAATAAAATACAAATTATTAGTTCAAGCTGACTCAAATATTAGGGAAAGCAAATGACAGTTTATCTCAAACTAAAACAAAACCTGGATGATATTATTATATATTGTTTGATACGAAGACCACATTCTCCGGAGTATTACCTTATTTGGATACGGCTGAAACAATGAACAATCACATATATATAATAAACTATCTACCACATGGTAGGTCTGTAAATGTGAGATCAACTCACTGATAAATAAAGGTTGCACTTTAATTATGTACTGTTCACATGGGATACATATGTCTGAATATTGCTAACGGGTGATTTTAACTAATGATACTGATAAGAGTAAGTGTTTATGTAGATGTTATAGATAATATCAGTTATTTCTTATAAATATATATATACATGTATGGTGGCCATCTTGGACTTTTCTGCTAAATTGGATTTTCTGGAATTGGTCTCATGCTCATTTTTGTTTTGCCCTAAGGTAGTTAGTTCATTACTAAGTTTTATTCTTTTCCCATTTTCTGAAAAAAACATTCCTGATTTTGTTGGACTCGTTTTAAACAAATGCATAAGTTTCTCTTTAAGTGAAACGTAGCATAAAATGTATCAAGAGACCCAAATGGACCTAAAGTGGCCAACTGACTTATATAAGAAAGATGAATCTGGACGACAATCTTGTTTAATCCTCAGCCTCAAAAATATTGCTTTATAAAAGAACATAAGAAAAAATTCAAAAGCTTTTAAAGGAAATAGTTCCTTATAGCTACAGAACAGATGTAGTAAAATGTTTAAACTTCTTAATCCTGGCAGAGCTCTGCCAGCCATCCTACATGATTGATGGAAGCAACAAAACAAAATTTTAAAAGAAGTCTTGTCCTATGGAATGGGGCATTTTACAAAGTGACCAGACATGTGTGACATGCTATGGAACAAGACATTTTACAAAGTGACAAAGTGACAAGACATGTGTGACATGCTATGGAACAAGATATTTTACAAAGTAATAAAGTGACCAGACATTTGTGACATGCTATAAAACAAGACATTTTACAAAGTGACAAAGTGACCATACATTTGTGACATGCTATGGAACAAGACATTTTACAAAATGACAAAGTGACCAGACATGTGTGACATGCTATGGAACAAGACATTTTACAAAGTGACAAATTCCAGACATGTGTGACATGCTATGGAAAAAGACATTTTACAAAGTGACAAAGTGACCAGGCATGTGTGACATGCTATGGAACAAGACATTTTACAAAGTGACAAAGTGACCAGACATGTGTGACATGCTATGGAACAAGATATTTTACAAAGTAATAAAGTGACCAGACATTTGTGACATGCTATAAAACAAGACATTTTACAAAGTGACAAAGTGACCATACATTTGTGACATGCTATGGAACAAGACATTTTACAAAGTGACAAAGTGACCAGACATGTGTGACATGCTATGGAACAAGACATTTTACAAAGTGACAAATTCCAGACATGTGTGACATGCTATGGAAAGAGACATTTTACAAAGTGACAAAGTGGCCAGACATGTGTGACATGCTATGGAACAAGATATTTTACAAAGTAATAAAGTGACCAGACATTTGTGACATGCTATAAAACAAGACATTTTACAAAGTGACAAAGTGACCATACATTTGTGACATGCTATGGAACAAGACATTTTACAAAGTGACAAAGTGACCAGACATGTGTGACATGCTATGGAACAAGACATTTTACAAAGTGAAAAATTCCAGACATGTGTGACATGCTATGGAAAAAGACATTTTACAAAGTGACAAAGTGACCAGACATGTGTGACATGCTATGGAACAAGACATTTTACAAAGTGACAAAGTGACCAGACATGTGTGACATGCTATGGAACAAGATATTTTACAAAGTAATAAAGTGACCAGACATTTGTGACATGCTATAAAACAAGACATTTTACAAAGTGACAAAGTGACCATACATTTGTGACATGCTATGGAACAAGACATTTTACAAAGTGACCAGACATGTGTGACATGCTATGGAACAAGACATTTTACAAAGTGACAAATTCTAGACATGTGTGACATGCTATGGAAAAAGACATTTTACAAAGTGACAAAGTGACCAGACATTTGTGACATGCTATGGAACAAGACATTTTACAAAGCGACAAAGTGGCCAGACATTTGTGACATGCTAGGGAACAAGACATTTTACAAAGTGACCAGACATTTGTGACATGCTATGGAACAAGACATTTTACAAAGTGACAAAGTGACCAGACATGTGTGACATGCTATGGAACAAGACATTTTTCAAAGTGACAAAGTGACCAGACATGTGTGACATGCTATGGAAAAAGACATTTTACAAAGCGACAAAGTGACCAGACATGTGTGACATGCTATGGAACAAGACATTTTTCAAAGTGACAAAGTGACCAGACATGTGTGACATGCTATGGAACAAGACATTTTACAAAGTGACAAGACATTTGTGACATGCTATCGAACAAAACATTTTACAAAGAGACAAAGTTACCAGACATTTGTGACATGCTATAGAACAAGAAATTTTACGAAGTGACAAAGTGACCAGACATGTGTGACATGCTATGGAACAAGACATTTAACAAAGTGACCAGACATGTGTGACATACTATGGAACAAGACATTTTTCAAAGTGACCAGATATGTGTGACATGCTATGGAACAAGACATTTTACAAAGTGACCACACATTTGTGACATGCTTTAGAAGAATACATTTTAGAAAGTGACCAGACATTTGTGACATTCTATTGAACAAGACATTTTACAAAATAACACAGTTACAAGACATTTGTGACATGCTATGGAACAAGACATTTTACAAAGTGACCAGACATTTGTGACATGCTATGGAATAATACATTTTACAAAGTGACACAGTGACCAGACATGTGCGACATGCTATAAAACAAGACATTTTACAAAGTGACCAGACATGTGTGACATGCCATTGAACAAGAAATTTTACAAAGTGACACAGTGACCAGACATTTGTGACAAGCTATGGAACAAGACATTTTACAAAGTGACAAAGTGACCAGACATTTGTGACATGATATGAAACAGGACATTTTACAAAGTGACAAATTGACCAGACATTTGTGACATGCTATGGAACAAGACATTTTACAAAGTAAAAAGTTGAAATATTTGAATTACTGGTAATAATAGTAGTCCAACATATTAAAGCTATGTTATCATTTGTTATGAACATTCTCTTCCATTTTAATTATTACCAAACAATGAGTTCACTTGTAGTGTAAATAATAACTTTGCCTGTCTTGAATAGCTATAACATTGTCCATCAATATCAGGAGAGAACTGAAAACCAGGGTTTGATGTATATTCACCAACTATTCTTTAGAATATTTTTAGACATAAGCTTGAACATCCAAATTTCAACATCTAGTTTACCATGACAGATGGAATAATTATGAGAATTTATTTGACTATATATTAGTTGTCCCTACATGCTTGCAACTTTTGATCCCTAAGTGTGTTTTTCAAAATTCATTCCTGAGTTCAAGACCAAAAATATTGTTAAGAATGCTGGGTGAATACCATGTCCTGGCTCTGAGAAGGGTAGTAAGTGAGATAGTAGGCATGTTCCAAAGTCAAACATATCTGTCTCAAAGATATTCAGATCAAATTTCAAACATTTCTATACTCTGTATCTCAGTAATGCCTACCTGCATGGGTACTCCATCTACACGCAGCCCATTCTTTGCCCGATCTTCCGTCAGATGTTTATACATCTCTTCATCCATCAGTATGGCTGAAAAAGCCACAGGAGATTGCATCCGCCAAAACTGGTCTGACATAGCTGTGGAGAAAGTAGATATCTATAACAGATAATTCATTACTTTAACTAGAAAGTGTTTGACACAAATGTACCCCTCTTTTGATTGGAAACCATTTTTTCACAGAAATTAAAATGAAATGGGGCAATAACTCTGTAATATAAGACCGATATTGACAAATATCAAACTTGTGTATTTCATAATTTACAGGTACAAGATTTCAAATAAACGGAGAAAAAGACTGACGGGGATAACACTAAATGCCCCTTCACTACTCTTTGAATGGCAAAACAGTTCTGAGAACACTATCACATTGACAAAGCTATGAATATAGTAAATATCTATAACAGATATTCCAGCACTATTACCCTGACAATATTGTGTGTCATGCAAATATCTACAACAGATATTCTAACACTATTACCCTAACAATACTGTGTGTTATGCGAATATCTATAACAGATATTCTAACACTATTACCCTGACAATATTGTGTGTGATGCGAATATCTACAACAGATATTCTAACACTATTACCCTGACAATATTGTGTGTCATGCAAATATCTACAACAGATATTCTAACACTATTACCCTAACAATACTGTGTGTTATGCGAATATCTATAACAGATATTCTAACACTATTACCCTGACAATATTGGGTGTGATGCGAATATCTACAACAGATATTCTAACACTATTACCCTGACAATACTGTGTGTGATGCGAATATCAACAACAGATATTCTAACACTATAACCCTGACAATACTGTGTGTGATGCGAATATATACAACAGATATTCTAACACTATTACCCTGACAATATTGGGTGTGATGCGAATATCTACAACATATATTCTAACACTATTATCCTGACAATACTGTGTGTGATGCGAATATCTACAACAAATATTCTAACACTATAACCCTGACAATACTGTGTGTGATGCGAATATCTATAACAGATATTCTAACACTATTACCCTGACAATACTGTGTGTGATGCGAATATCTATAACAGATATTCTAACACTATTACCCTGACAATATTGTGTGTGATGCAAATATCTACAACAGATATTCTAACATTATTACCCTGATAATATTGTGTGTGATGCGAATATCTACAACAGATATTCTAACACTTTTACACTAACAATACTGTGTGTGATGCGAATATCTACAACAGATATTCTAACACTATTACCCTGACAGTGATGTATGTCATGCGAATATCTATAACAAATATTCTAACACTTTTACCCTGATAATACTGTGTGTGATGCGAATATCTATAACTGATATTCTAACACTATTACCCTAACAATACTGTGTGTGATGTGAATATCTATAACAGATATTCTAACACTATTACTCTGACAATACTGTGTGTGATGCGAATATCTATAACAAATATTCTAACACTATTATCCTGACAATATTGTGTGTGATGCTAATATCTACAACAGATATTCTAACACTATTACCCTGACAATATTGGGTGTGATGCGAATATCTACAACAGATATTCTAACACTATAATCCTGACAATATTGTGTATGATGCGAATATCTACAACAGATATTCTAACACTATTACCCTGACAATATTGTGTGTGATGCGAATATCTACAATAGATATTCTAACACTATAATCCTGACAATATTGTGTGTGATGCGAATATCTACAATAGATATTCTAACACTATTACCCTAACAATACTGTGTGTGATGTGAATTTCTATAACAGATATTCTAACACTATTACCCTGACAGTGATGTATGTCATGCGAATATCTACAAGATATTCTAACACTATTACCCTGACAATTATACTGTGTGTGATGCAAATATCTACAACAGATATTCTAACACTATTACCCTGACAATACTGTGTGTGATGCCAATATCTACAATAAATATTCTAACACTATTACCCTGACAATACTGTGTGTGATGCGAATATCTACAACAGATATTCTAACACTATTACCCTGACAATACTGTGTGTGATGCGAATATCTACAATAGATATTCTAACACTATTACCCTAACAATACTGTGTGTGATGTGAATATCTATAACAGATATTCTAACACTATTACCCTGACAATATTGTGTGTGATGCGAATATCTATAACAGATATTCTAACACTATTACTCTGACAATACTGTGTGTGATGTGAATATCTATAACAAATATTCTAACACTATTATCCTGACAATATTGTGTGTGATGCTAATATCTACAACAGATATTCTAACACTATTACTCTGACAATACTGTGTGTGATGCGAATATCTATAACAAATATTCTAACACTATTACCCTGACAATATTGTGTGTGATGCAAATATCTATAACAGATATTCTAACACTATTACTCTGACAATACTGTGTGTGATGCGAATATCTATAACAAATATTCTAACACTATTATCCTGACAATATTGTGTGTGATGCGAATATCTATAACAGATATTCTAACACTATTACTCTGACAATACTGTGTGTGATGCGAATATCTATAACAAATATTCTAACACTATTACCCTGACAATATTGGGTGTGATGCGAATATCTACAACAGATATTCTAACACTATAATCCTGACAATATTGTGTATGATGCGAATATCTACAACAGATATTCTAACACTATTACCCTGACAATATTGTGTGTGATGCGAATATCTACAATAGATATTCTAACACTATAATCCTGACAATATTGTGTGTGATGCGAATATCTACAATAGATATTCTAACACTATTACCCTAAAAATACTGTGTGTGATGTGAATTTCTATAACAGATATTCTAACACTATTACCCTGACAGTGATGTATGTCATGCGAATATCTACAAGATATTCTAACACTATTACCCTGACAATTATACTGTGTGTGATGCGAATATTTATAACAGATATTCTAACACTATTACCCTGACAATATTGTGTGTGATGCAAATATCTACAACAGATATTCTAACACTATTACCCTGACAATACTGTGTGTGATGCCAATATCTACAATAAATATTCTAACACTATTACCCTGACAATACTGTGTGTGATGCGAATATCTACAACAGATATTCTAACACTATTACCCTGACAATACTGTGTGTGATGCGAATATCTACAACAGATATTCTAACACTATTACCCTAACAATACTGTGTGTGATGTGAATATCTATAACAGATATTCTAACACTATTACCCTGACAATATTGTGTGTGATGAGAATATCTACAACAGATATTCTAACACTATTACCTTGACAATATTGTGTGTGATACAAATATCTACAACAGATATTCTAACACTATAATCCTGACAATATTGTGTGTGATGCTAATATCTACAACAGATATTCTAACACTATGACCCTGATAGTGCTAAGAATGAGGTGAATATCTATAACAGATATTCAAACACTATTACCCTGATCATGCTATTAATGAGGTGAATATCTATAACATATATTCTGGCACTTTTAGCCTGACAATGCTGCGTGTGATGTGAATATCTATAACAGATATTCCAACACTATTACCCTGATAGTGATATGAATGAGGTGTATATCTATAACAGATATTCCAACACTTTTACCCTGACCGTGCTATGAATGAGGTGAATATCTATAACATATATTCTGGCACTTTTAGCCTGATAGTGCTGTGAATGAGGTGAATATTTATAACCGATATTTTAACACTATTACCCTGATAGTACTATGAATGAGGTGAATATCTATTACAGATATTCCAGCACTATTACCCTGACAATACTGTGTGTGAGGTGAATATCTAAAACAGATTTTCCAACACTATCACCCTGACAATGCTGTGTTTGAGGTGTAAGGTTTCAATTACACTGACAAGCTTTAAAAGACAATTTCATCATGTCACCTTTAAAAGCTAGTCTTACACAAACATTATAGTGGCACTGTCATATTCTATCCCAATGTCAATGTTGCTCAGAAATAGCCACCAGTTATTTTGGTTCCAATATTTAGTATAACAAACAACACAGCAAACAATTCAGTTAAACAAATCACCTCAAGCACTATCATCCATATTAATTTGTCAATATAAGTTAACTTCTTTGAGCAAAAGTTTGAAGCCAATTTCAAAACCACATTCATTTTGTGTATATAATTACTTGTCACTGATACATTTTGACTCACCTCCAACACACAAACACTGACACACTATGAGTCACCACTGACACATTGTAAGTCACCACTGACACACTATGACTCAACAATGACAGACTATGAGCCATCACTGACACATTGTGAGTCACCACTGACACACAATGACTCATCACTGACACACTATGAGTCACCACTGACACATTGTGAGTCACCACTGACAGACTATGGCTCAACACTGACACACTATGAGTCACCACTGATGCATTATTGCTTGTTTCACAAAGAGAAAGAATGATGGTAAATTCCATTGACAAGAGTGGAAACTAAATATAATTTTTTACAAAAATATGATCTAGTAACTTAAAGTTTTTTATTGCTTCATAAATTGGACTTCAAACTAGCGCTCATGTGTTACTTATTACAATCATCAGACTTACAGTACTGTTTTGATTTTCTTTTAACTGATACAAGTAAAAATACAGAAAACATAAATCCAATATATGTTTCTGTCTTGTGTAGACCAATACAATAATCAAAAAAGGGAACAGTGCATAATACTTACTTCTAACAAATCTTTCTGTTAAAATGATTACAAATATTAATAAAAACAGACTCAAGGAACTTATACGTATACAAACACATCATTTGAAATCCTCAAAGTTTTGATGTGTAGAACCAGTACTATTCTAAAGCATTTGCAGATAAAGCTTCTTTCTCAAGTTCCAAGAATCAACTTCGTATCATAACATAGCAGTCTCAGTATCAGTTTCAAATTATCACCAAACTGAACAAATATACAATGTATTCTTCAATTCATGTTTTCAATTGTCTCTTTTTATAGTCCTTGTTATCTACTTTGATTTTATCGAAATCCAATTTTGATTGTTTTTTGCTGTTAGACACATAACTGTAATGATTTAATTAATTAAAGAAAATATTTGTTCATAGATTACGAAGATAACACTGATCTAGTACATACCCATTGAGGCTACATAGTACTCTATAACGAGGGCTGCCCCGGGCGTGAACAGTGTGGCCTTGTCTCTCTTCTCCAGGAACAGGTACGGATGATTCCATTCTGGTTGAGCATTTGGTCGGCCAGGTAAACTCAACTGTGGTAAATGGTATATAAGGAAATGTAAATATGTAATAGTTAATGTAAAGTACAATGGTAAATAAATGCGATTGTGATTGATTGTTTGAATATTTAGGGTAATTTTTATGCCATCTAGAGCTTACAGTGGATCAGTTAACCTAACTACTGTTTCCTGGGATCCTGAAATGTTAACCAGCACTTGAGATCACCCCATCTCTGCAAGTAACTGATAACTTCTGCACTTGAATCAGTGGTGAGAGACAAATGATAATGAGACACGATGTCGTATATCAATCGTCATGGAGACTGTTGCCGGACGGGGATTCGAAATCACAACCCTTGGATTGATAGTCAGATGCGTAACTGACTGAGCTAATTTGGCCCGGCTTTAACTAATTAATGCAAAGATAAATTTTTACTTATAAGTGATTAAAAAACAATGTACAGTCTGACCTTCTTACTTGATATTAATAGACATGCATAGACATACTGTACTTCAAACTTTACAGTGTATCCTTGTACTCTTATTTATGTAAAAGTCCTCCACGTCTGAATGATTCAAAGCTACTTGCCTCTCATTGTTAGTTTAAACATATTTTATTCAAAAATAGTTTACGATATCAAATATCACATATTAATTAACACATGTGTATGCAATAATGAAAAGGGTTCAGAAGAAAAAGCTTACAGCTTTTGTGAATCTGTCTCCCTAAAATCACTTGATTATAGTATATGACATCAATACAATGTATATATACATGTATATGTACATACATACAAGCAATCTGTTAACCTAACCTTTCTTTCCTGGGATCTTGGAAGTTTAACCAGTACTTGAGCACACCCATCTCTGCAAGTAGCTTATAACTTTCCCGCTTGAGAGGAGGACAGATTAATAGATGGATAGACAGTTAGATTAATGGAAGGAAGCATATACCTGCGGATGACCATGCTGACTTCTCTCTGTAACCATGAAGTTTGTGGGGTGAGCAGACGGAAAGCTGACGTTCTGCATCACCACTCCTGCATTACGTGGATGACTTAAAAGATTATCACTTCTGCAAACAAAGACGACACAATAAAAAATGATTTATTACATGATACATGTAAAGATTTATTTAATAAAGCATAAAACAATGGAACAACATCCATAAAAGAATTTTGGACAAATAAATGAGTCAAAACTTAACATTGAACTACACTTCTGGCCCCGAGGTTATAAATTATTTTTCGTGCTCTACTCAAATTCATACTCAAAACACAATTTCTAGGAGTCACATACAAACCCAATTTAAAACGCAAACACTTGACTAGGTCTCGAATTTTAGAGTATTAATGCAGATTTGAGGTACAAAATTATAAGTATTTTCATTTATTTTGTTATAATGAGCTGAGACATCTTTGAGTTGAGCATGAAATCTTGAGTTGAGCATGGAAAAAAATATTTATAACCTCGGACCCTGGTCACATACTCAAAAGCATATTATGATTCAGAGAATATTGCTTTTCAGAAAACGCAGATTTAAAGTCTTATGAAGAAATATGGAGATGTTGATAAGTTAAAAGGAAAATATTGATTTTGTTCAATGACATTTATTGCTCTTCATCCAGCAGCATTGCTTTAACCCTTTACTTCATAAAGACGCCTTTGGACACCTCTAATATAGATGCCTTTGGACACCTCTAATATAGATGCCTTTGGACACCTCTAATATAGATGCCTTTGGACACCTCTAATTTTGAAAGCATTAATTCACCACGTATCAGCAATGGGTGAATTATTATATATTAACTGACAGAGTGGAAAACAGTGCAGGAAGTGTTCAGATTGCTCATAATGAGCAATCTGAACTCTTCCTGCACTGTTTTCTAAGGCCTTCTGTGATTGATGCGGGAAAACACGTATCTATGGAGTAAAGGGTTAAAAGACAGTGGACTAATTTCCTATCCTATAAAAAGGTTTACTTGTAGTTATAGTAGTCTGGGACAATCCTGGCAACAGCTATAAGGGGTCCCATAGGGGTCTTGATGGGTCGTTGTACATTCATTAATAGCACCTGCAATACAGACATAAACAGAAACAAATAGCACCCCAAGAATCCGAAAAATCAGTACAACACTTTATAAATGTTTATCAAAGGATTATGAATAGCTATCAAATAAAACATGGATGTGATTTTTAACTATTAAAACATTAAAAGAACCCATGTCAAATTCAAAGTATGTGATGAAACAAATACCAATAGTTGCCTTTTCACTGTTACTTGTCTTGTTTTATTCCAAACAAGACAAACAAGTTTCCTTGCATTCCAGATGAAGAAATCTGCATTTTTAAAGGAGTAACACATTTCTATCACACTCTAGGGCCAAGACAAAAGCCTTGCAAGCTGGCATAGGAACCATCTAGGTTGAGGCATGTATAAATATATGAGTTAAATAGTATAATTTGGAACCATCTAGGATGAGGCATGTACAACTATATGAGGTAAATGAATTTATTTGGAGCCATCTAGGATGAAGCATGTACAACTATATGAGGTAAATGATATGATTTGGAACCATCTAGGATGAGGCATGTACAAATATATGAGGTAAATGATATAGTGTGGAGCCATCTAGGATGAGGCATGTACAACTATATGAGGTAAATGATATAATTTGGAACCATCTAGGATGAGGCATGTACAAATGTATACGGTAAATGATATGATTTGGAGCCATCTAGGATGAGGCATGTACAAATATATGAGGTAAATGATATAATTTGGACCCATCTAGGATGAGGCATGTACAATTATATGAGGTAAATGATATAATTTGGAGCCATCTAGGATGAGGCATGTACAATTATATGAGGTAAATGATATAATTTGGAACCATCTAGGATGAGGCATGTACAAATATATGAGGTAAATGATATAATTTGGACCCATCTAGGATGAGGCATGTACAAATATATGAGGTAAATGATATAATTTGGAACCATCTAGGATGAGGCATGTACAAATATATGAAGTAAATGATATAATTAGGAGCCATCTAGGATGAGGCATGTACAAATATATGAAGTAATTGATATAATTTGACCATCTAGGATGAGGCATGTACAAATGAATGAGGTAAATGATATAATTTGGAACCATCTAGGATGAGGCATGTACAAATGAATGAGGTAAATGATATAATTTGGAGCCATCTAGGATGAGGCATGTACAAATATATGAGGTAAATGATATAATTTGGAACCATCTAGGATGAGGCATGTACAAATATATGAAGTAAATGATATAATTTGGAACCATCTAGGATGAAGCATGTACAAATATATGAGGTAAATGATATAATTTGGAGCCATCTAGGATGAGGCATGTACAAATGAATGAGGTAAATGATATAATTTGAGGTCTTGAAAGGGATCACTGTCAAAATATAATGATGAAATTTAAATAAAGTATTCAATGTATTTGGTATGCAAGAAAAACAATCATTCCTGACGTTTATGGTTCAGATAGATAATTCCGTCCCTTGGGATAACTGTTTTGCAGTGACTCGGCAAAGCTTCCTTCCCGTCAAAACAGTTATTCCTCGGGATGGAATTTTCTATTCGAACCTCAAACTGCAAGATGCAAGATGTAAGATTTTTATAATCAAGGACTGCATTGATTAACATTTCAAAAAAGTACTCTCTGTCATCTTTTGTCTAGAAGCATTCTTTAAAGCACACTAAAACAAAACTAGTTTCTGTTTGATCATCATTTAAATTTATTATTCAATGGTTTATATTTTGAAACCTCAATTTGTGAAATCAGGTTTAATATGCATGTTTTAGAAAAAAAACATAAACATTAAAACAAATACTTTTTATAGTGCTATGTTTTGATTGAAACAACAGTAATTTGTAATTTGATTGAATCAAGTCAACAAAATATTTTGTTTATATACCAACCTCTAAAGCGAGATAATTTGGTGAGGTGGGATCACTCGGTAGTTGAGGCAGCTTCCTGGTAATTGTTGTAAATGCTTTTACACCCGACGGGATTCCCATTGCAGGCTGAAAGTATTAAATGATAAAGTAGTCCATTATCAAAGAATGGCAGTCCACAATAGATATTCTAAATGATGGAATAGTCCATAATCAAAGAATGGGAGTCTACAAAAGATATTCTAAGTGATGGAATAGTCCATAATCAAAGAATGAGAGTCTACAGTAGATATTCTTAATGATGGGAAAGTCCATAATCAAAGAATGAGAGTCTACAGTAGATATTCTTAATGATGGGAAAGTCCATAATCAAAGAATGAGAGTCTACAGTAGATATTATAAATGATGGGAAAGTCCATAATCAAAAGATGTGAGTCTACAAAAGATATTCTAAATGACAGAATAGTCCATAATCAAAAGATGAGTGAGACTACAATTAATAGATATTCAACAAATCAATAGTTGTTAACTTGATATACATAATACACATTTAAAACATGTAAGAACAATATATATACCCACCATGTTAAGTTCTAAATGGTACTGATGGAAGGGTGTGAGGTAGGAGACAGGTACACGATAGTTGACAAGAGTTTTCTGTGTAGAACAATCACCCACACTCACTACAAGAGCTGAAATAGACATAAAATTATATCTAATATTCATACACTAGTAATATATAAACATTCAATATTCCAAACATAATGTTTAAGAGTTTTATGCTAGTACTCATAAATCTGAAATGTAACTTTAAGTAGAAATTGAAAAACTACGGTTTAAGAGATTCAGCATGTGCACTTTTCATAAAATGATTGTTGACCAGTTCAAAAGAACTATGATAGTTGGACTGTCCTAAATAATAAAAACAACTTGAAATAAAAAATCTGAATGGAAGATGAAAATAAGTTGCAATGGTCAACATGCAAATGAATGTGTGGAGCTAGTTTGGGTGAGGTACTAGTGGTATTTTACAGATAACAAGACACTGTGGAACTGATGGATTCTCACAGAGCAAGTGCCTGATAGAGTAGTGGCTATGGTGTTTGTAAAGGGAAAGAGGGTGTAAAGGGAAGGTAATATTTGGTTCTTGCACTCTGCACTTCCACACACTGATCTCTATCCTTGTTCCAAGTTTATTTGGATTCCTTCCACACATTTAAAGATATTCTGGACAAGCAAATATAACTGAAAATAAAGTACAAAAGGGGAGATAAGTCTGTCATTAATTTAATATGAGTTTTGAAATCAACTCCCTGCACTTTAACACACTGATCTCTATTCATGTTCTAAGTTGTGTTTGATTCCCTTACATACCTTTGAAGACATGCTCCTGACAAGCAAAATTAAAGCGGAATTATTCTGTCATTATTCAAGATAGAGTTATGTATTTTTTTCGCCCTGCTCTTCCACACGTTGCCCTCTATACGTGTTCTAAGCCACATTCGATTTTTTTTCACATGTTTAAAAATATGTTCTGGATAAACAAAAATAATAAAGAACAAGGATTTGGTAATGGATATAATCAAAGGTCCATCACCTACCCAAAACACCAAGACAGTATGCACATCTCCACTTGGTAGTAATGCACTGAGCAAGTTTCATAAATTTCTAACAAGTTGTCGAAGAGAAATAGCACGGACAAGAATTTGGTAATGGACAGAGCCAAAGGGCCATAAATCTGTAAATTATCATTGAACCAAAACACGAAGATAATATGCACATCTCCACTTGGTAGTGATGCATACTAGCAAGTTTCATTAAATTCCAAAGATAGATTGTAGAGCAATAGCAGGGACAAGGATTTGTTGACACAAGGACAGAAAAATGGAGGTGGTGACTTTATGCTTCCAAAAAAATATTTCAGAAGCATTAAAAGCATTACATGCATAGGGTTACATTAATACCTCATTAATGCATTAATTAGAACTTTGTTATTGTATAAAAGGAATTTGCTGCAATATTGGAAATGAATTTAGTGCAGTCAATGGACCATAATATAATAATAATAATCATGTAACTAGATTTCATGCTGATACTCACTTGGTCAACATTGGATAATGAGTTCCTGACAAGGTAGTGTGATGAATGAACAGACAGTTAGAAAGCAAAAGTCCCATGCCCTTGACCCCTTAAATAGTTGGGGCATCATACAGTTCAGATAAATCACATTGCAATTGATGATAAAAAATATTCATTTTATAACTGTTTCTATAAAAAAAGCAATAAAAAGACCCTTTATTATCTTTCAATTCTCATAAAAAAATCAGCTTGTATTTCATGAAAACCTTGAAAAGTAATTCAGCTGTCCATTTTAGTAACTTTTATTATAATTTAAGACAAACAGATCTTTACTTTCATCTTCAGATGTATTTTCATCAATAGTAAGTTCCACTTTCTCTTCCCACGATGGTGCATGGGTAGGACGGACAGACGCGTGTGTAGCCACCCCTCTTGCCTTATTGTCATCTTCGTCTTTCTTTGTTTTACTGAAAAATGAAGACAGACTATAACACTTGAAAGAATTTTGTAAGACCATGTGTAAAGATAGGGGTGTAAAGGAACTGTAAGTGTTTATTTCTGATAGATAACTTTTTTTATATCCAGATTATCGGACTAAATAAATGATTCAAATAAACAGCAAGATAATTGTGGAATCTGTCTTGAATTTGTGTGTTGGCAATTATCATTTATGCATGTTGGCATTGATCATTGATGTGTTGCCACTTATTCCTTGAGCATGTCTGATATCAATTATCACTTATGCATAAGTGTTTGCTATTACCACTTTTACACACTTGTATTATCTCTTGTGTGGTGGCAATTATCACTTCTGCATAAGTGTTTGCTATTATCACTTTTGCATACTTGTATTACCTCTTGTGTGTGTGTTGCCAATTATCACTTATGTATGTGTGGTGGCAGTTATCACATGTTGGCAATTATTTTTGTGTTAATTGGCAATTGTCACATGTTTGGTAGCAGCAGTTATCCCTTGTGCATGTGTGGTGACAATTATTACTTGCCAATAATCACGTGTGTGGTGGCAATTATCCCTTATGCATAAGTGTTTGCTATTATCACTTTTGCACACTTGTATTACCTCTTGTGTGTGTTGCCAATTACCCTTTATGCATGTGTGGTGGCAATTATCTTGTGTTGGCAATTATTATTTGTGTAAGTTGTCAATTATCCCCCCCTAATGCAAGTGTGTTTGCTAGTATCACTTGTGCACACTTTCATTATATATTGTGTATGTTTCCAATTAACCCTTATGCATGTCAGGTGGCAGTAATAGCATGTGTGTTGGCAATCATTATTTGTATTGGTTGTCAATTATCCCTCATGCATGTCAGGTGGCAATTATCCCTTATGCATGTGTGTTGGCAGTTATACCTTATGTATGTGTGGTGGCAGTTATCACTTGTGCAAATGTTGTGACAATTGTTACTTTTGTTAGATGGCAATTATCCCTTGTGTATATGTGGTGGCAGTTATCCCTTGTGTATGTGTGTAGGCAGTTATCTCTTGTGTATGAGTGGTGGCAGTTATCCCTTGTGTATGTGTGGTGGCAGTTATCACTTGTGTATGTGTGGTGGCAGTTATCCCTTGTGTATATGTGGTGGTAGTTATCACTTGTGTATGTGTGGTGGCAGTTATCATTTGTGTATGTGTGGTGGCAGTTATCCCTTGTGTATTTGTGGTGGCAGTTATACCTTGTGTATGTGTTATCCCTTGTGTATGTGAGGTGGTAGTTATCCCTTGTGTATGTGTGGTGGCAGTTATCCCTTGTGTATGTGTGTCGGCAGTTATCCCTTGTGTATGTGTGGTGGCAGTTATCCCTTGTGTATATGTGATGGCAGTTATCCCTTGTGTTTGTATGGTGGAAGTTATCCCTTGTGTATGTGTGGTGGCAGTTATCACTTGTGTATATGTGGTGGCAGTTATCCCTTGTGTATGTGTGGTGGCAGTTATCACTTGTGTATGTGTGGTGGCAGTTATCCCTTGTGTATATGTGGTGGCAGTTATCACTTGTGTATGTGTGGTGGCAGTTATCATTTGTGTATGTGTGGTGCAGTTATCCCTTGTGAATGTGTGGTGGCAGATATCACACATGTATTAACAATTGATTGGCAATACATAAAGAAACACCTACACAACAGCGTATGGCTGAGGAACTTTCCCATCAGATGTAAGTGGAAGACTGCTAGCACCATGAACTATGACCTCTATCTGTTCTCTACCACCACTGGCCACATGTTGGTATGATCGGTTCGTTTGAAATGTGTGCCGATCACTGTCACTTAATGCCGGTTCTGGTAACTACAAATTAGACACATGAAATTGTAATGATGATTGTTATACCATAAATAAATACATTCAAACCTGTGGAAGCGGTCAACTATATTAAGCAGATACCTGACTTAAACAACCATATTTTCAATTTCCCATTTCTATGCTTTAACCTGTCTTTAGCAACAACCTGTCTTAAAAAGCCAATTTTGCTGCTTCCTTTGAATGGCTGCTTAAGACAGGTTTGACTGTACATTGAAACTGTATCAATAAGTTTTGTATGGTTATCCTGCCAAGTTTCCATCTATTTAATAATTTAGTTAATCATACCTAGATGTAATTTGCATGTACAGCAATTCATGGATAAAATATGCACATTCCATAACTCTTATATTTATAGGATAAAATGTAAAGCTGGATGAACGATAAAAATAATTACGAGAAATATTCGCACATACGAATTGTGTTAAAAAAATATGTGGACTTTTCAACAGTTAATATAGCACAAGAATAAAAATTTAAATTGCCATTTATCGTAATATTTCCTCTTTGCAATGACCAAATTTCATATTGATATTGAATACCGTTATGTAGCAACAGTGCTAAAAAATATGCCTGTATTGGCTACCCGTAGCAGTCTAATGATGTCAACGACGTCAAGTATTTGCACAATGTTGAGCAGGCCAAATCTAAATGAGCTTCAGTTTCAAACTCATTGGATACTTGCACAATTCAAGGAAGAGTGATATATAGAGATATTTATGGTGAATGGATAAAAGGACATGTATGAATTGCATCCCAGGAGCCCGGTGGGTGCTTTGACAAGTTGTGACTTTGCACTTCTTGCAAAAATTTTACTTTGTTGACGTCATTTAACCATACCATGCACATTCTCTAGCGCTGTGCTACTTAACCGTATTCAATATAGATATGAAAGCTGGCAATTGCATAGAAGACACATAACTTTTTATGGTAATATAAGTTTAATTCTTGTACTATTTCAAATGTTGAAAATATTACAATAGTCCACATATTTTTTAACACACCTCACAATTGTTATTATTATCTCAGAATTCGTGACCATTTAGATATTTTCTACTCTAAATTAAAACTGTTACACTGCACAAAAGTTTTAACCTTGTTATGAATCTGCATAAATAATGAGATATTGTCATCTCTGTTGGTCACTAAAAGAATTAACTGGGATATAGGAGCTATTTTATGAACTTTGTGTATTAAATATGTTGTGTTTTTTTCCATTTCTGCAATTTATATTATGCAGTCAGAAGGTGGAACAGTGTTGTCTATGTAATCACACCCTGTTCTTAAGTCTGAAACAATAAACATGTGAATTCATCTGATCATTTTCGAATGAATGCATAGAAATATTATAAACAGAGTTGGTTTTTCACTTAAAACAATCACGAATCAATTGATTATAGTCCTTGTTCAACACACATATTTAGAAAATAGAAAGTATTGCTGTAGAAAATCGCAGTGAAATCTCCAAGCTAAATGACAAGCAGGGTGGCAACAAGCAGGGATAGAGTGTTAGCCGGCGGGTTCGATCCCCAGCTTGACTTGATGCCTCTCAACAACACTCGGTACCGGCTCTACTCAGGAAGCAGATTCCAGACCAGTTCATAAAGGCTCTGAACTTTCTTAGTAAACATCGCCATATAATAATAAAATTATTGAAAGCACACTAAACACCATATGACAATAACTTTCTTTGCATTGTAGCGATTCTTTCCGACTATGTATGATAGATTGACAGGTGAGGCCACAGATGAAACAATGTTTTAAACTATCAATGGAAGGTAAACATATGAATATAGAATAAAAGAAGTAGAAGTATGTCAGTGTTGCAACTTACTTTCTTCCCATCAGCTGCCTTTGGCAGGGGAGGTGACTTTGGTAGATTTAAATCTAGGGACAAATTATCTCCCCATGAACTTGCTGGCGTGGGTGCTACCGCTGGAGGTCGAGAAACCATAAGAGAGGGAGGAGGATGACGTTCTCTTGGTGTTGGTTGAGTTGGTACAGGAGAAGGAATTGGTGATGGTTGTCTTTCTGAAGTTCTTGGTGCGTATTTGGGAGGGGTTGCAGGTGGCGGCGTCTTGGGTTTTGGAGGTGGGAGTTCACGTAATGAATAAATACTGCGAATTCGACCGCAGTGCATCTGTATATTGTCTGTGCTATGTGTGCGTAACAGTGACATAACTTCAGTGTAGCGATAATAGTCTTCCCCTGGTTCTGTAAACAGCTTCATTCTTGGAGCATTTGGACGTGGATAGATGGCAAATTTGCCTTCCCCAACCTTACGCCCCTTCCCTTGCGTAGAGTCAGATGTAGTATAGGCCTCAACCAGTAAATACACATCATGGCTCTTGTCATTCTTGCAGAAACCTGCCAATGAAATATCAATCTGTCAGGCTCTATGTATGCTAGTAAATATGTTACGGATGTTATCAAAGTATCAAACCAACAGCCCACAGATCCTATCACTAGGTCAAGTGACTCAATAAGATTTATCATAGCCATGTTAAACAATCAATACAGAATGCGTGGTTCAGTGGTAAAGCATCATATCCACAATCGGAGGGTCGTAGGTTTGATTCTCTGCCATATACGTGTGGTGCTCTTGAGCACGACACTATCCACATATGCTTAAACATATTTTATTTTATATATCATGAAATGGGGTCAGACCACAAGTTCTGCCAACATTAGATCTGAACTTACTCCTACAATACAATATGCTTAGTACTGGGTTCTACCAAAGGAAGACTTCCAGTGTGATTTGTCTGAGTAATAATACCAGTAACTTGTTTCACAATCCAAAGTAAAATTAATAAGTTTACTGGTAAACTAAACATTCAATACCAGCTTGCTGAAAACCTGCAGAAATACTTTTTCTGAGTGGGGTTTAACGCCATTTTCAACACATTTCAGGTTTTATATGGCATAACCAGTTTTACTGTTGGAGGAAGACCTCAGACTGAGTCAGACTGAGTAGAACAACCATCTTTCCATAAGTAACTGGTAAACTTACTCACATAAAGTTTTTGGAGCGAGCAGTACTTGAACCTGTGACCTTAGCAATGAGAGGTAAGTGATCTTGAGACCCCTGCAGAAATACACTGATGTTGAGTAAATATTTTGTCAGTCATTTTTTACACTGATCTGTTGTTCTTCATCCCAAAGATTTATTTTTTCAACCAACTAAAATCTATGTATCGATTTGGTGCAGAGACATTATTTTTAGAACTTTATATACATACAAGAACTGTTTGAAGAAAATGTTTCGTACTTAATTTGACATTTAATCCTCTTTAAAATACTTCAACATGAGTATATTTTTTTTTTTATAAACAATTCCATTCAAACATATAACTGCCAACTGAAACAGTATGCAAACACCAAACATCAGGCAAATAACATCTTTACAGCTTTCGAACCTCTTAATATAAACCAGCTGTTTTTTCTACATTTTTCAGTAGTAATTGATATTGCATGACCATGTTTGTTCTCATTTCGACTTGAAAGAAATACTTCATTTTAGGAATAATTGAGTTATTTACACCATTTATTGGACTGCATTCATCCAGATTTTATGATCAGGGGACTGTTTTGTCCAATTGTAAATCTGTCAACAGTTATTATTACATGAATGATCTGATCAGGTGATATTGCACCAAGACTGTTAATACCTTCACATACATACAAAACAATTTTAACTACTTACACAATCTCCGTAAATGGGTTACTAAACTTGTTGATATTTTTTTCAAGTATTATTGCATTCTTTTCTAGGATGTTCACGGAGTCGTAGAAAGAAGGGAGAATGTTATCATGTGTTTCATCGATACAGTATTATCAACATAAAGTGTTCAACTTGAAACAAGTGTGAAGGTTCTTTACTAATTCATTTTGAGAAACAGAGCACATGTGTATCATTACATAGGTTTCATATTTAAGTACTTTTCCATATTTCATTTTTTATGCCCTGAATACTGAGCCTCTTCCAGTACCAAAAAAAATGTTATACCTAAAAATCTTATGAATTTCAATTTTATTTTTTTGGAAATTTCAAAATCAGCAAGAATGTTTAAAGTTGCCAGTCTAATAAGGTGCATAGCCCAAATTAGGAAACCCCTTTTCAATATATTTATGTATGTTTGAATAATCATATATCCTTTTGGCAATATGGGGTCAGTGAATATTATTATATAGGCATAATATATTAGAAAAAATTGTTTTTAACCAATGTTAAAAGTTTGAAAAATCCTGATAAATTGCCTTTAACACACTGTATCGGTCATTTTGTACAAGGTACCGTGTATCATTTCTGTAGAAAATTTGAGAAAGAGGTCATAGTTCATTAAAAACATTAAAATCATGTTCAAGATATGTAGTTAGTAAAGTTTGTACTAATTTATTTTAGCTTGACTGCAATGAAAGCTCAGAGCTTACATGTTCTACTCTCGAGTCCGCTTCCCGAGAGCGTTTGTTTTTTTAGAGGTTTTGGGTCTAGCTGGGGATTGAACCTGCAACCCCTGGCATGAACAGGCAATACTGCCTGGATTTGTAGTATGTTTAAAAGCATTGCCTTGAAAACTGTACATAAAACGTCAGAGACATATCACCAATGCTTGCACAAAACCAAGGGCAGGCTACTCAGCCCATGACACAAAATATTAAGGTCGAGAAAGGGGCAATTACTCTCATTAATGAATTACAGCAAAATTCCATAACCTTTAGGTGCATGATCAAATTATAAGCAGTGTAGCAATGACCTTGAAACCTGAATGTGAAACAAACTAAATGTTTATGTAAATATGCAAGGTCAGACTGACAAACGCAAACATAATTAGCCCCATGGACCATAAATTTTTTTATGCTTTACCAAGTTATTGTAAAATGTCCGTCTCAGAGCATAAAAGATTTAATAAACCATTTAATGGGCTTAATTCAATGGTAGGAAATAACATACCTGCTTAAAGAGAATTGTACGTTTTCATTTTATTTTTATCTTAATGTGATTTGATGTTAGATGTTAATTATTTACATCGAGTTTGATGGGATAAAAGATTTTATCAGATGAGCTATACAAGATTTCTACACACACTGTTTGGCTGTTAGATAATTTTGTAAAATAGTTCATCATTTATACAAACAGTGATGTCTTCTATAAAAGCGTCAACTGCTTCTTGTCTTGGGTTATTACAGATTTTCAATTGGCCTTATTTACTCAATGAATATATAAAATTCACAGCAGGATTTTAACAGAATCAGCAATTATATCATTCAATTTTAATGAGAATTTCTATACTAAAACATTAAATATTTAAACAGAAAAATCCAGATTATTTCCATCAGAAATTTCAAAAGACTTCTATGCTAGAATAGTATCAATTGAGAATTCTGATATTGAAATGATTTCATTAAACATGTCAAAAGTGCAATCCGAATTATAATTGCCATTAATTAAATAATTCACTAAAAAAATTAGCGAATAATTATAATTAGAAATCTGATTTATTAATATTTTTGATAATAAAATAATTTCAGTTGAGACTGAACATTTCAATAATGTAGTCTTATTAGGCCATCCTTAAAAAAATATTTGTTTGCTGCGCTCCGACTAAGTATTTTTCAAGTGGGTAGGTAGGTAGCTAATTTTTTTTGTTGCTTAATTTTGATTTTGCATAGTCATTTTAAAGAAGAATGGACAGAAATGATGAAAAAAAAAATTAAACACTTTGAAAGTCAATAAAAAAGTTAAAGAAATAACTTTACAAATGCATTTTTTACCTTTTGGGAGTCTGAATGTGAACTTTTTATCTTTAAAGAAACTGAGAGGCGAGTTTTCTTCTTGTTTTGTGTAATCTGTTTTTACTTGCTTCTGTTTGGACCACTGCCCCATGTCACCTTTCTTCAGTCGCACCTGTCAAATTAAAAAGGAATGAACCTTATTTGGTTTATAATTTTAGTTTAGTGTGATTGTAAAGTAAACGTGAAGCTTTTATTAAGTGATTTCATTGCCATTTCCTGGTTACAAACAGTACCAGTGTTACTTTTAGGCATTATAAGTACCACCATTGGAAAAAGGAAGTGCTTCCATGGGGAAGTCGCACAATGGCGGTTATAAGTTATCCTTGTTTCTTCTTCTTTAAAAATGCATTTTCCTTATTTAAATGCTCATTTTTTAAGTGAATGGCATTATTGATGTATGTTGAACATTTTGAAAGCACGGTCATGTTTAAATTGTGAATTTAGAAAAAAAATTGATGTATGAATACAGAATTTCGGAATTTCACTTTGTCAACAGTGTACACACTGGGCAGAAAAAAAATCTCTTTAATGACCCCCTACTTTTGTAATCATATTTTGGTAGTGCAGAGGTTGACAAATGGTAAAATGTAAGTTTCACTTCTTTCTTTGGGTCTCTCTATGAATGAGAAGTGTTCAAATTTTTATTATTTACTATAGAATAAAGAACAAAAATCAATGGTGGTCTTACACCTTGAGAGGCCATCAAGACAGCCACCTGGGATCGAACACACTGCCTCTGCCATGAGCAACCAACATCATATCCACTACATCACCATCTTGTATTTAATAAATAAAAGACTGTTTTTACCAACAAAAATGATTTTTTTAATGTGTTTTAAAGCCTTTTTTAGCACATTTTATGTTATATTTGGAATATCCAGTTTCACTGGTGGAGGGGGACCTATGAAACAACATTAGTTTACTCAACTCTATGTGAATATAATTTTATGTTATTAAATTCATGATATCTGTAAACTCTGTTTTAGGGAAGAGCCGGACCACTTGTGGCCCGACCCAATTGCATTATACATATTTGGCAAAAAACTTCTTCAAAAAGTCTTCTAACTTACGATGTCGAGATCTGAAACAATGCATTTTAAATGTTAGAAAATATTTATACACGACTAATCTGAATGTTCATGATAGGAATAAGGTACTATGATGGCCAGAATGTTAAATAATTGAGATGAAAATTATAGTTATGTACCTGTATATCTGATTTCCACTGAATGTCTATTGCATTCAGTTCAAAAGTATACTCCATTCCTATTAACTGTTTTGCTGTCAAATTTTTCAGAAAATATACTTCTCATTGCCAAATATAAAACCAAGAAAATTATTTAAATGGGTATATAATTTTTTTTCTAAAGCTTCTAGCTTCAGGACACACTGCATATATATTGTACTTTTTATTTCTGTCTTCATTCCATTAACATATGCACAAATGACCGTAACCATAAATATTTTGCTCTGTATCTGGGTATCCGCATCACAGATCAGCAACATTGGCAGTTGGTGGTTGATCGCCAAATGGCGACATTGGCAGCAAGAGTTCAACATAATTTAAAAACTGTTTATTGAAACAACATAAGCATTTGATCCCAAACAATTGACTTCGCAGCGGTAGACAAGGTGTAGAGCGTTTGCCTCGCATGCCGAGGTTGGGGGTTCAATCCTCAACTTGGTCATGCCAAATACTTGAAAAATGGTACTAGAAGCTTTCTAGTTTGGCACTAAGCATTAACAGGACAGTTCTAGGTCTGGTTTGTCAGGTGTCAGTATAACGTGACTGGGATGGGGTATCATACCACGTGTCCGTGGCATGAAACTCCAGTGTGACAGAGACACTAAACACCATACAACAACAACGAAACAATTGGATATTTATATTTTACTGTTAATAAAAGTAAATTACCTGACTGAAGTCTTTAGTAAATGAGTTGTGCAGTTCAATGACTAGATAGTACCAGCCCTCGTGGTTAAACTGGGCATCTTGAATATCCATGGTGAACTCGAGTGTCTTGCCCTCCACATTGGGTAGGGTCTGACTCTCGCCCATCCGGCTCGACATTATCAGTCTGTTTACTGACACACTGTTTGTATCCTGTAAAATACACCATCATTATTAATAATATATAATGTAAAGTTACTTAAATATTTATTGAGTTTTATTTAATTTTTGTATCCAACACATAAACAGCATCTGGTTTTACTGGAAGGATACGTAGTTCCTTCTTTATGTTTGGTTTGAGATCTTTCCTTATGATGAAATTTCATTTTAGATCTTTTTTCCATTCAAGTGCAGGTCTCACTCTGGTGTAGTTGCTGTTGCACTGTCTGAGTCCCGGGGAAGATTTACATGTACTGATAATGCATTTGAATCACTGATTAACATAGAAACTTTATCTCAGCTGAGTGAAATACTTATTGTTTTTCATTTGAATTTGAGACAAATGTTAACAGTGACAGGGATGGACTCATAGTATTAAACTAAATATTTTTGGCTCTTCCTGAACATGGAAACACTGGTTTTATATATTCTCTGAATGATGGCATACTTTCATAGCACCTTGTCTGAGTAAAGAATTCTGGGTGTGCATATTTGACAAACCTTAGATGTGACCCTTACAGGAATCAAACTAGGGCCTCTGGATTTTGAGGCAAGGCCAGCACACTAAACACTAGAACACAGCAAGTTCCATCCAATTTTCGACAGTTCCAATCTAATTCCATATATGTACAAATGTACATTATTTTTATGATAACATACCTAGTCATAGGGAGTGGGTAGGTTTAACCTAACATGGAAGTGTGTATGGGGGTGTTAAGATGTTATTTTATAATTTTTGCTGATGATTTTTATAACTATTCAGAATCTCAGAAGAGTTATAGGGAGGGTGTATGGGTAGGTTTAACCTAACATGAAGTGTGTATGGGTCTGTATGGGTCTGTTAGGGATGTTAAGTTGTTTTTCACAATTTTTGCTGATGATTTCTATAAATATTAGGAATCTCAGGAGTGGTTATAGTGAGTGGGTAAAGGGTAGGTTTACCTTGATGTTGGTGGTGGTGGTAACGTGTGTGTCTGGGTGTGGGCGTGTTAAGTTGTAATCAAAATTTTGACTGAAACTGATGATTTCTGTTCATGTTAAGAATCGCAGATGAGTTAAGTGCCCTTTGTCAATCCCTGAACCCATACCACCATTTGATCCATCCTTATTTGTTGAGGAAGAAATGAATCTGGGTTTAATCATTTGTCCGCTGGGAGTATCTACAAGCTTTTACATACATAATGTCACTCTCAGTGGTGACCATATCGTTTGTTTTTTGTCTTTCAAGGCTAGAACTTAACTGTAATATATACTGAATGGTCCAATGCAATAAGAACAGAATAGAACAGAACCATGTAAATAATTATTATAAACAATAATTATTTGTCTTAATTCTTTTAATATTAACAATTCATCTTAAAAGTATGAAAACATAAAAATAGTGTTAAACAATAATAATTACCTGCTTATGATAAATAAATGTTGTTCTAAAATTCGAGATGACTCCAAACAAGATCCAAATTCAAGCATGAAATTCCGCAAACAAATCACACAGAATAAGAGAAATTCCACAACTAAATCACAGAACAAGAGAAATTCCACAACTAAATCACACAGAACAAGAGAAATTCCACAATTAAATCACACAGAACAAGAGAAATTCCACAATAACAGACTTGTCATTCTAAATGTTCAAATACTCCAGAAGACAAGAGTGTATAATATATTATAAACATATTCACATAAATATAATTTTAAATTAAAAAAGAAATCTACAGTAAAATGAGTATCATCAAAATCAAGTAAATGATGATAAACAGACCATCACAACAGAAAGATAACTGTTTACGTCATAATATTTGTTAAATCAACCATTAAAAAAGGCGAGAAAGATTTCAAACACATTACACATTAACCAGTCACATATGTTCTTCCATACAGTTAACATCGACTCATCTCAATACCTACATATGAAGCTTCAACTCTGTTAAGGCTTTTCAATTTCTTCCCAAAGGCCTTTAGAAATTCATTTATATTCAGTTATTGTGCTTTTATTTATCTATTTTCACGCACTCTGGCGATTGAATCAAAGCATACTGGGCAAATATCAACTGCATTCATTCAATAATCAACAAATAGTTATCCACCATGGATTGGGACCTCAGTTATAGATTTTTTTTATAATTGAGTTTTGTCCAAATTTCCGTCAGTTAGATCTACCTGTATGTCAAGTACTCGTACCAGGTCTTTAAAAATATATTTAGAGACAAATCCTTACTTAATCAAGTTATCTAAAAAATGTTAATTAGGAGATTCTATCAGGTAAATATGAGCTGCTCATAATCTCTGCAAACAGGACATATAGATAGAGATATAGAAAACATTGATTCATTGATTGAATATTTAGCGTCATTTTTATGCCATTGAGGGCTTACAGACAATCAGTTAACCTAACCTCTGTTTCCTGAAATCCTGAAAGGTTAACCAGTACTCGAGCACACCCCATCTCCGCAAGTTACAGATAATTTTCTCACTTGAATCAGTGGTGAGAGACTAATGATAATAAGAGGCAATGTCGTATATCAATCATCACAGAGACTGTTGCTGGCAGGGATTCAAACTCACAGCCCCTGGATTGATAGTCAGACGTGTTACCGACTTGGCTAATCAGGCCCGGCATATAGAAAGGAAATATATTCTAACTGACACAGAAATACCAATATGTGGGTTCAACAGAACAAAACCAGTTATTAAAGGAATAGCAAACACTCCAGCATGCACGTTGGAGAGGCAAAAGAGAAACAGACCAGCCATTAAAAGAACAGCAAACACTCCATCATGCATGTTGGAGGGGCAACAAGCAGACCAGCCTTTAAAAGAATAGCAAACACTCCATCATGCATGTGGGAGGGGCAATAAACAGCTCTGCCATTAAAAGAATAGCAAACACTCCATCATGCATGTTGGAGGGGCAACAAACAGACCAGCCATTAAAAGAATAGCAAACACTCCATCATGCATGTTGGAGGGGCAATAAACAGATCAGCCATTAAAGGAATAGCAAACACTCCATCATGCATGTAATCATTTGTTGATGTTGATATTCCAATCTACAAATCATTTGTAATCTTTGTACATGGAGAGTAAGCTCGGAATGTTCATTCTAATTTATATCATAATTACATAATATCCGGAATATCAATATATATATATAATAATTTAATTCATTCATTCAATGATGAGCAGGTCAGTAAGTGTTAAGGTGTCAGATCTAGGATGCGTGGTTTGTGGGGTTCAATCCCACACCAGGACATGTGTTGT
Organism: Panopea generosa; assembly: GCA_029582155.1. Taxonomy (NCBI): domain Eukaryota; kingdom Metazoa; phylum Mollusca; class Bivalvia; order Adapedonta; family Hiatellidae; genus Panopea; species Panopea generosa. Next base: position 56,817,050 of record CM055895.1, read on the forward strand.
GTTCTTCAGCAAGGTCCATTATCCATTTTTGTATCATAATGGATTCTACCAAGGGAGACACGTTATACGATTTGTGTATTTATAAAAGTTTCCACAATCAATGTAATATAAACAATTTTAAAAAATCATTGCTGTTAAATATTTGGAACAATATCACTATAAAAATCTCAAAATAATCTGAAATCAAAATGAAGCTTGACCAGTACAATTACCGGAACGTTCAATTTCATTTACATTTTTTTTTTCAAAACAAACAAATATACAATACCTCAACTGTATCCCATCACTGAACAAAATCCAAATTCTTTCAAAAATCATTTTGAATAAATCAAAATATTTAAAAAATGACAATTAATTTTTCCACTACATGTTATAGTAAAACAATTAGTTTACACGCAGTATACCAATTGGACATGTTTATTCTATTGTATTTGTTGGTGTATTGTTTCTTTGTCAATTGTGCATTGTTCTACCCACAGTCTAGTATAAACCGAATGATCAGCTATTTTGACACTACGTCATTCTATTTTTAGATGGAACCTACCATATAAGGGGTACTTGTAGTATTATAGCAGATTTATCTGTTACATAAACTATAAAATAAACTAGATATCAATATTAAGTGTGTTGTACTACTGTCTGTTCTATGTTGATTTTTTTTTTCAATTTAATTTGCCATAATAGTATCAGAGTGTCTTGATATATAATATCAACAGTGTAATACTATTTTCCGTTAAAACAACTACATAATTAATTAAATGCAATGATTTTTTGTTAAAATCAAAGTTCAGGGAGGAATTTTACCTACAATGTTTTATTTATATGCACATACATATTACATCAGCTGTAATCTGCAGCAGCAAGTTGACATGGCATCGGAGGCTCCTCGGAAGCCATGATTAGACACAATTGTTTTAGATGATTTTGACATGGGTGTGGTGAGATGCTGTATACAGGCAATGTATATAGAGAAGAGGTTTTTACCAACACTTACAAAATTAAAAAACAAATTAAAACAGTACACCCTGATACTTTTATGGCAAATTGAATTGAAAAAAAAAATCAACATAGAAATGGTTCGAACTCGCGGCATTTGGGTTGACAGTTCAACCCATTACCATTACGCTATCAAAATAGACACTCAAACAATACACTTTATATTGATATCTAGTTTATTTTATAGTTAATGAAACAGATAAATCTGCTATCATACTACAAATACCCCTTATACGGTAGGTTCCATCTTAAAATAGAATGACATAGTTTCAAAATAGCTGATTCGGTTTATAAATCTGATATACCAGTATTATTGTCTATTTTAAAAACAAGCAAAAATCACATTTATATTTAGAATCAATTTACATCATTATTATTTATATTTTCAAACAAGGACACACTTTCTTCTAAAATTGAATTAAAACCAAATACCATACACTAGATTTTACAATTTTTTTACTAATACTAGTTTTTTATTTTGCTTTATATTGGAATCTAAAAACAGAAGGCCTTTTCAACGAATTGCTATTTTTTCATTAGTTTAACTGTATATATTTATATATGATTACTACGATTTTGTACTATTATAATAGTGGTGCAGTATTTGTTATACTATTAAGGCCGTAATAAATTAATAATCAACCCCGCCCGCCCCCTAATTTTCATGCCGCCCTGACCCTTTTTATTTTCATAATAAAAAAAATTACAAAAAAACATTAAAAATTTTAAAAATAAAATCCTTTTGCCCCCCCCCCCTCCCCCCCCCCCCCCCCCCCCCCCACCCCACTCCCATTTTTAAGAAAAATTTGAGGATAATCTAGCAATTAATTTATAATGGTCTAAACATTAATTTGATACAAATATGCTACAACCCAATCTTTATGTTTACAATATGTTATTTATTGTATATTTGTCATAACAATATTCTGAAATGTTTGATCATGGATCATAATGACCTATTTCTAATTATGTAGTACAATGTACTATATTAGGCCATTATAAATTAATTACTAGATTATCATCCCAACCCTTTTTTTCATTAAAAAAAAAAGAAGTTTTATTGGGATGATAATCTAGCAATGAATTTATAATGGTCTTATGAAATAAAAGATACTCCGATCTGTTCTGTATAGTATATTACATACCTACAGCACTATTAGCTGTAAACATTTATTTAATGGACATTTCTGAATAAAACATACCTATCCATTTTTGTCACAAAGGGAAAATCCTCCATAAACAATATATTTATTCTTTTCTGTAGTCCTTCCTCATTGATACACATGTTGATATCATGTTTCACAGTGTATCTCATTTGCATATATTACCCATCATTATAGTCACACTGATATAGCTTAGCAAGTTCTTATTCAGTCAACAACGGAGATAGATAATAATGTGAACTGCATTTTGATGAAAATCAATGACTTACAGGGGACTACAAGATTACAGGATTACTGAGATCAAACTGTATTGATCCAACTGCCAAAATCGGCATATTACCTATCATCGAATACCTGCCTGGAAACCATATAATGCAGATTTTATCCTAATTGTATTGTGATCCCAGATCATCAAAGTTATCAAGTAAGTTTAGACATACATGCAACATTACCACTCAGAAAAAATGCTCTGTTAAGAGAGTAATTTATAAAAATAAATGTCCAATAGGATCTATTAAACTGTCATTACTCAAGTCATTATTTAAGTCCCTGCTCTTAAAGGCAGTGTATAAATAAAATTGCTAAAGGCAGTATATAAGGAAAATTGCTAAAGGCAGTATATAAGGAAAATGGTTTAAGGCAGTATATAAGGAAAAATTGCTCAAGGCAGTATATAAGGAAAATTGCTAAAGGCAGTATATAAGGAAAATGGTTTAAGGCAGTATATAAGGAAAAATTGCTTAAGGCAGTATATAAGGACAAATTGCTAAAGGCAGTATATAAGGAAAAATTGCTAAAGGCAATATATAAAGAAAAAATGCTTTAGGCAGTATATAAGGTAAAAATGCTAAAGGCAGTATATAAGGAAAAATTGCTAAAGGCAGTATATAAGGAAAATTGCTTTAGGCAGTATATAAGGAAAATTGCTAAAGGCAGTATATAAAAGGAAAATGCTAAAGGCAGTATATAAGGAAAAAATACTAAAGGCAGTATATAAGGGGAAAATGCTAAAGGCAGTATATAAGGAAATGCTAAAGGTAGTATATAAGGAAAAAATGCTAAAGGCAGTATATAAGGAAAAAATACAAAAGGCAATATAAAAGGTGAAAATGCTAAAGGCAGTATATAAGGAAATGTTAAAGGCAGTTTATAAGAAAAAAATGCTAAAGGCAATATAATTATAAGGGAAAAATGCTTAAGGCAGTATATAAGGAAAAAATGCTAAAGGCAGTATATAAGAAAAAATTGCTAAATGCAGTATATATGGAAAAAATGCTAAAGGCAGTATATAAGGAAATGCTAAAGACAGTATATAAGAAAAATAATTGCTAAAGGCAGTATATAAGGATTAAAGGCAGTATATAAGGAAAAATTGCCAAAGGCAGTATATAAGGAAAAATGCTAAAGGCAGTATATAGAGTTGTTGTTGTATGGTGTTTAGCGTCACTTTCAACAATTTTTCAGTCATATTGCGATGGTGTCTACTTGAGACAGTATTCTAAGCGCTGTCACACTGGAGTATCATGCCCCAGACACATGGTATGATACCCCACCCAGTCACATTATACTGACACCGGGCCGACAACGATCCAGTTTATAAGGAAAAATTGCTTAAGGCGGGAAAAAAATGCTAAAGGAAGTATATAAGGAAAAATTGCTTAAGGCAATTTATAAGGGAAAAAAAGGCTAAAGGCAGTATATATGAGAAAAAATGCTAAAGGCAATATATAAGAGAAAAAATGCTAAAGGCAGTATATAAGGGGGAAAATGTTATAAGTATCTAAAATAATAAAATTATCTTTAAAATGGCTACATAGCATCTAATTATCATTAATACATCAAATACAAATGATTTGATATTTTAAATCTGTGAAAACATGGCAAAGACAATATTTTAATTCGAAGTGGTGGAACTGAAATGAAATCCCTGTTCTAAAAATAGATAGCCGGCAAATTGAAAAAAACTTTATGACTCAATTGATGTCACAAAATGTCTTTGAAATATTAAGCTGAAAATTTATTTCAGTCTAACCTGGATGCCGTATGCAAAGATTGGAAATCTCTTTACAATATTTCGGCATGTTCAAAAGTGGCGAATGCAGGATTTTAATAATTTTTTGCTGTGTAATTGTTTTTTTTTTGTTTTGTTTTTCTTGTGTTGTTCTTTTTTGTGTGTGTGTGTGTGGGGGGGGGGGGGGGGGGGGGGGGGGGGGGGTGGGGGGGGGGGGGGAGTTGGGGGGGGGGGGGTTGAAGGTTGAGCGAAAAAGACTATCCATTAAATAATTATTTGCCGAAGTCAAGCATGCTGTTTAATGATACATGTATTTCCTGCTGTTTTTTTTTGTTTTTTTGGCTTCCTGGATCCACTTGCACGGTTCATATTGACCGTTTGATACGAATATAGCGGCATTATAAATATTTGAGAATTTCAATTTTTACATCAACCAGTCACTATGTTCGACCTCGAGTAAGACACTTCATGTAGAGTACTTGCAGAAGTTAAATGTTTAATAATTAAAATAGTTTAAGAAACTGAATACAAATGTTATTTTACAACTCATTTTACCTATTTCTCTTTTTTACTACTATTTATAGGAATTTAAATATCGTAACGAGCAATCTGAACACTTCCTGCACTGTTTTCCACTCTGTCAGTTAATATAAACATTATTCGTCCAATAATTCAAAAACCTTCTATATTAGAGGTGTCAAAAGGCGTCTATATGAAGTAATGGGTTAAAGGATAGTTTGGGGTCTGGTCAGCCTATATCAGTATAAATGTAACTGGGTTATCATACTCCATGTTGTTATTCCAGTCTTAAGTAGACACCATCATCATGCATGACTAAAGAACAATTATTGCAAGCGACACTTAAGATCATACAACATGACATCTCACCATATAGAATACCTAACATCAACCTGCACCATAATTTAATATAATATTCAACTTTATAATTAAATAACCAAACTTTCTAAAGATTCATTCAATAAAATTCACCCATCATTATGTATCTAAAATGAACCATATATAAATTTGAATGATCGAGCAGTATACTGTTAACTACATTAGAAAAGTGACATTTTCAATTGCCGATATCAACTTCAAATTGATCTAGATGATCTAAATATTGGCACAGACATAACAGATATCCTCCCAATTCAACACGATTTTGTATCAAACATTCTATTTCATTTTGCAATTATTTATAAAGATGAGAAATTGCAGGTAGGACAAAAAGTACCTGCATTAAATAATCCAGCTTTATAGTAAACATCACAAAATAAGTTAAAGGAAGTTTATAAGGAAAAAAAGTTCTTTATTCGAAATAAAATACAAAAATATGGCTTGTAAAAGTTGTGATTAGCCTTTCAAATTTGATGTATCTTCCCAACACACTTCCATAGTTTTATTCAATTATAATGATGTTCTTGGTGCGTATAAGCTACAATGTGACAAAACAAATAAACAAGAAATTACAACAGACACTGTTACCATGGATAAACTATGGATACAAATAGTATTTTAAAATTCCCTCCACTTCAGCTTCCTGAAACTTAATGCATTTGGGCAACTTTTGTTTTTACCCTAAAAATAGGTGTCACAGTACATTATTGCCAGTCGTTCTAGTCCTATATATTAAAACTTTATGTGAGGCTCTCCTAGGGGTTTTGGAGATCTTGGGAACATGCCCAATTATTTTTAGTGATCTGGGGAACATTGGACATTACTTTCTGGGATCAAAGGCCTTATTTTAGAGATCTGGGTGATATACTTTTGGGGAACCATGGCAAGTACTTTTGGAGATCTGGGGAATAATGGTCATTACTTTAAGAAATCTGGGAACTGGGACCCCCTCCTGGGGGTGGGGGAGGAGGGGGGCTCATATGTATACATGTACATGTCTATGAAGTTTGAGAAACTGCTAACGTTTAAAAAATCAGAAACATTATTGTTGTGACTCCAAATTCATATTATAATGATTTAAAATTAAACTGACGAGACTGGGCAGAGGTGCAGTGAATTGAGTGTTTACTCTTCATGCTAGAGGCTCATTAGTCTGACCAGACTCAGAACTGGTAATACCCAGGAAGTGGACTCTGTTAGTTGTTCATATAAGCCCTGAGCTTACTTCACAATTGAGCTAAATTAAATGAGTTCATGTATAAACTAATTAAACTGATTTCAATGTATTTTTTAAGATCCAACAGATTTTAATGGATTGACACATCAACTTTAGAGCATTTGAAAAGCTATAAATGCTTATTTCTACAAATTATTAATGCTTGTTTCCTTTCATAGATATATTTCATGCAAGAATCAAGAAAAATTGTATTTAATTATGGGGGGTAAATCAATTTTTGTAAGTTTTAGTAATTATTTTGATTTTTAGCAATCTGGTCAAAGGGAGGTAATGTATATTGGAAAATTGTATTTTAATTAAATTTTTGTAGATTTTAGTAGTTATTTTGATTTGTAGCAATCCGGTCAAAGGAAGGTAATGTATATTGGTAAATGAACATCTCCATTATTTTTCATTTTACTTTTCAATTCAGGCAAAAATGTCACCAGTAGACTGTATAAAACAATATTGAAAAAAAGAGGCAATGGGAAAATGTACCAACCACAGTAAGAAATTAAAATATAATTTTAATAAACTGTAATTGTTTCTCTCAGTGCTGTAATCATGATTGTGCAGTGAGTTGTTTAATGGTAGAGATATTTACAAAGTTTTTAATCTTTGTATATATGGTTACATCTGGAAGTGTTGTTTGGCTAAAAGTACAATTATTTTATCTCTCCTTATACTGATATATTTCCGAACAGTACTTAAATTCCTTAGAATTTGTTTATCATTTTTTTATAGGTGAAAGTAACACAAAATTGAAATTATTTTGAATAGAAAAGGTCACCACTCACAAAATAATGGTAAGACAAATTAATTGAAAAGGCTTGTTCAAGAAGGTCACTATACTTCTTTCTCGACTTATGGCCCTTTGTTGTCTTAATTTACTTTTTACATCAAACTTTGAACTAACAGTGTTACAGATGCAACACCTCCACCAGTTTTAAGCTGATTTAAATGAAACTTGCTATGAAGCAGGTATATGGTCTGAACATGAGCTGTGGTTTCCTAACTTGAGCTACGGGCCTAGGTTAAAATAGATTTCCTGCTTAAAATGGCAACATATTTTGTGACGTTTTAAATGAGTCCCGGGATTTCATTTTGATTTCAATTTCATCCTTCATACATATTTACAAGTAAATTTTGTTTATCTTAGAGTGAGTCTGAATGATGATATGATGTTCGTAAAGTAGTATTTAAATACGGTTTGTTTTTTTAATGGGGATTTCGTTTCAAGTTTACCACTCCGACTGAAACATTGATTGTATCATGTTTTGGTAAATATGATATACCAAACCATTCGGAATTTATTTATTTTTGAAAATGAGATGCTTTTATCCATTATAAAATAATTTTAATTTTTTAGACGTTTTTAGCATTTTTTCGTGATATGTTCCCTTTAAGTGAAATTATATTCATTGAAATTTTGCATTTCAGTCTTTAATTTTTGAGTAACAGCACCAGTCCCTACCAACATAAATTTTCATATGGGGACAGGCTTTCAGGAAGTAATGACCTATATTTGTTAAGGCCCCCACACATTGACAAATTTCCATCTTGCTTATCTGTTTCTTCACTTATTGTTCATTATCTGCATTGATTTTATTGCAACCAAAACAGGTTCCACACCCTCATAAGATTTTTTATTTTTTTATCATTGCAATATTTTTTCACGTCTCAGGAAATACAATGCAAAGTACTCCTATCCACAAACAATCGCTATTTTACTCAGTCCATGACCTTTTTGAGCAGGTGATAGGAATTTCCTAAAGTCATAATAAATTAATTTCTAATGTTCATGCCGCCCTGACCCTTTTTATTTTTATAAAAAAAAACACATCAAAAATTTTAAAAATAAAAGACATGATAATGAGACACAATGTAATATATATATCATCACAAAGACTGTTGCCTGGAGGGGATTCAAACTGACAACCCCTGGATTGATAGTCAGACATGTAACCAACTTGGTTAATCGGGTTCAGGCTCACATTTGTTTTTACTAACATAAGAGATACAAGGTGATAAAGTGGTACAACTGGGATTTGATTTTAAGTAAATTATGCCGTTTAATACTTAGAACATTTAGTTACAAGTTTTACAGCAACCTTTCAGAAACTATTAGTCCTTCATCAATGAAACTTCACAATTGTCTTCACTTCTATCAAGGATACATGTGGGATAACTGTATTTTAGGTATTATACTTAGTAATACTCTGCCGTTTTTGTTTTTTTTTCAACTTGCCTTTTGGAGCCTGTGAACCCTCCACCTTTCCATTTTTTTTAAAATTCTAATTTCTTTCTTTCTGAAAGCAACATGTGGGATAAAGCCAGAATTATGGCCACTTCAAAGAAAATTTAGTTAAAATTTTATTGCAACCTCATATCTCAGTAACAACGAGTCATGTGAAATGTCATTGATGTAGGGCTAGAGCTTGCTACAAACCTTTAGTCAGTGTGGTTCCAGCTTAGAATTGAATCACTGTTGATTTCTGCAGATGGGTAGGAATCCTCCAAATGGATGTTCATTTTATCTTTTTTTGTCTTGTTCGTTATTGTTGTTAAATTAACAACCCCTGTGTGGTTCCAGGCAGCCATATTAGTAATGGCAAGAATAGGATCACTGTGGCTTAGCATATCAAGAAGCGACAATTTGAATAATACGATAGAATTTGCTGAAACTCTGCAGTGCTACAGGTATTAAAGTTCTAGGTTCAATCTGCATACCGGTATTTCTTGATGTTTTTTTTTTAATCTGTAACTTTTTTTTATTTTTTATTTTTTTACATGTAGAGTCAACCTGGAATCTTCCTTCCTGTCGACATTGAATAACCTGTAATGTGTGGGTACGCCGTTAAACCCCGTTCATTCATTTATTAGAGATAAATCTTTAAACAAATTATATAAGTATAAAAGAGCCATAATTCTGCCCAAAATCAAAATAGATTATCCCACTTAGCCCATTAAATCCCCTAAAGTTTCATTGATGTATGGATGGGTACCTCTGTGCCCAAGTGGTCTAAGACACCATCTCAAGAACTCTTATCTCTCACCGCTAAGGTTGTAGGTTCGAATCTCACTCCAAAATCTTTATGAGAGAAAGATTGCCAGTAACTGTAACTTGCGGAAGAAAGATGGTTTTTACTCAGATTCATTTTCAGGTCTTCCTCAGCCAATAAAACTGGATATGCCATATATAACCTGAAATGTGTTGAAAATGGCATTAAACCTCATTCAAAAACAAGAGGGCCAGAATAGTTCTAAATTGTTCATCTGTGGCAGGAGACAATACCAAAGAAGGCAATTGTGCAGGTGCTAGAGTGTACATAAACTCATATACTGCAGTTTTTTGTCGATTCAAGGACCATAACACCCAATATTAATTATCCAATTTGGCCAGTTCAAGATATTATGGTCACATAACATCCATGTAAATTTAATGAAGATCAAATATGAACTGTGAGTGCACACAACATCAAATACACACAATTTTTGACAATTCAAGGGCTATCACTCTGACAATATTTATCTGATGAGCCAGTTCAAGAACTTATTCAATATAATATTATGGTTACATTATAACTGTGCAAGTCTGTCAAAGATAAAATGAAAACTGTAAGTGCTAGATGCACACAAGGTCAAATAATGCAATTTTTGACAATTCAAGGACCATAACTCAGACATCAATAATTATATATGGCCAGTTGAAGAACTTGTCTGAGATATTATGGTTATATAACAACTGTGTAAGTTTGGTGAGAATAAAATGAAAAGTCCTTGCGCTAGAGCCCACACAAGGTAAAAAAGTGCAGTTTTTTACAATTCAAGAGCCATTTGTCTGACATTAATACTCTGATTTGGCCAGTTAAACAACTAGTCCAATATATTATGGTTATATAACTACTGTGTAAGTGTGATGAGAATAATATCAAAAATGTGGTTTCTAGAGTGCACACAAGGTCAAATAGTGCAATTTTTAATGTTTCAATGATCATAGCTCTGACAGTAATAATCCAATTTAACCAGTTCAAGAACTTGTCCGAGACATTAAGGTTATATATCTACTATATAAGTTTAATTAAGATCCAATGAAAAATGTGGGTGCTAGAGTGTACACAACAAACAAGAGTTGTCAGAAGACACAAAGCTCACCTATGGGATAAAATTCACACCCATGCAAAGATTGAGATTGGAGGCAAACACCAAAACCTAAACGCAAAAGTTTAACCTGGGTGTCTACAGACGATGCCGCTACTGCCGCCGGGGTCATAGCAATAGCTCTCCTGGACATTCGTCCTGGCGAGCTAAAAAGTTAACGGAAGGACAACTGACAACAGGCGATCAGAATAGCTCACCTTGAGCTTTACTCAGGTGAACTAAAAAATGATGTATGAGCAGTGGTTATTGCAATATGAGCAGGCCTAATAACTTCTACAAAGAATGTCACTGGTGTCACACACATAAACCCGCGTCATGTCATGTTGATCAATGGGCCAAGTTTTTTTCAAATCAATCCAAAGAAGACAAAGTTACAAACCGAACACGAACACTCAAACAGACTCAGTGTTTTCAAACAGACTCAGAGTGTGACCATGACCATTTGGGCCCCAATTTAAGGGGAATTTTATTTTTACATAGGAATACAATGGTAAAACAGTACATCTGTTTTACCGTCTATTTTAGGTATTATTTCAATCATCTTGATTACCATTGTTTAGTCACAACAGTATAAACAGGGTCATTTAAAGGAGATTTAATACCAATAAGGGGATAGCAGGGGGCCCAAAAGGGATAAAATAGTGGAATTTCAAAATTCCTGTTAAATACAGCTGATAATTCTGAAGAAATTAAATTGTTATATAATACGATATGTTGTCATGGCAATTTGAAAGACGGCCATATCCACACAGGGTTTAATTTTTAGATGTTGACATGGCGATTTAAAAGTCAGCCATATTTACACAGGGTTCAATTTTTTAAATGTGACCTGACCTTAGATGGCTACCAGTCAGAAAATGATTTTGTGTGATCATTTTTTAAAGAGGACGTTTTGCGTATCGTCTGTGTGAGGTGAACATATTGAATTAAGTTTCATATTTAGAGATAGAGAATGGGCACAAGACAACTTTAAATTGTGACCTTGACTCCGATATTGTGGCAGTGGGGTGTAAATGTCATGAAAAACCTTAAATGAGTTTAGGAATTAGAGGACATAGAATAATGGTTGAAAACATCTGACCTTGAATTGTGACCTTGACCAAACATGGTTGTAATATGGATTTGAGTAGGTGAACATCTGATCAAAGTTTCATGAAAATTCTTAAAGGGGTTTAGGTGATATAGTGGCTATATTAAAGCTGAAAACATTTGACCTTGTGGTGTGCCCTTGACATTGGACCATCATAATTATAGTGTTGGTTTTGCAAATTGTTTTGAGAAGGTGAACATTTGACCCAAACTCTTTCAAGGGATTTTGGAGATAAAGAATGGACACGAGATCTTGGAAGAACAGGACCATTCCTATATTCACATCCCGTAATGCAGTGGTGAGTTATATTATAATTTTTTATGCACCTCCAGGGCTGGAAAATTCCACTCATCCACTCACCATGACCAGTGAACATTTGGTCAGAACGATTAAGACTGATAAAACTGACCTTAATATTTCTTTGATTGTAAGCACTAAGTAAAATATATTGGAAAGGGAGGATGAGTAGCTTTATTAAGAAATTTCAAGCCCTGCATCCCCATTTATTCTTAAAATGTTGGGGTGTTATTGAAGATAAATAACAGACACACTCTAATAGCAAAACTTTGCATGTGTTTAAAACAGGCGAGTTTAAAACTAGAATTGTCAGCTAAGGCAGTCCCGACTATCCCTGCAGTTCCGTGAAGTGCTGCACGAGTGATATGCATTTACATAAGCCCGACTTGTGGCCAGTGTCTGCAAGAAGATCATTAGCGGGTGATAAGCTATTCAAGTGAAAGACTTCAACATAATTGTGTCGACTGATCTCAACCTGAAAATGGAAGTTTTAATCTCCCCAATCTGGACAACACAGTTTTAAGGGAAGTGGCTGCAGGTATTACATCTTTATAGTTATACTGATAGATATTTTGATATACAGAATTGATCCGACGTGAGAATGACTATCGCTCCACCCTCTGGCCATATGGCATTATTTGTCAAAGTAAGTACTTAGACATCGTCAGCTTATCCAAGGAAAATGGTAACATAGCAACCGATTTTGATCGCCGACTGGATGATCGACTTATTTGAAAGACAGTCTGCATCAGGTCAATAACATCAAGCTACAGGAGACATTTCGCACTGTGGATAACAAAATAAACATCTTTGGGGCATATATATATTTTTTATTGTTTGAATGTATCTACCTCAATGTATACAAAATAGTAACCAACATACAAGATCATTAATTTCCATAACAATCTTTTTCATAGATGCAATATTCAGCACTGGTAGACTAAGAACACAATTATCAACAAACATCAGATTTTTCAAATACATGTATTACCGTGGAGCACATGTCCGTCATGTATCAATTACAATATATCTTGGTTTCAGCTAATGTTCACTCTGATATGAGTTTCATATTTATTTAATTGACAGCAAAATTAAAACACCAGTCTTTTATCACACAAGAGGGCAGCACCAGACTCTCACCAGGCTTCAGGGAGTAACCGATGGTTATGTTAGGTAAGATATGGTATAGTGATGGTGAACTATTGCATCAAAATATTCTATATCTAATGGTAGATCATTATGTTCCGATTTTATCGGCAGATTCTTATTGGCTAGTTAAATAAAATAAATTACATATATACTTAATACTTTTAAAAACACAAGCGTGGGTATTGTATCAAATCTAGATATGCAGGAATGATCAACCAATGCAAAACTTTCTTACTTGTTTTTTAATTTTAATCCAACAATTTCATCACTTTAAAACACATATTTAACAAATTTATTGATTTTGTAACATATATGAACCTATGAAAATGATAGCAGATCTGGGAGAACAAATATATTCAATATTCTAAAACTTGCTAATTATATTTCTTCAGCTACTCTTCCCTACCCAGTAGTTGCCATGACTACATCTGGTAAATTGTCCTTAAAGCAATACTTGAATCACTGACCCAGTCATTTTAATTTTCAATTTCTGGCCATTTTCTATAGAATCAATACATCAACTCACTTGCTATACTTATTTCTTAAACAATGTCACCTTGTCTTTGTTTTCATTTCTTCGAAGATTAATTTTTCTCCTATTTGTACTCTCCATTTCCAAGAAGTGTCTCTTTTCTATATATCTTATAAATCCTTCGTATAGTTTCCAACATGATGAAACGTATAACAATAGTGCACAATAATCAGTGTTACTTAATCCATTTGCGACATATTTCCCTACAACTGTTCGCATCAAATAAAGCATGCTTGTGTCTATTTGTCAACATCCGGGCTTCCCATTTCCACACTGTCCTCGCCAACATCAGACTGAAACACCATGGGGTAAGCCTCTAATGAACGTAGATTCACCAAAACAATGGTTCCCGTCTTACAAAAGCGTGGAATCGTGATAACCAAGGCTTTCTGTCCCGCAGGGCCTGAAATATAAAATCAGGTAAGATAAAAAAAAAAAAATAATAATACAAATTCTGAAAGTGCTTACAGCTGGATAAGTACAATTATAAAATCAGGGAAATTTGTAAGATTAAGCTATACAAACAAATTAGTACAATTTTCAGGTTGTCTGAATCAGATAATCATTTTAAACACTTATAATTTAGACCATCCTTAAAAAATAAATTGTTTTTCATGCTCCTCCCTATTCACTAAAAATTGCAGCTACCCAAACTTTTTTATTGACTTTCAAAGCATTTAATTTTTTTTTTCACTATTTCTGTCCATTTTCTTTAAAATGACCATGCAAAATAAAAATTTAGGGGGGGAGGGGGGGTTGATAGATTCCTTCAGAAGTTGTTGATTGAAAACCAATTTTTTACCTTGGATGGACTGACGGATGGACAAAGACAACACTTTAATGCTCCCTCACCATTCCTTGAATGACTGGCATTAAAATGGAATGTGTTTTGTTACCCCATCCATCACAGTTAAACTATGTCAATTAACTATCTCCTTTATTTGAAACAGACACAGCACATTTTTGATCTGACAAGTCATTTTTCTTTTTGCACACTTCTAAGTTAGTGAGGATTATTGCAGGTCTGACAAAGAAACAGAAACATTAATATAAGTCATTGAATAATTAGACTGAAATTTTATTTACATCCTAAACTCATCGATATCGCTCGAGTCAATATTCCGGTATGTCGATATTTTTTGCCAGTCCCAACTTTTCCCCTTCTTTGCTTATCTCTTTACTCAATAGATACCAATCACAGAAGGCCTTTGAAAACAGTGCAGGAAGAGTTCAGATTGCTCATAACGAGCAATCTGAACACTTCCTGCACTGTTTTCCACTCTGTCAGTTAATATAAACATAATTCACCCAATAATTCAAAAGCCTTCTATATAAAAGGTGTCAAAAAGCGTCTACCGTTTCTACTCACGTATTAGGCACGTTTTTTTTTCTCCAACTTTTAAGATCTTCGAGAAGGGATGCGCAATATACATAAGTACAGAAGATTTCATTTTTTTTTTTTAATGTAAATTTTATATTTCCGATAATTTCCCATGTATATTTTAAAAGATTAAGTAAAATAATGATTGCTCTCTGTTATTTAGAGTCTATAAATTGCCATACCTGTAGCTTTAATTTATTTCTTTGTTATAAGTTTTAATCCCGAATTATCAGTGAAAAACATTGCCTAGAGCATCGTTCCTTTGCTTGTAAATGTGTGATAAAACAATCAGGTGACACATGGCCTGCTTACACACCTCTCCTAACCCTAACTGATCTGTTTATCCAAACAACGATTTTAAGTCGCTGTACTGTTATACGATTGACAATTAAAAAAGTGTTCACACTATTTTTAGAAAATCATGTTCGTTACATCGATACTTTTCCACATAGTGAAATAGAACGCTACGTAAAATGACGCTAGAAACTGTCAGAATGACGACATCACACATTGGCACAAGGTCAAAAGTAAATTGTGTCGGCTTATAGACATATTCAATCGCAGTAAAAACACGGACTGGTTCACATTTATTTGTTACATACTTTCTCGATTCCGTAATGTTTACTTTAGTGTAAACCAGTCTGGCTTTGAATGGACATTTCATGATTACGTGACCATAACGTGTTTATCTGATGGAATTGGCATGACGCGCTTATTACCGTGTGTATTTAATTACAAAGGATGCAAAGCAATTGTGTTTTCGCAAATTGATGAATCTTTTAGTATGAGATATATACCAGTATATAATTTATTGATTTTTTAACGAAAATATGTTAGCGATGACAAAGCGTGATGGAGTGAATGTCAAAGAGACGACTGTTCTTTGGTTGAAAGTCAATCATTTTAAAACGACACCCAGTATCTTTTGTTTGTGTGGTTTGTAGTAGTTTATGTTTATAAAATAAAATCAATATAATATGTGGTATTTCGTTACGATTAAAAAAAAAATATTGTAAGATTTTTAAAAAAAAAAAAAGACTGTGTACAAGATCACCGGTCATTTCGAAGTATTAAAAGCGGGTGCTGCCATGTGACTTCTGCATATTAGATGACATCTTAATTGCATGCCTGGACAGGTGTTGACAACTCTGAGTATGTATTGAGACAGTGATGCGAAGTGTCAAGTATTTTGAGTGTGTATAAAACATAGATTAAAAAAATTAACGGCATTCTCTTGAGAAACTTCAAAATTGTCACTACCGCAAAAGTGTCACTTATGATGCGCTATATACACATATATAGGAGAATTGTATTTTTTTCTTAGTTCTTGATCTTAAAACATGGATGCGCGATATACACGGATGCGCGATATACATGAGTGAATACGGTATATTAGGTGTCCAAAGGCGTCTATATGAAGTAAAGGGTTAAATAAATTAATTCCTTTTATCTCGATATTGTCCATGTCAATATTCCGGATATCTCGATCCCAGTTTTAGTTCCTGATTGATCATTTCACACCTTTAATTGAATGTTTGTCTTGATATATTTATTGTTGACATAATATTGTGTGTTTTTCCACGCCATGTGAAAATCTACACGTGCCATTTTTCACAGTTTAAGACGCAACAATAATTACCGATCAACAACATAGGTGTCAGTTTTAATGACTGACAGAACGTTGCAAACATTGTCAAATATGGTGATTGCATGTTAATTATGTTTAAATATCATTTGATTCAATCAATCAGCCTCAACTCATATCTCATACTGCTGAGAAATTCAAAGAAGGACCCGGATATTAGCATTTATCATGACAGTGAACTACTACTGCACGGACCATAATATGAAAGCAAAAGTACAACTGATGTATGACAATTATCAGGTGATGAAAATAATTATTGATTTTGAGACAAAATCTATGTCTATATTAGGATATCTCAAGTTTGTTTTTTTTGGCAGTCCCTCCAATATTGATAACGAGCGTCGACTGTATATTCAAAATATAAGAATTTAAAAATATCAATTTGAAATAATTGAATTAGTATTGAAATCAAGTGATATTGAGTTAAGAAGAGTTGAGTGTAGTATGATCATACAGGTGTTGATTGAAATGTGCATCCATATTCATCATTATTAAATTGATCAAAATATCCTCTTTTTTATAAAACCGAAGCTAATCTTATGTACAATTTTCTAATATACCTTTATGTATTTTATGTCTAAATTGTGACTGGTTTCCAGCAAACAGTATATGCGGACATTCGGTTAGTATATACGGATCCTCATCATAAAAAGGATAACAACCTGAAACAGAAATATGATAAAATTTCTTATGTATATTTAAGTATAACAAGTTGAAAACACCCTAGAAAAATACAATTACAGTAGAACTTCGATAGCTCAAACTCGGTTGGCTGAAACACCACCTATCGCTCGAACAACTAACCCGGTCCCTGCCAAATTCTTATTTAATTTCTATTGTTTTACCACCAATGGCTAGAACACTGATAGGTGGAACAGTCGAACTAGAAACTAGGTCCCACCAACACACTTACCTGTGTTTTTCGCACCTTTCGGTCCAACAGCTGATCAAAGATAAAGAAAATCAGAGTGGTTTGCCATGTTTGTTCACGAATTTAAAGGTGTGAAGTAATTTCTACACGTCATAACATTCCCACTGTCTTAAAGAACGAGAAGTTTGTTATGATAATTTGGCGAGTGTGTTTATAATTGGTTACACGTTTGCTTTAATTGTATACCGCATGTTGCATTTATTAAGTTAATTTGATTCCTAATTTGATGTTTACTGGTAATTTAAAATCAAAATTGAACCAATTTATATTGCAAACATAGAAAAGTAAAGAGTGTCACATACAATTTTATCCTATAAATCTTAGACATGAGAAGTTCAGTTTCATTGCACAATGTCGCATTTAACAACACATTTACCTAAAGAAGCAATGGCTGAGCAACTTAGTGATGGACCCAGTAACCGGGGGATAACTAAGTCAGCCGAGCAACTTGGTGAAGGACTCGGTAAAACCGGAGTGTGATTATCATGTCATTTACATTCTTGCGCACACCATGATAATAAGATTATGATGATAAAAGGTAAATTAAGTAATACAATTAATTATATTTGGAAATTATCTTTTCTGGTATATTGTAGTTTCTACATAAACAAGAAAAAAGACATCATTTACATCGAATTCATCTATTGCACCTGTTCAAAGCGTACACATGGGATTCAATAACACGTTCATTGACGTACATGCACAACATGTACATGTATGATGATTGTTGTACCAGGCTTGACTCGAACTACCGCTGACTCGAACTATTTTGTCCAGTTCTGTCGAGTTCGAGCGATCAAAGTTCTACTGTATACCTAATTATACTTACTTGGCAGAATAAAATACTATTTATCAATACCGTTTAGGAAATTATTATACAATTCTTACATACTTCCTCATCTAGACTATTGCTGTACAATATGGGGAAATTGCAACTCAGACCTATCCGACAACATATTGAAATTTCAAAAACATGCTGCAAACCTTATCCTTGATAAAGACGTTGATACACCATCTGATCCCCTGTCATAACAAAGATAAATTTTCATTGTTTTACTAAACATTAAACTTGTATCCTCATTGCAGTCAGTTGATTCTCAAATCATTGAATGTAACGGTGACTGTCTAAATATATTCTGTAGTGAACTCATCATTTTCAAGTGTAAATTTTATATTTTAATACTATCATGCCTTTCCTTTGAAATATATTATTGAGTTAATTAAATAAACAATATATATTCATTGTTAATTGAAATATACATAACAAATTGTATATGTCAACAAAAATAATTCACTATTTTGTTAATAAGTTTCCAAATTGTATTGATTCTGTTGTCTCATTTTGTTGTATATATTTTGTTATTACTCACTTTGTTAACATGTATATAATAGCGGACCACAGGGAAGATTATAGATTGTTCCAACAGTGTTTCCTTTTTAAATAAAGACTTTTATTATTATAAACTTATGTTTTCACATAAATTTTGGTGCTACCAATATAAAACTATAAGAAGTATTACTTTTATTTACTCCTATTTAACTTAACATGATTTTCCAGTCAATCAAGACATGTAATGAACTGGCATACCAGGTGATCCTACCATTTTACAGATGGTTTTTAAAAATTGATTAATAGGGATTGCTGATTAATAGAGGTTGCATATAACAAACCCTTTTTTAATGTATATTAGATAAAAACATAATGAACTTTTCCAGTTTTCTGTCTAATCAAGAGAGATTGTAGTGCTGACCTAGTGTATCGGGCGCTGTCGGAGCCAGATGTCCCCACTCCAGGCATTTGTCCAGTATTTCTAGATCATCGTCCAGCTCGCTGTACTGGAATATATCTTGTACAGGCTGACCTGATGTCCCTATAATTCTGTAATAAATATACCAGACATACATGATGCAAAAATTGTACCGTAGTGACTAACCGAAAATTATTTATCAGCTGTTACCAAAATTTCCAAGATACTAGTTTTGTGGAGAAAAACAAACAAACTGAACTATACTACACTCGGGTCCTGTCAAAACGCAGTTTTTCTATGGCTCCGAAATTTAAAATTTTAAAAATAATTTCAACAATATTTATTAAACACTCACGGTATAACAATTGATGAATTGATAAAAAATTTCAACTTCTCATTTGTTCGTTTACTGTACTTCAACCAGATAAAGTATTGCCAAATAGTGTAACGCAGTGCAATGGGATATATTTATAACGCGGTTTCATTCTGTGGATCCCGGCAACCGCGGTATAACTGGACCCGAGTGTTTTTCTTATTTAAATGATATTTGTTGTTGTTTGTATAAAACAGTATAATTATACATCATTATGTATAAATGCTACTTAAGATGCATGCATTATTAATTGAGTATTTGTCAAAAGTAAAGTTGTACTAAATACATTTTAATTTGATGATATTATATCGCAATGTTGTATAAGGCCACTTTGAAAATGACTGTGTACCTTGATTTCAAAATTGTATTGTCATAATGTGTTACCTTCTATAAATAAAGATATAATTATGAGTACTACCGGTATAATGCATACACCAGAAATTGAATCTGATTATCACTTTACAATGTGTATAACAAATAAGTTTTATCCAGGCAATTAGATGGGGTATATGGTATATGCCTACCTGACTCCTCTGATAGGGCAATCATATGGGTTTGTAGCACATCTGAGGGTGGGGTATATACCTACCAGACTCCTTCGATAGAGCAATCATATGGATTTGTAGCACATCTGCGGGTGGGGTATATGCCTACCTGACTCCACTGACAGAGCAATCATATGGGTTTGTAGCACATCTGAGGGTGGGGTATATGCCTATCTGACTCCTCCGATAGAGCAATCATATGGGTTTGTAGCACATCTGCGGACGGGGTATATGCCTACCTGACTCTGCCGATAGAGCAATCATATGGATTTGTAGCACATCTGCGGACGGGGTATATACCTACCAGACTCCTTCGATAGAGCAATCATATGGGTTTGTAGCACATCTGCGAGTGGGGTATATGCCTACCTGACTCCACTGATAGAGCAATCATATGGATTTGTAGCACATCTGTGGGTGGGGTATATGCCTACCTGACTCCACTGATAGAGCAATCATATGGATTTGTAGCACATCTGAGGGTGGGATATATGCCTACCTGACTCCGCCGATAGAGCAATCATATGGGTTTGTAGCACATCTGAGGGTGGGGTATCTGGCAGCCTGAGGGAACATACATTTGTGTAGTGACTGCTGGGGTAGAGTGTAGTTGGCTGGATCAAACACACCTGGCATCAGAACCACCTCTGTGCAAGCCTGAATTAACAATATTACTTATATCTCTGACATATAGAGGACAAGGTTGGAAGCCATTGTTTTATCACAAATGAACATTCAATAATTCCTAAACTATACAAATTAATTCAACCTTTTTTTTCTGATTTTTAAGTAGATTTATTATAGAATTATTGTAGACTGTTTTATCAGCACAAGAAAAATAATATAAAGAATAATGTTGCAGTTGAGTGTGTGTGACCTGTTCCATAAATATGTAAATTAATCAACATGATGTTGTTGTCATTAAAGCAACACATCCACGTTTAAACTTTTTTAAAAAGTTTTTCAATTGAGTTGTGAGCACCTTTCCCATACATAAATATATGGTCAGTGAGTTGTATATGTGCTAACAAACACTATCAAGAACGCTTTAGAATTATAAAAAAAGATGTCCAAATTATAAAGCGTGACAAACGCTTTATAATTTTTTTTTTAAATTGCCGAGGATTCCAACTTGGCTTCAAATTGAATTATGCGAGTCGTATTAAAAAAACTTCACGTTTTAGTGCGTAGTGTACTTTACCTGCCTTGAAAGTCATTTTGACATTTTTTTTGACTCGGGTGAGTTACACGCTTGTTTTATAAAGTGTTAGTTACGCATTATAATTTGGGCATCATTTTGTTCCGGATTGTGTTTATATGCTCATATACAGCTAATTGATCATATGTTTGTATGGGAAATGTGCTCATAACTGAATTAATTTTTTTTTTTAAAAGTTCAAACGTGGATATGTTGCTTTAAAATCAAACTTCTTTTAACTGTCAACTTTGTCATAAACATCAACAGAACAGGATGTTTAAAATAACCCATACGCATGTATGCACTTGAATAGGTATTACCCTTTACTTCATATAGACGCCTTTGGACACCTAATATAGAAGGGTGAATTATGTTTATATTAATTGACAGAGTGGAAAACAGTGCAGGAAGTGTTCAGATTGCTCGTTACGAGCAATCTGAACTCTTCCTGCACTGTTTTCAAAGGCCTTTTGTGATTGGTGCAGGAAAACGTGTATCTATGGAGTAAAGGGTTAAACAATAACCTGGTTGTGTTTTTAAATAGTTCCAAAGAAAGACATGACTTGTACAGATTACTATTTATAATTGAATTAAGTTTAGGTTTACCAATTTTGTTGCCAACAACATTTTTATCCGACTGAAAAATAATAAAATGATACGCATGTTCTCTTGTAAACTTTCTAGACAGAAGGATGCTGGACAGACAGACAGAGTAACAGCAAACCTAAAGTACCCTCCGGTGAAACTGGCAGGGGACTAATATATTATAATACTGCATCATTTTTTTACGCATGATTTTGTGTGGAATATTTTCTAAATAGTCCATAGACAATGAGATTTCTTGCCGCAATTAAATAAAACAAGACTAGCCATAGAATATTATTATAGCAATGGAACAATTTTAAGCAGAATTTGCCAGATTGATGTTAAATGATCACAAGTTTAGACTATTCCCCATGGAGGACCCTGCATCTTTCTATCGTAGACAATATTAGGTGAATATTTAGAAACACAACTACCAAACAGATTGGGTCATGTGACGTCAAAATGAATACCACACCTGTTGCCACCATCATAAAAGCAGTTCCTCAAAGTCCCACCCCACCTCCTGTGCCATGTCACAGATGATACAGAAATAATAAGGAAGTGAAAGTACTTACTGAACTGTGTCTGCACATTGAAAAACAAGAACAAACTTACTGTTAGTTGTACCAGTGAATCATCTAGAGATTTGATGGCATCTACACTACCAGCCATGGTCTTCTTCGTTAAATACTTCGCCTGCAGTTAAATAGAGCGTTGTAATGATTAAAATCATAACTTATCAAAGTCTGTTTCATTCACTAATATATTACTTTAATATCAATGTAACTTACACAAGTTTTTCTATTATCAATCAAATATATTCAGTACTATTATCCGTGTATAAATCTAAGGCATCATTATTGGTTACTTGAAGGATTTCTTTGTCTTTGTGTGAAATTTCGATGAAAACTAAACAAGAGCAGTCCATAAGACCACATGCTTAATATTCAAATATTTTTTCACTAAAGTACAAACATTGTTACCTCACTAACTAAATTGAACAGGTCTTATAACTGCAAATTCCTGTATGAAGTTTCAATCTAATACATGCAGTAGCTGCTGAGATATTAACCAGAATTTCTAAGTCAAACAAGGGCATTAATTTGCATTGTATTCAAGCAAGAGCTATCTAACTTAGTTATGTGGTAAGTTTGATAACTGGGAAGTCTTGTGTGAGGTTTCAATCAAATACATTGATTGATTGGGGAGATATGAACTTGATGGTACTTGCACGCAAAACTTTAATCAGAACTTCAATGCAATACAAGCAATGGTTACTGTGATGTAGCCTTTCAGACAAGACTTTAACCATGAAGTGATGCCGACAGCGAATGTTGGTTGAGTAGAATAGCCCTTCTTATACTTTGAATAGTTTAGCTAAAAATTACAGGTGTCCCAAAACTTACGATTAAAAAAGTATCTTTTTTTTTTTTTAAAAAATTGTAATGTGTCCAATCTTTCATTATTAAAGTAATAATTATTTTCTCGAAAAATAAGGGTGTCCCAAAATATCAGTTATTCCATTACATTATGGAGAATACAGTGTTATACATATAAACAATTAGGGCACCTTAGTGAGACTGTCTTTTGTCTGGGTGTCTTTACTGAGAGAGTTTCCAGCAACTACAACACCAACAATATTTGCTGTCCCTTCTTGTTGCCCCGTGTCCCCAAGTTGACCTGTAACCATGTCAATGAACATCTGCAGCTGAAACTGTTTCTCCTCCTTAGACCCTATTTCCAGTCCAGATACAAATGCCAGATATCTGATGAAGACAGAAATTAGTATCATTCAAAAGCATATGTATCATTTGAGGTATAATTCGATATAGCTTTCAAAATATATCTATCAAAAACATACAAACTGTGAAACAATAAATTTTCGTGGGGTACTAATTTTCGTTGATTTTGTGGGGAGCCTAGACAACGAAATCAAATGCCCACAAACTAAGTTTATGCTAATTCAGTGCCTGAAATGGCCGCTCGCCCACTCGCCACAGGAGGGTTATGTCTTGCTCAGGCGACCAAAAGTTGCAGAAACTAAGAAGTGACTGGCCCAAAAAATAATAATACCTGGGCAACTACCGAAAAGTCCACGAATGATTAGTACTTTGTCTTAAATTGAACATACATGTACTATACTGTCAACGGAAGAATTCAGTCTGCAAAAAATAGATATAGTCTGAGTCCCAGGTTATGTATAACGGTTTTGATCGGGCTACAGTCAGACTATTTATATTGCAAGAAACCAATTTCTGGAAATTTCTGGTCTTAAAATAGATAACACCTAGAGGAATAATGTTATTGTTTGAATTGTCAGGATATTGATTTTTTGCAACCAATCGGAACGCATCATTTCCTTCACCCTGGTTTGCAATTGGTTTTTACAAAAATATTTTTAAATGCCATTTTCATTGTTTTTATTGCCAAATTATACAAGAGATATTTTTGAAGGTTAACACAACATGGGTATGATATACAATGGGCAGTGATTTGGTTGCTTACAATTGTGGTCACAAATCTTAGCCCAGAACTGACCTGATGGTCTTTCAAAAATAACACTCAAGCACGGTGGTAGTGTAGTGAATAGGGTGTTGGCCACTCACACGAGAGGTTGCAGGTTGATCCCCAGCTCAACTAGATGCCTCTAAATAAAAAACCAGGGATCATTTTGGGCTGCACCATTGCGCCATACACCCATTAAAATTCCAGATGGCCCACTAAAAAGTTTTGGTGTGGGCCGAATGGGCGCATTCAATTTCAGTATGGCCCATACCTTTCAAAGTTCCTGGCCAGTCACGTTTCTTGTCGGTTAATTACGTCTTTTAGTTAAATTTAGTAATCCTCAGTGTTTTTCGTCAGTTATCAGTGCAATTGGTACCCTCTCGGTGTTTTTCATATTTTGCATTCAATCATGAACCTAAGCAGATGCTTGCATAGTTCTGTGCGGTTGTGTTCAAAATCATAATTTTCCGTGAAGCAATATTGTAGTTTGAAGACAACATCTGCGAAAACAAATGTTCGCTACAACAATTGCACTGATATATATCCAGTTTTAGGTTGTATCTGAAAAACTTTTATTTTGTTTTCTATAAGGTATCGAGACACGCATGTGCGACTTTTTAATACTAGTTTAAACATCGCCCGGTCCAAG
The DNA here is from genome assembly GCA_029582155.1 of Panopea generosa. NCBI lineage: Eukaryota > Metazoa > Mollusca > Bivalvia > Adapedonta > Hiatellidae > Panopea > Panopea generosa. The sequence goes on from CM055895.1 coordinate 56,842,122, forward strand.
TTTTACGGCGGTATTCCCAGCAGCGTTTATGTTTCTTTAACGGACATTTAAAAGGTTAGGGGGGTGGGGGGTGGGGGATGGAAGGGGCGTACCTGGAATACCCTACATGGGGCACTGCCCCTTGACCTAGGCGGCCCCCCCATACCCCCCGCCTTATGGTCCATTGAATTTCAAAATTCCAGAATGATCCCTGAAAAACATAATTTTCTGTTTTCCTATAATTTTTTCTTAATCTTTTCTGTAATCTTAATGAACCCTAGCCCTTTTATCTAAACAAACTTGAAACCCCTACACAAATGGATCATTAATACCAAATATAAACAAATTTAGCTGGTCAAATCTTGAGAAGATTTTTAAAATTTAACAATCTGGTTCCCTGCTGGCTCCTTATGGAAATTAAATCCCCTTTGAAAGACCGTTACCCAGTCTCAAATGTTATGACAAAATAATGCTTCGGACATCAATGTGACTGAATACCAAAATGGATGAGAAAAATAATTATAATTTTCTGTTTTCCGATAGTATTCCTACGTAAAAAATAAAGTCCCCGTACTGGGCCACAATGGACCTTTGCCCCTTTGTTTTAACAAATTTGAAACCCCTACTTACAGGGATCATTTATACTTAATATAAACAAATTTGGCATGTTGGTTCTTGAGAAAATCTTTGAAATTTACCTTTTTTTAAATGAAAAATTTTCTATGCTAAACCCAGGCCAAATTTGACGCTATGGCCATGGCTTGAACAAACATCACTAAGTGATACTTCATGCAAAATATCAAAGCTCCAGGTTTTGTTGTTTGGGAGAAAAAGATTTATGACATTTTGAACAAAATAAAAAATGTCAACACCAGGGTCATCATGATTTGAACAATCTTAAAGAGCTTCAGGTAACAATGCTTCACACCAAATTTGGTGAAAATCTGTCAAATAGGTAAAATGAAGTTGAAGCAAAAGTTAGTGATGGACAGTGGACACAGGGTGATCACCTAGCTCAACTGTGAGCCTTTGGCTCAGGTGAGCTTACAAAAACAGACAGACAGTATAAAGCATTGTTTTGCCCACCTGTCTCCCTCGAAGTCTGGTAGTTTTTGTTGTGTTGGTAATTCCTGGAAACAGTAACTTTCCACATGGAACATACCTTTGTCATCTTCGGGCTCCTTACCATACACAGCCACAATCACACCTGCAACAAACATCTCACTGTTACACAGGAATAGGAAAAACACACATCTTCCCCCCTCCCCCCTAATTTTCTATTTAATTTTTCAAAGCTAAAAAAAGGCTATATTCGAAAAATAACATCACAGACATGAAGCTGTATAGTGCATGGCTTTCAACAGACCTCAAGCCATATCCAGAATATTAACATTGCCACACTGAAGTATCACGCAGGAGATGCCAACCATACCCCACTCAGTCACAATATACAGGCACCTGATTGGCCAGTCCTATGACTATCTGCTAAATACAGAACACAAAGCCAAAAATTGAAGCCACAACACCCAACTCTAACACCAGGACAGCTACCAAAAATATCGTTAACAATCAATGTTTTGACCAATCATTTTTTACACATCAACAATTTATTCATGGAAAGTTTGACCAGATAATGGTCAATATTACCTGTTTTGGATAATGCGATAACCCCATGTGACTGTTACTTTAACTGCCAAAAGTTGATAGCAAATTATTGAAACTAAAGAAATCTGACTGTCAACCATTCAATAGATAAGACAACATCAGAATATTTTACTTGTAATGAGCATTAAGCAACCTGGAAAGTTGTCCCTTTGCTCCATAAGCATTTTCTAGGACTCTTCCAAATTGAAAGCATTAATTCACCACGTATCAGCAATGAGTGAATTATGTTTATATTTACTGACAGAGTGGAAAACAGTGCACGAAGCGTTCAGATTGCTCGTTTCAAGCAATCTGAATTCTTCCTGCACTGTTTTCAAAGGCCTTCTGTGATTGGTGCGGAAAAATACGTATCTATGGAGTAAAGGGTTAAAAAAATTGCGCTTGTTTTGGTCATTTAGAACCATTTATGGACAATGGGAAGAAGAATTTTATGCAATTAAATTGAAATCTGAAATAAAAAAATGCTAAATAAGAATTATGTTGTTGTTGTTGTTGTTGTTGTTGTTGTATGGTGTTTAGCTTCGCTTTCAACAATTTTTCAGTCATATCGTGACGGTGCCTTCTTGAGACAGTATTCTAAGCGCTGTCACACTGGAGTATCATGCCGCAGACACATGGTATGATACCCCAACCCAGTCACATTATACTGACACTGAGCCGACCTGACCTAGAACTCTCCTCTAAATGCTGAGCATTAAGCGAGGAAGCTTCTAGTACCATTTCTTGGTACTTTGGTATGACCGTGCCGGGGAAACCCACGACCTTCCGCATGTGAGGCGGAAGCTCTACCACTAGACCACGCCGCGGTCTAAATAAGAATTAACTAATGTAGTTAATTTTCTTCAATACAGCATCACACATTCACAAATATATATATATATATATTAGCGTGTGATTATCATGAACTTATTTGACAAAATAACAGTCAATTCTTTTTGGACATCATATTTTAGTTTAATGTCCGAAATTTCAGTTTTGATATTTTGGCGCCAACACAAAAACTCATCTTCCCTTTCAAAACTTGTTTAAGACTGCTTGTGAAAAAATAATATTTTTGATTTGGGTTTCAAACCATTTTCAACAAATAACATGTTATATATGGCATATCCAGTTTTAATGGTGGAAGAGGAGCTCATTGAACCTTTGTTGAACCACCAGCCTTCGTCAAATAACTAGCAAACATTCTCACATAAAAAATCTTAAACCACTCGACTATGGAGGACCCATTTCTATTCATAAAGAATAATTTGAAAACGATATTAAATGCTGAAAAACAAGTAGATATTTTTTGCATACAGGATAATGATATCTGCATTTTTGCCTGGGTTAGATATTTCTATCTCATCTTTGACCCCCAAGACGCTGTGATGTTGGAACCATCTATGATGCGACATATAAATATAGGACATAAACTATAGACTTTGATATCTTTAAAGCAATCATGGTAAAAAAAGATGTTGAATTAAATTAAAATATTTATTCAATGTGTCTGGCAGAAAAAGAATCATGTTCAGACAGAACAAGAGCTGTCGATAAGACTATCATATAAAAACGTATAAATTTGATTGCGCACACTAGAGTTATCCAACTTTCTAAATTCAATAGGTCTTATAACTGCAATACCTTGTATGAAGTTTCATTCCAACACAATCAGTGGCTGTGTTATAGAATAAGAGTTATAGAATTTCTATGTCAAACAAATACCAAAGTTTGCAAATAAATCTGGCAAGAGTTATTCCCCTTCATTAATTTAGCTGGTGACAACAAAGCCATATATAAAGTTTCAATCAAATACACTGAGTGAAGTTGGTGAAATATGGACTTGATACTTGCACGCAAACTTTTAACCAGATCTTTTAAGCCAATTTGCATTATATTCATGCAATAACTTGATTATTGTAGTAGGTGTGATGACTGGGAAGTCTTGTGTGAAGTTTCAATCAAATATATTATGTCGCTGGTGATATATCAACTTGACGATACTTGCACGCAAAGCTTTAACCAAAATTTCTAAGTCAAACAAGGGCAATAATTTGCAATCTATTCATGCAAGAGTTAAATAACTTAGTTATTATAGTAGGTTTAATAACTGGGAAGTGGTTGTTGAAATATAGACTTGATGGTACTTGCACGCAAAACTTTAACCAAGATTTCTAAGTCAAACAAGGGCAATAATTTGCATTATATTCATGTAAGAGTGATCTAACTTAGTTATTGTAGCAGGTTTGATAACTGGGAAAGCTTGTGTACAGTTTCAAGTCAATACATGCAAAGGTTACTGAGATAAAGACTTGCACGCAAAACTTTAACCAAGGTGCAACGCCAACACCCGGGTGAGTAGAATAGCTCTCTTTATTCTCCAAATAGTTGAGCTAAAAATCAGTGCCTTGGGAAACTGCTTTCGGCAGAGCTTCGTTCCCTTCAAATTGTTATCCCTCGGGAATTTTCTACCCTTACCTCATACCGATGAAAGATTCTTTTAATCCCACACCATAGTTCATCAATTAATGCATACTACACAGCTTGAATGTAGCTCACCTGTAACCGAGGTTTGTATTTTGAGGTCACCAACCAGAACAATTCTCTGCAATTCATCTTCTAATATTAACTTGTCATTCACACTTGTGTACTTAGAGGTGATTGGCTGAGGCAGCAATCCATGCTACAAAATAAGGGGAACGTGATCCATGACAATGGTAAACTAAACCAAAAATCAAAACAGTAAACATAAAACAATACAAAAATAAATACTGAAACTTGATCAAGTAATCCTTCAGCAATCTTTCAAATGTAGAACAATGTATGTTGTTGTACGGTGTTTTGTGTCGCTTTCAACATTTTTTTCTGTCATGCCACGACGGGGTCGACTTGTGAAAGTATTCGGAGTGCTGCCACTCTAGAATATCAACATTATACCAACACTGGTCCAGCCAGGCCAAGTACAACCTTGAAAGTGCCAAGTGAAACAATTTCTAGTACCATTTTTTATTTCTTTGATATATCCTGATTGGGGATCACTGGACCACATTGTGTTGTTAGCAATATTCCTTCAACAAGTAAGGCCATCCAGAAAAAAATATTTGTTTGCTGTGCTCCGACCCAGTATTTTTCACGTGGGTAGTAGGTAGGTAGCTAATTTTTTGTTTTTGCTTAATTTTGATTTTGCAGTCATTTTAAAGTAAAATGGACAGAAATCACGAAAAAAAATTAAATGCTTAGAAAGTTTGGGAAGCTACAATTTTGAGTAAGTAGTTAGGAGTACCACAAACAATATATTTTTTTAAGGATGGCCTTACTTACAGTCTTTCTTCTATAATTTTCTTGAATCTACCATACTTACTTCATTACTAATTTCTTTCAGTATACTGGGTTGTAGCTCCATGTGTTTAAACAATGTTCCAACAACAACGCAGGTCTCGTTGCTGTTCAGTTCATGTAGTTTCCGGATCAATATTTTGGATCCTGAAACGAGACAATCAGCTTTTTTGTAAGAATAATGTTATAAATAAATATGTTAAATAAAAAATAGTGTTATTTTTAACAAAGTTCGGAAAATAACATGGCTAACATGGCTCAGGATCTTTTAATACACATAACATTGATGTGTAATGTATAGTAATATATATAACAAGAGTTGTCAGAAGACAACAAAGCTCGCCTCTTGGTGTCCAAGTCCAAAAAGGGTCATAACTGTGCCAAAATGCAATCCAGAGTTATGGTTCTTTATGTGTGTTCCATTGATGATATTGAACACACATGCAAAGTTACATTCACATCCAATGAGTGGTTGCAAAAAAATCTTTAACTTAAATGCAAAAGTTTGACCTAGGTGTCTACAGACCATGCCGCCGGGGTCATGGCAATAGCTCTCCTTAGACTTCGTCCCGGCGAGCTAAAAAAATATGATGCTCTGTGGAAGAATACCGTAATGATATTAAAAAATACCTAATTGCAATCTTTTTCCCCAAAAATATTTTCTTTGGTTTCTTTGCATTTCAAAATTGGGAATTTTGTTACTTTGCAGTGGGGGAAAAAGATACTATTTGCCATTGGATAAGACTTTCGGCCCAAAAAATGGCAAAGCCCTGTATTATAACTAATTACTTAAAAAATAAAAAGGTGTGAGATAAATCTGTTGATTGGTAGGGAAATCTGAACAATTTTCAACAAAACTGATCAATAGACACAACACAAGAAAATATTACATTTTGTACAGCTGTACTATTTGCTTAGTATTAGCTACAATTTGTTTAAATAGAACAATTACATATTATCAGGGACCACGTTTTGCCATTTTTAGGGCCGATATTGAGAAGTATCTTAAGTTCTGCCACACTGAAATTACATTTCATGCCACAGATACACAGGGTCTTGTGTCAATATACATCTTATATATCTATATAACTACATATAGTTTAATATAAGATAAGAAGGCTAAGCACCTCCCAGTAATAGTCAGAAATTGATGGGAGTAACATACAGAATGAGATATACAGAATATAACTCTTTATTACACTATAACAATTAGTGTGTATATACTGACTGGGTGGGAGACATTTCGTACACTGAACTTTTGTATCCAAGTTGATTCATACCCAATCCTGGACAATTCATACCCAAGTCCTGGTTGATTCATACCCAATGCTGGACAATTCGTACCCAAGTCCTGGTTGATTCGTACCCAAACCTATGTTGATATATACCCGCTATAATTCATCTTACATTTCTACAAATGTCCATTGTTGGTTATCTATAATAGTATAACTTCAGAAACATGACATTTTGAGAGAAATAATACTAAAAGTTGATATATTTATCATTTTCAAACTTAGAATGGCTGATACACATATTATTTTTAATCTATTTTTAAGTAACATTGTATGATTTTATTTTAACAATTATTTAGGTTATATTTTATTTCTATGAATAGTTAGTAATTTTTTAAACAATTAGTATGTGGTGTATAATTATATTATATAATTTAACTTCTTAATCTTTGTAATTCAATAATGTTGGTTAGTTTACACTTACATTGTTTTCTTTAATTGCATAAGTGTTGTATATACACACACACCAGCTGATACACACAATCCTTTAAAGGAAATATTCCGCAAACAATAAAATTGATTGTATTGTTAATTGTTTTGGTTGATATAAAAAAAAAATCATGGTTTTTTATGTACATTCTTATGTTTTACAGCAACATGTCCTAGTCCAACTCCATGCAGTACCAGCTAGAAATTATGGATGCATTTTCATTACATGGGCAAGCAAAACAGGTTGAACACCTAATTCATTTAATCAAACTTCTAAAAAACATATAATTAAATAAAAATATATATTTGATGCAAATTTATATATTGAATATATAGATCAATATATACAGGGGTGTGAAATACAACTCACCTGTTAGATATATACAGGGGGGTTGGAAGGAACATCTAATAGCTAAGCAAAGTCCATAGTGACAGAAATTTGCAAAGCATGATAATGTCAGCTATCAAACTTGCCGAGGAGCAAAAATCCAAGTATACATGTACAATTCAGACTAAACGATACATATGTCCCAATAGGGCCAGGGCTGTACAAATACCATAGCCCGACGTCCCGGACAAGTGGAAGATGGCTACGGACAAGTGACCCTTTAAAAAATTTTTAATTCCCGGGCAAGTGACATTTTTCAAAAATTTAGTCCCGGACAAATGCCATTTTCAGAAATCAAGTACGTTTAATTGATGCGCCGCACATGTGAATCGATTAGCCGTGACCAGTTTGCAACTAACAAAGGCCGATTATATTTGATTATCTGCAGGGGGAATGCCATTGCATGCGTCGATTAAGCTCCTGTATTCACAACATACAGTGTTAACTTGACTGTGTTACTTATTCAGTTAACCAATCAGACGCGTTGTTAAACAATTTGCGTAAACCGAAAGTTACTTGCCCGTCGGGCACGTCTTAAAAAATCGGACAAGCTAGTTTTCACAATACACAGGTCTGCAAATATCTCTATTCGATACGACACAGGTCAAACTGTGTTTATAGACCGTAACTAATCAGTTTAAAAAATTGACCCCCACGGTGTTAACCACGCCACATGCCCAAAAATGCTGCTTTGGAAAACCTCTCATGCATATGCAACTAGCTATTTTCATTACTCTAATGTGATTGGTGAATAGCTTTGAATATGAATTAATCTATTTTAATAACCGCTCTGATTGGTCGGATATCTACAACCAAGGTACACGTTTCTTACCACCTACCTGAGCAAAGATTAAAAAAAAAAGATAATGACGTAATTCGCGGGTGTCTCTCAAATTCTCCATTTGAAGAGTGTAAAATTATCTCCCTTTGCCAAAATGATGACGATTTCTAAAATCTGATTATGTTTTTGCAGATAATTCGCGATCGATCGCGTAATGTATAATGTCAGCGTTAGGTTCTGGTAATTTTATAAATATTCCGTAAATTTACAATAATTTGAACTGCATGTATATAAAGTTTCTTCTGTGAAAACGTGACAGTTGATATTTAAATTGAGTTTACGGTCAAGAAAAATGTGGGTGGGGTATTATAATAAACATATTGCTTTTTGGTTGTGTAGTTTCAGCGTATAATTTTCTATGGCATGATTTAAATATACTATTGAAAACAACAATTAAGATCAATTGCATTTGCACTTTCTAGATATTTGAACTCTATCATAGATTATGCTTTTAGACAGTAGTTTTTATGACGAATAAATAAAACAAAAAAAGGTAATTGATATTGTATTTATTGAATTTAAAACACATTTAAAACTGTCTTTATGTTGCAAGAAGAAAAGTTACCATCTGAAATTGTCCAGGTTGAAAATAATGAATAACCATCTTTATTATGGGTTAGACTGGTACGCATTTTTAAATGTATATAAAAACTTGGACAAGTTGCTTTTTGTTCAGGACAAGTGGCTTTTTAAAAGTCACTTGTCCTGGACAAGTGACTAAAACAAAAATTTGTACAGCCCTGAGGGCCCCAGAAAAAATGCAAAACCCAAGATTACATTTAATTTTATTGCAGAAATTCATAAAGTTTATTTTAAAACATGAAGACAAACTATTTGGATTAGACCAGGCCATTTGTAATTCAAATTGTTTTAACAGTCAAAAAATCATGACTTTATGAATATATCATTGAAAAGGAAGAAAAATGTAAGAGCGAGTGACAACTTACTAAGGACAAGTAGATTTTATTGGGTCATTAAATTTTACAGGGCGAGTATTATACAAAATAATTTTACACCTGATATAAATTAAATATATATATATCGTTTTACACTATAAAATCAACCCTTGTAAACAAGCGATGTTTGAAGTATATTTGAGAGAATTACAATTTAAGATTTGACACAAATAGTTTACGATTTCTACTTATATAAAACTTTATTAAACTGTTGGATATATATCTGTTCTAGCAATTAAAAACATCAAAAGATGTTGGGAGTATGGCATCTTATAGAACGTAAGAATCGACCAGAGTTCGGGTATGAAATGTCCTGGGTAAGAAGCGTCCAAGGTACGAAACGACTGCAATTCATATTAATACATCGTCCCTGTGCACTGACACATGATATATCACAACTAGCCACATTATACCAGACATAGAACTAAAAGTAAATTTCAGTCCATGTTTTTAATTATTTCTGCATATGATGCAGACACTTCATCATTAACCACCCCTGAATAATGTACATTTTACAATTATTTTCTTTATCAATTATACCCCATTTTTTCTTTGCAGCCGACTCCAATTTTGGACGCATTGTTAAAAGTCTTTCTGAATACAGATGGGCATATTGGCGTAGAAAGTTCCTGTCTTTCAATCTGAACCTGTCAGCATTGTCTGTGAATTTACAAGTTTTTCTTTCGCAAGTGTTTCCTGCTTCAGACGGTTCCGACAGTAAGTTCGTGACTTCCTTGGGATTTGGATTTGTAGAATATTCCATAGTGAATAATTTATAAGTATAAATAAAGCTATTTGTGAAATGAGTTATCTATAAACAGTGTTTGTGTCGGTGGATAGTTTCACTTTTCCGGTGCAACAGTAATTCCCGCCATTGTTGTTCCGTGTCTTTCAAAAGCTTCTTCACAGGCTAAACTACCCAAAATGGAAAGAAATGAAAACAAACTTCGATTTCCAATTTCGATAAAATTCTTTTAAAAATTTAGTTATAAGCACCAGACAGTGATGTTGTTGTATTTATACAATAAACTATGTTTATATCATAGACATGAGCTTTATTATAATATGGGAAGAATACACAATGTAGTGTAGTCTGCTCTAAATAAGCTTCCCATTAATAATGATCAAACATGTATGCTCTCTTTTGTCAGAGGTAAAATAAGTTAATATTTAGAGGGATGATCCATAAGTAATACAAAAAATGAAAACTCAATATTAAAATTATCAATAAATGTATGTACGTTTTTTAAACACGGAACATGGCTGCTTATAAAACTATAAACCTTATTATATTACATGGTGATTGGTTATTTTTTCATTAACTGGTTTTAGGAATTAGAGGTCCTTGATTTTACCAGAGACATATAGATATGAGAGAGAGAGAGAGAGAGAGAGAGAGACAGAGAGAGAGAGAGAGAGAGAGAGAGAGAGAGAGAGAGAGACTTATTAGACTTATATAAGACTTGCCAGAGACATATAAACAGCATGTAATTAAGTTGCTAACGTAGCTGATGTTATTTGTATCATAGTTTTCAGTGACTTAATAACATATAATGTAGATATGTCACTGGTAGTTTTACTTGTCACAGACCATACATATTTTGTACTGATATCTAGTAAATATGGTGATAGTGATGATGACCTTGAATGTTATTTAGAATTTTTTAATTGATTTTATCAAGGACTTCTCATTTTACAATATCTATAAATAAATTACACAATTAATTCCATGTATTTTAATATCCGTCAATACCCAGAGACCATGTCAAATATTTGACTCATAAATAGTGCATCCTCAGGCTAGACAGGAATTGGCCCTTAGTGGCTAAAGCAGCGTTTTATCACAGTAAGTCAGTGCAGGTTTTGTTGTGATGAAAAAAAGATTTTGATAAAAAAAAATGGCTGAAAAGTTTGTACGCAATTTGGCATCTTAATATATACCATTGTTTGTACAGATCCATTATGGCATAGCATTCCAATTCATTATTCACCGAACCAAGGACTTGTATACAATTCTCTATATAATTCCTTAGCCGAACTTTATAAGAAAGCAGAACTCCGCACTAGTTACTATATATATATAGCGCTTGCCAATATTCAACTCAACATGAAATGTTTATTGTATACAGACTTACATTTAAACTCTTATTGAACATATATTTTATATTAATAAGGCCAACATATGGCGTTACTTGGGTCTGCTCTTTGTTTTTGCATTGCTTTAATATTTAAAGGCCATTCCGTTCAAATAATAATATCGGCATATCACCGATTTAATCTGCTTTTGCGCCGCTCCGAGCGGTTCTTCAACTTGTAACATTTGGACTCTAGTCAATATTGTTTTACTAACTAAAGTTGTACCTCGTAAATGATTAAGAAAAAAAACATTTTACATTGTACCTTTTCGTTAATTTGGTTGAAGTAAATAACGTTGTTAGTGATGATGGTGACGGTGATGAGGATGACGATAGCGGCGACGGCGACGGCGACGGCGACGGCGACGACGACGACGACGATGATCGTATAAATTATTAAGAATGTTTTAATTGATAAAATCCATTTCGAAATTATTAAATTAAGTGTTTTATTCTTGAAGTATGATAACAATGTTCGGGGGTGGAGGGGGCGGGGTAGAATAACTAAACAAATGTATCAAAATACTGATATATACATATCTATACCCAACCGTTCACTTCTTTGACATGAAGGACCCTAGTTCGATAATTATGTAGTTGTTCTACTACTAAAAACTTGATTAAAACAATATAGATATTTTTACGCAATTTATGAATAGATTATAAAATTATTTCCATATATTTTGCCCAAGAGAATCATGTCGCATTCTGGGTTCATATTTTGCTTTCCGGCTCACGTCACATTATGTGTTCATATTTTCCTTCCCGGCTCAGGCTTAACAATTTTGCTCCTATGCGTAAAACCAGTGACGTATACTGCATAAATGTTATAACAGAGTTTTGTGATATAAAAGTGTTTGTTGCTTAAAAGAGTTCTAAAAGAAGGGGTCCGAAAATGCATAAGACATTCGAAATTCGTATGTCGGTAAATGACATCCATTCAGATTAAAATAAGAACATTTTTGAAGTCGCATAATATCGGAATCAAAGTTGATTTTAAATTTTAGCTCGTCTTTTTTTTAAAAAAAAAAGAACAACAACACGAAGAGCGATTGCCTTGCCTATGGTGTCGCTGGCCATGTCGTCCGGTTTTATTGTGTTTAGCTTTGTTCTGTTTCTTAACAAACTACTTATGTAATTAAGTGCTTAACCTCATAACCATATTAATATTATAGACAAATACACAGGCCTATTGATTAATCGTCGAATTTCCCAAGTTTATTCCCTATTTGATTCTGTAAACTAATCACCATCAAGTTAAAAAGTTTACTTCAATAATCTGTATTGACCTACTTAAATTAATATGAATATTTGTGTTTGAAATGCTATAAAGCTAAAATTAATTAGTTTATTAACACAACAACATTATGCAGGAATGCAATAAAACTACAATTCATTCATTCATTCATTCATTCATTCATTCATTCATTCATTCATTCATTCATTCATTCATTCATTCATTCATTCATTCATTCATTCATTCATTCAATCATTTATTCATTCATTCATTCATTCAATCATTCATTCATTCAATCATTCATTCATATGAATATGAATATTCGTTCATTCATTCATTTATTCATTCATTCATTCATTCATTCATTCATTCATTCATTCATTCAATCATTCATTCATATGAATATGAATATTCGTTCATTCATTCATTTATTCATTCATTCATTCATTCATTCATTCATTCATTCATATGGATATTCATTCATTCAATAAAACAACCCTTGTAAAGGAAAATATTAAACGCTACCGATTAAGAAAGAAATGGCAGAGAAAAAAAACATGTCCTAACATTTAATGGACGGTGACTATTTTGTAAAGTCAAGACACTTACAAACAAGGATATTGGACAGTAAGAAATGAAATATAATAGCTGAAAATATATAGACGAGTATAAAGAAAGAAAACTATGTCACTATGAATGATGAATAACACAGTGATTAGTAATGGGTTAAAGCTGACACTCATATGCCAAAAATTGTATAAAAAGCAAAAACAAAACAAACAGCCGCAAAACTTTAATAAATCGAACACTAGCCTGGCTAAGGGTAAAGATAGTACATGATTGATTGACCGAAAGCCAATTATTTGGTAAGACCATGTGAATAAACACGAGCCTAAAGAAATTTTGAAACTATTCAATTTGTTAGATAAATATACATAGAGAGATATATGAACGGCATGACTCGTATCCACATTTGCTATTTCAGGTGACGTGTTTATTTTCGGTTAGCTTTATACGTGGAATTGATAAACTTACTTTATTATATTACAATGCTTGACCTCAGTGCAAACACTTTAGATTGCAATACTTTTTGCTCTCCTTTGATCAATATATAATACACAACAATTAAAAACCCGACCAAACACGAAGTTATTATAGTTTTGCCACCAAAGTGACTGTACGTAAAATATTTAGGCTTAGTTTACAATACATTTAGTCGCAATATCAGTACGTTGTTAAAAATAAATCAACTAGATTAAGAAATAGTTGCTAAATGTGTGTTTCAAGGTTATTTTAGATTCAATACTACGTGTCGGTGTTTGTGTGCGTTCGTCCGTATGTCGTCCGTCCGTGCGCAATGTGTGAGTGAGTATGTTTAATGTGTGTTTGCGCGCGCCCGCCCGCGCATGTATGTGTGTATTCATTGATTAAATTTGAGATAATAACGAATGTGTTCGTCTGTGCGTGCGGCATAGTTGTCTTTCGTCTTCAAATGTATATATATACTTCATTTACGCGTCTATTGGTACTTGGTTATATACAAGTTAGCAGGAAGTAGCCAGATCTAATATTGTCAGAACTTGGGACCAAACCCCATTGCATGATATATTAATATAAAATTTGTTTACACTAAGTAGTTATTTGTTGCGTATTAATTGGTGTAATACAACTACATTTTTACCGCAAATTTAGTCATTCTGCAATAGAATAGGCCAATTATTTTGGAAGAGCACGTCTGTCAGAAAATGGTCCACTACGAAAGTCCGCCAGAGATCGCAGAAGCTGGTACAACTCTAAGCTCAATCTGATTGTCTGTAAAAAAAAAAACACAGCAAATCTCAGTACTGGTGTACCAGTTTACCAGAGCGATTCATACGACTTTCTGAGAAGTGTATGAATGTGACAGGCTATTGACAATAGTAAACACCAAAATCTGCACACGCACAAGTTCCTATTCTTCGCCTTACCAAAACTTATATAATTCCTTGGTCACACCATGGAATGCAATATTCACGCAAAAACTCCCAATATCTCGTTTTCAATTATCTCAACTTACATTCATCTGTGCAGGAACACAAATCTAAATTCTTACGTTGCAGAATGAAATTCTCACAAAAACATTGCCATTTCCATAAATTTGTGTTTAAAATTGTTGAAGTATTTTTTATAACAAAATTGTATGCTGCAGTTAAAATAACGACACATTACGATACAATTTACTTCAAACCTCAATATATTTAATTCAAGATCATTTTGCGTGGTCGAAACATGTTTAAACATCTAAGATTAGATACAACTTACAATTTATGTACAATAAATCAGCTGCTTGTGAATAATGAATGATTAATTTGCTAATTATTACCCCTTCGTGTGCTATTTCACCAACATTTAGCCAGGAGATGCAAGTTTTCTAGCCTTTTATACAAGTCCTTAATCACACTAAATACTTATATCATACATATACGTTTTGTACTCTTATTTTACAATCCACGCCAAACATAAGTTTTAACATAATAAACATGTTATTACTGCATGAACCAGAGACAAATAAACATGTAATTAAGTCACTGCGTAAACTAAATCAGTGATTGTATTAAGATTTTGGGAGAGATAAATATTTGTTTTTTTATACTACCGCTGAGTTGACATAAACAGTGACCTATATATAATTCCTTGTCTATAATCAGTGACATATAAACATGCAATTAAGGCACTGCTATAATATATCATATTGTTATTAAGTCACTGGCATAAAACATCTACAGCTAGCCTATCAGTGATTTAGTTACCAAGATCCGCAGAAAAATGTTCAATATTAGTTCAATAGACACAGCAGAAAGTTGCACCTTTAGTCTTTCTTAAATAATTCTTTGAAACATTTTAATTAAATAATTAGCTAATAGTTTTTATCATTTTTATGTTTAAATATATCTGATCCTAATGGTACTAAGAATTCCATATTGGCAAGTTATTTAAAGCAAGGACTACTGTATCTAACATGATAATAAAAGTATACGTGCTGGTAATAAGCAGTGGTAGGAAACAACCGCGCAGTTTAAGAATACGTATGTATGATATGTGCGTAGTTAAAAACTAGCTAAAACTTTTGAGTCGTCCCTCTCCAGGTCAAGCCTCGTTTCAGTTTGACAACAAGAATGCAATGGCTGACAGCCTATTTGCTCGCCGAGTTGAAATGAAAGACTCGGCCGCAATAAGTGAAAATGGATCGGATTTAGGTGACAATATCTCTCAGGGAAATAAAGATGACATTCTGGAAAATGACTCTGGATATGTGGAAGACAGATTTCGCGTTGACAGGAAGAAATTGGAACAAATGCTTCAAGGTACCATTTTTTACCAAAAATTCATACAAGTTGCAGAAAGTCTATGGGAATTTCTGTTTCTGCTAAAACCGCGAATTTAAATGCACTTACATGTTTCCTCTTCATTTTTTTGTAGTATCATTTTACTGTCTGGTATTTAAAATCATTGAAATGTATTTTATTTAAAGTGGGAAAAAATGCATTGATGACAAACTTGTGTCTATCTGTCTATCTAATTGATAAAACTTATAAATGTGTAGGAATTTTATATAATGTTCTGAAAAATCATGAATCTGAATCTGAAAGCTTAGTGTTGAAGATGTGCAATGTGGGTGACTTCACATGTACATGATGAATGAATGGTGTCTTGACCCATTCATTAACAACCTTGGTCATGACTTATTTGGAGAACTCTGTGGAAATGAAGACAAATTACACTAATGAACATGAAAATAATATCAGATATAAAAGTCCTGTATTCAATTTCCAATCCAAAACCTAATCCAAGATCTACATATCGCGATGACCGTAACTCATAAATTTACTAAAATGATAAGAGTTATGACATAAGGACTGTATATTTCAAGCCCTATCAGAGTATCTCTCTGGGCATAATGGACTATTATTAGCAGTGTATATTTTAAGCATTTTAGCACATTTCATCCATTGTTTTTCTTTCATGCTCAAGATTGTTATTGAAGAATGGTGAAGGGCGTAAAGCGTTACACCCGCCTGTGCGTGTGTCCGTTACCTGAAAGGATCTATGTATTAAATTAATATTTGTTGCGTACCTGTATAACTATTAAGTGCAGGTCAAGTTGATATTTGTCAGTATCACTCTTTAGTTATTATCCCCTTTTTTAACTTAAAATTTGAAAAAAAAATTACCTGCATATATCGAGGACATTGGTGTCCTATGGACACATTCCTATTTAATTATCAAATAGACATATTTCTAGTTTATTATTAAACAAATTTACCACAATCACGCTGTTATTACTCTGGTTATTCAATTTAATAAAGTCTATCAATTATTAAAATGATGTGTAATAAAACAATATTTTTAACTTTTACTACTAAATAAAAAATCAATCAACAATGAAGGTACTTGCTATAAATAACAGTCTCATCAGTCTTGTTATAAATTGTTTTGCTAATAAATGAAATATTTATGTTTTTCTTGATTAATTATTAATTTTATTCTTTTGTATTCAATTATTAGTATCAGATGTTAAATAAACACTGTTACAAATGTTATATATAGTACTAGAAAAAAGATATTTGATTCTTTTAATTTTAAACATTAAGCTACTTCTCAATGGTGAACCATAATAAAACAATCAAAACCAGTTCCCCATCAGCAGTTAATTCCACTACCAATACCTATCAATCTACTTCTCAACCAATAAAAAAAAATAGAACATTTTACATAGAATGTGATTGTCCATCAGTAGATATTGCTCTGCTTCCTCAGCCAATGAAATCGCTCCAGGAACAAGAAAGTATATCAACACCGTAGCCGGTTAGCTGTTATATGGACTTTTCTACAGACATAGAAAATTCCATATAACATGTATTAACCTATACATAAATTGTAGTTTGAATCAACATAAATAAATATTATGATTTATTGAAAAATAATAGACTTTTTCTGGTTAATTCCTAATAATTGCAGTATCACACACTAAAAAATGCAAACATATAAATTGTAACTTTAAGATATGACAAAGTGTCCATAATATAATGTTTTCATATCTTTTTTATTTATTCTAAGGTAACAATATTCTGGCCATGAGTCTCACTCTGATGAGAAGTGTTTGTCGGAAAATGAGCACAACATAGGTTACATAGCTTTGTTTTTCAGGGAGTGTTGCTGAGACTATAGACTCCTGGTCATAAACTCAGCTGAAATGTGACACACACACACACCAGGCCTTCTAAAATTGCCGGTTTTTCGGTTTTTGGACCGATTTCAGAAGTTCAAAACCGGTTTTCGTTTCAAAGTTTAATAAAAAATCGGTCCAGATATTTTCAAAGTTCAATAAAAAATCGGTCCAGATATTTTCTATCGGTCGTATAAAATCTCATAAATTGCTCTTACCATGCCATACTGACCTGCGAAATACGCCTTGCGGCAATATAATTTGACCCAATAATCCGTTTGTTTTGTCACCTGCTGTGCGAAATGATGACAATTTCGACTAAACCATTGACGGTATTAGGGGAGTTTATCGGAAGAGTCTATATGTAGCACGCCTTAGATGTGTGATCAGTGACCCATAGCGTTCTGTCGGTTCATCAAAAGACTGTGTTTGCGTTCGTATATTTCTTTGATATACCGCTAGCCAAAGCTGGGACGGTCGGACCGAATATTGTTTGCGTCATTAAAATATTTGATAAAACGTGCGGTGTTACTTGTTTGTTTCATTTTTAAAAAAAATAATTTTTAATTATAAAATTAATGACATTAATTAATGAAAGTGATAAAAGCCGGACCGATTTTGTTTTGATGTGGGACAGGTTCTGAATGGTTTATTTTTGTGGTTGAACCGTTACATTGGTTTCCACGGTGATTATTTCACGCAGCTTCCGAAACTTACATCACTTCCGGTTCGATCGAACATTTTTGATATAATGAAAATTATTCAGTAAAGCGGAAACATAATGTCAGTCATTAAAATGTACACATTGTGATAAAGTATGTTATAAATAATACACAAATAAACTTGAAATCGTTTCCTATTAATAAATAAACGGAGAAATACACGATGCAGCTGACATGGTGGGTGGGGTATGCATACATGTAATGGCATAATGTAAGGCAATTTTAGTGATTTTTTTATAAATAAGTGCGATTCTTACGGTAGTAAAAAACCTGGACCGATTTGCATTTTGGAATTTTAGAAGGCCTGACACACACATATATATATAAATATATATATAATATATAATTTTAATGTTTTTTTTATTCAAATTAGTTAGGATCATGATCATTTTGCAGAAGCCATAAAATCGTAAAGTCCATGTTCACAGGGTCGTGATCCTAAAAAAGTTGATACATACATGTGCTGTAGGTCTGTTATGCTATTTCTGACACTATGCAGTATTTTGACTATATTGGCAGGACCACCTTGATTAGCATCAGGGCCTGACTGTTCATCTGGTAATCTGGTTTAATACCCACACTGGGGAAGCCATTGCTTCCTCAATATTTTCAGAAGTTAAATTAGTAAAGCATGACTTTTGCCTAGTCATATTGCAAGAAAAAGAGAAGGAAGAAGTTCTACCTAAACAACTTATATAAACTTAAATGGAAAATTTGGCCTCCTGAAAAGTGATTAAATATTGGTTTGAAATAACGAAAATGCGATTAAAATAAGTGATGGTGGTGGTGTATGTCCCAGAACCTCCTAGTTCAGATGGGAAATAGGCAGAATGTTTGACTATGGCACTGCTAGTACATGTCACTGCTTGTACATGTCACTGCTTGTACATGTCACTGCTAGTGCATGAACCTAGCTTATACAATAATTATAGTTCAATATGTTTGTTTGGATACACAGCACAAAGCTTGAAGGTGATGTCATTGGTAGTTAAGTACTCTTGGCAGATGCGCTCTATTTTACATGTTAACAAAACACACACATGTGCAGGTTATCATTGACAGGCAGCTATGATTCAGCTACTTCAGAATCTCAAGCCCAGCACAGTGGCAAATTGACTGTTCAGGGCTGACTGCACTGTAACTGATAAAAATGATACACAAGGAGAAGGGTAGGATTACGTACAGTAGGATTGGCCAGGATTATGCCCTTTATTCCAAAAAATGACTCCCTCTGGTGATAAAATGCTGCTGGTTTCTCTGCTGTTTCTTTTGCGTCTTATTTTATGTTTTTGCCAGAGTAACCTAGTGGTACAAATTTAGATACTGAGTGTGATAGATAAATAAACAAAGCTGTTTGTTTATAGATAATTGAAAATAAAAATTAAAGTAGCAGATGTTGTGAAATTTGAGTAAGGTAAAACATTCTGTTCATGTGGTGAGTTTTTGAAGGAAATAAAAACATGGCATATTTCTTTACTTGCTTCTAGTTATTTAAAATATTTTGATGTAAACATACAAACAAAAGTAAAACTTTTAACCTTTGTGTACAGGCATATAATTTGATATAGGAACCAACTGAAACACTGTTGCTGTTATGTTGTTTTTTTACAGAAATTAGAACCAGTTAACTAGCGGAGTTTCTATAATTCTTTTGTTATTTTATTGTTTGTTCATTTCGTTATTGCTCAGAGGGCATAGTAATAAGAACTTGCAGACTGGGATCCAAAACATGTAGTTCCTGATCAGGCTTTGACTGGTTCTGACAAGCTAATATAGGTATACATTGTTTGCAAATATTGTTCATAGTGATGAAAAGCAAGCTTAGGATCTAGAACTCAAACAGGAAATGTAGAATTTGATATTCTAAGATAAATTGTGTCGTCAATCCAGAAACTGGACATCTTTAGTGCACTATCCTGAAGTGTTATTGTACTCATCAAGTCCACTGTGTAAGGTCACTGCATCGGTGCTGACACCCACTCAAGAGCTGTTTTGGGGCTCAATAATCCATGGTCTTGATTCGCGGGTGTTGTGTGTGATTCACCAATCCTCTCATCATGTTACTTAATTCAACAGGAAACATTATTAATGTTTACTGAGAAATGCTTATGTAGCCGAACTGCAAAATTTTACAATTGCCAACTTTTACAGTAAAAGTATTGCATTTCAGTTTGTGAAGTGTTTATAGAATTGTTCTCATTAACCGTTTTGATACAAAGATAACAATGTTTAATGAAGTAGACATGCAAAAGCCACTAAAAGATAGCTGTCATTGTAACTTTAAAATACCAGTTTAATAGGTTTGTCAAGCTGGTTTTTTTAGTGTAAAACTGGGTATGTTTTATTAGTTATGGAGACATAATAAATAAATTTATATAAATTTATAC
This sequence comes from Panopea generosa, assembly GCA_029582155.1. NCBI lineage: Eukaryota > Metazoa > Mollusca > Bivalvia > Adapedonta > Hiatellidae > Panopea > Panopea generosa. Next base: position 56,862,674 of record CM055895.1, read on the forward strand.
CTAGTCATTATTTTATTAATTAGATTATGATTATATATCTAATAGACACCTACAGTCGTTCACTGAAATCTATAACAACAGATCAGTACGTGGGAAATTGACATAAAATCATTCCTTTTAAGTTGTCTAAATGAAATATTTGTTGTTATAGAACATTGAGATAAATATCTCCCCAGTCATGTTAGTGTAAATAAAAAAAAAGTCATGCCTGATATCGGCTAATATTATGAAGGTGGCAAGTTCAAAATAAATGCCTAGCTAATCTGGACAACAGATGGGTAATGCTTTTATTGGCAGTATTTGAAATAACCTTTAACCTTCAGTTTTTACTGATAACGAAATGAGAAATGTAGTTCTTTGCTTAGCCACTTAGAATATTTGAAGTTTCCTACAGAGTTTGGTAGAATTTGAAAAAAAAAAATTCTTGTGTAATGTAGTGAGCATGTTAGTATTGTTTTTGTGTGTAAGATTTGGGATGAACTGCTTCTGCCATAGATTCTTCCATAGCTATGTCTGTTTGATGTGGACACAAACCTGTCTAGGATGGAAAATAAATTGGCCTGATGCGGGCTGTCAATCAAACAAGTCAATAATTCAATCAGCGAATGATATTGTTTCCAAGGCTGCCATTTTACTAGACAAGGGAACAGTCTGTAAGCAAACACTATGTTGTATTACCTCCCAGAAAAGCCATTGATCAAAAGATAGAGAATAGAAAACTTTGCCATTGAACCCTTATACCTTACTATTGAACCACAATACCTTACTATTGAACCACAATACCTTACTATCGAACCACAATACCTTACTATTGAACCCAAATACCTTACTTTTTAACCACAATACCTTACTTTTTAACCCCAATACCTTATCATTCAATCACAATACTTTACCATTGAACCCCAATACATAATCATTGAACCCCAATACCTTATCATTCAATCACAATACCTTATCATTGAACCACAATACTTTACCATTGAACCCCAATACCTTACCATTGAACCCCAATACATAATCATTGAACCCCAATACCTTACTATTGAACCACAATACCTTACCATTGAACCACAATATTTTACCATTGAACCACAATACCTTACCATTGAACCTTACGATTGAACCGCAATACCTTACTATTGAACCTTACCATTGAACCACAATACCTTACCATTAAACCACAGTACCTTACTATTGAACCACATTCTTTACCGTTTCTTATTTTTGTAGGTCACTACAGATAGGTTAGAAAAAATCAGAAATACTGTTAACATGCAATCCCTTCCTTGTCAGTTGTGATTGTACATTGTATGCACATGTACCTGATGCATCCATTCATGTGATGCTTACATGTGTATTACATCCTTGGACATGGAGTACATATAATGTGTTAAACATCCTTGTATTTGAATGATCACATGGTTGTGAACATCATGCATGCATGTTTGGGCCAAACAAAATACCGGTAATATTTGTGTTCACTGTTTCGCTCTAAAAAATGAATTGGTCTGTCGATCAACTTTTTGTTATTTTATTTTATTTGTTTATTTTTATTAACCCTTTTTTAACATCTGACAATTCTTTACTCCTCGAATTCTGTGCTTTAACCGCTTGATTGTTTTCAAATAAAACATTTTAAATGGCATCATATTAATAATAAGACACCATCCAGTTTTCAGTATTCATGTGTTGGCATTATTGTTTAAAAAAACGCAATGTGAACATGAAAAAACCGCTGGATGTTGTCATGTTATGAGTCCAAAGTGCCTATAAAAGCAACGGAAACAACCGAAAATCAAAATGTGATAGACTGCTTAACAGAATATGAATTTAGAGCCATGTCCTGTCAAGAACATCCAGTACATCGTAAAATCTACATGCATTGTGAAAAACACACACTTATTCAACTTGTTTTTCAAGCAATTTTGCATTTTGCAATGAAAAATGGATTTTCAAGGGTCGGGCGGTAAAACGGTAAACACAATTATTATTTGATTTGGCCTTAACATGCATCTTGTACATCACATGCCTGTATTACATTCTGAATTAATGATTTCTTCTTCATGTGACTGTCTTCCAATGCCAACCAATGGTTCATATGGTGCTGAGTAATTAATCACAACACCCCATAATATATAATACATACTCTCTGTAGAGCAGTTGAGAATGTACTGGAAGGTGACAAAATGGATGATTACAGCTTCATGTATCTGCACATGATGTCCTTGACATTGCACATGCATGCGTTTCAATTCAGTGTTTAGATAAGAGATGGCTGCTACAGGCATTAGAGAAACAGATTTCCACGTACTGTATCTGTCTGGTTACTGGTGTATTCTCCTGAAGTGCGCTCGTGCAAGTTGCACGAGGGAACGGATATTGCATCAGGCCTGAATGCTTTTTCATGTATCGAGATGCAGAGTTTCTTCTACTGCTGATGCATTGCTCTGGTTACATTTGTGTATTATTTTAGTGCTTTGTCTGGAGCCACTTGCACAGGCAAGAAGATTGCATTCTGTTTGGTTAGCGGCAGGTATGGAGTCTTCTACTGCATCTTCCTGCTTACATTTACTGTTGTCTGCTAGTTTTAGTACTTTGTCTGGAGCAGTCCTTGTCCCTTACTCATTACTCCTTTGTGGAAAGAATAATTTTTGTCCCTTACTAATTACTTCTTTCTTGAAAGAGCCATTCTTGTCCCTTACTCATTACTCCTTTGCAGAAAGAATAATTCTTGTCCCTTACTCATTACTCCTTTCTAAAAAGAGTAATGAATTAACTCACTAGATTTGCTCCCAATAACCTGTGTACAGTGATTCATCATTTTGGGTATTTTGGGCTGACTCACTGGGTCATAATGGCACACATGTTGTCATGACCTGGATTTGGCAGTTTGCTCTATCCTTGGTCAGATCCAATGGAATGCATATCTCACCGTCTTTCATGCCATGTGTACACAACCACCAGTGTTAAATGAGTAATTAACAGCAAAATATGTTTTAATATAAGAGTGCCTTTGCTGGTACTTGACTAAATGTTCAAGAGTGTGTGATAGGAGTTAGCCTGGTGCACTCTGCCAGGTACACACACTACAAGAAAAGGTTTATACAAGAATAACCAAAACATAATCCTACAAGTTGGAGTGGTCGAGTTCTTTGAAGGAGCCGAGCTGAGTAATTGGTTCATATATTGGCTGACTCATAAATTAGGTAGATATCATATAAACAGATTTACACTCTACTACCGAATAATTGATAAGCTGTGTCAATAAGTTTATATAGGGAAAGTCCTCGGTTAAGGTGATACTGACTTGTGTTTTTCTTTCAAGTATAAACTTGATAATAAATCATTCAACTTTGATAATAATATTAATAATGATAAAGCTGACACGTTGTTTGAAACAGAATGAAGTTTTATTATAATGCTGTGGTTAAATGACTACTGGTATCTACTTCGGTTAAATGACTCTCAAGTAGAACTTGAAAAGTGTCACCCTCAGGTAGAACTCAGAAGTGGTTCTCATGACTCCCTCTTGTAGAAATGAAAAAGGCTCCTTTTCGTAGAAATCAGATGTGGTAGAACCGACTTAGAAATAGTTCTCATGGCTCTCTCTTGGGGAACACAGAACTGTCTCCCTCTTGTAGAATCAGGAGTGGTAGGACCAACTTAGAAATAGTTCTCATGGCTCGCTCTCTCGGGGAACACAGAAGTGTCTCCCTCTTGTAGAATCAGGAGTGGTAGAACCGACTTAGAAATAGTTCTCATGGCTCGCTCTCTCTCTCTTGGGGAACACAGAAGTGTCTCCCTCTTGTAGAATCAGGAGTGGTAGAACCGACTTAGAAATAGTTCTCATGGCTCGCTCTCTCTCTCGGGGAACACAGAAGTGTCTCCCTCTTGTAGAATCAGGAGTGGTAGAACCGACTTAGAAATAGTTCTCATGGCTCTCCCTTGGGGAACACGGAAGTGTCTCCCTCTTGTAGAATCAGGAGTGGTAGAACCGACTTAGAAATAGTTCTCATGGCTCTCTCTCTCTCGGGGAACACGGAAGTGTCTCCCTCTTGTAGAATCAGGAGTGGTAGAACCGACTTAGAAATAGTTCTCATGGCTCGCTCTCTCTCTCGGGGAACACAGAAGTGTCTCCCTCTTGTAGAATCAGGAGTGGTAGAACCGACTTAGAAATAGTTCTCATGGCTCTCCCTTGGGGAACACGGAAGTGTCTCCCTCTTGTAGAATCAGGAGTGGTAGAACCGACTTAGAAATAGTTCTCATGGCTCTCTCTCTCTCGGGGAACACGGAAGTGTCTCCCTCTTGTAGAATCAGGAGTGGTAGAACCGACTTAGAAATAGTTCTCATGGCTCTCTCTTGGGGAACACGGAAGTGTCTCCCTCTTGTAGAATCAGGAGTGGTAGAACCGACTTAGAAATAGTTCTCATGGCTCTCTCTCTCTCGGGGAACACAGAAGTGTCTCCCTCTTGTAGAATCAGGAATGGTAGAACCGACTTAGAAATAGTTCTCATGGCTCTCTCTCTCTCGGGAAACACAGAAGTGTCTCCCTCTTGTAGAATCAGGAGTGGTAGAACCGACTTAGAAATAGTTCTCATGGCTCTCTCTTGGGGAACACGGAAGTGTCTCCCTCTTGTAGAATCAGGAGTGGTAGAACCGACTTAGAAATAGTTCTCATGGCTCTCTCTCTCTCGGGGAACACAGAAGTGTCTCCCTCTTGTAGAATCAGGAGTGGTAGAACCAACTTAGAAATAATTCTCATGGCTCTCTCTCGGGGAACACAGAAGTGTCTCCCTCTTGTAGAATCATAAAATCAGGAGTGGTAGGACCAACTTACAAGTGGTTCTCATGGTTCTTCCATGGGGGAACACAAAAAAGTGTCTCCCTCTTGTAGAATCAGGAGTGGTAGGACCAACTTACAAGTGGTTATCATGGTTCTCCCATGGGGGAACACAAAAAAGTGTCTCCCTCTTGTAGAATCAGGAATGGTAGGACCAACTTACAAGTGGTTATCATGGTTCTCCCATGGGGGAACACAAAAAAGTGTCTCCCTCTTGTAGAATCAGGAATGGTAGGACCAACTTACAAGTGGTTATCATGGTTCTCCCATGGGGGAACACAAAAAAGTGTCTCCCTCTTGTAGAATCAGGAGTGGTAGGACCAACTTACAAGTGGTTATCATGGTTCTCCCATGGGGGAACACAAAAAAGTGTCTCCCTCTTGTAGAATCAGGAATGGTAGGACCAACTTACAAGTGGTTATCATGGTTCTCCCATGGGGGAACACAAAAAAGTGTCTCCCTCTTGTAGAATCAGGAATGGTAGGACCAACTTACAAGTGGTTATCATGGTTCTCCCATGGGGGAACACAAAAAAGTGTCTCCCTCTTGTAGAATCAGGAGTGGTAGGACCAACTTACAAGTGGTTATCATGGCTCTCCCATGGGGGAACACAGAAAAGTGTCTCCCTCTTGTAGAATCAGGAATGGTAGGACCAACTTACAAGTGGTTATCATGGCTCTCCCATGTGGGAACACAGAAAAGTGTCTCCCTCTTGTAGAATCAGGAATGGTAGGACCAACTTACAAGTGGTTATCATTGTTCTTCCATTGGGGAACACAAAAAAGTGTCTCCCTCTTGTAGAATCAGGAATGGTAGGACCAACTTACAAGTGGTTATCATGGCTCTCCCATGGGGGAACACAGAAAAGTGTCTCCCTCTTGTAGAATCAGGAGTGGTAGGACCAACTTACAAGTGGTTATCATGGCTCTCCCATGGGGGAACACAGAAAAGTGTCTCCCTCTTGTAGAATCAGGAATGGTAGGACCAACTTACAAGTGGTTATCATGGCTCTCCCATGGGGGAACACAGAAAAGTGTCTCCCTCTTGTAGAATCAGGAGTGGTAGGACCAACTTACAAGTGGTTATCATGGTTCTTCCATTGGGGAACACAAAAAAGTGTCTCCCTCTTGTAGAATCAGGAGTGGTAGGACCAACTTAGAAGTGGTTATCATGGCTCTCCCATGGGGGAACACAAAAAAGTGTCTCCCTTTTGTAGAATCAGGAATGGTAGGACCAACTTACAAGTGGTTATCATGGTTCTTCCATTGGGGAACACAAAAAAGTGTCTCCCTCTTGTAGAATCAGGAATGGTAGGACCAACTTAGAAGTGGTTATCATTGCTCTCCCATGGGGGAACACAAAAAAGTGTCTCCCTCTTGTAGAATCAGGAATGGTAGGACCAACTTAGAAGTGGTTATCATTGCTCTCCCATGGGGGAACACAGAAAAGTGTCTCCCTCTTGTAGAATCAGGAATGGTAGGACCAACTTAGAAGTGGTTATCATTGCTCTCCCATGGGGGAACACAAAAAAGTGTCTCCCTCTTGTAGAATCAGGAATGGTAGGACCAACTTAGAAGTGGTTATCATTGCTCTCCCATGGGGGAACACAGAAAAGTGTCTCCCTTTTGTAGAATCAGGAATGGTAGGACCAACTTACAAGTGGTTATCCAGGCTATCTCTTTGGGAACACAGAATTGTCTCCCTCTTGCATAATCAGGAGTTGTAGAACAAATCCAGGTCTGGTAGAATAAACTTAAACATGGCTTTCAATTAGTTCCTTCTTATAAAACACAGAAATGGCTAAAAGAAAAACTCAAAAATTGTCCATTTCCCTCTTGTAAAACTCAGAAAATGCCATCAACTAGCTTCCTCTGGTCAAACTCAGATGTGTTAGGACAAACTTAGGAGTGGCTCTCATGGCGCTTTCTCTTGGGAGAACTCAGAATTGACTTGCTCTGTTAAATTAATATAACCAGGTGTGGTAGAACCAGGTCTAGTTATATACATAGATGTGACCCTCAATTAGCTCCCGTGGCAGAACTCAGAAGTTACTGCCTTAAATTTCCTCCACTAAAATTCAGAAATGGCCATCAATTGTATTTTTTTTCAACGTAAACAAGGAATCAAGACAAACTCTTCAAGCTATTGTGACACATGAGGCTATATGCTGTCTAACACTATAGTATACTCATTATTTTTATCAAAAAAAAGCGACTTGTTTAATCTGATCTCAATTATTAATGTGCTTTATTAATCCTCCTCGACATACCTAAACAATATTTATCAACCGTTTCAGAGATCAAGATCAACCAGTTTTTTAATTGATCAAAAGCATACTGAATATTTGTATAAAACCCCAAACATTTGCTTACATATAAGCCTTTATTATTAACTAAACCTTTTAACATTAATTGAAGTTCAGCATTTTCAAAATGACAATGTAAACAATGGGTACATTACAATGATTGATTCTTTAAATTGGGGAAGAAATCCACAATTAAATGTTTGAATTGTCATTGCCAGCTATTTTATGTACAGATATGTAATATTTCACATGGAAATGCCATGACCTTTAGAGAAAAAAGGTTGTTTTTGATTGTTTAACTTTTCGATACATTATTTTGTTGTTACACTATTAAACTGTATGTGCAGGAATCTAGATTTTCCCTTTTGTGGCAATAGATAAGATTAAATGTTAATCTTTGTTTGAAATGTTGAAGTTGACAACTCAATTTGAATGCTTGATGTAATTTGGTAGACAGACAAAATAATCAAATCATTGTAGACATTTAGTTTCTTTGATTTGTGATAATGCTGGAGTTAATTTTAGTTACGATAAAATTGAAAAAAATCACATAGGTTGAGAAAAAAAATGATGTGCACTATGACAATCTGATAAAATTGTATGTGTGCACCAGGAGGTATATAAGATTATTCAAAGAATGCCACAGTGTGACTTTGTGTCACCCCTATTTCAAAGTCCAGCTACACTTGGCTTATGAGACACCTTTATGCTGTACACATTTACTTTGTCATTGTCTGGCATCAGACTGTTAGATATTTTGTACCTGAATATGACGTGCTGTATCTGAATACGAAGTGTTATAACTGAATATGAGGTGCTGTAACTGAATATGAGGTGCTGTATCTGAATATGAGGTGTTATAACTGAATATGAGGTACTGTGACTGAATATAAGGTGCTTTAACAGAATATGAGGTGCTGTGACTGAATATGAGGTGTTGTAACTGAATATGAGGTGCTTTAACTGAATATGAGATGCTGTGACTGAATATGAGGTGCTGTGACTGAATATGAGGTGCTGTAACTGAATATGAGGTGCTGTGACTGAATATGAGGTGCTGTAACTTAATATGAGGTGATGTAACTGAATATGAGTTGATGTAACTGAATATGAGGTAATGTGACTGAATATGAGGTGCTGAAACTGAATATGAGGTGCTGTGACTGAATATGAGGTGATGTAACTGAATATGAGGTGCTTTAACTGAATATGAGGTGTTATAACTTAATATGAGGTACTGTGACTGAATATGAGGTGCTGAAACTGAATATGAGGTGATGCAATTGAATATGAGGTGCTTTAACTGAATATGAGGTGCTGTGACTGAATATGAGGTGATGTCACTGAGTATGAGGTGTTGTAACTGAATATGAGGTATTGTGGCTGAATATGAGGTGCTGAAACTGAAAATGAGGTGCTGTATCTGAATATGAAGTGTTATAACTGAATATGAGGTACTGTGACTCAATATGAGGTGCTGTAAATGAATAAGAGGTGCTGTAACTGAACATGAGAAGGTGTAACTAAATATGAGGTGCTGTAATTGAATATGAGGTGCTGTATCTTAATATGAGGTGCTGTAACTGAATATGAGGTGTTATAACTGAATATGAGGTACTGTAACTGACTATAAGGTGTTGTAACTGAATATGAGGTGCTGTATCTGAAAACGGGGTGTTATTTTAAACTTATATTTTTTACTTCGATTGTGAAACAAGTTCTAAAACTTAGGCAAATCACGCTTGAAGTCTTCCTGGTTAGAACCAGTACTAAGCATATGCGGAAAAAATTTGATGTGTTAAAACTGAATATGAGGAAATGTTACTGAATATGAGGTGCTGTAACTGAATATGAGTTGTTGTGACTGAATATGACATGCTGTAACTGAATATGAGGTGTTGTAACTGAATATAATTATGAGGTGCTGTAACTGGCCTGATGGGACAAAATAATTTATTGAGTTATGGCTCTTGATGAAAAATGCGTCTGAATTATGGCCTTGAATAGTTGAATTTTGATCTGGATTAATGTCAAATCAACTTTATACATAATAAAGTTGGTCCCTTTTACTCTTTATGAAATTATGTATGATTTCTTTTTGAAGATAACACAGTTTTAAATGATACGAAATCATGTATATCAAATGATTAATCATCTACATTGAATGAATTTAATAAAATATATTCATCACAAGCTGCCATTTCTGGGTTGAGCCAGGTAAAATGTTGTAATAACCAGTTTTCTGATGCCAACTGTATTTCTGCCTTGCCAACTGAGCCAATATGAGCATGGCCCCATTTGCTTTATATCATAACAAACAAACTGAAAACCTGATATGTTATTTCATTAAACTTAAGATCTCATTCAGAATTTAATCAATGTGTTTGCAGCGTTCTTTGTAAATTGTTGATTTGTTCGAATTCTTTTCCAGAAAATTGATCTGTTTTAAAGATAGGGACTTCATGCGATTGACATTTTGATAGACACACAATCTTCAAGTTTTCGTGCACTTCAAAATATAAGATGGATTATTCTTATAGATTGAAGCATTTGAAAAAGGATTTGTGTATATTTAAAAATATATTACAAGACCGTTTTATTACCTGGTGAAAAAACTGACAGCCTGATTCAAGATATCTTTGTTATGTAAAGGAAGTTATTTGTTATTTTTTATCTTGTCATGGAAATCTGCTCCAAGCTACTTCTTGGATATTATTCTTTGTTCGCAATGATTTTCAAATGGATTTTTTCTCCACTTAATGGAAACTATATAATAAGGCCATTTTAAATTAATAGCTAGATTGTCATCCAAAATTTTCTTAAAAAGGGGGGCGGATGAGGAGGTTATATGTCTTAATTTTAAAAATAAAAAGGGTCAGGGCGGCATGAAAATTAGGGGGTTGGTGGGGATGATAATCTTACAATTAATTTATTATGGCCTAATGTTTCTCAGATGACATTTGTTTTGATTTGAGTATTTAATTTAATTACTTTTGTTGATTTATTTACTTTTGCCCATTATTCAATACTTATTTATTTATTTTTTTTTTTAAAGAACTTGCTCCAAAAACTTTATGTGAGAAAGTTTGCCAGTTACTTTCGGAATGACAGTTGTTCTCCTCCACCAATTAAACTAGATATGCCATATATAACCGGGAATATGCCATATATAACCTGAAATATGCCATATATATAACCTGAAATTAAAAAAAAATCAAGTAATACCTTTATTATTTGCAGAAGGATGGTTGTTCTCAATTTCATGTTTATACATAATTATATGCATCTGATGCCTGCTTCATCCAATAAAATTAGTTGGCTTTTTTATAACACAACTGTACGATTGTAGTGTGTTGGAAATTGCGTTTACCCCACTCCATGTGACCGAAGACAACATCAGAAATGCTGATATTTATAGAGTAACATATGGTTTTGGTAACAGGAACAAACTTAACCATTGTCAACATGTTACAAGGTTGTATATGGAATACAGTGTTAGTGACGAAGGAAGACATCAGATGCATATGTGATTCTATATTTTATAAGTGACACTGACAGACAAAAAGTACACAGACAGATCTGGCCCCAATGTTGTAAAACATTTTTCATACTCAACTCAAAATTGGCACTCAAACACAATTGACATGAAGTGGACTGGCTGTCAATCAATCAAGTGGATAATCAAATAAACGAACGATATTGATTCCAGTACTGCCGTTTTTCCGTAGACAAGTTGATGGTGTCTAAGTAAACACTACATTGTATTTACTTGGACAAAGTTTAACAATGCCACATGGTCAGTTTCAAATATTGGGATTCATATACAAACACAAACAACGATTGACTCAACCTCTGCTGTTATTTACACTAATTTTATTATAACGAGTTGATTTGTTTTTGGGTTAAGCTTAAAATCTTGAAGTGAGTACTGAATAAAGATTTATAACATCAGATCCTGGTCTCAAATCCAGATAGGTAAATGATAGTCTTTGAAACAGCACTTTATGGTCTCTCTATGAATAAGTGCAGTCTGTGCCAAGTACATGACTACTCCATGCTCCAGCTGGCTGGCTCTCCTTAGTATGTAGGTAAAAAAAAACCCATGTGCAAGGTACATGACTGTACTCCATGCTCCAGCTGGCTGGCTCTACTTAATATGCAGGTACAAGAAACCCAATGTGCCAGGTACATAACTGTACTCCATGCTCCAGCTGACTGGTTCCCCTTAATATGCAGGTACAAGAAACCCAATGTGCCAGGTACATGACTGTACTCCATGTTCCAGCTGACTGGCTCTCCTTAATATGCAGGTACAAGAAACCCCATGTGCCAGGTACATGACTGTATTCCATGCTCCAGCTGGCTGACTCCCCTTAATAAGTAGATACAAGAAACCCCATGTGCCAGGTACATGACTGTACTCCATGCTCCAGCTTGCTGGCTCCCCTTAATATGCAGGTACAAGAAACCCCATGCTGTTGATATATTTACAAAAAAATGAAATAACAATAGATAAATAGTCATTATCTAATTGACAATTTGTCAGATTGACAGCTCTTGATACAGGATCACACAATGCTTCCTGATGGTATCTGATATACAGAAAGATTGGAAAATATACGTTTTAGTTGATAGGATGTAGTCCATACCCTTGTGATCATTGTAAATAGACCATTAGACCTATCCCCAGCTAGTCGGTAAAATAGGTAATTAAGATATGATTATTGTTTCAATCAATTTTGTATGTAGGTAATTGTTTTGTAATTAAGGGTATATCAGTGGATTTTTTTTGTTCCATCTAAAACTGAACCATAGCATTACTGTTGCATTGTTAATGAATGAATGAATGAATGAATGAATGAATGAATGAATGAATGAATGAATGAATGAATGAATGAATGAATGAATGAATGGATTGTAGTTTTATTGCATTCCTGCATACTGTTGTTTTGTTAATAAACTAATTAATCTTTACTTGACAAATCTATACAAACAATAAAATAAAAAAACACGAAATGATAATTCCTGGCTCATGCTCCAGTTTCAAAAAATGGCAACAAATGAAAACATCTTTTCAGGCTCACTCCAGGCTCATATTCCAGGCTCACTCCCCACATACATAACAATAGAAAGTTAAGCTAATACTTAAAATAATGTTTGCCTCTTAGTAGTCCCAATTTTTGCGGTTGCTTTTATTACTACCGCCTCATAATCACTTAACTCTCACCACTAAGGTCATAGGTTCAAGTATTGCTTGCGCCAAAAACTTAATTTGAAAAGTCGCATGCGAAAGGATGGTGGTTCTACTCAGATCTTTTTTCACCAATAAAACTGGATATGCCATATATATAACCTGAATTTTGCTGAAAATGGCGTAAAACCCCATTAAAAAAAAAGCTCCACTAGGCACTGAGTAGGTCTGAAGTGTTGACCCTAAGGACCACACAGGTGTAAATAATTAAGAACTGTTGTGTCCCTAATGTCCTGTCAGTCTCTGGTGGGCTTCCTGTGGGTTTGCAATCATATATCTCAAGTACTGTAAAAATACCACCCAGTTTCAGGTAGCTTTATTGCATGTATGTTCTTGAGGTTACTATAGGAGCAATGCGTTTCCCCCGGATGAGGCCACTACCTCCATCACTAACCGACGGTTAGTTATTACAGCATGGGGTGGTTAGAAGACGTGCACTATTTTAATAGAAATGTTATGCTCATGAATTGTATAACATTTCACATTTCCTTGAAATGAATGTTAATTAACTTTGTTGAATATTTCAAGGTGTCTTAGATCACACAAGTGGTCGTCATTAATGGTGTGAAAATAAAACAAAGACTGTGATTGGGACAGTTTTTGTGGTCGTAATACCAGATAAGTAGAGTGCCTGTATTGTTGGAGTTACCAACCATTGAATAAAGAAGAAAAAAATCCGTCCCTAAAATAAATGCTGGTAATAGTGGGGTGGTCTAAATATGATGGTGATCGTAAGGTGGAGTTTTACTGTATATATTTATATATTGTATATTAAAGTTCATGAATTTTAACAAACATACAAACTTTGCCTTGAACCATAATTCGTATCGAAAATATCGCTTACCATGAGAAGTTTTTCGAAAGAGATAGCACTGTCTTTTGGATTCGCCAAACCACTTAAATAAAACCAAATTGAGTGTTTGAATTGCTGCTTCAGAGGAGAAAGACTTCATTGTGGCACTCCAGATTTGTTACGAGAAAACTTTGAAATAAAATAATTCTAATGAAATAAATCCAAGGGGTCATTTATTGGGACACAGGTCAATGCATGAGCACCACCCAGTGGTAACACAGTGCTATATGTGTCGCCCTGGTGGTAACCCAATCTGTAAAATACATACTATAAACAAAATATAAAATGAAAAAAGTATATAGAACCATTTGGGGGCGGATAAAAACTTTTTAAATAATATTTTTGTAATATAATACTTCATACAACAATGCATTAAAAAAAAAAAACCCATACTTTTTAAGTGCAATATTGGCAGCGCATATTATACATAATGCAAATTCTATTGAAGTATACAACGGCTATGAATTGTATGAGACTTGCATTCAAAATCCCAATTTAACAAATAATGGTGACAAAATTGATATTTTAGATATATCTGATTGCATTGTGTGTATTTATGTTTAAATACGATATGATTACTCGTGCATGTTGGTTCATAAATGCTATTAGGATTATTTTGGAACTTGATACAACTTTTTTCCTGATATGACCTGTTATGTTAATTTACAGTGCAATGAAATGTTTGTAATTATATCGAACTGTGACAACCCATTTAAAGGTAGAATTAAGAGAGAATATAATTATACGGAAGTAATGATTCACGCGAAATTATGTCATTAGGCCATTATAAATCAGTTGCTAGATTCTCATCCAAATATTTCTTAAAAGGGGTAGGGTGTGTGTGTGTTGGGGGCGGGGGGGGGGGGGGGGGGGGGGTCATTTAAAATTTATTTAAAATATTAAAAAAAAAAAAAAATTTTTAATAGAAAATTCTGGGTCATTTGCCACTTCTCCTCTGTGAACAATTTTTATGTGTGTCATTTCCCTTCTCTGTGACTTGAAATCCTACATGCCACGTTTCCTCTGTGGCCAAGCTTTATATGTGTACTTACTTCCCATCTCTGAGGCTTAAAATCCTACATGCCATTTTCTCTGTGACAGAGTTTTATATGTTTCATTTCCTTTCTCTGTTGCTTGAAGTCTAACATGTCATTTGTCCTCTGTGACCCAGTTTTTGCTTGTGTCATTTTCCCTTTCCTGTGGTTTGGAGTCCTTATATGGCCTCTCTGACCCAGATTTTATGATATGTGTCATTTCCCTTCACTGTGACTTGGAATCCTACATGTCATAATTATCTCCTTCTCTGTGACCCAGATTTTTATTTGTCATTTCCCTTCACTGTGACTTGGAATCCTACATGTCATAATTATCTCCTTCTCTGTGACCCAGATTTTTATTTGTCATTTCCCTTCACTGTGACTTGGAATCCTACATGTCATAATTATCTCCTTCTCTGTGACCCAGATTTTTATTTGTCATTTCCCTTCACTGTGACTTGGAATCCTACATGTCATAATTATCTCCTTCTCTGTGACCCAGATTTTTATTTGTCATTTCCCTTCACTGTGACTTGGAATCCTACATGTCATAGCTCCTTCTCCGTGAACCAGATTTATTTGTCATTTCCCTTAACTGTGACTTGAACTTTAATGTATTGTGGCTCTGTAATTCAGAACTTGCTTGTGTCATAAAAGACAAAATAAGTTTTATAAACGTTGCTTAAGTTGTCAAGTACATGTACATTACAGTGCCAAATTAATTTGTGAAATTTTAAAATAAGAAAAGAAACATCTTTTTTATCTTGAAAAATATCACATGCATATGGATTCTATTCTTTTAGGGGTAGGTTAATCAGACAATGTCATTAATGTTAAGTGTGTATCGAAGTTTAAGAATTAATTTTTTTGTTATTTCCTGACTTTCTGGAACAAAAACAATTATTGTTTAAAAACTGTAATTCCCCAAATAAAATGATGCATTTTTCAAAAGGATGGTGTTTATTTAGATACCAAAATATTTTACACAATTTCAATAAGGTTTCTTTTAACTGTCAAAAAATATAAAAAAATTCTTATGACTTAACAATCATATTATCATTTCTCTTTGAGAGAATTCTTATTATCCCCTGCCATTGCTCATAGAGCAGAGCGGGGGATATAGAAATGAGCTGCGTCCGTGTGTGCGTCCCTGCTGTTAGCACAGTATCTCCTTCGGTTGTCATTGGGATATTAAATAACTTGGCACAATTGTTCACTAGGACAAGACGATGTGTCATGAGAATGACTTGGGTCTGTTCATCAAAGGTCAAGGTCACAGCTCTGTCTGTCTGTTCGCTGCTGTCCGGACCATATCTTTAGTTCTGATTGGAATTTTAAATAACTTGGCACACAATTTATGTTCACTAGGACAAGATGATGTGTCATGCAAATGACTTGGGTCTGTTCATCAAAGGTCTAAATCATAGCTCAAGGTCAAGTGTTTGGAAATTCAATGTATACACTGTGTTTCCTCTTGTCCGGACCTTATCTTCTTTAGTTGTGATTGGAATTTTAAATAACTTGGCTCAAATGTTCACTAGAACAAGACGATGTGTCATGAGAATGACCTGGGTCTGTTCATCAAAGGTCAAGGTCACAGCTCTGCCTGTCTGTTCGCTGCTGCCCGGACCATATCTTCTTTAGTTCTGATTGGAATTTTAAATAACTTGGCACACAATTTATGTTCACTAGGACAAGATGATGTGTCATGCGAATGACTTGGGTCTGTTCATCAAAGGTCTAGGTCATAGCTCAAGGTCAAGTGTTTGGAAATCCAATGTATACACTGTGTTTCCTCTTGTCCGGACCTTATCTTCTTTAGTTGTGATTGAAATTTTAAATAACTTGGCACAAATGTTCACTAGGACAAGACAATGTGTCATGCAAATGACTTGGGTCTGTTTGTCAAAGGTCAAGGTCATAGCTCTGTCCGTCTGTCCATCCGCTGCTATCCTGACCTTATCTTCTTTAGTTGTGATTGAAATTTTAAATAACTTAACACATACGTTCACTAGGACAAGACAATGTGTCCTGCCAATGACTTGGGTCTGTTTGTCAAAGGTCAAGGTCAAGTGTTTGAAAATCCATTGTGTACACTGTTTCGTCCTGTCCGGACCATGTCTTCTTTACTTGTGATTGCATTTTTAAATAACTTAACACAAATGTTCACTATGACAAGATGATGTGTCATGCGACTGACTTGGGTCTGTTTGTCAAAGGTCAAGGTCACAGCTCCATCCATCCGTCTGTCCTTCTGCTGCTGCCAGGACCTTATCTTCTTTAGTTGTTATTGGATTTTTAAATAACTCCGCACATATGTTTAACTAGGACAAGATGATGTGTAATGTGAAAGACTTGGGTCTGTTCTTTAAAGGACAAGGTCCGCCCCGTCTACTGCTGTTCAGTCCATATCTTCTTTAGTTGTGATTGGATTTTTAAATAAATTGGCACAAATGCTAACCAGTCCAAGACGATGTGTCATGAACATCACATCAGTGCTCAGTGGGACAAGACAATGTGTCATATAACAGTCGGCTACGTATTTCAGTTTGCGGCATTTACATGTGATTTATGTGCCTGGCGACTTTTTCATTTTGCGTAATTTAAATCCACTTCTCTGGAAATGCCTTTAAGGGTTAACAAGGTGGTGGGGGATATGACCACGCTAGTGGCAACTTCTTGTTTCTTCCTATTCCAAGTTTTCTTTGTTAAAGGCTCATTAAATTTCAGAAACGGTCGATTTTAGTTTTAATTTAAGTCAGTTTTATTCTTCCAGATGATAGAATACATGTTTATTTGATCATTGACAGACTTTTCAAACGAAATAATAAATATAAAGCATGTTATTAGAACATATTTAAGAACGGGTTTTGTTTACAAATTAACATTCGTCTCTTTCTGATAAACATCTTTGGCAGAAAACATAGAGTTAGGAAGCTTGTTTGGAAATGCGTCGGTCGGTAATATATGATCGATTCACTTCAGAGGGAAACATAGTATTGGGAACTGTAACGGATGCGGTAAAAAATTAATAAACCCCTCGTGGTTAGATAGTTTTGAAGAACACCCCCTTTATTCCCCTCAGTGTATTAATGAACCATTGAGTAAATTTATTGCACGTAAGTGACTAATCGTTCATATAAAATTAAAACTAATATTACTTTTTAGCTCGCCGGGACATATTTCCAAAGAGAGCTATTGCCATGACCCCGGCAGTGGCGCCGTCGTCTGTAGACACCCAGGTTAAATGTTTGCGTTTAAGTTTAGGATATCTATGTAACCACTCATTGGATGTGAATGAAAGTTCACATGTGTGTTCACCATCATCAGTGGAACACACACAGACAAAGAACCATAACTCTGGACTGCATTTTGGCACAGTTATGGCTCTTTTTGGACTTAGACACCCACAGGCGAGCTTTGTTGTCTTCTGACAACTCTTGTTTAACTGTCCTAAAACAAACCACCTTTGGTAGCCTCTGAATATTGATTGATTGTTTGATTGATTGAATATTTAGCGTCATTTTCATGCCATCGAGGGCTAACAGACGATCAGTTAACCTAACCACTGTTTCCTGGGATTAACCAGTACTCAAGCACACCCCATCTCTGCAAGTAACTGATAACTTTCCCACTTGAATCGGTGGTGAGAGAAGAATGATAACTCTCAATATTGACTGCAATAAAGTGATTTGTGATGTTATAGCGCGTACGATAGTATCATGCGTAGATGCAAGGGAGGATCCTGAGCAGGAGTTACTAGATCAAACTAGTATTCCGATCTCATTGTTTTTCAGTGCATATAATAATATGATGCGTACCAAGTTCGATACAGTTTTATTGCAGACATCAATGTATTTTTTAAAAAAAAGAAAACCCAATAACGATACATAATATTAGTGAAGCCATAACTTTTCTAATCTTGTGAATGAACCCCTTTTCTAACGAAATGTAAACAAAAGTTAAAAGATCGGTCCGCTAGTGTAAGAAATACATATTTCGATCAAAGTTTTTTTATTTTTGTTGCTTTTATAAAAACAGTTACTAAAGACCTAGAGGAATGGTTTTAGCAATACTTTAAACACATTTAATTACAATCATTTTTGTTATTATAAAAATGTGTGCATTTCGGAAGTTTAATGAGGCTTTAATATGAATTAAAAATCATATCATTTCCCTTTGGAAGAACTCTTAATTCTTGCTATTGTTCCAAGGTTTCATTGTGAATATGACTTAACAATCATATCATTTTCCTTTGAGATTACTCCACACCATAACTTCACATCCAAGTGTAGTGAATGGGATTTTTGTTATTGCTCTTACTCATGTTGTGTGTGTTAAACTGCTATCATTTAGTTATTTGGGCCCTCCTTAAAAAATATATTGTTTGTCGTGCTCCTACCTACTCACTTAAAATTGCAGCTACCCAAACTTTTTTATGGACTTTCAAAGCGTTTATTTTTTTTTTTATAATTTCTGTCCATTTTTAGCTCTACTGGCCAGAAGTGCTTATGCAATGGCGTGTTGGCTGTCATCCATCCTCAATCGTCTGTCCTCTGTTAGCAGCACTTTCTCTGAAAACACTTGACCAATTAAACTGAAACTTCACATTAGTGTTTCTGTTGCATAGGAGAATATACAGAAGATTTTTTTTTCAAGATGGCCACCATTACTAAAAATAGTCCAAAACTTAAAAAATCTTCTTCTCATGAAAAGCCCAACATATTTTCAAAATGTTTATTTAGTAATGATGACCAATTATAGTTTTGTTATATTTGCTCAAATGGTGTCCCTAGGATTCAAAATGACCCCTCCTCAGGGTTCAATTAGGGGACACATGTCATTATAATAATTTTTTTATTATTATTAAAAATGGAAATGATTTTGCCTATATTTTCACAGAAGCATTGTTTGGTGAAGGAGGGCTCAGTTTTGTAAAATTATTGGGTTCAACTGTCTTAAGGGGTCAAACGGGGCCTCAAAAGGGTAAAAATTGGGAATTACAAAAACTGTTTTCTTAAGAATGGTAAGTCAGTTTTGTTCATATTTGGCATAAATTATCCCTATGTGCAAGGTTTGATTGCAGGTAAGAATTTAGGGGCTAAATTTACATAGGGATATTATAGGGAAAACTTATTTTTTTCATTTTGTATCCATGTGTACAAAAAAACTTCTTTTTAAAATTTGAATCATTTCTACTCATAACAAATCACTAATGGTGATTGAAGTTCTGACAAATTAAGCGGCTGGGTTGTATAAGGGTTCTGTACAAGGAACTATATTTTTTTTACAGAGGAATGGTAAGGGAATTTAAACTATTTCCTTTTAATACCCAAGCAATTAAGTTTTTGTTCAGTATGGGTGTGGTGGGGGTATATATTTATCCAGAAGTTATTAAGACGACCCCCAAAGAGGGTAAATATTGTGAAATTTCAAAAAGGGCTTTGGCCACTATGAGTCTGTAGAGCGTCCTCAGGCCCAAGAGCTTTTGTTGTTTAAAATGACTATACATAATCAAAATTTGGCAAAAAAAAAAAAAAATAGCTACCTACCTACCCACATGAAAAATACTGGGTCGGTGCACAGCAAACAAATATTTATTTAAGGTTGGCCTTGTATTGAAATGGATGGTATTATGACACTGGTATATACATGTACACATGAACATACTACTGCTGTCAGGAAGTATAAGTCATAATTGTTACTATGGTTATTCATATTGTACACCATTGTTCACAACATGCGTATGTGATTTATAGGGTAGGACATTTAACCATTACTTATTCCCCAGCAACCTTCGGTCTTATCTATTTAAAGCTACTGTTATTGCATAATTGTGACCATGAACTTTTTATTAGGCCATATGAAGACCGCAGCATGGTCACTTGGTAGATTGTCAGCCTCACATGAAGAAGGTTAAGGGTTCGATCTCCGGCCAGGTCATACCAAAGTCTTAAACAAAATGGTACTAGAAGCTTCCCTACTTGTCACTCCACAATCAGAGGATAGTTTGGGTGTGACTGGGTGGGGTACCATACCGAGAATGGTAGCGCGCAGAATATTGTTGCAAGTAGACCCTGTCGCTACATGACTGTAAAATTGTTGAAAGTGACACTAAAAACCAGACAACAACAACATATTGGGCTCAATGTCTGTTGTTGTATTTGAGAAACTTCTTTTTATGCTGATTTGACATTTTTAAGACTCTATCAGTGAAGTCAGTGATTCTGTAATGACAATTTATCATGTCAATGTATTCATTTCTGTTTATAAACTCTCTGCCTGATAAACATAAGTTTATCATGTCATAGCAAGTTTATCAGGCACATGGCGTCATTATGTATACTTTATATAATTATACATTTTAATCTGAATGGAACTACTTTTAACCCTTCTAGAAATATTGAGATTTCGTGTCCGGCCTGTAACTTTGTCATGCAAAGATGGATTTTAATGATACTTGCTACAAATGATCAACATAACATGACGACATGTCGCGAGTAAGACCCACACCCATACCTCAATATCAAGGTCACAATTTGAGTTTGATAACACTTTGAGTCTGTGTGAGATTTCGTGTCAGCCTGCAATTTTGTCATGCATAGATGGATTTTTATAAATACCATATATTCCCTTATTAACGCCCCCGGGGGCGTTACATTTTACAAGGTGGGGGCGTTTATAAAAGATAAAAAAATCAAATTTAACAACAGTTAAAAATACAATAAAACCAATAAAGCCATGGAAAAAACCTTAAATCCGGTTTAAATCCCCGAAAAAGTGGTTCAGAATTATTTGAGAGTGAATACAATATACAATAATCGACATAAGATGAAAAAAAGCTGAAAATCTGTATGAAATTACTAGTCTGCGTACAGGAATATCCGAATTTATGGTCAGTGTACTCTTCACTTTAAATCACTTGGACGCTTGCTCTTATCAATGTGGAACAATGAGCTTTCAGTGTACACAGATTAACCGCATTGTCAACGTAATGTAATGTTTTAATTGGCAGATGGTATTTTTACTAGTATTAAACAGCAAATATGAGGAAGTATTTGTTCACCCAAGATATAAACAATGGGTTAAAGAGTTCAAAGGTAATAAACACTCTGCTTATTGCTGTCTGTGTAACAAAATAATCGATCAGGGAAAGATGGGCGAATACGCACTCAAATCGCATATATGTTTTATTTTTTGATTTTCCATAAAAATAGGTGGGGGGGGGGGGGTGCGTTTATTAGAGTTGGGGCGTTTATAAGGGAACAACGGTACTTGTTATAAATGATCAACATAACATGATGACATGTTGCACTTAATACCAAAACTCCCACTTCAAAGGTCAAGGTCACAATTCAAATTTGTTTGACAACACTTTCAGTCATTTTGACATTTCTTGTCCGGTCTGTCATCTATGGATAAATTTTAAAAATACTTGGCTCAGTTGATCAACATGACGTAATTAAGTGTCGCATGTAAGACCCAGAACCTTTCCTCAAAGATCAAGGTCACACTTTCAATTTGTTTGTCTGGTCTGTGACTTTGCCTTTAACTTGGCTCAATTTATCAAGATGACATGACGACATGTCATAAGTAAGACCTAGACCCATACCTCAAAGGTCAAGGTCACACTTTTAGTATGTATGACAACACTTTGAATCTGTTTGAGATTTCAAGTCCGTCCTTTTACTTTATCATACATGGATGGAATTCAAAAACACTGGGCTCAATATATCAACAATTGATCTGTAACTTTTTCTTACATTTAGGGATTTTAACAGCTTGACACAAGTGATTAGCGTGTCATGATGATGTTTCAGCAGCATTCAACTGTTGAAATACCCAGACCATTACATCAGATGTCAAGGTCAAGGTTACACAAAGGTCAAGGTCACACTTTAATGTAAAAAAAACAACATGAAATTGCATGTCTAATCTGAAACATCAGTCCATTACTCTTTATATTCATGGATACATTGCTACCTATTATAACATAATTATATTTTTTTTTTTCAACGACCATTTGGGGGGCATGCGGCACTAACCAGTGACATTTCTTGTTTTTCTAAGCCTCACCTGATAAAATTGATAATATCAGATACTAACATGGTATTCTCTATCACCAGAGTAATGTTGTTTTTTTTTTGTTTTTTTTATGGCATTTTAACGCCATTTTCAATACATTTCAGGTTATTATATATATATGGCACATCCAGTTTTATTGTTGGAGAAAGGCTCCAGAATGAATATTAGTAGAACCACCGTCTTTCTGCAAATTGCTGGCAAACTTTCTCACATAAAGTTTTTGTAGCGAGTGGGACTCGAATCTACGACTATAGCGGTGAGAGGTAAGGGATCTTGGGATGATGCCCATGGAGGACCCTGATTGATGTTATAAATTAGTCACCGTTACAGAAGTACGATACAGAAGTACGATACAGAAGTACAATACAGAAGTATGATACAGAAGTATGGTGTAAAGCAGCTCTCTATTGTCATGAATTGTATAGATATATGATATGGGGGGGGGGGGGGGGGGGGGGGGCAGGTGAAATAGATAAATAGAAATCAATGAAAAGGTCATGTTTTACAGGTAATAGTATAACATTATGTGTAGATGTTAGTTGAGAGCCAAGATATGTTTTGCGATTTTAATAATTATATGTGCTAAAGTAAATGAAATTGCGTAAGCAGCCTTTAATCTAGAAATGATTTTGACATTTTAAAGTAGGGAATGAAATATAAAATCCCCAATAATTGACAATGTCAGTTCACTGCTGGAGTTTGATAAAGCCTGGGATATTAGTCATTCATACAACGCTGCTACTACCTAGTGATTGTTGCTGTGTGAGACCACTGTTTACTCTGGGAATATAAAAAAAGGGGTGGGGAGGGGGTGGTTATTCAATGCCCTTATATTTAAAAAAAAAATGGGGATTTTCAAAACAAGATGGGTGATTGTATATTTTAAGTGAAACTTGTACTCGTTATTATTACTTCATTTACAGAAAGTACACCACTTAAATGTAAATTGTTATGCAGATCATGCAATGCAGATCATGCAATAAACATTTGTTTGTGATTGTATATCGCTAGAGTACACTATTTTCCAAATATAAACAGCTTGGGGAAACAATAAAATGTCATTGCTTTCACGTTTCCATAATATGTATGATGCAAAAAGACCGGAAATACTCCGATGTTTAAACTGGGATTAGAATGCCACCCATGCCGACTCGATACCTTATACAACAAAATGGCGAACACTTTGTAATGGAAAGTTCCTCTGAAACTCAACAAGAAATTGCTCATGTTAGAAGCTATTGTTGATAAACGTTCAATGCCATATTTACAAATGAAACGATATTAATAGTACAGTAACAATTTATGAAATGACTTTTGGTAATTTCTTTTTGACAGTTTTGCAAATTGTTTATTGTTTGGAATTGCGACTCGCATTTTCTAAAATTGGAACCAGTGTTTTTTTCGAATCATAGAATTGGCAAAACTTAGTTTTGTTACTTGGCCATTAAATTATAGTGTGAATATAAATGTGATAAAATTACTTGGCCATTAGATTATGGTGTGAATATAAATGTAATAATTTAAAACTACTTGGCCATTAAAATTTATTATGGTGTGAATATAGATATAATAAAACTACTTGGCCATTAAATTATGGTGTGAATATAAATATTATAAAATTACTTGGCCATTAAATTATGGTGTGAATATAAATATTATAAAACTACTTGGCCGTGAAATTATGGTGTGAATAATTATAAATATTATAAAACTACTTGGCCATTAAATTATGGTGTGAATATAAATAAATTATGAAAATACTTAGACATTAAATTATGGTGTGAATATAAATATTATAAAGATACTTGGCCATTAAATTATGGTGTGAATATAAATATTATAAAGATACCTGGCTATTAAATTATGGTGTAAATATAAATATTATAAAGATACTTGGCCATCATAAATTATGGTGAATATAAATGTAATAATTTAAAAATACTTGGCCATTAAAACTTATTATGGTGTGAATATAGATGTAATAAAACTACTTGGCCATTAAATATGGTGTGACTATAGATATTATAAAGAAATTATGGTTTGAAAATAAATATTACAAAAATACTTGGCCATTAACATATTGTACACAAACATTTAATAAAGACACTGCTCTGTACTGTTTTTTAACCAGTGAGTCTAGCTTTCAGCATAAAACTGGAAAATAATCCTGTTGTGGAATTCTAACTAGTGTTGTAGCAAACACTTGCATCACATATTTTTGTATCAGAGATGGATGACTGTTGAGTTTTTTTTCAAAGATAGCATAGGCGTAACACAGAGTCTGTCAAGAAGCGAATGGTTAGAAGTTAATATTTAATGTATACATGATACAGAATCTTACTGACTTTGACATTCAATTAAACACTCGCTATTATACTTGGAATAGAATATCAAATTCAGAAATATAAAATTATAAATCTGTCATCTGAAATGTGGTTTATTTCATGCCAACACCGTTGCAGATAATTCAGTCAGAAGCAGTCCATGGCTGTTTGTTTAGTGGGTTATGAACGAGTTTTCAACAACATGTCGGCGCAATGAGGACTTAATCCAAGTTAGTGTCAGGGTAATTCTATGGATTAGCTAATCTTATCTGGGCTATTGTCACCTTCAGCATTATATGGGTTACCAGAGAATGCCGGGCATGTACATTGTGTTTTATGTCTCGGAGGTGTTGAGACATTCAGACGGGCTTTATCTATGTGAAAAAGCAGGTCTAAACTACTGCAAAGATGTGAATAGTAAAACACAAAAAATACAAATAGTTATGTATTATTTTGATGTTTAAAACTACTTGTTATTGAAGACATCGACAATTTAAAGCCTTAAATACATTCAATAAAATTATTTCAGTTTGATTTTGAGATATTGTAACAACCTGACAGTTCTGGGCCTGGGATTAGGAAGCTTTGTCCCATGCTCAACTGAAGAGTTCATGCTCAACACAAAATCAAATGGATTTATTGAATATTATGCCATTGAGGACTAACAGACGATCAGTTAACCTAACCACAGTTTCCTGGGATCCTGCAAGTTTAACCAGAACTCGAGCACACCCCATCTCCACAAGTAACTGATAACTTTTCCACTTGAATCAGCAGTGAGAGACAAATGATAATACTATGTATCAACCATCACAGATACTGTGACCTGGCAGGGATAAAATCTCATATTAACGCCTTGATTGATACTCAAGCACACCCCATCTCCACAAGTAACTGATAACTTTTCCACTTGAATCAGCAGTGAGAGACAAATGATAATACTATGTATCAACCATCACAGATACTGTGACCTGGCAGGGATAAAATCTCATATTAACGCCTTGATTGATAGTAGGAAGCTCTACCGACTGAACAAATCGGGCCTGGCTAAATCAAATGGATTCATTGTAATAAAACTATTTCTATATTTAACTTTCTATAAGTTTGCATTAATACTTAAAAATTTGAGGCTGTGTCAGATGGTTATACTTCTGAGTTTTGATATGAATCCTTAAAATTGTGTTGGTGAACGAATCTGAGTTGAGCATGAAAAAAGATGTATGCATAATCTCGATCGGGTTCAGAAAATGAAATATTAACTAAAGAAGGAAAAGGTTAAGAAACTATTATGAATGTATTTGCACAGAATATAAATCTGACAACATCTGAGTAAGACATTACGAAACAAAGTATTGTATCTTGTGTCTTGTAAGCTAAGCTGTTAATTCCAAACAGTTGCACAATTACAAGAATGACTTATCTTGCTCAAAGATCAGAAATTTAGCTCACATTTACTGTTTTTATTGCCATATCTGCTTATCCAGGAATTATGTAATTGGTTCTTTTCCATTTTGTGGTTTTTAGGCACTGCATGAATCGTTCAACTGGTTCTTGATTGCAGGATGGGAGTTTGTTGAAGACAAAAGAAGCTAAATAATGGGTTGCTTGTGTCCGGTGCGATTTGGGCTAGGCAGTTAACTATTTGGGTTGCGCTGTAGGAATTCACACATATGCTCATATGCTCAGATGACATTGAAGTTGGAAAAATTCATGTTAAAAAGAAAATTTTGTACCTGGAATAAAAAAATATTGAAATTCAACATACATGTACAGTGATTTTTCGATGGTACCAAAATGAATGCAGTGGTACAAAATTTGTGGTGGTCTGAAATACTTTGTCAGTCCCGAAACTATACCCTCTACACTCGATGCATTTTGGACTTAATAGTATGAAATTCAATGGTTCAAAATGATTTTTTGGTCCTCAGATGGACATTTTCACATCTTGGCGACTTGATAGTACAAAAAAGTGTTTTCACACCTGGCTTTTGATTGTTGTGCCGTCAAAAGTAATACACAGTAGATCGCCCACAATCACTGTCAGAATACACGTTTGCATCAACTATTATGGTACTCCTACATCACACTGTATATATATTTCCCAAAACCCAAATAAAGGCTGCTTCAATTTTCAGAAAATGGCAATTGACTTTTTCAGTCATGAAATTTACAGCACTTTAGATGTGCGATTCCCCTGACCTCTCTGATCATGTTCGACCCTATGATTGGGTGCTATTTTTATATATAAAAAAAAAAGTAAATAGTGACATCATGATGTGATGTGTAACTTTACATTGGGATTTAACCTTCTACAGCAAAATAAACATCCAGATGTGGAAAATGGTGTCATTAGCCGTTAATTGATTTTGACAACAAAATATGCCACTTTGAATTAGAACTCAATTGTTTAAAAATTGCATTAGTTCAAGAAAAAAAATCACAGTCCCTTGGATTTCAAACCAACATTAAAACACTGTACTTTGAAATTGTTTTGAAATGAACACATTCTTAGTTTTTAGATTAAAAACATTTATGGATTTTTACTATGTAAGCAGTACAGGTAAAAAGTTGTATTGAATTTTCCGTGTCAATAGAAAAGTCCATGTAACTTCTAACTAGCTTGGATGTTGATCTACTTTCTCATGCCTGGAGCGATTTCATTGGCTAAAGCTTGGATGTTGATCTACTTTCTCATGCCTGGAGCGATTTCATTGGCTAAAGCTTGGATGTTGATCTACTTTCTCATGCCTGGAGCGATTTCATTGGCTAAAGAAATAAGTCGACATCTACTGATGGTCATGGCATTCTATGTAACATGGAATGCTCTGTCAGGAAAAAATCTGAGCAATTTTATTGGCTGAAAAAGTTGGACAACATCTAAATTAAATGGCTCTAAATAACTAATTCTTATAAAATCCCTTCTAAATGAAAATAAAATGGTGTAAAAATTAGAGCTTTTTACTGAGAATTGTTCTGAAGTTTAGTTTGTAAATTGACGTTGCATTTCATGTTGCACTACTAGACTGATAACAACTTGTTTCCAATTAAATGAGAAAGTTGCGATAAACAATTTCAGGAATTCCAAGTCTTAAGTCTACATTTTCCCATTAATTCATCAATTATGTTTCTAAAGGATAAAGACTAAATAAATCTTGTGAAAGCTATATGGTATATACAGCAAGAAATAGTTCAATTAGTTGATTGCTTTTAAAAACATAAATATTGAATGGATTCACATAGCTACAGCGGATGGCTAATTAGTAAATTGTGTTTTTCTCCATCTGTTCTGTTGACAATTATGTTGGAAGCCATATATTGAGCTGAAAGTTAATCCTTTCATAATACATTAACAATTCGTAGACAAGTTTTGTCCAAAAGAAATTGTTATGAAATAAGTTTTTATTTTTATATTTTTTGATAACTTGTCACTAAATTTTTCCTTCTGAAAATTACATAATTGACCTAAAGCAAGAGTGATTATGGCTCTGCTCGTTGGCCATGTGGTGTTGTTTGTCCAAGTAAATACAATATGTAATACAATGTAGTTTAGAGACTGCTAGCTTGTTTAAGGAAAATGGTGGCCTGGAAACAATATCGATCACTTATTGGATTATTGTTTGATTGGCAGTCAGCATCAGGTCAATCAGCTACATGATGCAAGAACGACATTAAAGAGTTCTTGGTTTTCATTTCGTTTCTTATGATTTCCTAAAGTGGCATAACTCTTGTAAATTGTTCAAAGGCATCATATTTCACAATCATATTCAAGGTAATTGATATTTGATGAAAAGTGTAACAATTATTTTTATTTTCATCAGTTTTAATCTTTTATGACAGATAATTAAAAAAAAATATTGAGTTATATTTTTTAAGAATTTTTATTCAAATTTTCAAAACTAGCATGATTTTTTATTAGTTTCATAAAATTATAATTGGCTCTTTTGGTCAAAGGCTAACAGGACTTATGTCATGGCAAATTGTCAGTCGTCTGTCATCCGTCCTCTGTAAACCGTCTGTCTGTTAACCTTTTTCTTGTAGACGAGATAGCACCTTCATTTTTCATTGAATCTTTACCAAACTTGCACAGCAGTTATATAACCACAAAATCTTTGACGAGTTTTTGAACCAGCATGATTTGACCACAAGTGCCCCCCCCCCCCCCCCCCCCCCCCCCGCCACAGGGCTTATAAGCACATTTTAAGTGAAACTTCAAAAAACATTTTCTCTGAAAGTTCAAGGCCTAGACCTTGGATATTTTATGTGTAGCATTGCATGGTGGTCTTCTAAAAAATTTGTTGAAGAGGAACTTGCAAGAAATATTTCCTCTGAAATGTTCATCTGTCAATTTGTTGCAAGTAGAGCGATTCAGGCCCCTCTTCTTGTTTTAATTGTTTCTTAAATATGAAATTACATATAATAAGACTTGAAGATTAATATTTTCAAGTGGTTATAAATATGGTCATAAATGTCAAGATTGATTTGGTGCTCAAACTGGAGTATAATTCGGTTTCAACATTCATAAGACCCAGTATGGTCTAGTGGTAGAGCGTCTGCCTCGCATGTGGAAGGTCGTGGGTTCAATCCCCAACCAGGTCATACCAAAGATTTTTATAAATGGTACTAGAAGCTTACTCGCTTGATGCTCAGCATTTAGAGGAAAGTTCTAGGTCTGGTCTGCCCAGTGTCAGTATAATATGACTGGGTGGGGTATCATACCATGTGCCTGCAGCATAATACTCCAGTGTGACAGCGCTCAGAATACTGACTCAAGTAGACACAATCGCGATATGACTGAAAAATTGTTGAAAGCAACGCTAAACACCATACAACAACAACAACAACATTCAGGATAAAAGGGGCATAACTCTTCCCACTAGCGACGCTAAACACCATACAATAACAACATCAATCTACATGTCCCTTAAAAATACATTGCAAAAAATTAGCATTCAGCAATTACATTGAAACAACAAACTTGGTTTAGTATTACACGATGTGCGGAAGTTGCAGAACAAATGTTTGGTGTGTTTTTTGTTCCCAGTCAACAACAGTTGTTTCTTGCAGTAAATCCTAAATAAAAAAAAACTGTGGATTTTATACCCTCTTAATGCCAGTGTTTTATTCGAGGCAGTCCTGATTACCACACAGTAACTTCCTCCCACAAACTCTCTCATTCTCTTGTTGTGTGGTGGTGGTCTGTGGTTTGTTGAGTAGTTATAGAGCACTCTTAGAGTTTGTATTGGAGGTCGTTAGAAGAGCATTATCTTAGATCCCTTTATTGAAATGAGTAATGTTTAATGTTGAGTCTGTTGTTGATGGTTCTGTTGTTACTGATTCTGTTGTTGCTGGTAATTGTTTTGTTACTGCTGATTCTGTTGTTACTGCTGATGATGCTGTTGTTGCTGCTGAAAATGTTATTATTTACTACTTGTATATTTCCATTTAATCATTTTAGTGAAATTACCTACTACGAGCAGTAAAGTTTTTTTTGTTAATTCTGTTGTTGCTGTTGTTGCTGAATATGTTTTACTGCTATTGTTGTTACTGATTCAGCTGTTACTGATTCTATTGTTACTGATTCTGTTGTTACTTATTATTGTTTTGTTACTGCTGATGTTGTTACTTATTCTATTGTTACTGATTCTGTTGTTACTTATTATTGTTTTGTTACTGCTGATGTTGTTACTGATTCTATTGTTACTGATTCTGTTGTTATTCATTATTGTTTTGTTACTGCTGATGTTGTTACTGATTCTATTGTTACTGATTCTGTTGTTATTCATTATTGTTTTGTTAATGCTGATGTTGTTACTGATTCTATTGTTACTGATTCTGTTGTTACTTATTATTGTTTTGTTACTGCTGATGTTGTTACTGATTCTATTGCTACTGATTCTGTTGTTAT
The DNA here is from genome assembly GCA_029582155.1 of Panopea generosa. NCBI lineage: Eukaryota > Metazoa > Mollusca > Bivalvia > Adapedonta > Hiatellidae > Panopea > Panopea generosa. The sequence goes on from CM055895.1 coordinate 56,893,274, forward strand.
TCATTATTGTTTTGTTACTGCTGATGTTGTTACTGATTCTATTGTTACTTATTATTGTTTTGTTACTGCTGATGCTGTTACTGATTCAGCTGTTACTTATTCAGCTGTTACTGATTATGTTGTTACTTATTATTGTTTTGTTACTAATGATGCTGTTACTGATTCAGCTGTTACTGATTCTGTTGTTACTTATTATTGTTTTGTTACTGCTGATGCTGTTATTTACAACTTATATATTTCCAATGGTTTTTATATTGATAACATCACCAGAGAACCACATGTTACTAGATTAGTGTCTTTTCTGATTGTTATTGGACAGTGTTTAGCGTCAGTTTCAATAACTTTCAGTCATATCACAATGGTGTCTATTCGAGACAGATTTCTAAGTACTGCCACACTGGAGTGTCATACCAGCCACATGGTATGATACCTCCACCCAGTCACATTATACTGACACCAAGCCGACCAGGCCTAGAACTCTCCTCTCAATGCTGAGCACCAATCAAGGAAGCTTTTAGTACCATGTTTCAAGTATTTGGTATCACCTGATTAGGGATCAAACCGATGACCTTCCACATGCGATGCTAATGCTCTTCCCTTAGTCCACCGCAGCAGTAAGTCTGGTTGTCACTTCATGACTGTGAACAATATTCTTCTATAGATTTGTACCAAGATGACTCACTAATAAGTCAGAACTATATGAATTTGTGTTGATGCCTTTATTTTATTTATTGACAATGAATTTGATAGTATATAACATATTTATAATAGTTCAGAAGATTAACATTACACCAAATAGACTATTACCCTTTACTCAAGCTGTTTTATATAATTTCTGATACTGCACAATTTCAACCATCAATTAAATTTCAATTAGAGCTTCAATTATGCACAATGTTATGATTATAATATTTTCTATTTTTCAGGAAATTGGGAACATCGTGATGAAGCGGCAGAAGAATTTTTTCAACGGGTATGTCAGATATTAGTACATGATTACAATTTACCAAAGTCAATTTGTACACCTTACTTCCCACTCTCTTGAATAATAGTGTAAACAGCACTCTTAACATGATATCTGAATTGATAACCTTGCCCAGCTATGTCATCTTTATGTTTCCTTACACAGTGCCATTTAAGGTATTTGATCAAAATGGTTTTACCCAGTTATGATATTTGAAATCAATTTCCATTCCCATTGCAGATATAATATCTTAGTCATTTTCCTTATCCAATTATGATATCTAAATATCTGAGTCATTTTGCTTATCCAGTTTAAATATCCAAATAACTGAGTCATTTTCCTTACCCGGTTATGATATTCAAATATCTGAGTCATTTATGATATCCAAATATCTGAGTCATTTTCCTTACCCAGTTATGATATCCAAATATCTGAGTCATTTTGCTTATCCAGTTAAGATATCCAAATAACTGAGTCATTTTCCTTACCCAGTTATGATATTCAATTATCAGAGTCATTTTCCTTACCATGTTATGTTATTCAAATATCTGAGTCATTTTCCTTACCCAGTTATGATATTCAAATATCAGAGTCATTTTTCTTACCCAGTTATGATATTTAAATATCTGAGTCATTTTCCTTACCCAGTTATGATATTCAAATATCTGAGTTATTTTTCTTACCCAGTTATGATATTTAAATATCTGAATCATTTTCCTTATCCAGTTAAGATATTCAAATATCTGAGTCATTTTCCTTACCAAGTTATGATATCACAGTTAATTTCCTTGCCCTGCTCCATTAATAGTGATGGGAGTAAATTATAGACCCAGCATATGCTTTCCACCTGTCTGAGTATTGTTATTTTGAGACTCCTCATTCTGTATGTCTCGGATAATCATGATATGAAAAGAAAAATTTAAAGTACGATTTCTGAGTTAATTTTCCAGTTTTTTAGTTCAGATGATTCGGTCCTGTTTTTGTCAAGTATATTGTGCCCTATTCTCTACCACCACTGATAATGATGCCCAAACTATAAAGTTATACATAAAATTTTCTATTAAAACCCTCATTGTGAGCTGAAATGTATCATTTAAATTGCCTCTAACAAGTGATGTTTTAAAATAAGAATAGAGTTGTGAGAGAAAACAGACCATTTCCCCGAACATGAATTAAAATATTTGTCTAGAGAAAAGCACTCATTCATGTAAATGCATTATACGAAGCCAACTTGAATTAAATCAACATAATTAAGTTTAAAAATCAGTAAAATGTGCATTGTGAGTCTGCTCAACTTCCAGAATATGTATATTCCTTTAGGTTACTATAAACTAATTGCTAGATTATCATCCACGCCCGGCCCCTAATTTTCATGCTGCCGACCCTTTTAATTTTCATTAAAAAAAGTAATAAAACAATTTAAAAAATAAAATCCTCCCCACTTAAGAAAAATTTGGATGATAATCTAGCAATTCATTTATAATGGCCTGATATTGAGGGCATTAAGTAGCCAGTGGGTCTAAAGGTCTCTTATTGCTTACAGCTCCTGGGTTCAACCTTAAGTTAAGTTTAACCCTTCCTGCGTTAAATTGACCTGAAACGGGATGTTAATCAAATGAGTCGATAATCCAATCAGCGATAGATATTGGTTGCTACACCACCATTTTCCTTAAACAAGCACACAGTGTCTAAGTAAACACTAAGTTATGTTTACTTTGACAAACAATTCCACATGGCCAGTACTAGGCGGAGCACTAGTCGTTCTTCCAATGCTGCAATGAAATTGTCCGTACTTGTGTTTGGATCGTTCCAATATCAATCAATAAAAGGGGTGTCAAGAGTTTCCTGACTGAGGGACAAACATTGCAACCCCATCATGTTGGTTGTTATTTTGATGCCGGTCTGGATTGACATTTTTTGCAAAAGAATATTATTGATAAATGCGAAAGCGTATTTGTGCAAGGTTTCATGTAAATAAATCCATAAACTTCTGATGTCTTGGAATGTTTTAGAATTTTCTAATTGGCAAAAATAAAGAATTCTGTCAATATATCATGCCTATATTATTAACTTGTTTATTTTACTGCAATTGTGAAAGAAGTTCTTACAGCTTAGACAAATCGCGCTCGAAGTCTTCCTGGGTAAAACCAGTACTAAACATGAGTATGCGGTAAAAGTGTTTTGTCCAAAGATGCCACTAATAGCAGTGGTGGAGGATCGAAGCCATAACCCTCTTCCACTGCCCCAAGCACACCACACACACCTATATTATCATAAACACTGAGCCAGTATCAATATTGTCAATGTGATATATCATTTTAATTTGCCAAAATTATATATTGAAAAAGTTTTTCCTAACTTGGCTTACACTAAGTTACACTACATATTTTATGACATCAAATGCAGGTCCTTCGTGACTGAGCGGTCTGAGGTGCTGTCATCTAATGACCCCTGACCTCTCACTGCTGATGTCATGGGTTTGAAACCAGTTTCCCTTGACTGGCTGGTTAAGACAGGTTTGACTGTATATAACATGATTGTAATGTGTTGAAACTGGCTTTAAACTGTAAACCTGCTCAAATCATTACCAACTGAATCAGATTACAGGGACTAAAGCAGAATTCGCTGGGATTATATTTTGACGGTTTTTTATAATGTGTAGGTTGTCTGATGTAATGCATTATTATATGTGGCTCATCTTCGTCTACAGTGGCTCTGTTGAAGTAATCATACATGTTTCTCTGCCACTTTGATAACACTTACAGAGTTCTCTCCATGTCTGCCCTGTCAATCAACCCCAGTCTCGGCTAGTCCAGGATATTATTGTCTTCTAGATTATATTTACTATCGAGTTTTGTTTTAAATCAATGTCATAATCTGATAAAGTATCCGTTTAAAAAGAAAGGCTTGCTGTGTTAAGTAAAGTAAGTTAGCGTATCTAGGTACAGTCAAACCTGTCTTAACCCTTTACTCCATAGTCACACGCTTTCCCGCACCAATCACAGAAGGCCTTTGAAAACAGTGCAGGAAGAGTTCAGATTGTTCGTAACTGAACACTTCCTGCACTGTTTTCCACTCTGTCAGTTAATATAAACATAATTAACCAAATAATTCAAAAGCCTTCTATATTACATGTCCAAAGGCGTCTATATTAGAGGTGTCAAAAGGCATCTATATGAAGTAAAGGGTTAAGCATGAGCCACTAGAGGGAAGGAGCAAAACTGATCTCTTAAGGCAGGTGGCTGCTTAATACAGGTTGATTAAAACTAAAATTATAAAAATGGTAAATAAAAAATGTGGCTTTTTTAAGACAAGTGTTTGCTTAATAGAGGTAACCACTATAACACTTTAGATATTAATGTATATACAGATAACAACATTAATATATGACCAATTTCAGAGAAGGTATTTAGTCAACTGATAACTTTGTGTTAATGACGGGTCCTCGGCGGTCGAGTGGTCTAAGGTGCCATCTCAAGATCACTTACCTCTCACCACTTAGGTCATAGGTTCGAGTCCTGCTGGCTCCAAAAACTTTATGTGAGAAAGTTTCCTGTAACTTTCGGAAGGAAGGTGGTTCTTCTCTTTCTGACTCGGTCTTAGGTCTTTCTTCACCAGTAAAACTTGGATATGCCATAATTATAAAACCTGAAATGTGTTGAAAATGGCATAAAACCCCATAAAAAAAATAAAAAAAATTGTTTTAATGTTACCTTAAAAACAGTACTTTAATTATTTATGTACCTGCTTTTTAACATTTTACCCCACCATGACCATTGAATAATGAATGCTCCAAGACAGAATAAGTAAAATGGGAACAGTGTGTTGAACCAATGCAAAAAACAGACCTGCTACTCATTCAGATTTATTGAATATATTCGCAGTTTCGTGGTGAAAATAGTTAGAAGAGTTAGTAATGAAAGGGTATTCATTTTTTTACCAACTGATAGGATATAAGTTGTGATGAAATAAACAATGAATCTGTAAATGAACCATCCTCGGTCAACAAACAAATCAATAACAAAGAAAAAACAGTTTATACTTACGTAACCCGTATCTATTTACGTTGTGGATCTGCAAAACTTCCGCTCATCTAACCGTATATTAAAAGATTTAATGCTGGGCCCGATTAGCTCAGTCATTAGCCTGTCTGACTGTCAATCCAGAGGTCATGGGTTCAAATCCCTGCTCGGCAACAATCTCTATAATGTTTGATATAAGACATTGCATCTCATTATCATTCGTCTTTCACTGCTGATTCAAGTGGGAAAGATATCAGTTACTTGCAGAGATGGGGTGTGCTTGAGTACTGGTTAATCTCCCAGGATCCAAGGAAATAGTGGTTAGATTAACTGATCATCTGCTAGCTGTTGATGCCATAAAATGACACTAAATATTCAATCAATCAATCATTATTCTGATTCCCTAAAGTTATTATGTAATGTGTGCTAACTAGAGATTGAGCTAGTGTTCAGGACAATTTGCAAACATTTAACTTTACTAAGTTTCTTTGAAAATTTAACCTAATTTTGATGCTATTGAAGGTTAACAATCCGTCTTGAGTCTAAATCTCTAACCGGCCAGTCTCCGTGATGATTGATATTTGACATTGCATCTCATTGTCATTCATTCGTCTCTCACCCAGATTCAGTTTGGACATCTATCAGTTACTTCTGGAGAAGGGTGTGCTTGTGTCTTAGATCCCTGGAGAGAGTGGTTATTGGATGGCATTAAAATGACGCTAACTATTAAAACAAACAAACAAATAAATTTTGCTCCTTCATTAAGACTCTTTGCGATACACTGAAATAGGTAAAACATTTTCTTGTTGGTATGAAGTGCACTCTGCAAACGACTGATTCATCGTGCATCTTTATAACATGCACGTAGCTTAATACCTGTTATGTAGCGCAGAAGTCTCGTTGTTATTTTCTAATTAATGGTTTTTCCTATGATTTTGTAAAATGTTTACTTATGGGATTCGTAAAAATGATGAATTGATACACACAACAAAGATTCTTTGTTTAATATAGCAAAGTCTGGCATGAAATTAGATGTTTTTTGTTCATTCTTCTATTTTGTCGGTATTTATTTAGTCAAAAAACTTTATTCAAGTTCTCTGCTGTATCTGATATACTAGAAATGCTGTAGTATTTTTCACAGAAAATGTAAATAAAACCTGAAATAACTCTGGAAACTGCTACAGACTGATAAGAATAAAAGCTGAATAGTTTGTGCTTCAAGACAGACTTTATTGCCTTCTGTAAGCTGAAATAATTGGGTGAAGTCATCTGATTTGATACTGTTTTCTTTGCATATGTCATGGAATTCAATGTATTAAGCAGGACAGGTGTTCATTGCCTACCCAAACCTCCCTTTCAAAGTGGAGCAAAAAGGGAGAATGAGTATGAAGATTTTGGGGTACAAGGGGATTGGGTGATACCAGAAGATGAGTCAATATAAGGGGATGGGTATATTAAAATGGAAGTGGTGATACAGATATCAAAATACAAGAAGCAGGGTGGGACAGGGGAAATAAGATTGAGATAGGTAATGTTACATACATAATGTTAGATACATAATGTTTTAGGATTAAGCTAGACTCGAACCTTAGTATACCACCTCAGCAGTAATTTTGAGATGATGTCTTAGAACATTCGGCCATGTTGGAGGACCCTGAGGTATGTCCTAAGCATGTTGGAGTAAGTTGGGATTTAGCTGTAGAGAGCGAGAGGCTTGTTTGATGGTGATGATTTGGAAGGGTGCAATGGCTTCAACTATTTTGAAAGGGTCGTGTTTCTATGACCAGGTGATAAAGAAGAGTCGGTAAAAATCCTAGATAGCATAGGTTGTGGGTAGTAATAGACCCGACGCAAGACTGTCTATCGCCCCGCCCACTGACCTTGTTGCGTAAAGTAAATACAAAATAATACCATATATGTTTACTTAGAGACCATTCGCTTGTCTAAGACAAGCCAGTATCAGGCCAATTATTGGAAGTGACAAAGAAACAACAGTGGCCCCTGTCCTGCCTCGTGTCATGCAAACATACTGTATGATTGATTATTAAAAAAAACTAGTTTTTACAAGAGTGAATGCTTATGTTTTTTAATACAGAAGGCTATTATGATATTTATAAGGCAGGAATGATATATTGACATAAGCAAACAATACAGCTATGTTAAGTGAGTGATAAGTGATAAAAGCATGAAATATTGCCTCTGTTATAGAAGTGATATTGGTTTTAAACTTAAATGTTTTCATAATATCCAACATTGACTCTCAGCCTGCTGTCAAAGTCGATGACCCCATTGACCCACATCAGATTGTCAAAAACAGGCAGTTCAGTCAGATCTGTGTTGTTTGGTTCTAAGTCAGTGAAAGAATCATGCAATCACAAGCAATCGTGGTTTACACAGAAATCATTTACAGATATGTTGTAGAAGTTCAACAAGTAATTGTTGGTTTAGACAGATATGTTGTAGACGTTCAACAAGCAATGGTTGGTTTACACAGAAATAATTTACAGATATGTTGTAGAAGTTCAACAAGCAATGGTTGGTTTACACAGAAATAATTTACAGATATGTTGTAGAAGTTCAACAAGCAATTGTTGGTTTACACAGAAATCATTTACAGATATGTTGTAGAAGTTCAACAAGCAATTGTTGGTTTACACAGAAATCATTGACATATATGTTGTAGAAGTTCAACAAGCAATTGTTGGTTTACACAGAAATCATTGACAGATATGTTGTAGAAGTTCAACAAGCAATGGTTGGTTTACAAAGAAATCATTTACAGATATGTTGTAGAAGTTCAACAAGCAATGGTTGGTTTACACAGAAATCATTTACAGATATGTTGTAGAAGTTCAACAAGCAATGGTTGGTTTACACAGAAATCATTTACAGATATGTTGTAGAAGTTTAACATGTATTGCATTAATGCAGAAATCATTTACAGATATGTTGTAGAAGTTCAACAAGCAATGGTTGGTTTACACAGAAATCATTTACAGATATGTTGTAGAAGTTCAACAAGCAATGGTTGGTTTACACAGAAATCATTTACAGATATGTTGTAGAAGTTTAACATGTATTGCATTAATGCAGAAATCATTTACAGATATGTTGTAGAAGTTCAACAAGCAATGGTTGGTTAACACAGAAATCATTTACAGATATGTTGTAGAAGTTCAACAAGCAATGGTTGGTTTACACAGAAATCATTTACAGATATGTTGTAGAAGTTCAACATGTATTGCATTAATGCAGAAATCATTTACAGATATGTTGTAGAAGTTCAACAAGCAATGGTTGGTTTACACAGAAATCATTTACAGATATGTTGTAGAAGTTCAGCAAGCAATCGTGGTTAATTTACACAGAAATCATTGACAGATATGTTGTAAAAGTTCAACAAGCAATCGTTGGTTTACACAGAAAGCATTTACAGATATGTTGTAGAAGTTCAACAAGCAATGGTTGGTTATCACAGAAATCATTTACAGATATGTTGTAGAAGTTCAACAAGCAATCGTTGGTTTACACAGAAATCATTTACAGATATGTTGTAGAAGTTCAACAAGCAATCATTGGTTTACACAGAAATCATTTACAGATATGTTGTAGAAGTTTAACATGTATTGCATTAATGCAGAAATCATTTACAGATATATTGTAGAAGTTCAACAAGCAATGGTTGGTTAACACAGAAATCATTTACAGATATGTTGTAGAAGTTCAACATGTATTGCATTAATGCAGAAATCATTTACAGATATGTTGTAGAAGTTCAACAAGCAATTGTTGGTTAACACAGAAATCATTTACAGATATGTTGTAGAAGTTCAACATGTATTGCATTAATGCAGAAATCATTTACAGATATGTTGTAGAAGTTCAACAAGCAATGGTTGGTTAACACAGAAATTATTTACAGATATGTTGTAGAAGTTCAACATGCAAAGGTTGGTTAACACAGAATTCATTTACATATCTGCTGTAGAAGTTCAACATGCAATGGTTGGTTTACACAGAAATCAGTTACAGATATGTTGTAGAAGTTCAACAAGCAATGGTTGGTTAACACAGAAATTATTTAGAGATATGTTGTAGAAGTTCAACAAGCACTGGTTGGTTAACACAGAAATCATTTACAGATATGTTTGAGAAGTTCAACAAGCAATGGTTGGTTAACACAGCAATCATTTACATATATGCTGTAGAAGTTCAACAAGCAATGGTTGGTCTACACAGAAATCATTTACAGATATGTTGTAGAAGTTCAACAAGCAATGGTTGGTTTACAAAGAAATCATTTACAGATATGTTGTAGAAGTTCAACAAGCAATGGTTGGTTAACACAGCAATCATTTACATATCTGCTGTAGAAGTTCAACATGCAATGGTTGGTTTACACAGATATCATTTACAGATATGTTGTAGAAGTTCAACAAGCAATGGTTGGTTAACACAGAAATTATTTAAAGATATGTTATAGAAGTTCAACAAGCAATGGTTGGTTTACACAGAAATCATTTACAGATATGTTTTAGAAGTCCAACAAGCAATGGTTGGTTAACACAGCAATCATTTACACATCTGCTGTAGAAGTTCAACAAGCACTGGTTGGTTAACACAGAAATCATTTACAGATATGTTTGAGAAGTTCAACAAGCAATAGTTGGTTATCACAGAAATTATTAACAGATATGTTGTAGAAATTCAACAAGCAATGGTTGGTTAACACAGAAATTATTTACAGATATGTTGTAGAAGTTCAATAAGCAATGGTTGGTAACACAGAAATCATTTACATATATGTTGTAGAAGTTCAACAAGCAATGGCCGGTTAACACAGAAATTATTTACAGATATGATGTAGAAGTTCAACAAGCAATGGTTGGTTAGCACAGACATTATTTACAGATATGTTGTAGAAGTTCAACGGGTAATGGGTTAACAGAAATCATTTACAGATATGTTGTAGAAGTTCAACAAGTAATGGGTAAACATAGAAGTCATTTACAGATAACCTGTGGTAGTTCAACAAGTAATGGTTGGTTAACACAGAAATTATTTACAGATATATTGTAGAAGTTCAACAAGTAATGAGTGGTTAACACAGAAATCATTTACAGATATGTAGAAGTTCAACAAGTGATGGGTTAACACAGAAATCATTTACAGATATGTAGAAGTTCAACAAGTAATGGGTCAACATAGAAATAATTTACAGATATGCTGTGGAAGTTCAACAAGTAATGAGTGGTTAACACAGAAATCATTACAGCTCTGTTGTAGAAGTTCAATAAGTAATAAGTGCTTAACAAAGAAATCATTTACAGAGATGTTGTGATAGTATAACAAGTAATGGGTTAACACAGAAATCATTTACAAATGTAGAAGTTCAACAAGCAATGGTTGGTTAACACAGAAATCGGTGTGTTTTATGGATTAACAAATGTATTGCTCTCTGTGATGTCTTATGGCTCAGTGTTAATGTATGATATAAGACATTTATTGCCCTCTGTAATGTTTATGTACATATTAACTTGTGGCTCAGTGTGTTGTATGCAATAACAAATTTATTGCTCTTTGTGATGTTTTTGTACATATTAACTTGTGGCTCAGTGTGTTGTATGCAATAACAAATTTATTGCTCTCTGTGATGTTTATTTACATATTAACTTGTAGCTCAGTGTGTTGTATGCAATAACAAATTTATTGCTCTCTGTAATGTTTATGTGCATATTAACTTGTGGCTCAGTGTGTTGTATGCAATAACAAATTTATTGCTCTCTTTGATGTTTATGTACATATGAACTTGTGGTTTAGTGTGTTGTATGCAATAACAAATTGCTTGCTCTCTGTAATATTTATGTACATATTATACTTGTTGCTCAGTGTGTTGTATACAATAACAAATTTATTGCTCTCTGTGATGTTTATGTACATATTATACTTGTTGCTCAGTGTGTTATATTGAATAACAAATTTATTGCTCTCTGTGATGTTTATGTACATTATACTAATGGTTTGAGTGTGTTGTATGCAATAACAAGTTGATTGCTCTCTGTAATGTTTAGGTACATATTATACTTGTGGCTCACTGTGCAATAACAAATTTATTGCTCTCTTACAGATAATGGATGAAACAAACACACAAATCTCATGGCCATCTAAACTCAAAATTGGTGCCAAATCAAAAAAAGGTAAGATATCATGTGATATTTCTCAGCTGTTCTAGTGACATGTGATCTACTGCCCTGGGATATTATGTAAATTTCATTTTCATTTCCTATATATAAAAGCTGTATGTAAAGGTCATTTTCATGGCCATAAATATCCAAATATCCTATAGATAATGCTGTTGCCTTTAAGACAGCGGAGAAAACACAACAGATAAGATTGATGACTTTTGCAGCTGTTACGTCATCTACATTAATACGTTTCATTGCTTTTATTTATTCTTAGATCAACAACTTCTGAAAAAACTACTCTTGCCTTTATAATAATTATAGGAATGCTTTCGAAAGTGTTGAAAACATATAATGATGTTTTACGCAGTGTTTGTGTTGCTGTCACCTCATTGAAGACTTCACTTAATATTAATGTATTGGAAAAATAGATAGCACGCCATATATTTCATTATTCTATACCTGTAAGTGTATAGCCAATCAGCTACCCCAGATATTACCACGTGACCATACAATGTTAAAGTTTATTGGATACTGTCATTTTTATATTGTTCTGTTAAAAATTCAAGATGGCGACTGAAAAAAAAAAGGAAATAAATTTAGTAGAATTTTCAATGATGAAAACAAACAACAGACAAATGTTCCTCATGACTATGACGCTGAGGAAATTTGAATATCTATCATTGCAACTTTCTTCGTCTGCCGCTTTAAAAGAATCTTGATTTTTCTTAACTCTTCTGATAAATTTCTTTCAGATTGAGGTATAGAATGAAAAAGATCATTTTACAGTGTTTTGTATAATATGGGAATAGGTGAAAACCATATTGGACTCGGCGCCTACGGCATCTCATCCAGTATGGTTTTTACTACAATATATACTCGTACAATAATTTGTCCCATTGATGCAGTAAGGTACCAAGTGTATATAAAATAAGAAAGCACTTGGTACCTTCTTTCACCAATGGGAGGATATATTCCTATATTTTCCAAAACTCTCCAAAATAACCTTATAATTATTATTTCATAATAGTTATATTTTGGTTAGTACATACTTGTATACAGAAAGCATAAAGAAATGCTCGGTGAATTTCTAAAATATGTATGTAAGTATATTTCACAAGCAATTTTTGTCAATGCTTATGATCATATCATTGACAAAATCATGAATGAAATATCTTTACATTTAATAACATTTACGGAATGGGCTTATCACTTTGTGAGTACTTGCATCACTGAAAGTCAATACGGTTTCCACCCCTGTTTGACAAGGGCAGTCTTTTACAAAGTATTTTAGTGAATACATTTCATATTATGTACTTCCACTTCCAAGGAAGAGCTAATTTATGGTTGCTTTTCGCATGCAGAAAATATAATTCAAACTGTAATCTTAACATCAGGTCCCAGTAAAATAAACTGTATTAATTTTCATGTTTTACACAGTTTTGGCTTCTTTGAAGATTTAATGTAGTGTTTACATTCATGTGCATTGGATTGTGTTAAATTTTGTCAGATTTGATTAGATTCTTTATTTATGCTTCTTTACATACTTATACAATTGGTCTTTCCACACTCTGAATAGAACTATTTACAATGGATAAATTAGATATTTATAACAACAACCAAAAAAAACCCTACACAATGTTGGCCCAGAAAATTTCATATGTTACCAGAATTGACCTTTTCATTATCACCTGTTTCTAGATAATTTTGCGTTATCTCCATGATGGAAACCTGAGCGAAATTGTGTATTTTTGTTTGTACACACAGACATCTTGTGAATGATATGATTGCATTTAAACAGTAGCTGGCACTGTGTCAGGCCCATCAACTATGTGATATATATAAACTTGTTGCCAAGTTCACCCTTGATGCTTGTGTCCTAGATAGCAGCCCACTCTGGTGCATCTGTATTATGTAATTTATTTATTCATGCCATTCATTTATTCCTGCCATTCAGTCACTCCTGCCATTCGGTTCTTTCTGTCTTTTGGTTGTTCCTGTCATTCAGTTGTTCCTATCATTCAGTTACTCCTGTCTTCATTTATTCCTGTCATTAAATTATTCCTGTCATTCAGTTGTTTCTGTCATTCAATTGTTCTTGACATTCATTTGTTCTGGCATTCAGGTGTTTCTGTTATTTATTAATTTGTCATTCAGTTGCTCCTGTCATTCAGTTGTTACTGTTATTCATTTATTCCTGCCATTCAGTTGTTTCTGTCATTCATTTATTCCTGTCATTATGTTGTTCCTGTCATTCATTTATTCCTGTTATTCAGTTGTTCCTGTCATTCATTTATTCCTGTTATTCAGTTGTTCCTGTCATTCATTTATTCCTGGCATTCAGTTGTTCCTGTTATTCATTTATTCCTATCATTCAGTTGTTCATTATGGATGTTATTTAGTTGTTCATAAAGGATGTTGTTCCTGTCATTCTTTATTCCTGGCATTCAGTTGTTCCTGTTATTCATTTATTCCTACTATTCAGTTGTTTATTAAGGATGTTATTCAGTTGTTCACAAAGAATGTTGGTCCTGTCATTCATTTATTCCTGGCATGCAGTTGCTCCTGGCATTCAGTTGTTTCTGGCTTTCAGTTGCTCATGGCATTCAGTTGTTTCTGGCATTCAGTTGCTCATGGCATTAAGTTGTTTCTGGCATTCATTTATTCCTGGTATTCATTTGTTCCTGTCATTCAGTTGTTTCTGTCATTTGGTTATTCCTGTTGTCCTATTGCTTCTGGCATTCAGTTGTTTCTGGCATTCATTTTAATTGCTGTTATTCATTTGTTCCTGTCATTAATTTGTTTCTGTCGTTCATGCTAATGTTTTTGTCAGAATTTCCTGGGTTTGGCTTTTTGTTAGGACTCCTTTCTTAGCTGTTAATTTGCTGACACAGTACTGATTCTATCCAGGAAACAGTCTAGAACAATAATTAACAAAAGCTCAAAGCTTACCATGCAACCAAATGGAAATATATAAAATAATGCCAAGTGAACAGCAAACTCATGGGACCATTATTGCATGGGTGTCTTGCCTGTCTGTATGTGTAGACTTTTGTAAGGCCACAGTGATGGTCTAGTGGTAGAGCGTCCGCCTTGGTTCAATCCCTGCACCTGTCCCCATATTATATACACTATATGACTGTGCTAGATAGTTCTAGGTCTGGTCGGCCCAGTGCTGGTATCATGTGACTGGGTGGGGTATCATACCATGTGTCTGCAGCATGAGACTCCAGTGTGGCAACATTTAGAATACTGTCTCAAGTAGATTCTGTTGAGATATGATAGAAAAATTGTTTAAAGCAATGCTAAACACCATAATTATAACAACAACAAAAAATTTTGTACTCTGTTTATGTGTCTGTCTTTGTTCACTTCATCCATTGATTAGATTGTAAACACCAGTAAGACTAAGTGTTCTATACAGTCTGTCCACCAAGCATGCTAAAGATGTTAAAAACAATGGAAAATAATTGATAATATTGATGTCTGTCTGTCTGTCTGTCTGTCTGTCTGTCTGTCTGTCTGTCTGTCTGTCTGTCTGTCTGTCTGTCTGTCTGTCTGTCTGTCTGTCTGTCTGTCTGTCTGTCTGTCTGTCTGTCTGTCTGTCTGTCTGTCTGTCTGTCTGTCTGTCTGTCTGTCTGTCTGTCTGTCTGTCTGTCTGTCTGTCTGTCTGTCTGTCTGTCTAAAGCAACCTTTTGGGGTTTGGGGGCTATGATTAAGGGTTAGACTATGAAGAAACTTTCTCTACCTCTCCCCATTTCTCTCTCAATGTTTTCTCTTTCATAAACAGACTATATTTTTAATAATAAAAACTACAGTCGAAACTCGTTATTTCAAATTCCGTGGGACCGTAAAAATAATTCGAAATATCTGAAGTTCGATTTATCAGGAGTCTATTTTTCTTCAACTTTTTACCGTTACCCCACCAACTTCATAAATCGTTGAAAATATACATGCTGTACATATAATTACCTCTATTTATTGTTTTTTAGCTCTACTGGCCAAAGGCCAGAAGTGCCTATGCGATGGCGCGTTGTCTGTCGTCCGTCGTCCGTCGTCTGTCTTCTGACGTCTGTCGTCTGTTAGCAGCACTTTCTCTGAAACCACTAGGCCAGTTAAACTGAAACTTCACATGGGTGTTTCTATTACATAGGAGACTATACAGAAGATTTTTTTTTTTTTTTCAATCTGAAATTCAAGATGGGCGCTGTTACTAAAAATAGTCCAAAACTTCAAAAATCTCATGAACAGCCCAACAGATTCTCAAAATGTTTATGTAGTAATGATGACCAACTATAGTTTTGTTAGATTTGTTCAAATGGTGTCCCTAGGGTTAAATATGACCCCGCCCCGAGGGTTCAATTAGGGGACACATGTCATTAAAATATTTTTTATTTTTTTTTTTTAAAATGGAAATGATTTTCTCTATATCTTCACAGAAGCATTGTTAGGTGAAGGAGGTTCAGATTTGTAAAAATGACTGGGTTCCTATGTCTTAGGGGTCAGGAGGGGCCCCAAAAGGGTACAAATTGGGAATTAGTAAAATTGTTTTCTTAAGAACCGGTATGTCAGATTTGTACATATTTGATATAAATTATCCCTAAGTGTAGGGGTTTGATTGCAGATAAGAATTTAGGGGCTAAAATATATAGGGGCCCTGTTAGGGGACTTAGAATTTTACATAGGGATACTGTTGGAAAACAGAAAATTCTCTCTTTTTTTTCATTTATTCTGAAACCACTAGGCCAATTAAATTGAAACTTCACATGGATGTTTCTATGGCATAGGAGACTATACAAAAGATTTATTTTTTCTATCTAAAATTCAAGATGGTCGATGTTTCTATTGCATAGTAGAATTTCAAAAAGTGCTATGGCCACTATGAGTCAGTAGAGCGTCCTCAGGCCCTCTTGGGCCTCTTGTTTATTATACCCCGACAAATGAAGTTTTGAGGGGGTATACTGGAGTCACCCTGAGGTCGGTCTGTCGGTCTATCGGTCTGTCGGTCTGTCCGTTGCAATTTTCCTTGTCCGTAGCATCACTTGAAAAGTACTGGATGGAATTTCATCAAACTTCATACAATGGTAGAATATAATGAGAGGAAGTGCAGTGTACAAGAAACATAACTCTATTATTGCTAATTACAGAGTTATTGCCCTTTGATATTTTTTCTTGTCTGGAGCTTAACTTGAAAAGTACCTGATGGAATTTCATCAAGCTTCATACAATGGTAGAATATAATGAGAGGAAGTGCAGTGTACAAGAAACATAACTCTTTTCTTGCTAATTACAGAGTTATTGCCCTTTGATATATTTCCCTTGTCCGGAGCATTACTTTTAAAGTACTGGATGGAATTTCATCAAACTTCATACAATGGTAGAATATAATGACAGGAAGTGCAGTGTACAGGAAACATAACTCTATTCTTGCTAATTACAGAGTTATTGCCCTTTGATATAGTTCCCTTGTCCGGAGCATTACTTTTAAAGTACTGGATGGAATTTCATCAAACTTCATACAATGGTAGAATATAATGACAGGAAGTGCAGTGTACAAGAAACATAACTCTATTCTTGCTAATTACAGAGTTATTGCCCTTTGATATATTTCCCTTGTCTGGTGCAGTACTTTTAAAGTACTTTTAAAGCGATCAGTGATAACAGTTTAATAAAGTTCATGAAAGAACCAAGTTGATGAATACATGGAGTTCGAGCAAAGCAGGTTCAATATTGTATTCCTAGTGCTCTTGTTTGTTTCTTATCCATAAAATTGTTGTTCCTCAACATAACTCGAAAAAGTATAACATTTATTGATTGCCATGAAAGCTTGTACACTGCACAATAATTAAAAAGACCGTTTTTAATTTTAACAAAACCATAAAAAAATTAACAATACAAACAACTCAATCCATAACATTCTCTTTTATTAAGAATTTTTTTTGTCTGGAGCATAACTTTAAAACTATTGGATATAATTTAATAAAACTTCATACAATGGTTAACCATTTTCTGTCATGGCGGCGTTCGGGGGTATTCATCACTACAGTGATAGGTCTAGTTCATTATAACATGGTGTCGTTATATATACACATGATAAAAACTTAGTTTATATTGATGTGTACTGTGGATTTATCTTAAATTGTGGTAAATTCTACTGTTTACATGTGTCATTTTCTTCTACACAAACATATGTTGTGCGTTGTTATCCCAGTGTTGGCTAATTGTCTATTTGCACAGTGCGTGAACATTGTATATTTTTGAGTATGATATAATAAATAAACAAAATATACTTTGAATTTTTATTTACATGAATATCGAATAAATAGAATAGGTTACTGAAATATAAACACAGGTTATATACAAGCAATGGTTACAACAACTTTACAAATAGAAAATAAGACGAAAAATAGCACATGTCGAAAACATCTTCTAACACTTCAGTGTTGTTTGTCTAATTAGGTGTGTATCACTTGTGTTTGTATCATAACAATTTGATGACACAATTAACTTACCTGCCAGTACAGACACATGAAGCAATCAATTACAGGTATGGGATCAACAATTATCACCCTCCACGGTTTTCCTTTCATCTTCACGCGGTGATAGAAATTAAAAATAACGAGTTAGAAATCAATAGATTTTAGGATGGAGGGACCGAAAAACAGATTCGAAATAGAGAATAATTCGAATAACTGGAATTTGATATATCAAGAGTTAATTAATATAGAAATAGAAGGGGAAAAAATGGGACCAAACTTCAAATTTGAGATAACCGGAATTTCAAAATATAAGAGTTTGAGTTGGTGAGTATCAACTGTATAACATTTATTCATCAATGTCAAGAATTTATAATAAGCACATGCGTCGACTTGGTTGGTGCTTACAATCAATTAGAAAATTTCATATTTTAAGATTTACAGGTATATTAATATTCTCGGAAATAATAAATCAGAGCAAAATAAATGGAATAGAAAATAATAAATCTTTTTCATGAGAAATGATAACATTAGTAGTTTCATCCATTCTCCCTCCCCATTCACATCTATAAGGTCGATTCTCGTTGCTGAACAATATTTAGCTATTAAAATCAATAGTTTTGAAATTCCGTGTCCCCTGTTCTCAACGTGTACTGAGAAAATAACATTTAAATTCCTACGTGGCGCTATCATAATTAAAGTTTAACCCACAGCTGGAGAGTAACACTTAAAAATGTAATGTACAGTTAAAATTGTGTATGCCGCAACCTCTATTAAGCAGTCACCTGTCGTAAGCAACCATATTTTCCATTTCCCATTTCCATGCTTTCAGAGTAAATTAACCTGTATTTAGCAACACCCTGTCTTAAAGACCACTTTTGCTCCTTCCCTTGACTGGCTGCTTAAAGGTTTGACTGTACTTTAAAAATGATCATTAAAAGATATGATATAAGTTGAATAGTACAACACTTGAGTGTCTCGAAAGCCGCTCCTACATACGCTTTCCTTACTCCTAGCCCACCGAGACAGCTAGCTCTGTCTGTAACGTATTTGATTGGCATCACGGGGGTTGTGAGTTTGAATCACTGCCTAGCCAGAGTCTCGGTGTTGATTGGTCATGAACTTTGTTCTACAGCCATGTGTCTCCCATCACTGAATATTTGGGGAAGTAACCAGTGACTTTCAGAGATGAGGTGTGTTAACAACTGCTAAGTGGATCCCAAGAATGATAGTTTAGTATGCTAACTACTTTGAAAAAATTTAAATACTGTTAATAAAGGGAGATAATAACATAAAAACAAATACTCTTGAAAGGTTTTAAATAATCTAAAAATATCATTGTTAATAAAATGGTTATATGATTATACTAATTAGCCCTGTTCCAATACAAATTCTATAACTTGACGTGGAAAATTGTGAATTTGTCTCAAAAACGTGTTTTTTCCAATTCCCCTAAAGCCAATGTGAGTAATTTGAGTAGAACATTAGAGATTTACATTGGAAAGTCTACAATGAAACATTACCTTTGCAATCAAAACAAATGCACTCTATAATACAGATGAAAAATAGCAAAATATTCGCAAAACTTTGCATGTGTTTACAGCATCAGCTGGCATGTTATCTTGACAAAAAAGTAGTTCCAAACAAACTAGATGGCTTTCCACCTACTTCCTGAAATATTTGCCTGCTGGGCATTGGAGATAGGACGATTGGCAAAATAAAAAACAAACTTGTATTTCTCATTTATTGAATCATTTCACAAAGTTAGAAAAAGTATAATTAAAATTAAAAGAATATTATTTTTCTCCATAAAACACACAAAAGGTATGACAAAATGAATATTTGAATGTGTTATTTTCATATACCATTATTTTCCACAATTTAAAATAATAATTTATACTAATTACATAACACTCAAGGTTGTGTGTGCCGGTGTCATATATTATTTTGACCCCCCTGTAGAATGACCCGGGGGTCATTTTACTATATAGTAAAGTGACCCGGGGGTCATTTTACCGCTATAGTAAAATGACCCCCCCCCCCCCCCCCCATTGTAAAATGACCCCCCCTTAAAATTTTCATCGGAATCCTTTTTTATTGTTTTGTTTTCAATTATAACAGCATAACAGATGATATAAAAAAAAAAAATTAGTCTTACCAATGAATTATGATCAAATATAAAAAAGATGATTGAGGGTGTCAAGGCGGGTCACATTACCATGGGCATTGTAAAATGACTCCCCTATTTTTTTAATTTAATACCCTGTCATTGTACTATTCATAATGAAAGTCAATAATAAACTGTATTGATTTAAAATTGATTCTAATCATAAAAATATATTATACTAAAAAAAAGGAAGTGGGGGGAGTCACTTTACCATTGCAATTACCATGGCCATAGTAAAATGATCCCAATACTTTTTTTCATCTTCTACAATTTCATTGTATTTTTTTATACATGTATTTACTAAGTATATAATAAACTGTATTGATTTAAAATTCAGTCTTGTAGGTGAATAATAATAATTACAAAAAAAAGAAAATTGGGATGGGGTGGGGGGTCACTTTACCATGGCCAAAGTAAAATGACCCCCTACCACCTCCCAATTTTCTTTCTTCTTATTATTATTAATCACTGATAAGACTGAATTTTAAATCAATACAGTTTATTATTTACTTAGTAAATATAAAAAAATACAATGAACTTGTATTAAATGAAAAAATAGGGGGGTCATTTTACTATGGCCATGGTAAAGTGACCCCCCACGCCCCTCAGTTTTTTTTTTAGTATTATTATTATCATTCACCTATAAGACTGAATAATAATTCAACAAAGTTTATTATTTACTTCGTAAGTATAAAAAAATACTATGAACTTATTTAAGATGAAAAAAATAGGGGGGTCATTTTACTATGGCCATGGTAAAGTTACCCCCTACCACCTCCCAATTTTCTTTCTTTTTTTTATTATTATTCACTGATAAGACTAAATTTTAAATCAATACAGTTTATTATTTACTTAGTGAATATAAAAACATACAATGAAAGTGTATGAAATGAAAAAAATAAGGGGGGTCATTTTACTATGGCCATGGTAAAGGGACCCCCTCCTCTCTCAAAATTTTCTTCATTATTATTATTATTTTTCACTTATAGGACTAAATTGTAAATCAATACAGTTTATTATTTACTTAGTAAATATAAAAAATACAATGAAATTGTATCAGATGAAAAAATAGGGGGGTCATTTTACTATGGCCATGGTAAAGTGACCCCCTCCTACCCCTCCCAATTTTCTTTTATTATTATTGTTATTCACTGATAAGACTGATTTTAAATCAATACAGTTTATTATTTACTGAGTAATTATAAAAAATACAATGAAATTGTATAAGATGAAAAAAAAGATGAAAAAATAGAGGGGTCATTTTACTATGACCATGGTAAAGTGACCCCCCATCCCCTCCCAATTTTCTTTTTTATTATTATTATTATTATTCACAGATAAGACTGAATTGTAAATCAATACAGTTAATTAGTCACTTAGTAAGTATAAAAAATACATTAAAATTGTAGAAGATGAAAACAATAGGGAGGGGGGTCATTTTACTATGGCCATGGTAAAATGACCCCCATCCCTCCCAAATTTCTTTTTAATAATTATTTTTATTCACTGACAAGACTGAATTTTAAATCAATACAGTTTATTATTTACTAAGTAAATACATGTATAAAAATATACAACGAAATTGTGTCAAATGAAAAAAATAGGAGGGGGGGGGGGGGGGGGGGGGGGGGGGAGGGGGTCATTTTACTATGGCCATGGTAAAGTGACCCCCCTCTCAATTTTCTTTTTTTTTTATTAATATTATTCACTGATTAGACTAAATTTTAAATCAATACAGATTATTATTGACTTGATGATTATAAAAAGTACAATGAATGTGTATAAGATGAAATAAATAGGGGGGTCATTTTACTATAGCCATGGTAAATTGACCCCCTCCCCCGCCCCAACACACACACATACTAAATTGTTGAAGTTCATCATAATTAACTGGTCACACTATATTCTGTTTCCAAACAGTTTATTGTGCACTGAATTATTGTATAAGATGAAAGAAATAGGGGGGGGTCATTTTACTATGGGGCGGGTCATTTTACAATAGCGGTAAAATGACCCGCGGGTCATTTTACCGCGGGGGTCATAATACTATACGACACCGGCAACAGTCTCCGTGATGATGATATACGACATTGTGTCTCATTATCATTCATCTTTCACCACTGATTCAAGTGGGAAAGTTATCAGTTACTTGCAGAGATGGGATGTGCTCAAGTACTGGTTAAACTTTCAGGATCCCAGGAGACAGTGGATAGGGTAACTGATCATCTGATAGCCCTCGGTGGCATAAAAATGATGCTAAATATTCAATCAATCAATCAGTCAAGGTTGTGTGCTGCAAATAAATGGATTTCTCCACAGTTAATACTCTAGGAGATATCTTAACATAAAAGCTGTGAGGATGTCAGTTATTTTTCCAAGAATGGTGAAAGACTTCAATCCACAGAAGCAAACTGCTAACTGTAGATTCCACATAGAATACTGTTATATTCTCACAGTTCTGAACCATTAAAATAGACATAAAACAATACATACAGAGTATTTATTTTCCAGTTGATTTCTGCTAAGTCTGTTCTATGTAATGGGGGATGACTAGGCTACCAAGTTAGTCCTGCACCTAGATACCTCTGTCTACTCACAGCTTGTGCATTGTGCCAAAATATAAAAAGTATTTTGCAGGTTATTTTATTTTTAGATCCAAGGTACTATGTACTAAGGTTAGTTCTTATTTCAGTTCTACATATATCAAGGTATTATGTACTAAGGTTAATATTTCAGATCACATGTCACAGTATTTATGTACTAAGGTTAATTCTTAGTTCTGATCACATATCAAGGTATTATGTACAAAGGTTAATTCTTATTCCAGTTCTACATATCAAGGTATTATGTACTAAGGTTAATTCTTATTCCAGTTCTACATATCAAGGTATTATGTACTAAGGTTAATTCTTATTTCTGATCACATATCAAGGTATTATGTACTAAGGTTAATTCTTATTTCTGATCACATATCAAGGTATTATGTACAAAGGTTAATATTTCAGATCACATATCAAGGTATTATGCACTAAGGTTAATTCTTTTTTCAGATTGCATATCAAGGTATTATAAAAATTATACAAAGGTTAATTCTTAAATTGCATATCGAGGTATTATGTACAATGGTTAATTCTTAATTCAGGTCACATATCAAGGTATTATGTACTAAGGTTAATTCTTATTTTTGTTCTATATACCAAAGCTATTATGTACAAAACTTTGTACACATGTTACAGGGTTTTACTTTACACTCGCCCAACTTCACAAAACTTTGTACACATGTTACATGGTTTTATGTTACACTCGCCCAACTTCTCGAAACTTAGTACACATGTTACAGAGTTTTATGTTACACTCGCCCAACTTCTCAAAACTTTGTTCAAATGTTACAGGGTTTTACATTACACTCGCCCAACTTTACATGTACACATGTTTCAAGATTTTACGTTACACTCGCCCAACTTCACAAAACTTTGTACACAATTACAGGGTTTTACATTACACTCATCCAACTTCACAAAACTTTGTACACATGTTACAGGGTTTTATATTACACTCGCCTGACTGTCTGGGACAAGTTAAGATTGGGTAAAAACAAGTAGAATATAATATTAAGCTGCTAGCCTGACAGGACAAGTTGAAATTCGGAAATTTATAAAGGCAAAACATAACAATAAACTACTTTATTAAAATGTTATGGAAATGATTTTTTTGAACATTTATGCTTACTTTTTAACGAAAGTTCTTGACACGGAAGTAAAATTCTAAACAATAAAAAAAATAAGAAAAATAAAATAAAATAAAACACTCCATTTCTGATTCGTAATTATAAAACTGTCCAAAACAAATTCATGAAACTTTGTATACATGTGTCAACCTCGTGGTCTATTCATGTTTTTTGCTCTGATGCAATTTTCATTTCAATATTTTTTTTGGTTACCGCGGAAACAAATACATGAAGTAAAAATTACAAAATTCTTTTTTTCCCGGAGCACAACTTTTGCTGTAAGGGAGTTTTCATTTTCAAGTTTCAGAACTCAAAACATCTGAGTAAAATATCTCATGGTGGGGTTGTCAAAAACATGTTTTCTTGTTATGTATTAAGATTAATTCTTATTTTGAAAGTAGCATATCAAAATAATAATGCATAATGACTTATTCTTAATGAAGATCAGCATATCAAAGTTGTAGGCATTAAGATTCTTATTTCAGATCCTCATGTCAAAGTAATTATGCATTCAGATTCTTATTCGAGATGCTCATGTCAAAGTAATTATGTATTAAGATTCTTATTCCAGATCCTCATGTCAAAGTAATTATGCATTAAGATTCTTATTCCAGATCCTCATGTCCAAGTAATTATGCATTCAGATTCTTATTTCAGATCCTCATGTCAAAGTAATTATGCATTCAGATTCTTATTCCAGATCCTCTTGTCCAAATAATTATGTATAAAGATTCTTATTCCAGATCCTCATGTCAAAGTAATTATGCATTAAGATTCTTATTCCAGATCCTCATGTCCAAGTAATTATGTATTAATATTCTTATTCCAGATCCTCATGTCAAAGTAATTATGCATTAAGATTCTTATTCCAAATCCTCATGACAAAGTAATTATGCAGTTATTATGCATTAAGATTCTTATTCCAGATCCTCATGTCAAAGTAATTATGCATTAAGATTCTTATTCCAGATCCTTATGTCAAAGTCATTATGTTTTAAGATTTTTATTCCAGATCCTCATGTCAAAGTAATTATGCATTTAGATTCTTATTCCAGATTCTCATGTCAAAGTAATGATGCATTAAGATTCTTATTCCAGATCCTCATGTCAAAGTAATTATGCATTAAGATTCTTATTCCAGATCCTCATGTCGAAGTAATTATGTTTTAAGATTTTTATTCCAGATCCTCATGTCAAAGTAATTATGCATTAAGATTCTTATTCCAGATCCTCATGTCAAAGTAATTATGTGTTAAGATTTTTATTCCAGATCCGCATGTCAAAGTAATTATGCATTAAGATTCTTATTCCAGATCCTCATGTCAAAGTAATTATGCATTAAGATTGATTAATTATTAAGCATATCAAAGTTATACATTAAGATTCTTATTTCAGATCCTCATATCAAAGTTATTGGTCTTCCTGATGATGTCCGAGTGGCAAAAGACTTAATCATGGCTGTGCTGGACACAAAGGTAACAAATGATTCCTTGAACTCAAATAAAACAGTAAAATATATATAGGTCTGCCTTGGTAATAACATATTTAATATTTTTTAACATTTTTACACATGGGCCCCTGTGGTATATAGGAGTATTTTTTATTATCTAAAGAAGGATAAGACTTTACCACAAGTTGATTTATTTATTTTTGATTCTATCTTCAGCTCCATTATTTACACTAACAATTCCAAACTTGAACTAAGCAACAGTAATAGTCAGGTTTCAGTTTCATAAACCAATAACAGTCAAACCTGTCTTAAGCAGCCTGAGTCAAGGGAATGAGCAAAAGTGGCCTTTTAAGACAGGTGTTGTTTAATGCTGGTTAATATACTCTGAAAGCATATATATGGGAAATAATAAAATATGGCTGCTTAAGACAAGTGGCTGCTTAATGGAGGTGACAGGTTTGACTGTACAACACTATTCATAATTACCAAACTGCTGTTCTAACCTAAAGGAAGTATGCTAGAAACGTCTTAAAAAATAAAATAATTATTAAAATGGATCAAAAGCATCTCGTTATCATTAATAAATCAAATCCGAATGGTTTGGTTATGGCAAATCCACCAAAACATGACAAAATCAATATTTAAATTGAATGGTAAACTTGAAACGAAATCCCCATTCTAAAAATAGACAGCACTGAACTACTGCTTGACATCATTCAGACTCTTTCTAAGATGAAAGAATTTTTTCTAACTGTAAACCTGTATCAATGGTGGATCTACTCTTTAAAAAAACCCATCTTATGCCTCCTCCCCATAAACTCCCATTATGTTGTTAAATGTATTATATTTGTGTTTGCCTGTTCAGATTTTGTGTTATATCCCCCTCCAAACTGAAATCCTTGATCCACCCATGTATAACGGATGAATTTGAAATCAAACTGAAATCATGTGACTCATTTAATACGTCACAAAATATGTGGCACTTTCAAGCAGGAAATCTATTTTAGTCTAACCGAGATGTATAGTCCAAGTTAGAAAATCCCTTTTTGATATATTATTTTGACAGGTTTAAATATATATTTTTTGGCAATATGGGGTCAGTGAGTATACATAGGCATGATATATTGGAAAAACTATATTTTAGCCAATTTCAAAAATTTGAAAAATCCTGATAGCTTCTAGCGCAAACTTTGTTTTTTGTTGAAGAATTGCCTTGAATAAACAAACTTGAAAATAGAACCAAATTCAAAAAGAGAAAACAAAAATAGGACCAACTTTCAAATAGCTGTTTCAGAAGTGATAACCTGTACAAACCTTCTTGCAAGGTGTAATTTATTTCAGTTCAGTGTTTGGAGGGTCTGGTGATAGATTATAGCTTTGTTTGACAGGCCCAACTATTAACAATTACTTGTCTATAAACATGCTACTTGTGTTTCATAAACAGCTGTACCAAGGTGATAAAAAAATAATTATTTAATATTGACATAATTGTTATGTAACGTGCCATTATTACCGAGTGAGATGATATTGACCTTCTGTATCGTTACTGGTTACCAGTGACCTTTCATGTTATTACTGGAGTTATCTGCCAGCTGCCACTTTGCCTGAATTAGAGCAGCTTCAGAGTTGTGGGAGTGAAATAAAGTTATTAAAGTGAGTACGTCTGTTTTTCAGAAGTGAAACATAAATATATATTTCTGAAAGCACTTTCTAGATTTTTTCTTCATCCCATTGAAAAAAACACAACAATGTACACTATTTAAACCAAGATTCTGTGTGACTGTATGTGTAACTTACAATTAGACCACTAATTAATTTAAAGATGTTTCATCTTGGATGAAAATAAGATTAATAAAAAAAAACACTGACTTCTTCATATTGACCTATATCTGAACTGAAAATCAATTCTTTTAACATGCATTTTAAAAAAAGTAATTTCACATTTTTTTTAATTAACATAAATTAAAATATTATATACAATATTTAAAATATGCCATGAATTAAATGTATCAGTACTATTTTAAATGAGACTTTGTTTACTATTGATAAAAACATTGCCAAAATAGACATTCTGAAGGTTGAAATACACTCACTCTTGTGGGAGTGAAACATTGATAGAGTCTAATTAGCCCAATAAATAGAAAATATCAGGTATAAATTCCTACAGATCTGTGAACTTCAGATATAGAGTCCTGCGCATATTTTTTTTTACTAATTAGGTATATTTGTATGTTTTTGATGCATGTGTTTAGTAAATACAAGATTGAGTGAAGTTTGGATCTATAATTCTGTGTAAAAAAAAAAAATCAGGATTAGAAATCTACTTTATGGAATTGATCATCTTGATAATGCCAATTTTAACCAAAGGTCATATCTTTCTATTAGGCCATAAAATTTTAAAGAGAGTATATCAGGAAAAAATGCTTTAAATGTCTTGGACAGAAAACAACAAACAGATTTATTTATAAAATGGATAAAAAGCATCCAATTATTATAAGTAATGAAATCGGAATGGTTTGTTATATCAAATCCATCAAAATGTGATGAAATTGATATTTCAATAGGAGTGGTAGACTTGAAACAAATCCCCATTCTAAAAATAGACAGCACCCTGACTCTTTCTACCACGAAACCAAATTGAAATAAAAATGAAATCACATGACTCATTTAATACGCCACAAAATGTGTTGCAATTTTAAACTGGAAATCTATTTTAGTCCACCCAAGGAGCGTAACCCAAGTTAAGAAGTCCTTTTTCAGTTTATAATTTTGGCATGTTTAAAGATATCCTTTGAACAATAAGGGGTCTGTGAGTATGATTTATATAGGCATGATTTTTTTGGGAAAAATCTTTACGCCAATTTTAAAATTTTGAAAAATCCTGATATACTCCCTTTAATGCATCAAAAACTTGATTCACTTTTTAAGTATTGTGAAACTAACTCAGTCATAACCATTGTCTCTCTTAGTCAGCCATCGTTAAAATAGAAGCCGTAATAAAAGTCCATCCAACCTGGGTACCCAGTACTGTGAATTTGTTACTTATGAATGAGTTCATGTGAAAAAGTTTATAAACAAACAGTAAAATATGAGATTTTCTTTCTTAGAAAACTCAAATTAACAGAGAAAGAATGATCTACAGAAAAAAAAATGCACTCCCTATAGATTTTAATTGATATCAGAAACATAAGGGTGCACTTTATAGATGTTTAATTGCTAGATCAAAGCAGGTTAAACTATAACATGTAATTGGTTGGCATCAATTTGCAATTTACTGCTTACAGTCAGATTAATAAAATTCGACTTCTGTTTCTTAAGTGCATGGATGTTGCCACATTAGAATGATGAAGTGTACAGGCCTGAGAAAAGATATTCTGTTTTCATGTTAAATAGAGGGACTTAAGGATTCATTGGAAACAAAGTCTTTGAACCTATGACCCTAAGTAGAATCATTGTCCTTCAGGACTTTAGTAGAACCATTGTCTTTCTGGACCAAAGTAAAACCATTGTCCTTCTGGACCTAAGTGGAACCATTGTCTTTCTGGACCTTAGTGGAACCATTGTACTTCTGGACCTTAGTGGAACCATTGTCCTTCTGGACCTAAGTAGAAACATTGTCCTTCTGGACCTCAGTGGAACCATTGTCCTTCTGGACCTTATTGGAATCATTGTACTTCTGGACCTAAGTGGAACCATTGTCTTTCTGGACCAAAGTAGAACCATTGCCTTTCTGGACCTAAGTGGAACCATTGTCCTTCTGGACCTAAGTAGAAACATTGCCCTTCTGGACCTTAGTGGAACCATTGTTCTTCTGGACCTAAGTAGAAACATTGTCCTTCTGGACCTTAGTAGAAACATTGTCTTTCTGAACCTTAGAAGAAACATTGTCCTTCTGAACCTAAGTAGAATCATTGTCCTTCTGGACCTAAGTAGAACCATTGTCTTTCTGGACCTAAGTGGAACCATTGTCCTTCTGGACCTAAGTAGAAACATTGTCCTTCTGGACCTTAGTGGAACCATTGTTCTTCTGGACCTAAGTAGAAACATTGTCCTTCTGGACCTTAGTAGAAACATTGTCCTTCTGGACCTTAGTGGAACCATTGTTCTTCTGGACCTAAGTAGAAACATTGTCCTTCTGGACCTTAGTAGAAACATTGTCTTTCTGAACCTTAGTAGAAACATTGTCCTTCTGAACCTAAGTAGAACCATTGTCCTTCTGGACCTAAGTAGAACCATTGTCTTTCTGGACGTTAGTGGAACCATTGTCTTTCTGAACCTTAGTGGAACCATTGCCCTTCTGAACCTAAGTAGAACCATTGTCTTTCTGAACCTAAGAAGAACCATTGTCTTTCTGAACCTAAGAAGAATCATTGTCTTTCTGAACCTAAGTAGAATCATTGTCCTTCTGGACCTAAGTAGAATCATTATCTATTTGGACCTAAGTAGAACCATTGGCCATCTGGACCTAAGTAGAATCATTGTCTTTCTGAAACTAAGTAGAACGATTGTCCTTCTAAACCTTAGTGGAAACATTGTCATTCTGAACCTAAGCAGAACCATTGTCTTTCTGAACCTAAGTAGAACCATTGTCCTTCTCGACCTAAGTAGAACCATTGTCTTTCTGAACCTAAGTAAAACCATTGTCCTTCTGAACCTAAGTAGAACTATTGTCCTTTTGGACCTAAGTGGAACCATTGTCTTTCTGAACCTTATAAGAACTATTGTGCTTCTGAACCTAAGTAGACCCATTGCCCTTCTGGACCTATGTAGAACCATTGTCTTTCTGGACCTAAGTAGAACCTTTGTCCTTCTGGACCTAAGTCCTTCTTGACCTAAGTAGAACCATTGTCCTACTGAACCTTAGTAGAAACATTGTCCTTCTGGACCTAAGTAGAAACATTGTCCTTCTGAATCTTAGTAGAAACATTGTCTTTCTGGACCTGAGTAGAAACATTTTCCATCTGGACTTATGTAGAAACATTGTCCTTCTGGACCTTAGTAGAAACATTGTCCGTCTGGATCTAAGTAGAACCATTGCCTTCTGGACCTAAGTGGAACCACTTAGTAAAACCATTGTCCTCTGGACCTAAGTAAACCATTGGCCATCTTGACCTAAAAAGAATATTTGTCCTTCTGAACCTAAGTAGAAACATTGTCCTATCCTTGATCGCAGCAATGACTGGTTGTCCAAATTTGAGACAGTGCTTTAGGCCATGATAGTTTACTTAATTATTGTCCAAGCTCACAATAGCCACAAATGCTGACCACAGTGTTTGTTATATCAGATTTATTGTATTGTTCAATGGACAATATACACCTTGACATTCAATAAGAGAATTTTGTTGTTCAAATAACATAATAGACACATGTATGATTGACAGCATGCTACTTTCAGCAGGGAGGAATTAATGTGTTCCTGTCATCCTATTAAATCCATTCCATGGTCTGGATGTATGATTTAATACTTTTCAAATGATATGCATCAGCAACAGGCGGCCAGTCACAAGTGCATTCTTGCCAATAAAAACTGGTTGATTGTTATACGACCAGTATGCACCAGAAGTATACTGCTGCAGCCACAAATGCCAACTGTTTTAAGTAAGCAATTTGTCAGCAGTAGTTACTTTGACAGTAGTAATTTGGCATTCATTAAAACTCCAATTTTTTTTTATGTTAAATGAAAGAAGCTTACAAAAAGAAGATATGTCTTGTTTAACCCAGCGGACCCTGTAATGGTGTATTAATGCTGGTTTTGCTGTTACGTTAATTATTATATGGTTTGTTCCAACATCTCATCATGTGGGAGTTTGTTTGAGATTTTTCATCTTTTTTCAAAAATATTTCCGTAACATTATGCTTAATTATCATTCCTGGGATATTCATGGCTGCAGAACAAAGTTCATGGCCGATCAGCTGAGAGACAGTTACTGGGTGGGGTGTTGAACCACTGGCTTGACAGTCACATGTGTTACCATTGAACAGAGTTAGCTGGGCCTGGCTGATGTACAAGTATACTTTAATTGTGAAAGTTTATTTTGATATTTTTCTGTTTTAAAGAAATAATTCCCAAAGTAGAACAGTTGTCAGATTTTGTAGAAAAAACATTTTGAACGTTTTCCATCTGCTCATTGACTTTGCTTGTCTTTTACTAAACAACTTTTAAAAATAATTTATGGAAGGAAACAGAAATTTACCAGGGACATCCACATGTAAATGGCTGCCAAGAAATGACAGCTATTGATAAGAAGTTAAACAGAGCCTTCGTCAAGCTGGTACTGGTTATGTTTAATGGATGATGGAAGCAAATTTAAGTTATATCTAATTAATTTATTTGTTTCAACATTGTAATTGTATTAAAATATAATTGGACTTTTTATTAGATCTGTAGTAACCTTTACTAATACAATTTATCGGCCTTTTCAGTTGGTTTAAATCATCTTATTTTACTCTTGAGAGATATGAAACCGCAACATTGGAAGAGATATGAAAATATAACATATTTAGCACAAGTTTATATATCCATATCCTACAGTAATATTATTGTTTGTTCATGTTATTGTTTATTTACTTGAGGTGCTACTGAATAATTAGGTACCTCCTGCATTGGTGTCACTTTTTCCATTTCCAAATAAGCCCCCTCTAAACCCTCTGCATTGAGATTTCATAATTATTTATCTCATCCTGTGTTGAGTTTTGAAATCTCTTTGAGTGTATATAATATTTTGAATGGGCTTTAATGCCATTTCCATCACAAAACAAGTTATATATGACATATCCAGTTTGATTAGTGAAGGAAGACCTTCGAATGAATTTTAGTAGAATTACGGTCCTTTTGCAAGTTACTGGCAAGTTTTCTCATATAAGTTTACCCTTTACTTCATATAGACGCCTTTGGACACTTCTAATATAGAAGGGTTTGGACACCTTTAATATAGAAGGCTTTTGAATTATATTTATATCAACTGACAGAGTGGAAAACAGTGCAGGAAGTGTTCAGATTGCTTGTTACGAGCAATCTGAACTCTTCCTGCACTGTTTTCAAAGGCCTTCTGTGATTGGTGCGGGAAAATGTGTATTATGGAGTAAAGGGTTAATGGACTGAGCTGAGGTCACATCTACAAACTCAGTGGTGGGAGGTCAGTAGCTCTAATAAATAGAACCTGGACATTCTTGGGACAGAAAGTTAATGATAAAGAGCAATATAATATTTCTGTTACATATATTGTAATAAAAGCCTTTGGTGGTCTTGCCTGTTAATAACAGTAGGTCTTTTAAACACTTTTCCTGTACTTTCCTGTTATTTCAGACCAATTCAGAAGCTCCTAAAGGAGACCAAATTTTCCAATTTTCTTTGTCGTTGTTTTTGTGCAAAATTTGACCCTAATAAGAAAGTAATTTACAATTACTATGAAGACTGGCTACAGCTTAAAATATAAATAAGTTTATTTAAGTTGTTCAGGTACATCTTTTTTCTTTTCTTTCCTTTTCTTGCAGTGTTACTGTTGCTTTATTGCTTTGTTTTAACTTTTGAAAATATCAAAGTGGCCTTTGCCTCCTCCAGCCTCAGTGTGGCCATGGCACTGGATGCTTTCAACTTATGCTAATCATTTCCACAAAAAGTATTCTGTCCATTTATTGATTTAGATTTGATCATAATCAGCTAGTGTTTCAAACACACCTTGTTTAATAATTATTCACAAACAAATATATCAGTTGTAATTTCCTTTAATTTCGGTAGTTTACAGTTGTTGTTATATACTGCAGTTTACTGATAACACTTCAAACAATTCAAATTTTGACCTCTTGCTCAAATAAATGCCCCCTTTGCAAAATGCATCATCTCTGGGGGTATTTAATTTATTCTGGTGTATTTGTTACATAGAAATGACAGCCCCTGCCGTCAAGGTAAGTGCAATGAGACTATAGGTATACATTTAATAAGAAAGTGGCATAAAAGCAAACTTGGAGGGACATGGAAAGCTCTGTAAGTATTGTTTTTCCATTTTCTATACTAAAGATAGGTATGCATTTTTCAATATATGGCCATTCTGGACTTCTACTTCATATACTGTTGCTTGCGATTAAGTATATCATGCTGTTAATGTCTATTTTAGAGTAACCGTGCCACATTAAAAATGGACGTTTCCCACACAGACCACTCTCACGTCATAGGCAAGGGGGGAAACAACATCAAACGAGTGATGCATGAAACTGGATGTCATGTACATTTTCCTGACTCCAACCGTGGAAACAATGTCCAGGAAAAGAGTAATCAGGTAAAACAATTACTGTATCAGTGGAAAATGATTCATAGAGTTTGTTTTTCGCTATATTTCTATATAACATAGTTTTTTTGTTTTGTTTTTTAACCCTTTACTTCATAAAGATGCCTTTGGACACCTCTAATATCCAAAGCATTAATTCACCCCGTATCAGCAATGGGTGAATTATGTTTATATTAACTGACAGAGTGGAAAACAGTGCAGGAAGTGTTCAGATTGCTCGTTACGAAAAAAGCCTTTTGTTTTTCAAAGGCCTTCAGTGATTGGTGCGGGAAAACGCGTATTAATGGAGTAATGGGTTAATGGAGTTTAACGCCATTTTCAACACATTTCACGTTATATATGGAATACCCAGTTTTACTGGTGAAGGAAGACCTCAGACTGAATCAGACTAAGTAGAACCATCGTCCTTCTGTAAGTAACTGGCAAACTTTCTTACAAAGTTTATGG
Organism: Panopea generosa; assembly: GCA_029582155.1. Taxonomy (NCBI): domain Eukaryota; kingdom Metazoa; phylum Mollusca; class Bivalvia; order Adapedonta; family Hiatellidae; genus Panopea; species Panopea generosa. The sequence goes on from CM055895.1 coordinate 56,926,994, forward strand.
AGCAAGCGGGACTCGAACCTAAGACCTTAGGGGTGAGAGGTAAGTGATCTTGAGATGGCGCATCAGACCACTCGGCCACGGAGGACCCAAAACATAGTTATTATATTATCCTCTAAAACCAACAAAGACGACCGAAGTGTCATTTTGGCCGCGCCATTTAGTTTTCATTGTTGTTGTTGACAATAAAGAGGAGATGATTCATATTGCTTTCAGTAATTAGATTGATTATACAATTAATGAAAATCAGTTCTGTAATAATCAAACAATTTGTGATAAATAAGTAATCTCATTTTATATATCGATTCATTTTCGGGTAGATTCTACTGTCATTTTGATTGTTACCCCCGGGAATACATGTCAACACGATTTAACTGAACAATAATTAAATGTAGTCCAGACTTTCAGTTTTATTCACAGTTTGGCAACAATTAAGAGACTCGATAGTTTGTCTTAACAACTCTTTGATTATGTCTGTTTTCCACAATGATTTATTTATAGGCATTTACCATTACTATGGTCACGTGGTAGAGAGTCCACCTTGCATGCGGAAGGTCGTGGGTTCAATTCCTGACCGGGTCATACAAAAGACTTTAAAAATGGTACTAGAAGCTTCCTCAGCATTTAGAGGAGAGTTCTAGGTCTGGTCGGCCCGGTGTCAGTATAATGTGACTTGGATGGGGTATCAGACCATGTGTCTGCGGCATGATACTCCAGTGTGACAGTGCTCAGAATACTGTCTCAAGCAGACACCGTCGCGATATGACTGAAAAATTGTTGAATGCGACGCAAAACACCATACAACAATCCATTGCATATGCTTTTCTTAATTGAGGACAATTTTAAGATGATGATCAAGAATTAATATAAAACTTGTTTAACATCTTTTTTTTTCACACTGGACAATCATTCAAACATTGGAAAACTGTTTCTTCCTTGTTCAGCTTGATATGAAATTCTGTTTCTATGCTATGATGGTTGGTTACCACTCCAAACGTTTGTTTTGAATTTGCAGGTTTCAATAGCTGGGCAGCCTTTGGGAGTGGAAGCAGCCAGAGTTCACATTAGGGTATGTATGATAACTGACAACTCAATCTGTACAAATTCAGTTTTTATAAAACGTTTGCATTTCTATGTTACTGACCCATGGGAGCGGTCAAGGTGCTATGTGCGTTCATGTGTCATAATTATACTGTCAAACCTGTCTTAAGCAGCCAGTCAAGGGAAGGAGCTAAAGTGACCTTTTAAGACGGGTTGTTGCTTAATACAGGTTAATTTGCTGTGAAAGCATAAAAATGGGAAATAGCAAATGTGGCTGCTTAAGACAGGAGGCTGCTTTATAAAGGTGGCTGCTTTCACAGGTTTGACTGTATGAGATGACAAATATTGTCCAAATCTTTACGAAGACTAACAGAATGATAGTCTGATCTTAAATCGTCAAACTTGTGAGTGTAGGGCAGTTGGAATCCCAATTATTATGAGTATCCCTGTCAAATATGGAGTGATATTGATTTAATGGTGTTCTTGTGTCAATCCGGGAAATCACTTTGTAATGATGTAGTAGAGTTGAATATCTATGGAGGGAGCTTAGATGCAAACTATCACAATTCTGGTTTTTAATTTCAGTTATTGGCACATAGTTCTGTATAGAAATAACATGTTTACATACTTTAACGCTGAAGTAGTTGTTGTTCCGCTGTGGAATGATAACGCGAAATGAGGAGCAAATTAATTAATCCCATGTCTGCCTTATTGATCAGCTTTTGTCTAGTCTTAGTCTGCTTTTGCCATTTTCATATATATATATATATATGTGTGTGTGTACGAGGGGGATCAGAAAGTTCGTAGACTTTTGCCATAACTTTTTTATTTAACATTGTATTCTAATAATTCTCAGGGAGCATGTGCCACTATATATTTGCAGTAATTTTGCAAAACATTGATAATTTTTCATCATTAATTTATTGAAACGTCGATTTACGTAGTCGGGGCAGTTTTTGCTTTTTTCCTACCGCTACTATTCAAACAAGCGTAGCGTTGCCAAAACACGTTTTATTTTTAAATTAAAAATATCAATGTGTGCCGTATTGAATACTTGTTTACATCCTTTTAAAAGATGACACCAATTATGCGCATCTTAAAATGACGTCAATATTATGATGTTACGGTATGCCATTTTGTTTGAAACAAAATGACGTTTGGGCACTTGAAAATGGATAAGCACGCGAAATACCGCAGTTCCGTAAGGTTCTGCTTCATCTTAGGTAATACACCTGCTCATAGAGAGAAACAAAAGTATTTATGGTGAATCTAATGTTTTAAGGTCTCTAGTGTTTAAATGTCACAAAATTAATGTTTTTGAGATGGCCGGGAATTAATCATTAAAAAAGAGCAAATGGGAAGTTGATTTGAAGACATATTGGAATCAAAGCATGTTTTACAGAATGTTGTGTCCGGTATACCATCTTCTGATTGTGTTTACATGTTCACTGAATTGTGTAAATGGAGGGAAAAACATATAGACCATGGAGGAGAGTATTTTGAGAAGAAATGACTCAGTAAATTTGATACAAAAGCACCTGTTTAAAATATTGACGTCGTTTTTGTTGAATACAACGTCATCATTTTGCCCCGACATGTCGAACTGCTATGCTTTGAATAGTGCCTTATTTTCTTAATAGTTGACGTATCATCCTAAAATTTTCAAAATATGTCCCATATACATTTATTTCAAATACAATAACACTATTGTGCATTGTATAATTGACATAAATAAGTTATGGCAAAAGTCTACAAACTTTCTGATCCCCCCTCGTATATGTATAGTGTGTGAGTAGTTATGAATCCTTGACTAGATCCTACTGATATGGTCCTACTGTGTCTATTGTTTGCATTGTAGTTAGGCGTGAACGCCTAAGTCTGGTCTGTATATTTATGTCTGGTTGTTCGCAAATAATTATCTTCATATATATATATAGTTTTAAACTTGGTGGAAAGTTGGGTCTTTATAGATGTGAGACCATATTGCTTGGTCAAAAGGGGATTGTTTTATTTGTAGCTAAGCCTGTACAAGGTCAGTATAAACAAAGACTTTGAAGTCAATATTTCACACTGCCTTAGGGCTTCAAACTTTTAAAAAAAGTGGGACAGTAGTGCAGTGGATATAATATTGAGCTCACATGCTAGAGGTTGGGGGTTCATTCCACAGCTTAATCCAATGGCCTCCGAAATACAGGTACTCAGTACAGGGTCTACTTGAGAGTACTTCATATAAACTGAGTTTTCTTTACAGTCGAACTTAAATAAATTGGTATATTGAAAAACTAAATTTCAAAATACAAAACACTGAGACAACAGATACTTTAGCATTGATATTTTGCAAGCAGTAAAATGCCGTGGGACCATTTGGGTCTCCTGTTGTGTAAGAAGAATACCAATTTGGATACATTAATTTGTACCTATAGTTTGCAACTTGAGTGGTACTCGAGACTCGAGAGCAAAAAATATTAGCTACAGTTATCTTCCTAACATCTACAATCCATTACACCAAATAAATACACCAATTACTCTTTATGAAATATTGTATTTACTTTTGTTTGCTGCATTTTCAACAGATCAACAGTTGTTGAAATTTGTAAATAATTGCCATAGACAAACGTCAATTAAAAAATCCATGAATTATCTTGTTTTTGTTTGCACCATTATGTCAGAGAATAGTTGGCAGTGTGCAATGTGATTATTTTTCTTTGCTTCCTTCTCAAATAACGCGCTGGTAATTAGACTTAACATTGATGAGTAACCAGAAATGTCAGATATACAGGTTTCTTTTGCAGTTCATCCAAGAAATTACTGCAATAATTAATATAACTGTTAATTCCAATTATTAGACCTTTCGCATTATGCAGGTTGCAGATCAGTAATGAGATGTTTTTGTATGGCACCATTTCCAGTGTGGTGATAACTTCATTGTCGTTTTTATGTGAATTTGTTTTCTAAAAAATGTTGTTATCGAAATGCATTAATTTTTTTGTTAACTGGCAGGTCATTCGTTATTTGTGGTTATTTGTGGCGAATACATTTGTAATGCTGGTTTGAACCTATCCATGGAAGGAGAAGTTTTTTTGATTAGAGGTTAACAAGATTTTTTTTTATAATTTGACACTTTAAAGTGTCAACGAAAATGTATAATGGAATGTATCGCGAAAAAAATTGTCCTGTATTTAGAGATATTTTAATTTGCTAATTTAAGTGGATAAGTTATCAGTTACTTGTGGAAATATTGGTTTGCCTGAATGCCAGTAAACTTTCCATCTGTTAGCCATCAATGGCAATAAAAATGAAAATATTCAATCAATCATTATCATTGTTGCTTCAAGTTACACTTTTTTGGTTATTTTCTTTCAGGAGTTACTTCCCTTAGTTTTCATGTTTGAGTTGCCGATTACTGGTATACCTATACAAGTGCCGGACGTACAATCACCAACGATGCAGCAGATCCAGAAACAGTACAGCGTGTCTGTCAGTTTCCGGCAACGAGCCAGAATGTACGCTACCACCGTCATTGTGCGTGGGTCTGTCTGTAACGAAAAACTTGTGAAGGAAGCAACTTTGAAAATGATGGAAATTTTGATAGGAAATATAGCCGTAAGTACTTTGATAGCTTGTGAACCTGGTTATCTTCTTTCCCATTATATTATAGTCATTCAGGATTAAAAAAAAATGTCATGACATGTTTGAAATTTGTTTGCGTATAAAAAATCAAATAATTTTTCTCCCACCTTATATTAACTTTTGCTGATGCTATTTAAAGGAGAATAAGAGTAAGAATTAGGACACATGTGCCCACTCACATTGGAAGTTGTGGTCTTGAACCTCGGCTCAATCAACTGATATTGTGCTTTAGTTTACAATTGTTTAAGCTCAATTGTGATGAAAGCTCAGAGCTTATATGAACTGCTGTCAACTCCGCTTCCTAGGTAGACCCAGTACTGAGTGTTGTTTTCAGGTCGAGCAGGGGATCGAACCTGCAACCTCTGGCATAAGAGGCCAACACTATCCATTACACTTCCGCCCCACTTAATATTGCGCTTTGAATTGCTTCATTTCCTAATAGTTTATCTGCTTACCCATTAATGCACTTGAGGCTTTTTACAAACCAATAAAGCAGTCGTTCACTCACAAAAAAGAAGGAGAAAAAAAACAAAAACAGCAAATGAATGAAGAAGAAAAAATGCTGATATTGCAAAGGTAACCTAATGAGTTGCAGGAGGCAAGGGAGCCATTAAATATCGTCAATATTTTCTTTCACTTGTTTTGAAGATGCAGAAATTAAAGAGTTAATTATGCTGACAGCCAATTGCATTCTGGTAGCATTTATTGGTTGAATAATAGATAGATGGCACACTTATTTCAGAAAGGAGATAAAATCCTATTTCTGTAGGTAGGTATGATGCCAACAGTTGGGTTCTTCTTTGGTTTTTGTGACTTAAAATCTCAGTATCTGAGATAAACTTGGATAATTTTAATTAGCCTGATTGATATGATACAGTTCTAGGTGTATCACTTTCATTATGGGAAAACTTAATACATTTTTGATTACATTAAAATTATTTCTTGCATGCTGTTGATATAATAATGTGATGTTTCCTCTGTCCATGTTAATGGTTTGTGAATAATTTCTTTCTGTAGCATAAATTTAAAAAAGTCATTGTAAAATGTGATATAGCCAATATACAGGATATTGACTTGAGTTGTTGTTCTTATGTGCTTATAGCAAAATATGCTTCAGGGAGTACCTTTTACTAATGGTTGTCCCTCTCTGGTCAGATTTAGTGAAACTTGCTTGGAAGAGTAAGCGTAAGATCTAGTGGTGCATATATCTCTTTTGTGTTCCGGTTCTAAGATTTTCAGTTTAGTTAGTGCTCTTTGTATTTTTTGAATTAAAAGTCGTATCAATGCTTCTTCTCTTGAACAAACAAACACTCGCATCTTATTGAAACTTTCTTAGAAGGATCAATATGGAGAAAAAAAATGTGCATGTTATCTCTTTTGTGTTCCTGTTCATTGATTTAGGAACTTTTCAGTGTTGGAGAGATAAACCGTGTCCACAGACCCTTTGGAAAAAATGCTTTAAATGTCTTAAAAAATAAACTTATTTTCAAAATGGATAAAAGACATTTTATTATTATTAATAAATGAAATGGGAATGGTTTGGTATGTTAAATCTACAAAAATGTTACAACATCGATATTGGATAATGGATAAAAGGCATTTCATTATCATTAATAAATGAAATTGGAATGGTTTGGTATGTTAAATTAACAAAAATGTTACAACATCGATATTTAAATCGGAGTGGTAAACTTGAAATGAAATCCCGATTCGAAAAATAGACAGCACTTAAATACTGCATCAGATGGCCTTAGCGTCGTCATTCATACTCTCAGAGATGAAACATTTTTTTACTTCAGTAAACCTGTATAACGGATCAAATTGGAATTGGTGTGAAATCTTGTGACTCATCTAATACATCACAAAGCATGTTGCAATTTAAGCGGGAAATCTATTTTTGTCTAACCTAGGCACGTATCCCAAGTTAGGAAATCCCTTTTCAATATATTATTTTGGCATGTTGAAATAGATATCCTTTGAGCAATACAGTGTCAGTGAGTTTATAATTATAGGCATGCTATACTGGACAAAAAAATGTTTTGAGCCAATTTTAAATTTTTTAAAAAAAATTCTGATATATTTTCTTTAAAACAAAGACAGTTTGATAGTTTTATGATATCAGTTTCTGTAAAAATAACTTCTGTTTGAGACAGAATCTTGATAATCTTTTTAACATTCTGTAATAAAACAGGGATCCTCCCTTGATGAGCAATGAATTATAATTTGTAGAACCAAGAGAGAATGTGTGATTATCTGTATACATATGTATACCTTGTAGCATTGCCAGACAGTGTGCACATAATCACAGTGGTTAACCCGCTGATACACGCACTGGCTATTGTATGTTATTCTGTTTAAACACAATTATCTGTATGTCAATTTTATGTCAAATTTATAATCCAAAAATGATAATGAATCCAGGAGTTCATAACACATGTCAAATTGATAATCCAAAAATGATAATAAATCTGTTGTTTTGATCCAGTTGTTAAATATGTTGTGAACTATTTATCTGAGATATAAGTTATATGGCAAGCCAGCGAGTCTTAACTATCTTCCAGTTTTACATCTATTGTATGGTAATGCAATTGGTCCAGCTGCCACTAGATTCATTTTGTTACGGGTATATGCGCCATGTCTGTAATCTGCATAATTATGCGGACAATGTTTGTAGATACAGACCATGTTTTTATGAAACATTGTTTGCACAAATGAACCATTTTTGTATATGTACACCCTGTCTATTAGTGGACCATGTCAGCAAGGTTTGTTAAGGTTGGCCATGCTTGTCAGCCATGTTTGTATAGGTTGACCATATTTGTATAGGTTGACCATGTTTGTATTGGTTTACCATGTATCTCAATCATGTTGTATAGGTTGACAATGTTTGCATTGGTTGACCATATTTGTATAGGTTGACCTATTTGCATAGGTTGACCATGTTTGTATAGGTTGACCATGTTTGTCAACCATGTTTGTATAGGTTGACCATGTTTGTCAACCATGTTTGTATAGGTTGACCATGTTTGTCAGTCATGTTTGTATAGGCTGACCATGTTTGTCAACCATGTTTGTATAGGTTGACCATGTTTATCAGTCGTGTTTGTATAGGTTGACTATGTTTGTCAACCATGTTTGTATAGGTTGACCATGTTTGTCATGTTTGTATAGGTTGACCATGTTTGTCAGTCATGTTTGTATAGGTTGACCATGTTTGTCAACCATGTTTGTATAGGTTGACCATGTTTGTCAACCATGTTTGTATAGCTTGACCATCTTTGTCAGTCATGTTTGTATAGGTTGACCATGTTTGTCAACCATGTTTGTATAGGTTGACCATGTTTATCAGTCATGTTTGTATAGGTTGACCATGTTTGTCAACCATGTTTGAATAGGTTGACCATGTTTGTCAACCATGTTTGTATAGGTTGACCATGTTTATCAGTCGTGTTTATATAGGTTGACCATGTTTGTCAACCATGTTTGTATAGGTTGACCATGTTTGTCAAACATGTTTGTATAGGTTGACCATGTTTGTCAGTCATGTTTGTATAGGTTGGTCATGTTTGTATATGTTTACAATGTTTGTCAGCTATGTTTGAATAGTTTGACCATGTTTGTCAGTCATGTTTGTATAGGTTGATCATGTTTGTATAGGTTGACCATGTTTGTATAGGTTGAATATGTTTGTCAACCATGTTTGTATAAATTGACCATGTGTGTCAACCATGTTTGTATAGGTTGACCATGTTTGTCAGTCATGTTTGTATAGGTTGATCATGTTTGTATAGGTTGAGCATGTTTGCCAGGCATGTATGTATAGGTTGACTATGTTTGTCAGCCAGATGTGTATAGGTTGACAATGTTTGTCAACCATGTTTGTATAGGTTGATCATGTTTGTCATCCATGATTGTATAGGTTGATCATGTTTGTCAACCATGTTTGTATAGGTTGATCATGTTTGTCATGTTTGTATAGGTTGACCATCATTGTCAACCATATTTGTATAGGTTGACTTTGTTTGTCAGCCATGTTTGTATAGGTTGACCATGTTTGTCAACCATGTTTGTATAGGTTGATCATGTTTTGTATAGGTTGACCATGTTTGTCAACCATGTTTGTATAAGTTGACCATGTTTGTCAGCCATGTTTGTATAGGTTGATCATGCTTTGTATAGGTTGACCATGTTTGTCAGTCATGTTTGTATAAGTTGACCATATTTGTTGACAATGTTTGTATAGGTTAATCATGTTTGTCAACCATGTTTGTATGGGATGACCATGTTTGTATAGGTTGACCATGTTTGTCAACCATGTTTGTATAAGTTGACCATGTTTATCAGCCATGTTTGTATAGGTTGACCATGTTTGTCAACAATATTTGTATTGGTTGGCCATGTTTGTCAACACTGTTTGTATAGGTTGATCATGTTTGCCAACCATGTTTGTATAGGTTGACCATGTTTGTCAGTCATGTTTCTAAAGGTTGACCATGTTTGTTAGCCATGTTTGTACAGGTTGACCATGTTTGTCAACAGTGTTTGTATAGGTTGACCATGTTTATCAACACTGTTTGTATAGAGTGACCATGTTTGTCAACCATGTTTGTATAGGTTGACCATGTTTGTCAGTCATGTTTGTATAGGTTGACCATGTTTGCCAACCATGTTTGTATAGGTTGCCCATGTTTGTCAGTCATGTTTATATAGGTTGACCATGTTTGCCAACCATGTTTGTATAGGTTGACCATGTTTGTCAGTCATGTTTGTATAGGTTGACCATGTTTGTCAGTCATGTTTGTATAGGTTGACCATGTTTGTCAGTCATGTTTGTATAGGTTGACAATGTTTGTATAGGTTGACCATGTTTGTACATGTTGAACATGTTTTTGGATGTAATGTATTGCAATTACTGCTAAGCTTCTCAATTTGTGTTCCAAAACTAACTTCACAACAAGTAGCATTGCTCACTTGGACGACAGTTTCAGTGTTTACACAACCCAATTTACTTGACTTCAAAAAGAAACCCATCAATACATTTAAAGCTCTTACCCTTTACCCTTCCCCTCCTCCTCCAACCCCACCCCCACTCTCCACTTCCATTTTTTGTTGGATGGGTGTATGGGGTGGGGGGCTTTTGGCCATCATGAAAATTTGGTTTTCTCAACACTGGCGCCTGTGATTTCACGTACCAGTTAATATTTATAGAAGAAAAAAAAATTCATAGGATCAACATAACCCTCACGGTATTGTTGGTCACGGTTATACCCATTGTTAAACGCGCTATAATGAATTTGACATTGACATTATCCTAGATTATGTTGAAGGTCATTGCGGAATAACAACAAGTAAGACAAAATGGCTGACATAATTATGCCATGTTGAAACAATGCAGAAAATTGTTACAATTTCATCATTATGCATGTTTATTCCTTGCATTGAGATGTAAACAAATAGTTTAGCAGGCTGCAACTTTAAATCCTAGTTGTTTTTGTTTCATTATTGAAATATACATTGTAGCACCTGCAGACAAACACTGAGAGGAGATATAATTGAAATTTAATCAAACACTTTATCTGCTGAATTGTCTCTCTTAAATCTAGCAACAGCAACAGTGTGTGCTATTTATGTTTTTATTTTCATTTCTTTATTACTTTCTGTTTTGTTTACCTTGTTTTTTTGAAAGCTTTCTTTGTTTGATGATATTTCAAGATATCAGTTGTTGCACTTAATAGGGAAATTTGAAATGATGTTGTGAAATAAATTGTTTGCAAAGTGCTATAATTTATATTAAATACATTGTCAGTATTTCCATATTTATGATGATTTTAGCTCTACTGACCAAAGGCCAGAAGTGCTTATGCGATGGCACGTTGTCTGTCGTCCGTCGTCTGTCATCTGTCTTCTCCAAAGTGTTGCAGCACTTTCTCTGAAACCACTAGGCCAATTAAACCGAAACTGCACATGGATGTTTCTATTGCATAGGAGACTATACAGAAGATTTTTATTTTTATACCCCCGACAAACGAAGTTTGAGGGGGTATATTGGAGTCACCCTGTTGTCGGTCTGTCTGTCCGTTGCAATTTTCCTTGTCCGGAGCATCACTTGAAAAGTACTGGATGGAATTTCATCAAATGTCATACAATGGTAGAATATAATGAGAGGAAGTGCAGTGTACAAGAAACATAACTCTTTTCTTGCTAATTACAGAGTTATTGCCCTTTGATATTTTTTCTTGTCCGGAGCATAACTTGAAAAGTACCAGATGGAATTTCATCAAGCTTCATACAATGGTAGAATATAATGAGAGGAAGTGCAGTGTACAAGAAACATAACTCTATTCTTGCTAATTACAGAGTTATTGCCCTTTGATATATTTCCCTTGTCCGGAGCATTACTTTTAAAGTACTGGATGGAATTTCATCAAACTTCATACAATGGTAGAATATAATGACAGAAAGTGCAGTGTACAGGAAACATAACTCTATTCTTGCTAATTACAGAGTTATTGCTCTTTGATATATTTCCCTAGTCCGGAGCATTACTTTTAAAGTACTGGATGAAATTTCATCAAACTTCATACAATGGTAGAATATAATGACAAGAAGTGCAGTGTACAGGAAACATAACTCTATTCTTGCTAATTACAGAGTTATTGCCCTTTGATATATTTCCCTTGTCTGGAGCATAACTTTAAAACTATTGGATATAATTTAATAAAACTTCATACAATGGTAAACCATTTTCTGTCATGGTGGCGTTCGGGGGTATTCATCACCTTCAGTGATAGCTCTAGTTTAATTTGAAATTCAAGATGGCCACAGTTACTAAAAATAGTTCAAAACTTAAAAAATCTTCTTCTCATGAACAGCCCAACAGATTTTCAAAATGTTTATTTAGTAATAATAACCATCTATAGTTTGTTAGATTTGTTCAAATGGTGTCCCTAGGGTTAAAAATGATCTCACCCTGAGGGTTCAATTAGGGGACACGTGTCATTATAATAAAAAAAAATTTTTTTTTTAAATGGAAATAATTTTGCCTTTTTCTTTACAAAAGCATTGTTTGGTGAAGGCGGTTCAGATTTGTAAAAATGACTGGGTTCCACTGTCTTAAGGGGTCAGGAGTGGCCCAAAAAGGGTAAAATATGGCAATTACAAAAATTGTTCATTTTGCATCCATGTGTACAAAAAAACTTCTTTTATAATTTGAATCATTTCTGCTCATAACAAATTGCTAAGTGTTGGTGCTTGAAGTTCTGACAAATTAAGGGGCTGGGTTGTATAAGAGTTATGTACAGGGGACTATATATTTTTTAAAGATAAATGGTATGGGAATTTAAAGGTTTTTTTTACAGATGAATGGTATGGGAATTTAAAGTATCCCCCCCCTCCCCCAAAGAGGGTATATATTGTGGATTTTCAAAAAGTTCTATGGTCACTATGAGTAAGTAGAGCCTCCTCAGGCCCTCTTTGGCCTCTTGTTAAGAAAGAAATCAACTTGTTTTTTTGTTGTTGTTTTTTTTAAATTTTTATAAACATTATTAAACAAGACAATATTTGATAGTGTGACGTGATTGTCAATTTAATGCAAGGAAATATGGTTGAGATCTTTCTCATACTTCGTGCTTTCTGAATTGCTCTTGAGTCTGTTTTTGATTGATGAAACCAGCACTGGGTGTTGTTTTTGAGAGGCCATTAGGTCAAGCGCACATTCAAACTAACAATCTCTGGCAAAAGTGGGACAGAAGTGCAACTGATAGAGTATTGGCTCACTCACTAGAGGTTGAGGATTCATAATAAAAAAATGTTTTTTATCAAGTTAATGTGAAGTAATGTAAAAAGGTTAAAACTAGATCATTTATAATTTTCAGTCACCATTACAAGTAAGCATGCAGCTGGAGATAGCACCACAACATCATTTATTTATAATCGGCCGCGGAGGAATGAACATCAAACAAATCATGCAGGCAACAGGTGCTGCCATACACTTCCCGGACCCCAACACTGTCACGCCACAGAGGAAGGGTACCGTGTATGTGACAGGCACTATAGAGAGTGTATTCCAGGCTAGACAACAGCTTATTGTAAGTGTATTCTGGGTAATTTTAAACTGTCAATCAATTCCCAACTGAAAACAATAAAACTAGGATTCAGGATATTGGTTCAAATGTACACAAGAATCTTGTGCAAGGCACTGTTCATATTTGTGTTGTCCTGGGCTGCGTTCAGTTCGGTTAAACATTTGATAACGTTAGCTAACATATTTTCCTGGACACTTGCTCAACCTCGTATTAGCGCGCAGTATGCAATAATTTTAGGAAACCAGGCATTAAACTGTTTGCTGTTTAACGGTGCTGAACGCAGCCCAGGTTTTAAACCAACAAGACATGAAACTTAATTTGCATAAGTTTTAAGAACTATTTTGAAACTTATTTATTTTTACATTGATTGTGAAACAAGTTCATACAACTTAGACAAATCTGAAATCTGAAATCACACTCGAAGTTTTCCTATGTAGAACCAATACTAAGCATATGCGGACAAAGTGTCCTGCTCAAGGAACCATAATAGCTGTGGCGAAGTATCACACCCATGACCCACTGATCTTAGATCCAATGCTCTACCACTAGACCCGCTCGTAAGGACTTGTTGCCATATAAAAGTGTTACATTTAAACATAACTCAGATTCATTTTGCTAACAATGTATGTATATTTCAGTTTGCTAACAATGTATGTATATTTCAATTTGAAAATAGTGTAATACATGGCATATTGTGTGTGTTTATTACAGCTTTATATTTTATTAAAAACAATATTTTAAACTTGTTTTGATTTATACATTTGGGAGATTTTTATCTATATTCGTTATTAACATTTGATGCAAACCGTTTCTTTTCTCTAGCACTGTGTGACTTCAGTGTGGTATAATGCAAGAGTTATCAAAAACATGTGATACAACGGCTGTGTAAATAAGAGTGTTTACAACAGAATTGCTGCAGATCTGCAGTCCTGCATGTGTTTAAAGTACTTTCAACATAAATAAGAAACAGATTTTTTGTTTCCCGCCATCAATCTATACCAACAATTTCATGAGTTGAAGTGTTGTTGTTTTGTTGTTTTTTTCGAAAAATTAAAAAATAATTGAAAATAAGTCTGTCCTGCGAATAATAAAAACAAATGGTAAGATTCATTATAATATGTTGGTACACCAGTCCTGGAGTGGTATTTCCTGTAAGAATTTTATATATTTTAAAATATTTCAGGGTTGTCTGCCCCTGGTTCTCATGTTCGATGTTAAAGAAGAGATAGACATGGATCAAGGTATGGGTTTGCTCCAGTTGCTTTGGCAACTTACTAAATTGATTTTTCTCATGTTACGTATTTCCTGAAACCAGTTGAATATACTTTCTCATTGATTTCTTGTGTAGGTTGTTGCCAGAAACCACTTATATAGTTTCTGCATTGATTTCTTGTATAGTCTGTTGCCAGAAACCAGATGTATATATACTGTCCTCATTGATTTCTTGTGTACGCTGTTGTCAGAAACCAGATGTATATACTGTCCTCATTGATTTCTTGTGTAGGCTGTTGTCAGAAACCAAATGTATATACTGTCCTCATTGATTTCTTGTGTAGGTTGTTGTCAAAAACCAGATGTATATACTGTCCTCATTGATTTCTTGTTTAGCCTGTTGCTAGTAACCAGATGTATATACTGTCCTCATTGATTTCTTGTTTAGTCTGATGCTAGAAACCAGATGTATATACTGTCCTCATTGATTTCTTGTGTAGGTTGTTGTCAGAAACCAGATGTTTATACTTTCCTCATAGATTCCTTGTGTAGGCTGTTGTCAGAAACCAGATGTATATACTGTCCTCATAGATTTCTTGTGTAGGCTGTTGTCAGAAACCAGATGTATATACTGTCCTCATAGATTTCTTGTGTAGGCTGTTGTCAGAAACCAGATGTATATACTGTCCTCATAGATTTCTTGTGTAGGCTGTAGTCAGAAACCAGATGTAAATACTGTCCTCATAGATTTCTTGTGTAGGCTGTTGTCAGAAACCAGATGTATATACTGTCCTCATTGATTTTTTGTGTAGGCTGTTGTCAGAAACAAGATGTATATACTGTCTTCATAGATTTCTTGTGTAGGCTGTTGTCAGAAACCAGATGTATATACTATCCTCATTGATTTCTTGTGTAGGCTGTTGTAAGAAACCAGATGTATATACTATCCTCATAGATTCCTTATGTAGGCTGTTGTCAGAAACCAGATGTATTAATGTCCTCATAGATTCCCTGTGTAGGCTGTTGTCAGAAACCAGATGTATATACTGTCCTCATTGATTTCTTATGTAGGTTGTTGCCAGAAGCCATATGTATATACTGTCCTCATTGATTTCTTGTGTAGGCTGTTGCCAGAAACCACTTATAGTTTCTGCATTGATTTCTTTTATAGCCTGTTTCCAGAAACCAGATGTATATACTGTCCTCATTGATTTCTTGTGTAGGCTGTTGCCAGAAGCCACTTACAGTTTCTGCATTGATTTCTTTTATAGCCTGTTTCCAGAAACCAGATGTATATACTGTCCTCATTGATTTCTTGTGTAGGCTGTTGTCAGAAATCAGATGTATATACTGTCCTCATTGATTTCTTGTGTAGGTTGTTGTCAGAAACCAGTTATAGTTTCTGCATTGATTTCTTGTTTAGCCTGTTGCAAGAAACCAGATGTATATACTGTCCTCATTGATTTCTTGTGTAGGCTGTTGTCAGAAACCAGATGTATATGCTGTCCTCATTGATTTCTTGTGTAGGCTGTTGTCAGAAACCAGATGTATATGCTGTCCTCATTGATTTCTTGTGTAGGCTGTTGTCAGAAACCAGATGTATGTACTGTCCTCACTGATTTCTTGTGTAGGCTGTTGACAGAAACCATATGTATATACTGTCCTCATTGATTTCTTGTGTAGGCTGTTGTCAGAAACCAGATGTATATACTGTCCTCATAGATTTCTTGTGTAGGCTGTTGTCAGAAATCAGATGTATATACTGTACTCATTGATTTCTTGTGTAGGTTGTTGTCAGAAACCATTTATAGTTTCTGCATTGATTTCTTGTTTAGCCTGTTGCTAGAAACCAGATGTATATACTGTCCTCATTGATTTCTTGTGTAGGCTGTTGCCAGAAACCACTGATATAGTTTCTGCATTGATTTCTTGTATAGCCTGTTGCCAGAAACCAGATGTATATACTGTCCTCACTGATTTCTTGTGTAGGCTGTTGCCAGAAACCACTTATATAGTTTCTGCATTGATTTCTTGTTTAGAATGTTGCCAGAAACCAGATGTATATACTATCCTCACTGATTTCTTGTGTAGGCTGTTGCCAGAAACCACTTATATAGTTTCTGCATTGATTTCTTGTTTAGCCTGTTGCTAGAAACCAGATGTATATACTGTCCTCATTGATTTCTTGTGTAGGCTGTTGCCAGAAACCACTGATATAGTTTCTGCATTGATTTCTTGTATAGCCTGTTGCCAGAAACCAGATGTATATACTGTCCTCACTGATTTCTTGTGTAGGCTGTTGCCAGAAACCACTTATATAGTTTCTGCATTGATTTCTTGTTTAGAATGTTGCCAGAAACCAGATGTATATACTATCCTCACTGATTTCTTGTGTAGGCTGTTGCCAGAAACCACTTATATAGTTTCTGGATTGATTTCTTGTTTAGCTTGTTGCCAGAAACCAGATGTATATACTGTCCTCACTGATTTCTTGTGTAGGCTGTTGCCAGAAACCACTTATATAGTTTCTGCATTGATTTCTTGTGTAGCCTGTTGCCAGAAACCAGATGTATATACTATCCTCACTGATTTCTTGTGTAGCCTGTTGCCAGAAACCACTTATATAGTTTCTGCATTGATTTCTTTTATAGTCTGTTGGCAGAAACCAGATGTATATACTATCCTCACTGAATTCTTGTGTAGGCTGTTGCCAGAAACCACTTATATAGTTTCTGCATTGATTTCTTGTATAGCGTGTTGTCAGAAACCACATTTGAAATTAATACCATACCATTTATCATCGTTGATTGAACTTTAATCCATTATTTTTATATATTTCCTACAAAATCTGACAAGTGTTTAAATTTTTTAAACAAAAGATATAAACATGTCTGGCATAGAATTCCTTTGATATCCTTCCATCAAAAATTTCAAAGATACCCACTTAGTGAAATAGCATATGAAATAATTATGCTTGTTTCACTGGTGACATCATCCGACATTGACACAAGGTGATAATGAAATTGACAGCATGTTCATTCTGTTTAACAAGTTTGATGTAACAAAAAGATTTTCTAAAAATAGCGTGAAAACATTTCCTAAATGTCATTCATATAACAGAACAGTGACATAAATCGGTGTGTAGATAAATAGTTCAGTTACTTGGGGGAGTTGTATTAGCAGGCAATGCGTTACCTATTGTTTTATCACACTTTTACAAGCAAAGACACAATGCCCAAGGCAATGGTTTTCATGGATAATTTGGGATTGAAACTTATAACAAAGAAATTAAATTAAAGTTACATGTATAGCCATTTATAGAATTTAAATGACTAAGAAAGCAATCATTTTGATTAATTATTTATATCATTGTCAATATACCTATGATAATATTAGAGGATATCCAAATCTCCAAGGTATATCATAAAAACTCATTTAATTTTTGTTGCATTTAACGTTTGCATTATCCTTTTGTACAATTCGTGGATCGTTCGTCCTGTTGCGTCCGAGTATCGTTTCTTGTATCGTAACGTTTATCATTTCATTTATCATTTGTTTGCATTTTTAGTCCGTTTGTATAACGTTTAAAATGTGTTTGATATTCGTTTCGTATGTGTTTGTTTGGTGTACTAGAACAGATTATGGTTTGTATATGCATTACATTTTGTTCTTTAATAGCCAATTGCATTAAACCACATCTATATCTTATATCTCATATAGTCTGGTGCCAGAAACCACATGCATATGAAACTTCCAAATGATCTTAGAAAGCACAAAAACAACAAATTATGTGTTAATTGACAATTGATAATTTGTTGAATGAGGAATCGCAAGATTTGTAGTTCTAAAATATGTAATGTCATAATTCATAGTCATAGTCATAATTGGAACCACAGATTTGTAAAATATGTAAATTTTGACAAATCTTCAAACATTTTTTTTTCTGAAATATTAAATGTTAATGGTCCTAATTTTTGAGAAAAAAAAGCTCAAAAATTCTTCTTTAAAAAAAAAAAAGTGCAAAAGGAGAGCCATCCCACATCCTGAAGTAAAGGATATTTTGTAAAACTTGAATTATCAGTAATATGATTATAACTGCTGCAAATGGACGGGAAATAATCTTAATGAAATTAATCGAACAACAAATTGCGACATTGGTAGTTCCCCAAAGTATTTGTTGATCGGCAAATATTATATTGGTTTCTGGTTTCCCCGTACCTGAAGAACATAAACAGTATCGTTATGCCAGTTAATAACTCCTGAGCTCTTGAAACATAATAAAGTTCTTACCAATTTGTGTATCAATTTTATTTTGCTAATCTTATTACTTGTTAAGTGTTTACTTTGAATACTTGGATATCTATAGGCTAGTGATAACTCTACACATGTGTGTTCAAGTTTATGTATTTTATTGCAGGCCGGATAACACAGTTAATGGAACACTTAGACGTCTTCATCAGTGTAAAACCTAAACCAAAACAACCAAGCAAAGTAAGTTTACAACTACACGTAGAGTCACCATCGCAAAGTAAATGGCAAACAAAAGTACAAGTAGACATCTGTTGGCAAGTAATTGGGAAACAAAAGTACAAGTAGACATCTGTCAGTAAGTAATTTGCAAACAAAAGTACAAGTAGACATCTGTCAGCAAGTAATTGGAAAACAAAAGTACAAGTAGACATCTGTCAGTAAGTAATTGGCAAACAAAAGTACAAGTAGACATCTGTCAGTAAGTAATTGGCAAACAAAAGTACAAGTAGTCTCCGTCTGTTGGCAAGTAATTGGCAAACAAAAGTACAAGCAGACATTATCTGATGGCAAGTAATTGGCAAACAAATGTACAAGTAGACATTATCTCTTGGCAAGTAATCTTCGTCTGTTGGCCAGTAATTGGCAAACAAAAGTACAAGTAGACATCTGTCAGGAAGTAATTGGGAAACAAAAGTACAAGTAGACATCTGTCAGTAAGTAATTGGCAAACAAAAGTTCAAGAAGTCTTCGTCTGTTGGCCAGTAATTGGCAAACAAAAGTACAAGTAGACATCTGTCAGCAAGTAATTGGGAAACAAAAGTACAAGTAGACATCTGTCAGTAAGTAATTGGCAAACAAAAGTACAAGTAGTCTCCGTCTGTTGGCAAGTAATTGGCAAACAAAAGTACAAGCAGACATTATCTGATGGCAAGTAATTGGCAAACAAATGTACAAGTAGACATTATCTCTTGGCAAGTTATTGGCAACCCAATGTTCAAGTAGACGTTAAATGTTGGCAAAGAATTGGCAAACAAATGTACAAGTACACATTATCTGTCAGCAAGTTATTGGCAAACAAAAGTACAAGTAGACATTATCTGATGGCAAGTAATTGGCAAACAAATTTACAAGTAGACTTCATCTCTTGGCAAGTTATTGGCAACCCAATGTTCAAGTAGGCGGTAAATGTTGGCAAATAATTGGCAAACAAATGTACAAGTAGACATTATCTGTCAGCAAGTTATTGGCAAACAAAAGTACAAGTAAACATTATCTGTCTGCAAATAATTGGCAAACAAAAGAACAAGAAGACATTTGTCAGCAAATAATTGGCAAACAAATGTACAAGTAGAAATCTGTCAGCAAGTAATTGGCAAACAAAAGTACAAGTAGACATTATCTGTTGGCAAATAATTGGCAAACAAAAGTACAAGTAGACATTATCTGTTGGCAAGTAATTGGCAAACAAAAGTACAAGTAGACATCGGTCAGTAAGTGAAAGGCAAACAAATGTACAAGTAGAAATCTGTCAGCAAGTAATTGGCAAACAAAAGTATAAGTAGACATTATCTGTTGGCAAGTAAATGGAAAACAAAAATACAAATAGATAATATCTGTCGGCAAGTTATTGGCAAACTTTGTAACGTTGTGTTTTTGGACCAAACTAGATTTGTCATCTTGAGACAGTACCTTAGATCAACACAGGCAACAAGTGGACTTGCACATATTGTCTTTTCTTATTTTTTTACAGCAATTATTGCACCAAGATGCATGATATTAAGTAAAAAACTTTTCATATGTGTATTTTCTGGTCATATTTCTAGCACTTAATCGAACTAAACATTACTTATCTTGTGATATAAGTTAGATGATGGTAATTAGTAAGGTTGTCCTTAAAAAATAAATTGTTTGCCATTCTTCTACCTATTCACTAAAAATTGTCGCTACCCAAAACTTTTTTATTGACTTTAAAAGCATTAATTTTTTTTTTTCATGATTAATTTCCATTTTTCTTTAAAATGACTATTCAAAATCAAAATTTGGCACAAACAAAAATTGAGCTACCTTAGTACCTACCCACATGAAGAATATTGGGTCATAGCACGGCAAACACTTATTTTTTAAGGATGGCCCAAGTGATAATGATTTCAATTGTGAATTATATTATCATTTTGATGTCTTATATTTCAGTCTGTGATAGTAAAAAGTATAGAACGTAATGCCAACAACATGTACTTGGCACGTCTGTTGTTACTTGGTGTTGAGAAGGAGCTTCCTCGCCAACCCGTGCATCAAACTAGTGACGAGGGATCACCCAAGCATGTTCTGGGACTTGCAGCTCTTGGTATGCTTGTGACCTCATTAAATTTGTAAACATTACATTTATGTCAGCAATTGTATATTAGGGATGCAGATTGTTGATGTCTGATGGAAATTAATTCTTTTGTAACTACTTATAGATAGAAAGATTCAACTTTAAAAAATAAACATGCATTTAAGTAGATTGATTGATTGATTGAATATTTAGCATCATTTTTATGCCATCGAGGGCTAACAGATGATCAGTTAACCTAACCACTGTTTTTTTAATCCTGGCAGATTGTTGATGTCAGATGGAAATTAATTACTTTGTAACTACTTATAGATAGAAAGATTCAACTTTAAAAAATAAACATGCATTTAAGTAGATTGATTGATTGATTGAATATTTAGCATCATTTTTATGCCATCGAGGGCTAACAGATGATCAGTTAACCTAACCACTGTTTTTTTAATCCTGGCAGATTGTTGATGTCAGATGGAAATTAATTACTTTGTAACTACTTATAGATAGAAAGATTCAACTATAAAAAATGAATATGCATTTAAGTAGAGTATAAGTATATATAACTATATATAAATGATTATTATACCCCCGACAAACGAAGTTTTGAGGGGGTATACTGGAGTCACCCTGAGGTCGGTCTGTCGGTCTGTCGGTCGGTCTGTCCGCAATTTTCCTTGTCCGGAGCATAACTTGAAAAGTACTTGATGGAATTTCATCAAACTTCATACAATGGTAGAATATAATGAGAGGAAGTGCAGTGTACAAGAAACATAACTCTATTCTTGCTAATTACAGAGTTATTGCCCTTTGATATTTTTTCTTGTCCAGAGCATAACTTGAAAAGTACCGGATGGAATTTCATCAAGCTTCATACAATGGTAAAATATAATGAGAGGAAGTGCAGTGTACAGGAAACATAACTCTATTCTTGCTAATTAAAGAGTTATTGCCCTTTGATATATTTCCCTTTGATATTTTTTCTTGTCCGGAGCATAACTTGAAAAGTACCGGATGGAATTTCATCAAGCTTCATACAATGGTACAATATAATGAGAGGAAGTGCAGTGTACAGGAAACATAACTCTATTCTTGCTAATTACAGAGTTATTGCCCTTTGATATATTTCCCTTGTCCGGAGCATTATTTTAAAGTACTGGATGGAATTTCATCAAACTTCATACAATGGTAGAATATAATGACAGGAAGTGCAGTGTACAAGAAACATAACTCTATGCTTGCTAATTACAGAGTTATTGCCCTTTGATATACTTCCCTTGTCAGGAGCATTACTTTTAAAGTACTGGATGGAATTTCATCAAACTTCATACAATGGTAGAATATAATGAGAGGAAGTGCAGTGTACAAGAAACATAACTCTATTATTGCTAATTACAGAGTTATTGCCCTTTGATATTTTTTCTTGTCCGGAGCATAACTTGAAAAGTACCTGATGGAATTTCATCAAGCTTCATACAATGGTAGAATATAATGAAAGGAAGTGCAGTGTACAAGATACATAACTCTATTCTTGCTAATTACAGAGTTATTGCCCTTTGATATATTTCCATTGTCCGGAGCATTTCTTTTAAAGTACTGGATGGAATTTCATCAAACTTCATACAATGGTACAATATAATGAGAGGAAGTGCAGTGTACAGGAAACATAACTCTATTCTTGCTAATTACAGAGTTATTGCCCTTTGATATATTTCCTTTGTCCGGAGCATTACTTTTAAAGTACTGGATGGAATTTCATCAAACTTCATACAATGGTAGAATATAATGACAGGAAGTGCAGTGTACAAGAAACATAACTCTATTCTTGCTAATTACAGAGTTATTGCCCTTTGATATATTTCCCTTGTCTGGTGCAGTACTTTTAAAGTACTTTTGAAGCCATCAGTGGTAACAGTTTAATAAAGTTCATGAAAGAACCAAGTTGATAAATACATGGAGTTCGAGCAAAGCAGGTTCGATATTGTATTCCTAGTGCTCTTGTTTGTTTCTTATCCATAAAATTGTTGTCCCTCAACATAACTCGAAAAAGTATAACATTTATTGATTGCCATGAAAGCTTGTACACTGCACAATAATTAAAAAGACCGTTTTTAATTTTAACAAAACCATAAAAAAATTAACAATACAAACAACTCAATCCATAACATTCTTTTTTATTAAGAATTTCTTTTGTCTTGAGCATTACTTTAAAACTATTGGATATAATTTAATAAAACTTCATACAATGGTTAACCATTTTCTGTCATGGCGGCGTTCGGGGGTATTCATCACTACAGTGATAGGTCTAGTTGTACTATATGCTTTGTTACTTCGCAACAAACAGACAGTTTCTAATTAGTGAATACCAACATAGTATAAGCAGATAACATCCATTCACCAGTGTAAACAATTATTACTTTTTTTTAGGATACTTTGGACCAAACATTCACCAAAGTATACCAGCCCTTAATGTGAATACAGCCAATCATGGACAGATCCTGTTGCTAAATGGCCATAAAAGTCCCCCAACCCAGCCTTCGTCTAGTGCCCCAAGTCCTAGAAGTCCCCACAGTCCCAGAACATCGAGCCCTAATCACTTCATATCACCACCACCAGGTATGTTTGGGTGTATTTTTTGTTTTTATACCAATATGATTTAGCTTAATAATAACCTAAAGTAAGCTTTGAGTTTTTGTGAATCATTATTGAGTCTGTAGAACCATAGTACTGGATATTGTTTTAGATGTCATTGGGTTGCACATTGGATTGAATGAGCATGTTGTATATCAGTCATCGCAGACACTTTGGCTACACCGAGATTCAAACTCACGACCCCTGGATTGAAAGTAAGACGACTATCGACAGATAATTGATTTATTGATTGAATATTTAGTGTCATTTTATGCCATCGAGGGCTTACAGATTCTCAGTTAACCTAACCACTGTTTTTTGGAATCCTGGCAGGTTAACTAGCACACCCCATCTCCGATAGTAACTGATAACTTTCCGACTTGAACCAGGGGCGAAAGATGAATGATAATGAGATGCAATGTTGTATATGAACTATCACAGAAATTGTGGCTGGTGGGGATTCAAAGTCACGACCCCTGGATTGATAGATGCACTAGCGACTGAGCTAATTGGGCCCAGCTTAGACAGATATAGAGAAATGTGATGTTTGTTGATACTAGGTTACTGTGTTTTGTGCAGGTATCTATAGTCGCATGATGCCACCGGTATCTACGTGCTCGGTGCAGACGGCTCTAGATCTCATGAACCAGTGTAACATTAACGGTCTCCAGAAGGACATCAACCAGAATCATCAGAATCACTCCTTCCAGCAGCCGCCGTCACAACTGGAACATCATCGTATGTACATGTTTTATATTTGTGGCATATTAAACTAATACGTTGATATAATAAGCTTGGTTTATGTTTGTTGTATATAGAACTAATACATATTTGTTAGCGTAGTATATGTTTGTGGTATATAGAACTACAGTCAAACCTGTGTAAGTGGTCACTTCTATTAAGCAGTCACTTGTCTCAAGCAGCCACATTTTCTACTTCTATGCTTTCAGAACAAACTAACCTGTATTAAGCAACAACCTGTCTTAAAACGTCACCTTTGTTCCTAATCTTGACTGGCTGCTTAAAACAGGTTTGACTGTACAGTCAGTCTTCAGCAGCTAGTCAAGGCTTAATACAGGTGAATTTGTTCTGAATACTAAGAAATGGGAAATAGCAAATGTGAGTGTTTGAGGCAAGTGCCTGCTTAAGGTGATTGCCTATACAGGTTTGACTATAATACATATATTTTACTTATATTACATTGATTACAAAGTTATATAACTCATATATATTAAACATTTATAAATCTCTCTCAAAGGACCACATTAAAAGGGTCAAGGAAAAAAACATATATTAAACAATATACTGCTTGAACTTTAAATGTATTTAATTCATTCATTATATATTAATAACATTTAAATAAATATGTTTTAATACTTAATTAATTAGTTATATTTGTTATAGTTATTATTTTGGTCTATTTAGCTGGCAGTAGAAGCCACAGTGAGGCAAACAGTCCTTGCAGGAGTCCGTGCCAGAGTCCTCTCAGTTTTCGAGAGAACACGACTGCAGGTCAGTATTGTAACTGTGTAATGTGTTAATTTACTGAAACACTGCAGTGTGGTCTAGTGGTAGAGCGCCCACCTCACATGCAGAAGGTTGTAGGTTAGATCCCAGGCCTGATCACACTAAAGACTTGGAAAAATGGTATTAGAAGCTTTCTGGCTTGGCGCTCAGCATTTAAAGGATAGTTCTAGGTCTGGTCAGCCAGGTTTCAGTACAATATGACTGGGTGGGGTATCAGACCATGGATTATTTTTCAGTGTGGCAGCGCTTGGAACACCATCTCAAGTAGACTCCATTGGGATATGACTTCCACCATGTATGAATATATGAATGGGTCCTTTGTGGACGAGCAGTCTAAGACGCTGTCTCAGCATCACTTACCTCTCACCTCAAGATGTTGCAGTATCAGTAGATAGATATAAATTTATGCGTCAGGGTCTTTTTACCTTATTAAACAGAAGCAGATATTTGGCTTCTTCCCACTTTATGGTGTTTCTTTTCCCAATTGAGACTAAAAGAAATTACTAAAATGAAGAAAATATTTCCTAACTAAATGTTTGCTTGAATTCGTAGTTTCAATTTAGACCACTTCAGACCATATATGTTAATAGGATACAACTTGTTTTAAATACACCGTTTCAACATTACTTACCTCTCACTGCTAAAGTCATAGGTTCAAATCCCTCTTGCTAAAGATACTTTATGTGAGAAAGTTTGCCAGTTACTTGATGAAATACGGTGGATCTACTCAGATTCAATCTGAGGTCTTTCTCCACCAATAAAATGATATGCTTTATGTATTACCTGAAATATATTGAAAATAGTAATAAATCCCATAAAAAAATAAAAATGAATACATGACTGACAATGTTTTTGTTCTATATATAGAATGGCCATAAAGTAAGCATTTGAACAATGTTGAATCTGTGGCAATGTGCTGTGACAGTAAGTTAATGTGTTCGTCTCTTTGTCTGCCTGCCCTTCCCTCCTGTGCCCTTTTCTCTTTCCCTCTTTTTATCTGTATGTTTATATATCTGTCAGTCTGAACTGTACTGGAATGTTAAACTATGTTTATATTTGTATTTCAGTTGATTTAGCTGGTCTATCAACTTCAAGCAGTTTTGGTAATATTGTATCTCATCCAAAGTCCTCCCTTAGCAGTAGTGGACATACTATGGACCTACTAGGTACATTTCACTGTTATTGATTTCAAATTTGAACAAGTGTATTAGTTATTGAAGTCAGTCTGACTGTCATGACTGGTATATATATTTATTGTGATCTTGATGTGTGAGAATTCTGTAGAATTGGGAGCAAACCAGAAAACCGGTCTGTTTGTCGATGTTTTTGTGATCGCCACCATTTATAACAAGGAGCTGAAGAATAAAACCCATGTTACATTGGCGATAAAGTCATGAGGCCTCGGATATGCTAACCAGACATGCCATACACCATTATATGATATTTAGAAAAAAATATGATACAGCAGTTTCTTTTTGTTATTTTGAACATGGACACTTTAGTTAAACTAACTTGATGTATGTAAGTCAGGAACATTTTTGTTTAAAGCCATTATCAGGAAAATTTCAGTTACAGTTGCAAATATTTATGATTATTTAGTGTAACAGTTCTTTTGTTTCAGTTACCATTACTTTTGTTATGTTTGTTTTGCCGGCCCCAATTAGCTCAGTAAGTTAGATGTCTGACTATCAATCCAGAGGTCATGAGTTAGAATCTCCGCCTGGCAACAGTCTCTGTGATGATTGATATATACAATATTGTGTCTCATTATCATTTATCTCTCACCGTTGATTCAAGTGGGAAAGTTATCAGTTACTCGCAGAGATGGGTGTGCTCAAGTAATGGTTAATCCCAGGAAACAGTGGTTAGGTTAACTGATCGTCTATTAGCCCTCAAGGGCATAAAAAAGATGCTAAATATTCAATCAATCAATCAATCAATCAATCAATACATTTGTTATTTTCATAATTTTTCAGGTCTAAGTAAAACATCATTAACCAACAGTGGACACACGATGGATTTGTTAGGCCTGAGTAAAACAACTAGTCCACCCATGAACGGTATCCCATTCTTGAACAGTAGCTTAAATGGGTCACTACATGGCAGTTTGAATAGGAGCTCTCTCACGTAAGCCAATCATGTTATGTTATTACTCCCACATTTAATGAGTAGATTAGTCTCAAGTTTTTGCTATTTTAATTATTATACATCAGTTGGTCATTCAAGTAGTTTGATTGTTACTATTACCACCGTTTCGTGGTCCGATGAAGATATTTGAGAAATAAGTTGATTATAGGCAGCCATCTTGGGTAGTCAGAGTTGTGAAAACTGTTGTGAAGAAAGTCTTTAATTGATTATGTATTATATGTAGCTAACCATGGAGTGTGTGTGTGAAAGAGCATCAGATTCAGGATTGGAGGGTTGTAGGTTCGATCCTCCTCCACGGCTATTGTGGTGTCCTTCAGCAAGATACTTTATCAGCATATGCTTAGTACTGGTTTTACACAGGAAGACCTCAAGCGTGATTTGTCTAAATTTGTAACAATTTGTTTCACATTCGTAGTAAAACAAATAAACTTGAACATACACATAATGGGTAGAAGGTGACAGAAAGCAGGAACAAGTTGAGTGTAGTGTGTTTGATGTTGGGAAGTGATTACAGAAACCGATAATTAAGCAATATGGTGTTGTACCATTTAAAGTGGTATTACATTAACTCTGTAAAATGAAGGATGGCAGTGGTGTAGTGGATAGAGTGTTGTTCACATACGCCAGAGGTTGCGAGTACAATTCCCAGCTCGACTTGATGTCTCTCAAAAGGCAGTCGACTCAAGAGCGATTCCTATAAGATTTCAGTTTTCTTAGCAATAAATCGAAAATGAATTAGTATAAACTAATTCTGTACTTTTGATATCATCTATGAAGCATAACTGTGATAAACATTGTAAATATAAAGATAGAAGCCAAAAGCTGAGTTTGTTGTGGCATATTCCAGGATATTTCCCTTAAAGCAAACAATATAAGTAAAGCGCGGACTGCAACATAATATTTAAATGGTTTGTAGCATACAGCCATTTTGCAATGTAAATTACAATCAATCTTGGAGCGCCCTCAGCTGCTTTTTTTGCCATTTTGCTCTTGCATTCAGTTGCGTATAATAATATACGACTATATGATTGTGTTAATAACATTATTATTGGACAGGGTTTACAAGTAAATTAAGAAAACAAAATTTGCAGGATATATTATTTTGATATCAGCTCCAATAAGCATTTATAAACCATTATAGATAGAATTATATAGAAGGGCCTTGCTAAATGATTAACATGTTTGTTGTTTTTAATTTACAGGTTCTGATCATTTAAAATGATAAGAACTTCATAAGCATTGTGCTTTTGTTCTTATCCCTTTTATATTATTATACAACAGTGTTTTGTTAAAACGTTATAAAAATATATATTTATAATAATATTCAGAAATAAAATATGTTAAAATTAAACTAAATTGTGAAGTAAATAAAAAAAGATTTAATGCAGCCAACATCTTACCAACAGGAATGGTGATGACCCCAGAGGACATATAGAACAAGATCAGTTGGACCTGCGGGCCCCTGGGATAGAGAGAAAGAACTCGACAACAAACATGTTTGTTGATACATACCAGTCATATGGTGTAGATTATGAACAGAAGAAACTCATGGCTAACAAAGGTCAGTATTGTATAATGGTGTGGAGGCACATTTAGGCAATTGAAGTTTGAACAAATCAATGGGCTGAGATGTATAAACGTTCTGTAAATGGACTTTTTATTAAAGAGAAATGATATGGGAATGTAAAGCATTTCCTTTTCATAGTAAGTAACATTTTACAGTTTATAGTGTGGTGTTTTTTTATACACAAGGTGGATCTCCCAAAAGGGTCAATGTTGTGAAATTTTAAATTGTACTATGGCAGCTATAATCCAGTAGAGTGTCCTTGGGCCCTCTTGGGCCTCTTATTATTGAATTAATTCTGTGGACTATATAAAATCAATTTTGTGTTCTTGAATTATGATAGTAGCTGACAATTTGCTCAATATTTACAATTCAATCAAAATATATTATAAATATGTATTTGAATGTTCTGTTTTAATTTTAGCCATGCAAAAGAAGCCTATAGGAGAATCTCGGATACCAACTGACTGCTGGTCAGGGTTTGGCTTCTCCAAATCCATGCCAGAGTCGGCCATCAGAGAGAGAATGGCACAAACAGGGGTCAAACAAAGATATGAGCCGCCCATGGCCACCACGTATGAGGTAACTTAAATATGTTTTGATACACATTTTTATCAATAATGCATTTATTTTCAAATCACTGTTTTTTTTACCTTACATCTTTTCAGAATAAAACAATTGTTTGATTAGGCTAGAAATTAATTTATTCACTGTTTTACACATTACAGGTTATGCAAATCATATTTTGGGGTTTACTTCTTGTTTTATACATTACAGGTTATTCAAATCATATTTTGGGGTTTACTCCCTGTTTTACACATTACAGGTTATGCAAATCATATTTTGGGGTTTATTTCTTGTTTTGTACATTACAGGGTATGCAAATCATAGTTTGCGGTTTATTTCCTGATTTACACATTACAGGTTGTGTTAATCATATATTGGGGTCTACTTTCTGTTTTACATATTACAGGTTATGCAAATCAAGTTTTGGGGTTTACTCCCTGTTTTACTTATTACAGGTTATGCAAATCCTGTTTTGGGGTTTACTTTCTGTTTTATACATTACAGATGATGCAAGGCATAGTTTGGTGTTTGCTCCCTGTTTTACACATTATTATATTATTTCAAATGTTCCATGAAATGATAGCGTAGAAATAACATTTCCCTATCTTCACCACAGAATAAGTTTAGGAAATCAGAATCTGAAGGTAACTGATTATTACCACACTTCTCAATATTAAAATAATACAAATTGCCATATGTTGTATACAGTAACATGTTCTTTCCCAGAATTCTGCAGGCGAGTGGAGCGAATCGGGCGAGATGGACCATGACCCTTGGAGAGATTCCGTCCAATCATTTAATCGTCCAATCAACCCGGCACCAGGAGAGTACCCTAGTCCTCGAAAAAAATGTAAGTATAAATAAGACAAATTCAAATGATAATTTATCCCTTTCTAGTATCAAACATATTTCATTTAAAATATTTTGAAATCGAGATGGGGTCCTACGTGGCCGAGTGGTCAAAGGCGCCATCTCAAGACTACTTACCTCTCACCGATAAGGTCGTAAGTTCGAGTTCCGCTCGCTCCAAAACTTTATATGAGAAAGTTTCCTGTTACTTGCGGAAGGATGGTGGTTCTACTCAGTCTGAGGTCATCCTCTACCAGTAAAACTGGATATGCCATATATAACCTGAAATGTGGTGAAAATGACGTTAAACCCCATTCAAAAAACAAAAAAAAAAGGAAATGGAGATGGATCTCAAGCTCTTCCAACTCAGATTCGGTCCAACCTCTAATTAAATAAATCTCAAGTTCTTCAAGTTCTCTGTTTAATAGGTATACATCCATGCAGTATCATTTTAAGTTATCTAAAAAAATATGACTTTGCTAGTTTAACTTGGTATGACATTTATTAATTAATGTCTTTACAGATGAGTTTGGTCTTAGTGCAAGTAATCACATCGATGGTGCCCTGGTACCAAACAAGTCGTTGTGGTCACCAAAAACAGATCTTGCTGAGCTTTTCATAAAACTTGGTCTTGGAAAATATGCCGACTTATTTCAGCAACAAGAGGTGAGTTTATTGAGCACATGATGTACATGTACATATGTCACTCCACCATTGCCTGGTGTCATGTCCAGGAGGAATTGGGATGACAAAAGTTGTGTATTTGAGGTTTTCTATCTTGCTGCATGTGTTGGTTTTACCCAGAGCCACGTTGAGCGAGAGTTGTAAGAACATAATTGATGTGTAAACTTAATCAGTTTCAACTTTTTAAGTTGACTAAATGGTATCATAGAATATACGCAGAAGTTATCATATTATCTACATAGAAGTTATCATAGAATATACATAGAAGTTATCATAGAATATACGCAGAAGTTATCGTATAATCTACATAAAAGTTATCATAGAATATACATAGAAGTTATCATAGAATATACATAGAAGGTATCATAGAATATACATAGAAGTTATCATAGAATATACATAGAAGGTATCATATATACATAGAAGGTATCATAGAATATACATAGAAGTTATCATAGAATATACATAGAAGGTATCATAGAATCTACATAGAAGGTATCATAGAATATACATAGAAGGTATCATAGAATATACATAGAAGGTATCATAGAATATACATAGAAGTTATCATAGAATCTACATAGAAGTTATCATAGAATCTACATAGAAGGTATCATAGAATATACATAGAAGTTATCATAGAATATACAAAGAAGGTATCATAGAATATACATAGAAGTTATCATAGAATATACATAGAAGGTATCATAGAATATACATAAAAGGTATCATAGAATATACATAAAAGGTATCATAGAATCTATGCAGTAGGTATAATATAATCTACATAGAAGGTATCATAGAATCTATGCATTAGGTAATATATAATCTACATAGAAGATATTATATAATCCACATAAAAGGTATCATAGAATATACATAGAAGTTATCATATAATCTACATAAAAGGTATCATAGGATCTACATAGAAGGTATCATAGAATCTATGCAGTAGGTATCATATAATCTACAGAGAAGGTATCATAGAATCTATGCAGTAGGTATTATATAATCTACAGAGAAGGTATCATAGAATCTATGCATTAGGTATTGTATAATCTACCTAGAAGGTATCATAGAATCTACATAGAACGTATCATATAATCTACATAGAAGGTTTAGTCTCTATATAGAAGATATTATAGAATAAACATGAAAGGTATCATAAAATATACATGAAAAGTACCATAGAATATACATGAAAGGTACCATAGAATATACATGAAAGGTACTAATCTACATGAAAGGTACCAATCTACATGAAAGGTACCATAAACTCTAAATGGAATGTACAATAGAATATACATGAAAGGTACCATAGAATATACATGAAAGACTCTAAATGGAATGTACTATAGAATATACATGAAAGGTACCATAGAGTATACATGAAAGGTACCATAGAGTATACATGAATGGTACCATAGAATATAATGAAAGGTACCATAGAATATACATGAAATGTACCATAGACTCTACATGGAATGCACTTTAGAATATACATGAAAGGTACCATAGAATATACATAAAAGGTACCAATCTACATTATAGGTACCAATCTAAATGAAAGGTACCATAGAAACAACATAGAAGGTATGATACAATCTAAACAAAAGGTACCTAGACTCTACATGGAAGGTACCAATCACATAGCCTTATGCATTGAATAAATCATTTGCATATGAAAAGATGTCAATTTAAAAACATACAAACTTTGATAAATCAGTCATGAGATTAATTGGTAAGAAAACACAATTCAGCTACTTGTCATCTTTTACCGCAGATTGACCTTTCTACATTCCTCACACTGACTGACCAGGACCTGCGAGAGCTCGGGATTTCTACATTTGGTGCCAGAAGGAAAATGCTGCTTGCTATAGCAGGTACTGTTGTGCCACTGTTCAGAGTTTAAAGCAATAAATGCCAGAATTGGAGGAAGTGTAAAATAATTCAATATTTTATCCTTCTTTCATTCCAGGGAGTTAATTTTGTTACAAACTCAAGTCTAAGAATATTGTCAAGAATCGGGGTTGAATACAACCCTATTATTCAAGCACATCTATCTCTGTAAATAACTGATAAATTTCCCACTTGAAACAGGAGTGAGAGATAAAAGACAATCAGATGCAATACATCAGTCATCAGAGAAACTGTGGCTGGGTAAGAATTCGATCTCAGAAACTCTGGATTGATAGTCAGACGTCCTTATGATTGAGCTTGCTTTATATTGAGGATATTATACAGGTGCTCATTTCTTATTGAATTTAGCATATCATTATCGCTGAATTTGATAAATTTATTAAAAATGAGAATGAATGCAAGATACTTTTTTATTTCACTGGGCTGAGAAAAATGCTTCATGCACCATTTATTTTTAGCCTTTCATTTTTCCAAGATTCTATAAATAATACTTTGCAAGTATTAGTTTCCTTTGGGCATAGTATGACGTAACGTATCAAAGTAATGTCAGTTTACCATGAGGAATCAGCGTCATACGGATATTATGGTGAGAAAATACTTCACTTTACATACGCGATCAAAGTAACATGACAAGTCATGAATCGGTAGTGATATTACACTACATTTATATAAAAACATGTCATGGGTTAATTACACTCCTGCATGGTAACGTCATGCGATAAATGAAAATATAATTCAAGTCGTCATATATACAATAGTAAGGGTATGTTACAGTTCCTGATTACTTATTTTCCTAAATCTCTCTAAGGAGAAGCTATAGGTACTATACATGTTGTAAAACTAGAACAGTTAAGTTGTTTCGGAGTTATTTAATGAATATCAATAAATCTTTGGAATAAAGTTTCTATATGATAACCCAATCCGTTTACATGTATGTTTATGTAGACTTGAACAAGAGAAGGATGTTAATGCCAGCCAACAATCCTCTAGAAGATACAAACCCGTTCCATGACACGACATCTCCCCACGGCTCAAACCCAAACTTGGCAAGCTTAAGTGGTAGATGGTAGACTAACCAAACCTGCTGGTGATGCATTCAAGAGAAGTCGCGTCTAAATGCTCCTTCAAAGTTTTTGATAAAATCTAAAAACTTAAAACATCTTGCTCACTCTTCTGATTTCACAGAACATTACATTTTTTTCGAAAACGTTTTTTATTTATTCACGACTGGTAAATTAGAAAATGTTTGCTTTTAAAGCAGCAAAGTTTCTTTTTTAACAGGTTAAACAACTATTTTTGAAAAAAAACTTGATTGTACATTTATGTGATTAGGTGTAGGTGTTGACGAAAAAAATAGAAAGGAAAATTAAAGACATCGATAAAGTTATGGGTAGCCATATTTAAAATAAAATGATGGGCTGTGTTTAAAATAAAGTGGCATATGGTCTGGGGAACAATGTCGGACCCAGGATCTGTCAGGTTGTTGGCGCAGTACCTCACCAGGATCTTTGTTTTGTGAACTTGAGTGAAATGAGCTTAATTCACATTTAATATCAGTACTGGAAGACATCAGTTGTGATTTGTGTAAGTACAAGATCAGTTAAAGGAGAAAGTTAAATGATATTTGATAGCTGGAATTATCTACATCCTTGCTGATCAGTAAGTTGCTCACTACCCAGGCAAGTCTTGAAAGTTGGCATACACATGACAATCTTTTAGTTTGTATACCGGTATCAAAATGAGTCGAAAACTCTTTATCATGATTTTGCCAAATTTGTTTATATAATTTTCACATGGTTTAAAGGTACATAGTTGTTATACCTTTGATTCTCATGTATATCTTGATCCGTCCAACCTACAATGTGCTCAATGATCAAACAGAATATGAAAAATATATACTGATAATTGGTTAAAAATTGATCATCTTATCTTTGATAATCAAATACATATGTATATTTGTTTACCTGAACCATATTATTGTTGCCATAGTAACATACACTGCAGTCCTGATATAATGTGGTTCCCATGAGCCAAAGAGCTGGGCCATGATGTGAACAGAACAGCAATATAAACAGTGGGGTTATAAAAATACCCCCATATGGAGCGAGACGTCTTCTCCACAAATCTATGCAAACGTTGTTTTTTTCTGTTTCTTTCTGTAAGTAAGAAATGAAATGACGACTTTCAGTCATTATTTTTTCTATTTTGACATACTATATTTTTAATTGTCTGTATTGGTAATTTGGAGAAAAATCGCTGTCTTTACACGCATTTTGCACTGTGATTAACACATGATTTATTTGTGAGAAATCTATATACTAAATGTATGTGTGATATACAAGGCAGAGCATTGTTTGTCTGCATTAATAAATTATGAGTGATACTGTGTATAATCATAAGTATAAATTATCGTGTCCGTCCGTACTTGTTATGTGTAATTGACGCACGCCATGGTCACAATTGTAAAAAACACCATCAACTTCACAAAATCATTGTGATTTCAATCAATTTATTAATTGGTATAACAAAAGTTTTTTATATAAATTTGGTTGAAGATATCAATTTTATTTAAATTGCTAGTTTTAGAAAAATCATGATATGTTGAGTTTCGCACTACAGTAAAAACCTGTTCAAGCGGTCACCTCTATTAGGCAGCCACTTGTCTTAAAAGGTCACTTTTGTACCTTCCAGTGACTGGCTGCTTAAGACAGGTTGTACTGTATATCGAATCGCATTATAAAGAGACCGCAGTGTGTTTGTTCAAGTGAAAAATTCGAAGCAAACTTAGTGAAGAACATGTGTAAAGTTATGAAACATCTTTTGGTATTGAAAATCCATCGAAATGTGTTATCAGAAAATGTAATAAAGACGTCAAATTATTTTTTCAAAATCTTATAATAAATATTTCGGAATGATTTATTGATAATTTTCACACATGCACATATGTATTTATATTTGATTTTGAATTATTTACTGCGTTTTTTTTGTCTCATAGTGGTGATTTAGTCAGTGTACATATGTTTTTATGCTTTGTATTTGTTGAGATATTTGCATGCTTTTCATCATTTTGTCTTTATGATACCATCAAAATGATGTTGTCTTGGGTCACTGTCAATAACTGTAGAGCATACAACCTGCAATTTTTAAATACATATTGTAAATCTAAGCAAACTTTATGGTTTAGATGTTAAAGATCAAGGTAAGAACCTGAAGACAACTTCTTAATCCATTATTTTTGGAGCTAGATATCAGTTTATAGGCTAATTTGTACGGCATAAAGCACCAAAACCTTATTAAACCAAAACAGTGTCACAGCATTCGAATTCGAACCTTAACTATTTGTGAAAATCATTGTATTTATATGGACTTCATATCCTTGCAAATTGTCATAGATGGAAACATTTGAAAATTAAACCCCCAACTGTTACTGCCAGGGTAGTAAATATTTGTAAGAGGAGACTATCAAATTACAACGCTGCACTAGGCTATCTGCTGATGGGGAATTAACACAGATCCATGTGTATAGAGCAAATCTCTTCCGAATTTCAGATTTTTGGCAATTGGAGTTGACTCTTTTTTTTTATTCAAACTGCATATAACAAACAATATTTGAAAATTGTTTTTTGCCAATTAAATGTATTATCAATAATCTAGTAGTATGCCAAATTTTAACAAAAACAATACATTGTTGACTGAAATTTTGAAAGGGGTTCACTGATTTGAATCATGTTCTGAATTATATAAAACCTGCCCCAGAGCCATCTTGCAGCCTTTATATGGCAGTGTGGGCTTTAAGATAATCAAACTTTATTACAGAATAATACCTGTATAAGTGTCTTTATGGATCATGATATTTTCACATTTACAATTTCCTTTGAATGAACATGTGGGGATTAAAGGGTTGAAAGTATGTGTACCGTTATATATTTCAAGCTGGTATTTATTATAATGCATGAGATTAATGTTTTAATACACTGTTTAGTTATCTCATATAATCGTGCAGGATGCAGGAATTGGTTTTGATCTTTGACCTCAAATTTTGATGGTTTTATTTAGAATAGTAAATTTCATAAGTCCCTTGACAAAAATCTTGGAGGAAATGGGCTGTGGACCTTATAAGTTGTAATACAGATAGTGTGTGTTTGAGTGCAGATAGTGTGTGATTTGGTACAGGTAGTGTGTGTTTGAGTACAGATAGTGTGTGTTTTGGTACAGATAGTGCGTGTTTGAGTGTGCTACATAATTAGAAAGTAAGTGATTGTTGGAGATATGGATATGTTTGCAATGTAAAATTGTCATATTTTGTATTTTCTATATAAATGTTTTGTATAAGAAATTCAGGTATTGTATACAGTAATTGTATTGTGGTACAACAAAGACATCATTGATATATGGCTGATGTTTGTGAGGAACTTTTCAGACCAAAAATATGATTAAATTTTAACAACCTCAAGTTTTTGAATAGCAATTTATTGAGAGGTTTTCATACAAAAAAATTAACTTGCTCAATATTCTGGTCTTTGGTCCTTCATGTATTAAATAATCTTGTACGAAATGTATGTAAGCAAAAACTGAAATAAATTAGCACTTTAAGTGCAGGATGAAAGTATAGAAATGTTGCCGAGAATGGTTAAAATGCTAGCCATTATTGTATTTACTTACTTGTGTATTGTTTGTTCAAACAAACTTAATCCATATTTGTTTTTAGCTTGCTGTTTTCTGCCATAGCTCGAAATCCGTCCATGTTGACCTTGTGATATTAATCTGTAATATTATAACTTAGATATACAGAATGAATAAGGTTAGATATACAGAGTATGATGTCTACCTTTCTATACATGAGTTAAATTATAATTGTCATACCAGAAATCCTTTGCAAGTGTAAAAAAAGGTTCTAGATCATTTTGTTTTTCTCTTATTTCAATTAAAATGCAGTCTTGAATGATTTTTACACATTGAAAACATTTTTGATTTGTTGTTTTTTCATGAATAATTGAAGTCAGTTTATAATCTACTACATTAAAAAAGGTGCATTCATAATTGTGATATAGCCCTAAACATCTGTGTTGTTGAATACACTGACTGAAAACGTTACTCCATAAACATTTTTACATGTACATATCAGACTTTGAGACCTGCTTGTACTCTCTGATCTGTTTATTTGTTGATACATCATAAAATGATGTTTATAAAAACTTTATCTTTGGCAATGTCACCTTTATAATATGGACTGCTTTTCTCACCAAATGACAGGGAATGGTGGTTAACACCTAAAATGACGAGACGAGATATTTACAAGGTTTAAAAGCTTATTATATTCTTTACTTTATTCCCGTTTTATAACTGAAACAACAACATTTTTCTTTTCAGCTCCTGTTATTGGTAGAAGGATTTCGAAATATACTTGATTGAATGAAATTTTTGATAGTTTTCTATTTTTTGTTTTTTTTTTAAAAGAAAATCGTGAAAAAAGTAGGAAAGAACATTCAGCAGACTGTCAGTGTTGTATGTTTTAAAAAATAGGCTAAAATTGTTGTAATATATATTGTCCATTTTACCATTGTACCATTTTTTTGTCTATAGAAAAAATTGGAGATGGGTCTGAATAGATTCCTGTGATATACATGTAAATTATATGCAATTGTATATTATTGTTAT
This sequence comes from Panopea generosa, assembly GCA_029582155.1. Classification (NCBI taxonomy): domain Eukaryota; kingdom Metazoa; phylum Mollusca; class Bivalvia; order Adapedonta; family Hiatellidae; genus Panopea; species Panopea generosa. The sequence goes on from CM055895.1 coordinate 56,965,080, forward strand.
TTATAAATGGTGCAGTTAGTATAAAAGTACTTGACTGATAAGTGCTTGACATTTGATTTTACATTGTTCATTTTTCAGTTTTATATGCTTTTATAGAATATCAATTATTTGTTTACTGCTGTTTATCTTCGGCTATTGCTTAGAGTTTGTTCTTGTTGTCCGACAGGTTTTTGATGAAACTTTGTATATTAGTTCGCAATTTCAGTATTAAAATGTGATTTGTTTAGTGCTATAATTATATGCTTGCCGTTTCTTTTCTTTTTTACTTTTTTTCTCGGTGAACAAGTGTTAACCCTATGTGACTTAAGCTGTGTAAAAACTTCATATTTGTAATCATACAGTAAAACGCATAAAAAAAACAGAAAACATAATATATATATATATATATATATACTGTCCTTCTCAATAAAAGGCAACAAAGAGTAAAATATTAATTTTTGGTAAATTGTTTTATTGCCTGTAGGCCTAAAGATTGCAGTAGTTACTGTGAAGTCTATTTCTAATGTGGAATCAAGGCCCGGTTAGCTCAGTTGGTAGCATGTCTGACTATCAATCCAGAGGTCGTGAATTTGACTCCGGCCTAAACATGATGGTTGCCATTTGTCTGCCTTCACTGATACAGATGGGATCGTATTCAGTTACTTGTGGAGATGGGTGTTCGCGAGTACTGGTGAATCTTCCAGGATTCCACGTAAGAGCGGTTAACATTTGTCATAGAAAAAGATGTTAAATATTCAATCATTGAATACTAATGCGAAATTATTAATCTGCATGCGGGGCGAAATTTAAACTGCAACAATAAGCTACCTCTTCAATTGTCACCGCTGCATCATTGTTTTGGTAAACAGATTTCTTCTTTTAATTTACATGGAAGGGCAGTATGTGTACATTGTTGAAAGAAAATTGTGAGGATTCTATGTTGTGTGATATGTATGTTGTTTGAAAATTGTATGTATGATAGATGCAATACTTGTAAGGTCTACACAAAGGTGCCTATGTCAGTTCTCCTAGTATACAAACATACCAACTTGTGCCCAATGCTGCCAATGTAACACAGAACACTCCGCATTTCACATGTTTCCTTCTACAAATTACATTACTAAATTGTCCTATAGATATCTGTAAACCTTACTTTACAGAAAGCTAAATCCGGAATCAAATCCTTTTGCTAAGTCAAACGGTTTTAATATTCTCACTTTATCTATGTATAGATGAACACTCACAAAATGAGTCACAGTTTGCATGTTTGTATATCTGTCGAGAACCATACTATATCAGCCAATACAGATTTGCTGCTTGTACAGTAACCTTCCCATAGGCAGGCTGTCAAGATAGGTCTGCTGCTCATTGGTCACTATTATAGTAACAAAGACTGGTTTGCTTACCGGTATGTTTCTTTCAAAAAGCATAAATGATAAAAAAAAACATACATTTTTTTTCTATAGATTTATATAATTTTGATAAAACTTGTATAAAATAAATATTTATTTATATTTTACAAGATGCAGTGCATTGCTCTATTTTTTACAACCAAGTGATAGTAAAACAATTTAATAAAATAAACTTTTTGACCAATTTACAGCTCACCTGAAGTAGCCAATGACAAATAATTAAAAAAAAAGGGATGTTCATATTATTCATATGTTTATATATCATTGTTACACCCCAGCCATGTTTTCATTGTTGACTCATTACGAAAAAAGAGTTTATTGGAGTTTTTATGTATTGTTCCAATATATAGCATCATGATTATAGTGATAGTTGTTCATAATTATTGTTTATAGAGTCTGCAGTGTATAATCACACGCTCATATTATTATTATTATTATAATAAAATATAATTGAAGTTAATTATGCAAAAATATATACATAATATTTTTGTCATTTTTTTCCCTATTTGTTTTTATATAATACAGAGTCCGTCCATGACTTGCAATTTAAGTCAAAACCTTCTCTTTTTTTATTTGATTTGATAGAAGAAAATTGTAAAAGGTTATTTATATTAAGTATACCACATAGCTGCTGATGAAATGTTATATATGATTAAATCATATTTGATGCAATGTTGTAAATGCTGGTACAGCCATAGTTAATACATTATGATTAGACCTAAACTTATTGATGTTGTATAAACCCAGTTTTTCTGACATTTACTGGTACCGTTAGCTGAAACTAAAACTTCCCATTTTGTTGGAATTTCTATAATGATTTAAAATGATTCCTGAAGCAAATGTATATCCATAATTAAAACCATAACTCAATCAATATTTTTTTTATTTGAAAATAAATTAATTGATTGAAAGAAGCAAAAAACATTTTTTTTTGGCTGAATCTTGATGCATAATGTAGTTATACTTCTGATTGGATAATTTTGATAGATGATTCTGTTTATATCATAAATGGTGCAGTTCCTGAAGTTGACACTTACATTTCTAGTAGTGTAATTATTATGACAAATGATTTAGTTGTTAATTGAGACATAATTGGAAACCATTAAATGAAACTAGTAAAGCAAACACTTACGTTTCTGGCGGTATAGCCATGAAAGTTGATGCTGTCAGCAATCATTAATACCTGAAGTAAAGTTAACACTTATGTTTCTGGCAGTGTGGCCATGAAAGTTGATGCTGTCAGCAATCATTAATACCTGAAGTAAAGTTAACACTTATGTTTCTGGCAGTGCGGCCATGAAAGTTGATGCTGTCAGCAATCATAAATACCTGAAGTAAAGTTAACACTTATGTTTCTGACAGTGTAGCCATGAAAGAGGATGCTGTCAGCAATCATTAATACATGAAGTAAAGTTAACACTTACGTTTCTGGCAGTGTGGCCATGAAAGTTGATGTTGTCAGCAATCATAAATACCTGAAGTAAAGTTAACACTTATGTTTCTGGCAGTATAGCCATGAAAGTTGATGCTGTCAGCAATCATTAATACCTGAAGTAAAGTTATATTTGGTTTAGTGTAATTACTAAATATGCTGCTGTTATCAATCATTAATACAACTAGTAAAGTAAGTGCTTTTATTTCCACAGTGTGTCTATGAAAAACGAATAATACATCAAATAAAGTTATCACTTATAGTTGGTGTAGTGTAATTTCTAAAGATGCTGCTGTACTCAATCATCAAGTACAACTAGTAAAATAAGCACTTAGTTGTCTCCCAATGTAACTATGACAGATGATGATGCTGAAGAACTGAAGTAAAGCAAACATTTAGTGTAATAATTAAAGATGATTAACATCAATCATGTATAGAAACTAACACTTTTTCCCCAGGTAGTGTAATATAACAATTGGTCTGATGCGAGGTTGGCTATTGCTCCACCCACTGGTCATGTATCATTGACTGTCCAAATAGATACAATGTGGTATTTACTTAGATGTTGCTTGTTTGTCTAATGAAAATGGTAGAATAGCAAACAATATCAATTGCTGATTGGATTATCAACTTGTTTGATTGACAGCCGGTGACGGTTCAATTATAATTTTATTACATGGATTATTATGTGTCTCATACTGTTTAATTTTGCTTTTGCATTGGTTTGATTTGATTTACATTGATTGCTTATAATAATATACTGTCAAATTTCCACCTTTGATATATTTTTAATAAACATATGGAAGCAGTTTTTTTAAACATTTAAAAATAATGCATTGTTGTACCTGAATATTTTTCAAATAAAATATTTTCTTTTTTCAGTTCACTCGTGTTTTACTGTGCCTGAGAAATAAATGGTCTATTGCATGTACAGCTCTAGACTGTCTCTCGTGATTCAGATTTTGTTGTCATTTTATCCCAGTACTTGACTCTGCCTTTAAGATATAACTTGTATTGATTTGAATATACCTAATATTTACAAAAATATCACTTTTTCAACAAGATAAAGATAAATTTGAATTTGTTTTAATACTAATTTAACACATTACACAAATGTTACGGAAATATTGTTGGCAGCGTGTCCAAACCAATTCAATCCAGTCAGTGAAGTGAAGCGCAGCACAGCACAGCACAGCACAGCACAGCACAGCACAGCACAGCACAGCACAGCACAGCACAGCACAGCACAGCACAGCACAGCACTCCACACATATAACAGGGTTTAAGCAGATAACTTCTTAAAGATGATTGCTGTTACATGTGGGGGCACATCTTAAACCAATCTGAATAAAATTTAACATTTCGAAAATGAGCATACAGAATTGTTCAGGAGTATGAGGTGTCTGATGTTTTACAGAGCATGAAAGATTTGAAAGAATTCATTGGGGAATTGCAAAACTTATTGGTCAATATTACCTAATTATGCCAATTAACTGTTTCATTCTTGACCAGCAATAGCGCAATTTTACCATGCCAATGCATTCATTTTGTTGATAAACTGCCTGCCTGATAAACATATGATTATTACATCAAAGTAAGTTTATCAGGCACATGACGTCATTCTGTATAATCCTGGACGGAATATCTACAGACTGTATTAAAAAATTGATGCTGATTTTCAATTTTACAGAAAAGACAAATAAAAAATATTGACATGATAAAGAGAATACCAAAACCTCTTCTTGTTTTTTTTCTAAGCCTCACCTGATAAAATTGATATCAGACACTAACATGGTATTCTATATATAACACAGTTGACATCAGTGGCATTTAAATCTTATTATACTCGTACCAAAAAAAGAAAGATACAAATGAAGCATAATGCATGTTCAGAACTAATTATATGGAATAACATAACTGTTTCCTGGGATCCTGAAAGATTAACCAGTACTTGAACTCACCCATATCTGCAAGTAAATGATAACTTTCCCAACTTGAATCAGTGGTGAGAGACTAATGACAATAAGAAGCAATTTCATATATCAATCATCAGAGACTGTAGCCAGCTGGGTATTCAAACTTACACCCCTGGATTGATAATCAGGTGTGCAACCCAATGAGCTAACTGGGCTGGGCTACCTTTTGTAATAAAACCATTAAATGATAGGTTCCAACCAATAATTTGATTTGGGAAGAATTGTTTGATTTTGAGAGTGTGTGTTTACATAGAAAAAATACACACAAAACCCCTGAGAATGCACTATTTGCCATTGACATCTTAAAAAAAAACGGGGGAGGACTCTCAGACCCCCATCAAAATTTCTAGGTCTGCACTTTTAATTTGACCAAGCTAAGGCCCTTGTTCCAATACTGCCATGGTAACTAAAACACAAGCTTCTCCTTCAATTGTATTAGGATGATCAACTTAATTATGAACAACCCATCTTGTGATGTAGCATGTACAAAAAAAAGATCAAGCAGATGACAGAATTACATCATTATACCCCCGACAAACGAAGTTTTGAGGGAGTATATTGGAGTCACCCTGAGGTCGGTCTGTCGGTTGCAATTTTCCTTGTCCGGAGCATCCGGAGTTATTGCCCTTTAATATATTTTCCTTTGATATTTTTTCTTGTCCGGAGCATAACTTGAAAAGTACCGGATGGAATTTCATCAAGCTTCATACAATGGTAGAATATAATGACAGGAAGTGCAGTGTACAAAAAACATAACTCTATTCTTGCTAATTACAGAGTTATTGCCCTTTGATATATTTCCCTTATCTGGAGCATTACTTTTAAAGTACTGGATGGAATTTCATCAAACTTCATACAATGGTAGAATATAATGACAGGAAGTGCAGTGTACAAAAAACATAACTCTATTCTTGCTAATTACAGAGTTATTGCCCTTTGATATATTTCCCTTATCTGGAGCATTACTTTTAAAGTACTGGATGGAATTTAATCAAACTTCCTACAATGGTAGAATATAATGAGAGGAAGTGCAGTGTACAAGAAACATAACTCTATTATTGCTAATTACAGAGTTATTGCCCTTTGATATTTTTTCTTGTCCGGAGCATAACTTGAAAAGTACCTGATGGAATTTCATCAAGCTTCATACAATGGTAGAATATAATGAGAGGAAGTGCAGTGTACAAAAAACATAACTATATTCTTGCTAATTACAGAGTTATTGCCCTTTGATATATTTCCCTTGTCCGGAGCATTACTTTTAAAGTACTGGATGGAATTTCATCAAACTTCATACAATGGTAGAATATAATGAGAGGAAGTGCAGTGTACAGGAAACATAACTCTATTCTTGCTTATTACAGAGTTATTGCCCTTGGATATATTTCCCTTGTCCGGAGCATTACTTTTAAAGTACTGGATGGAATTTCATCAAACTTCATACAATGGTAGAATATAATGACAGGAAGTGCAGTGTACAAGAAACATAACTCTATTCTTGCTAATTACAGAGTTATTGCCCTTTGATATATTTCCCTTGTCTGGTGCAGTACTTTTAAAGTACTTTTAAAGCCATCAGTGATAACAGTTTAATAAAGTTCATGAAAGAACCAAGTTGATGAATACATGGAGTTCGAGCAAAGCAGGTTAGATATTGTATTCCTAGTGCTCTTGTTTGTTTCTTATTCATAAAATTGTTGTCCCTCAACATATCTCGAAAAAGTATAACATTTATTGATTGCCATGAAAGCTTGTACACTGCACAATAATTAAAAAGACCGTTTTTAATTTTAACAAAACCATAAAAAAATTAACAATACAAACAACTCAATCCATAACATTCTCTTTTATTAAGAATTTTTTTTGTCTGGAGCATAACTTTAAAACTATTGGATATAATTTAATAAAACTTCATACAATGGTTAACCATTTTCTGTCATGGCAACGTTCGGGGGGTATTCATCACTACAGTGATAGGTCTAGTTTGTGTCAACTCGTCCCAAGACAACTCATCCCATATTCGCAAAAAATCAACATGAAGCATAACCATGTGAAAATTGTTTCAAAATATCAGCGTCAAGAAATCTGTTTACAAGCGTCAAGAAGCATAACCTTGTAAAAAGTGTTTCAAAATATCAGCGTCAAGAAATCTGAGTACTAGCGCCAAGAAGCATCACGTTGAAGAAATCATAAATTTATACGTAAAAATCAACGTGAAGGAGCGTACAACTTTTTCCTATAACTATAAAAAGTATGTTTGGTTACTCAATAAATTGAATGTCGTCATCCAAGCAGCTCAGAGGTGCAAACAACGAAAACGGCGTGTGCCTTATTTTAATTAGCTTTCTTTACAAACAAACACAAGCCCGCTTACGAGCGTGTAGCTGCTTGGATGACGGCAATCAATTTATTGAGTAACCAAACATGTAATTGTATAATCAAACATACAAACAACTCGCAATACCTGTAATCCAACAGAATTTATTATTCATGAAAAATTTCACTCTGTTAAAAAATATCATATGGATATAGTTTATCGTTATGTCAGGTGCAAAGCTTGATTAAATTTTAATATGGATTATGGGTTTGAAGGTAAGATATGGTCACTTTATATAGTTATAGGAAAAAGTTACATGCTTCTTCATGTTGATTTTTTACGTATCAATTTATTATTTCTTCAACGTGATACTTCTTGACGCAAGTAATCAAATTTCTTGACGCTAATTTTTTGAAACAATTTTTACAAGGTTATGCTTCATGTTGTTTTTTGTGTATCAATTTATTATTTCTTCAACGTGATGGTTCTTGACGCTAGTTATCAGATTTCTTGACGCTGATATTTTGAAACGATTTTTACAAGACTATGCTTCCTGACGCTAGTTATCAGATTTCTTGACGCTGATATTTTGTTATAAGTTAACATGTACCGACACGATTTTTAGCAATCACAACACTTATACAAGTGTTAGTGCAGACAATGTTTATCATTAGTGTCACATACGCCAATACAGCTTCTTGACGCTAACGGGTTACTATCCTTTGCATAAACAAAATGGCGGATCTTCTTGTCGGTATTGCAACGGATAAACAAAGTTCAATTATGACTTTATTAATGAATAGAATTTTAAAAAATCAACTGATATATGTTTATATAGGTATAATATACATATGGTTATTTCCTGACGGTAACTTTTGATAATAATAAAGCTCTTGACGCTTCTTGACGCTAAATAGTGGTGTTGTTTTACTAAATAAAACTAAAATAAAAATATCACATACAGTTTGCTGATATTCTCCATGACAATAACCTTACCCAAGTAGTCCCAAGATCGCACACGCCTCAACCACATCCTAGACACAAATCCAACTGTCGTTCACAGGACTAGCGTAATTCGTGGCATCAGTGATCCCGAAGTTGTCCTTGTATCTCAGCACACACAAGATCACAAAAGCCACGAAAAATACCCTTTACAAAAGAGCAGACAGTCTGAGAACACATCTCGCCAAACTCCTAGTGTATATCAAAGCACGTTTTCGAACGATTTTTTTTATTTGATCGTCCTCTAAAGGGGCTAGTCTCACCCCTATTACGGCGATTAAATGAGACTAACCAAATTCCATGAAAATATGACCAGTAGAGGGTCATATGATCACTGCTCTGTTGACCAAATTTGGAAACTTTTTCATGAAAACGTAATCACTTTTGTTGAAAACTACATACCAACAAAAATGGCATAAACAAAAAATTAACTTCCATGGATAAAAGTAGACCTCAAACGTCTATGCAGAAAACGCAACAAAGCATATAAAAATCACATGCACACAGGTAGCAATAAAGACAGAAAACATTACCTAGATCTGAAACACATATGCCACAAAAAAATATAAAAAACAGCATATCAAGAATATCTTGACGACATCCTAAACGTCCAACAATCCTCAAGACCAAATAACAACAAATTGTACACTCTCTTAAAACACTCGAAACAATATTCAAATGGCATAGACTTACTAAAAAAAACAAAAAAACTCTAGACATAAACAAGGCAAATGTATTAAATGAGCAATTAGAATCAGTTTTCACCAAAAAATCTCCATTTTCACTTAAATCACTCCGTAACATTAAACTTCATGGCACAGCAGACTCAACGAAAGACACTAAACCAACTTACAGTACTCATAGACAAATGCAAACACACATATATCAATAAATGGCATAGACAAACTACTCTCAAATCTAAACCCTCACAAAGCAGCTGGACCCGATGAGATCAAACCCATCATTCTAATAACACTAGTAAAGAAATATCGCCTATCCTACAAATTATCTTCAGTAAGTCACGTAGTACTGGTACTTTACCAGAAAAAGCCATTCAAACGCAGCCGGAATTAGTCAAAAACGCCGAAAAATCGTCAAAAAAACGTCATAAAAATGTAAACTTCAAGATCAAATTTAAGGCATTATTTTATTTTTTTCATTTATTTTTTTCTTGATATATATGTCAAGGGCAGTCCATTATTAATGGGATTAGGTATGTTTAACATCATAATCACTAGTATACACGCCACATTTGCCTTTTCCCCAAGGCCGGAAAAGTGACCGGATTGGCCGGAATTTGACCGGGTTTTAGTAGTAACATGTATTCTGTGCAAGCCACTGGAGCACATTGTCTCTTCTAGTATCACTAAACACTTCACAGCCTCAAACCTTTTCTATGAACTCCAGCATGGTTTCAGAGAGAAACGATTATGTCAAACCCAACTCCTTATGCTGGTGGATGATCTGATGAAAACTGTAAACCAAAAGGAACATTGAATATTTAGCATCATTTTTATGCCATCGAAGGCTAACAGATGATCAGTTAACCTAACCACTGTTTCCTGGGATTTACCAGTTCTCGAGCACACCCCATCTCTGCAAGTAACTGATAACTTTCCCACTTGAATCAGTGGTGAGAGACAAATGATAATGAGACACAATGCCAATAGGAACAAACAGATCTCATTCTGTTAGACTTCAGCAAGGCCTTTGATAAAGTGAACCATGAAAAGCTCTTATATAAGCTACAATGTTATGGCATAAGGGACAAACTTTCTCCTAGATCAAAAGTTTTCTTGATAACCGATCATAGTCTGTTGTCATAAATGGCTCTGTATTAAACAGAGTCCCTGTTTCCTCTGGAGTTCCACAAGGGTCTGTCCTCGGCCCTCTCCTCTTTCTCATTTATATAAATGATCTTCCAGAGCATGTCACCTGTAAAACTTGTTTCTTTGCAGATGACACTGCAATCTAACATTCTACCTATCTCTCAAATCTGATACCCAAGCAGCCATTCTCCAGCATGATTTAGAGCAGCTGCAGGAGTGGGAAACAAATTGGGACATGCACTTCAACCCATCCAAATGCCAGGTCATTCATGTAACAAAATTGTTAACACCTCCTGCATTTTCCATAACACTAAATAAGAATCAGTCACATCTGCAACATATCTCGGCATCACAATCTCACAAGACCCATTATGGAACGCACACATCGACAATATCACTAAAAAGGCAAATCAAACCTTAGGATTCCTGAGAAGAAACATAAAAGTTCATTCACAAGCACTAAAAACTACTGCATATAATACTCTAGTCAGGCCCAACTCGAATACTGGTCCTCTGTCTGGTCTTCCCATACTAACACATTCATTTACCAATTAGAGGTTGTACAGAGACGAGCTGCTCAGTGGGTTAAACACGACTTTGCACACACTTCTAGCGTCTCAGAAATGCTGAATTCCCTACATTGGAGACCGCATGAGCTCAGAAGGATTGATCAGAGGCTAGTCATGTTTTACAGCATAACCCATTATCTTGCGGCAATACCACCAGAAGATTACATAACTCTCAACACTAGACCTAGTAGATCCTCACATTCATTATCCAATCACCAAATTCAGACCAGTACTGATTATTATAAGTACTCTTTTTTCCCGAGAACCATCGTCCACTGGAATGCCCTGGCACCATCTGTAGCGGCACAGCTCTTGCCAGAGTTCAGCTCGGCCATTAGTCGAGTTGAACATGTCTCCCCTTAGAAACCTGCTCTATTTTTAATCTTTTAAAAATTAACCCTGTACAGTCATTCTTTTAATCTATCAACTTTTTTATATTAACCTTGTTGTCAGTGACGCGTGTCAATCTAGGTCCCCAGCAGGGGTTTGACTAAATGGCAGATAAATAGATAGAATAGCACATGAAGGATTAATACTTTGCAAATTAATCATTCACAATTCACAGGCAACTGATTTCTTGTACATAAACTGTAAGATGTATGTAATCTTAGATGTTTAAACATGTTACGATCATCTTGAATTAAAGATATTGAGTTTTAAAGGAAAATTTATCATAATTTGTTGTTATTTTAGCTGTCGTATACAAATTTTGAAATCATAAGTACTTCAACAATTTTAAACAGAAATTTCTGGGAATGTTATTGTTTTGACCAGAATTTCATTCTGCAATGTATGAATTTTGATTTGTGTTCCTGAGATGAATGGAATGTTAGATAAATGAAAATGAGATATTGCGAGATTTTGCGTGAATACGCAGGCGTTCACAAAATCTCAATCAATTGCCTTTCCTTCTCTTTATAATTCCTTTATAATACTAAATAAGCCATTGAAAACAAATTCTCGAGAAATATTCAATGAATTGCAATGGCTTCCATTTTCCAAAAGATTTATTATCACACTGCTATTTTAGTATTGAAAGCTATTAATAATATACCTTTTGACATTTTCAAATAATACACCATATATACCTTACCATCTATTGTTAGCATGTCTGACTATCAATCCAGAGGTCGTGAGTTCTAATCACTGCCTGGCCACAATCTCTGTGATGGTTGATGGACGTTGTGTCTCATTTTCATGAGCCTCTTGCCACTGATTTAAGCGGGAAAGTTATCAGTCACTTGCGGAGATGAGGTGTGCTCGGGTATTCATGAAAAATTTCACTCTGTTAAAAAATATCATATGAATATAGATTATCATTATGTCTAGTGCAAAGCGGGATTAAATTATTATATGGATTATGGGTTGGAAGGTAAGTAATGGATACTTTTTATAGTTATAGGAAAAAGTTGTACGCTCCTTCACGTTGATTTTTACGTATAAATTTATGATTTCTTCAACGTGATGCTTCTTGGCGCTAGTACTCAGATTTCTTGACGCTGATATTTTGAAACACTTTTTACAAGGTTATGCTTCTTGACGCTTGTAAACAGATTTCTTGACGCTGATATTTTGAAACAATTTTCACAAGGTTATGCTTCATGTTGATTTTTTGCGTATCAATTTATTATTTCTTCAAAGTGATGCTTCTTGACGCTAGTTGTCATATTTCTTGACGCTGATATTTTGAAACACTTTTTACAAGGTTATACTTCTTGACGCTAGGTTATACTTCTTGACGCTTGTAATCAGATTTCTTGACGCTGATATTTTGAAACACTTTTCACAAGATTATACTTCTTGACGCTAGTAATCAGATTTCCTGACGCTGATATTTTGAAATTTTGAAACAATTTTTACAAGGTTATGATTCATGTTGAATTTTTTGCGTATCAATTTATTATTTCTTCAACGTGATGCTTCTTGACGCTAGTAATCAGATTTCTTGACACTGATATTTTGAAACGATTTTTACAAGGTTATGCCTCCTGACGCTAGTTATCAGGTTTCTTGACGCTGGTATTTTGTAATAGGTTAACATGTGCCGACACCCTTTTTAGCAATCATAACACTTATAAAAAAATATTGGAATGTAATTAATTTATTGAAAACAAGTGTGAGTGTAGACAATGTTTATCATTGGTGTCACATACACCAATACAGCTTCTTGACGCTAGCGGGTTACTATCCTTTGCATAAACAAAATGGCGGATCTTCTTGTCGGTATTGCAACGGATAAACAAAGTTCAATTATGACTTTATTAATGAATGGAATTTTAAAAAAATCAACTGATATATGTTTATATAGGTATAATATACACATGGTTATTTCCTGACGGTAACTTTTATTAATAATAAAGCTCTTGACGCTTCTTGTCGCTTCTTGACGCCTCTTGACGCTAAATAGTGAGACCCCTTAAAACAGCACTAAAAGTATATATAAATGAAGGATCTACATCTACCATTCGCTTGGTTTCAAAAAGTGCGGACCTTTATATCTACATTCCGTTTATATTCAGATAATAGACTGGTTTCTATTAATATCATGAAGTAAAATCTCATATAAATAGACGCTCATAAAAATATTGTTTAAATCAAGCGCTCTATTTACGCAGACTTTAAATACGGAAATAACCACTTCTATCATTGGAGGGAATTACGAGTAGACGTTCTCCCGCAAAAAAAGTTAATCCCGTTTCTTGTTGAATAAGTCGGAAAATAAAAGAAAATGATGGCATCAACACCTGTTTTAAGTTCACCAATGATGAATATGCCGAAAAAATCCGGTCACATTCAGGTAATATTACATGTTTCGAAAAATAATTTGACGGTTCTATTTTTTGATAACGCGCCCAAAAATTTTTAACTTGGGAATATTATTGTAATATATGATACTTGTTATTCTTTCAAAGTTGCTGAAGATCGAATTTTAAAGATATATATATGATTTTAAAATATAGACTTGATTTGTAATTTCCATTTTCGTATATTTTTTTTAACTTGAGCTTTAACAGCAAGTCAAACAAGGAAGACAAAGCCAAAGGCGGACTTTCAGTTTTTATTTATCTCCAGTTTGATTAACACATGCATCTCTTTGTTTTAAAATAAATGCATACAATTGATTATATATTTAGAAAAAAGTTGATTCAATATAAATTTGACTGATTTATTATTTAGAATAAAGTTTTAAATGTATTTCTTTGTTATTAACCTGACCGCCAAAAGCAAAGAAAATCTTGCCCCACCCAACACTGCCAACTCCCATGTTTTTTTATTAAACAAAAAAAGATGTTTTATATGATTATAATTATATGAATATATAATTATTGTTTTAAATATGACAAAGGGGATTATTAGGTTTTAGATTTAGATATAAAGACAAGGTAACAAACTCGCCACTGGGCCACGCAGACATACCAACTTGTTTCACTGATAAAATTTAGAGATTTATCTGTGAGCATACTCTGGTTAGCACTACAGATGGTTGCAGTTTCTGAAATCTAAATACAATTCTCTTTTACTGTTTCCCACTGACAGGTCAAAATGCATGAGCAAAATTTAACATTTATTGTAGGTTGGAAAACCTTTGGAACACACGTGGAATAATCTCTTATATACCGTATACTGTGATATACATATAACCGTGAATGGCCCATATTACTGCAAATAGCCGTAGAATAGCATAATCTCGCACATGCACACTTAGAATGTATTACCTGGGGACAGTGACAATTGAAATGGATTGGTGCACTGTAAATACTGTACATCAGTGATATTTCTTGGGAGGTGGTCAACACTTCTGTGACCTCTATTTAGCAAAACTAGAGTCAGTACAAACTCACTGTTTATGTAGATTTGAATTTTTAAGTTTATTTTTCATACAGGACTTGTTTTATTTTATTTGAAAGTTTAGTACAGTACCAGTATTTTTCATAATGAAATAATTTCTAATGGCCAATTCATGGTTATATGTATACAAGGAAACAATCAAATTGGTTGACCGCATATTATAAATAGCCACTGATTTTTCATGGGTTTGATCATTTTCCAAAGGTATATTTACCAGAAATAACTTTTAGAAGGATTATTCAGGACAATAAAATATTAAGTTTATTAATGTTTATTATTGATTCCTTAATTTACATGGTCGATAAAGTTTGAGACTCATGTGGATAGGTATAACCAGTATATATAGGGAAGGAATGGCAGCTGATTGAGACTTTGGGAACACTCAAAATGCCAATATGATCAAGATTTATTAATAATTTATACTTAATTTGCTGGTATCAAGGAAACTTGCATCTCCTGACTAAATGTTGATAAAACAGCACATGAAGGATTAATCATTTGGTAAACAATCGTTCATGATTTACAGGCAACTGATTTCTTGTACAAAAAATGTAAATTGTATAATCTTAGATGATTTAAAATGTTTTGATCATGAAAAATAATCTTGAATTAAAGATATTGAGATTTGTTGTTATTTTAGCTGCAATGTACAAATTTTGAAATCGGAAGTACTTCAACAATTTAAAACACAAATTGTTGGGAATCGTATTGTATCAATCAGTTGGCTTTCTTCTCTATATAATTCCTTGCTAGTATCTAAGAGTTAAAAGTTAAATGTAAATGGAATTTAATTAACAGCATTATTATAATCACAGTGTTTTCTCCAGCTCCAATTCTTTGGGGGTCATTGATGACCCACTGACTAAAAATCTGGGGGTCATTTTCAAAATATAGTCTGAATAGACTAAACCTAAAGAAACTAACATATATTCTCTCCTTATTTATAAATCTTAAAAAATCTTACCCTACCCATTCTTTCGAATTGTTATTTTTTTTACAAAATATTCTAAAACTTCATATTTTAAGATGTTCTAGCATCATAACTATTATAATTAACCACTAATATTGTATGTCAATATTTTCCACATTGTAAGAAGTGAGAAGTGAGAAATGCATAAAGATAAATAACTTTTACCATCTTGTTTTCTCATAATATGGTATTTTATAAGATAAGTATCAAAATAAAAGGCAGCAAATTTAGCGACATAGTGTATTTCCACATCTACTAACAACAAACAGATAATGTGCACTTATTGAATATTGTAGTGATGATGGTTTTGAACAGTGGAAATCGGTCGAACAACAGGTGATTTAAGAAGCCCTGCATATTATATATATTTTATCATTGTCAACCTGATATTTTCATTTTTGTATTTTTAGCTCATCTTGGGACCAATGTTTTCTGGAAAAACGTAAGTTCCTTTTTTTTTTGTCTTTTATTTATTTTAAATACCGGTAAGAAAGTGAAGTTAAGGTGGTGGTCTAATGGTTTGCATACTTGCCCAAAATCTAGAGAACCTTGGTTGAGTCTAAGTGGGTTCAGATGAGGTTTCTGAAATGTAATTTTCCACCATTGTGATTTAATATCAATTCCTTGGAGGGGATGTGAAATGGTCATCCCCGTGGAATTAGTATGACATTATGCATGTTGCAGATCTCAGATATTCTCATGCATTTTTGTTAAAATCGGGTAGAGGCCCAATTATTGGAATAAAAATGAAACCGAAGCAATTTATAGATAAACTTGGAATTTGTTTAAATGATGTTATAACACAGTATAATTGTTTAATTACAGCAATGCTTTATTATTTAGGCCATCCTTAAAAAATATTTGTTTGCTGTGCTCCAGTCCAGTATTTTTGATGTTGGTAGATAGGTAGCTAATTAATTTTTTTTGCCAAATTTTGATTTTGCAGTCATTTTAACGAAAGATGGACATAAATCATGAAAAAGAAAAAAAGTTAAATGCTTTAAAGTCATAAAATTTTTTTGAGTAGCGGCCATTTTGAATGAGTAGGTAGGAGCAGGGCAAACAATATATTTTTTAAGGACCTTAGGTCACTGAACACACATTTAAGTTCAAAATCTCTGAAGAAGGTGTACTGATTATACCTTATTACCCATTTTAACCCTGTTACAAATGTATGTTATTAATGTTACAACTTTGTTTTCCAACACACTTTTCAATACAGTATTAATTGAATTTGAATCTTGTTACAGGACTGAACTTATGAGGCGTATGAAGCGTTACCAGATAGCCAACTACAAATGTCTTGTGATAAAGTATGCCAATGACACCAGATACGACAGTGATAACCTCGCAACACATGATAGGTAATTATTATTGCTACACAGATATAGTAGTTTTTGTTTATTATAGTTCCAGCCCTTTCAAAAGGGCCAGTCGCAATGCTTGCGAGACACCTTTATGTTGCACAAAGTTACTTCTCGAAAGCTATCCTTACCAGGTGTCAAACTGTTAGACTTTTGGTACCCCTCAACTTAACTAGCTGATGGGCGAGCAGCCAACTGCATAAAAAAAGCCTAAAGTGCTTTAACCTTCAACCTCTCTCATCTAAGGCAGACACCATAACCTCTAGGTCACGGATGACGGTATTCAATTATAGTTGGTAGTTCCTGTTTTTAAACAAACTTTTTATCATGTCATTAGCTCATTTTTTAAATGGAAATAAATATAACAAAGATAAAGCTTTGCGTCTTGACTTTTATTTGTTTAATGACACAATTCTTAATTTTTACTATTACTAGCCCAGTATAAAAAAAGTATTTGATTTTACTCATTGTAGACAAACGTTACCAGCAGTTGCCACGACCAAGCTGGCCGATCTCAAGTCTGTAGCAGAACAGGTGGACATTATAGGCATTGACGAAGGACAGTTTGTAAGTCTTACTTGTACATTAACCACTTCTGTCCTTTGTCACGATTTTATTCTTAGCCTAATTCACCGTATGATAAAATTAGGAGTGGAATTGATATTAAAAAAGTAATTGCCAAGTTTGAATTTTTTTTGCAAACTGTTGCCCTTTTTATTGTAAAAATTATAGAAATGTGACTCATTTCTGTCGTATTATCCATTTGTAAAAAAAAATGGCATTTTACATTGTCATAACATGTGTGTGCAATTGAACAATTCAGATCATTATAACTTATAAGGTATACATCAGGATCTTTGGTCATGTACTGTTAAAGCTTACCTCAGGAAAAAATGCTGACAGTTGTTCAAAAATGTTGTAATGGCTTACCCGACCCACTTCATCTACATCAGTAATGACTTTTATTGAGGATACTTATTTACTTATTTTTCTATTAACCTCACCTGTGATGTTAGTTTTAAACTACTGAATTACTTCATTGGAACATCATTTTTCATACCCTGATAATATTAGTAGATTATTATTACGGTAATCTAATTTTATTTCCCTTCTGCACACATGTATGTTATATTTCCAGTTCCCAAATGTTGCTTCCTTCTGTGACCAGCTTGCAGACAGGGGTAAAGTCATCATTGTGGCTGCTCTTGATGGCACCTTCCAGAGAAAGGTTTGTATGATTTAATCTTGCACACTGGATAAGGATCTCTGCATTTTTACTGGGGTTAGATAATTCTATCTCATCCAAGGTCCATGATAAAATTCTCGCATTATGATGTTAAGACTCATTTATGACATATTAAATGTACAAAAATATGATTTAATGTCTTAAAAGCGACTGTTTTATATAAATATAAGGATAAAATAAGTTAAAATAATATTTAATATGTTTGGTTTTCAAGAAAAAGAATCATTCATGGCCTTTTCGGTTCAGATAGAAAATTCTGTCCCTTAGGATAACTGTTTTTGGTATGAACAGTTAGGTATCGTCATGGTTACTTGTGTAGGTATAGTCATGGTTACTTGCTGTAAGTTTCATCATGGTTACTTGCTGAAGGTATCATCATGGTTACTTGCTGTAGTAATCATGGTTACTTGCTGTAGGTATCACCATGGTTACTTGCTGTAGGTATCATAATGGTTACTTGCTGTAGGTATCATGGTTACTTGCTGTAGTTATCATCATGGTAATTTGCTGTAGGTATCACCATGGTTACTTGCTGTAGGTATCATAATGGTTACTTGCTGTAGGTATCATGGTTACTTCCTGTAGGTATCATGGTTACTTGCTGTAGGTATCACCATGGTTACTTGCTGTAGGTATCATAATGGTTACTTGCTGTAGGTATCATGGTTACTTGCTGTAGTTATCATCATGGTAATTTGCTGTAGGTATCACCATGGTTACTTGCTGTAGGTATCATAATGGTTACTTGCTGTAGGTATCATGGTTACTTGCTGTAGGTATCACCATGGTTACTTGCTGTAGGTATCATAATGGTTACTTGCTGTAGGTATCATGGTTACTTGCTGTAGGTATCATGGTTACTTGCTGTAGGTATCATAATGGTTTCTAATTGTAGGTATCATAATGGTTACTTGCTGTAGGTATCATGGTTACTTGCTGTAGTTATCATCATGGTAATTTGCTGTAGGTATCATCATGGTTACTTGCTCTCATAACCCTTTCTGTACTGTTATATGTGATAAAATCAATTATATCTGCTTTCATATTTGTATCTAGCAATATACATCAGGTCTTTGTTGGGCCCACAACCCCCGTGTGGAATATAAGTGATCTTGAGACGGTGCCTTGTCATGCTTGACCAGGGATGTTCCTGCGTCTGTCAAACAAGAAGTGTTATTGATCTCAAAAGGCTATTGCTTTTCTGTGAAATCAACAAATGTTTATATGAATTTAAGATCATTTAACTGTCTTTGTAGGGGCCTCCATGCCCGAGTGATCTAAAGTGCCATCTCAAGGTCACCTACCTCACCGCAAATGTTGTAGGTTCGGGTCCTGCTCGCTTTAAAAAATTTATGTGAGAATGTTTGCCAGTTACTTGCAGAAGAACTATTGTTCTACTCAGATTCATTCTAAGGACTTCTTGCACAAATAAAACTGGATATGCCTTACATAACCTGAAATGGTTGAAACTGGTGTTAAATGTGTCATACAAAACGCTCAAATTCTGGTGATTTTATTTAACTGAGCTTATTGACATACATAATTCTCAATAATTGTATCTACATCTACCGAAGTTCTATCTCACAAACATACATCTTGACTTGTTCAAAGTCTTTCCAAATCTCCCTATCCAGCTCTGCTCTCCACACTACCAAAAAAAAATTGAGCCTTATTTTCTCATTGACCAACTCATTACTACCTCAGTCGTTGATTCATTGATTGAATATTTAGCATCATTTTTATGCCATCAAGGGTTAACAGACAATCATTTAACATAACATGGTTTCCTGGGATCCTGAAAGGTTAAGAACTCGAGCACACCCCATCTCCACAAGTAACTGATAACTTTCCCACTTGAATCAGTGGTAAGAAATGAATGGTAATGAGACACAATGTCATATATCAGTCGTCACGGAGACTGTTGCCGGGCAGGGATTCAAACTCGCAACCACTGGATTGATAGACGTGTAAACCGGCTGAGCTAATCAGGCCCGGCTACCTCAGTTGTATAAGACAATAAGGATAATATCCCAGCAAAATCACATAGAAATGGGTTTGTTTCATGCTAAACGAGGTTCAAACTAAATTTGTGACCATAATTAATATTTGTTACTTTAGACTGAAAATATATTTCCAGGGATTTGGAGTTATTATGAACTTGGTCCCTCTGGCTGAAAATGTGATAAAACTGTCTGCTGTGTGTATGACCTGTAGCTCTGATGCACATTTTACGAAGAGGATTATACAAGATCAGTCGGTAAGTTATGTTATGCGGTTAATTCATTGAGAATTTGATATACATTCTGTAATAAAGTATCAAAGCAGGTGGTTATGACATTTTGGGAAATGTGATATTTTATGAGAATTCAGACATGCTGTGTTCAGGTATTGCACTGTATGGTTGAATATTTAGTGTCATTGTTGTGCCATCAAGGGCTAATAGACGTTCAGTTAACCTAACCACTCTTTCATGGGATCCTGGAAGGTTAACCAGTACTCAGCAATATCATTTTATTTTTAGAATCTTTTTCTGTTACACTGTTTTTCTAATTCATGATTGTTACATTCTTTTTCTTAAAAATGTAATCTACCTAAATTCTCTGTAATGAAATCCTGGGTTGGAAAACAAGTAATCTACCTAAATACCCACTTATGAACTCTTGGATTGGGAAAAAAGTAACCTATATTTACCTTAGGCTACCTACCTAAATTCCCACTTCTGAAATCCTAGATTATGAAATAAGTAACCTACATGTACCTAAATTTCCACTTCTGAAATCCTAAATTATGAAATAAGTAACCTACATGTACCTAAATTCCCACTTCTCAAATCCTGGATTGGGAAAAAAATAACCTACCTACTTAAATTCCCACTTATGAAATCCTTGATTTGGAAAAAAACACCTGCTTACCTAATTCCATCTTCAGAAATCCTGAGTTGAGAAAAAGTAACCTACCTTCGGCTACCTAACTAAATTCCCACTTCTGAAAATCCTGTTGTTATTGGGATGTGACAAAAGGTTGTTGT
Source organism: Panopea generosa (assembly GCA_029582155.1). NCBI lineage: Eukaryota > Metazoa > Mollusca > Bivalvia > Adapedonta > Hiatellidae > Panopea > Panopea generosa. The sequence continues at coordinate 56,986,053 of CM055895.1, forward strand.
TTGAAGATTGATTTATATGTATAAAATAATAACTAAACCTAAAATGTTGTTTTGAGATTGAATTATAAGTTTAAAATAACAAATAAACTTAAAAATATAAAATATTATATATTTCTGATATTTTCAGACAATTTCAAAATTTGATGCATTGGAAGTAATTTGGTTTGTATTGTTCAACAGTTGGTGTTTTGAAATTAATAATTAATACAAGTTGTCACAGTTTCAATACAGGATTAGCTGTTCCATATTTTCTATGCCACAGTCCTCTGTCTTTTGCATGCTTTATTATATACTAAAGTTGTATGTTGATATTAATTGAAATAGCACAAACATAACGTTTTAATACAGTTTTTACCTCTGAAAGCCAAAGACCAGTCAGGCTGTTGTCATGAAAATTTTTCTGCAGTCCTTTAGTAATATTTTAGGTCACCTGAGACTTTGTCTCAAAGTACCTTTTGCAATCCCCTTTCTCCGTCGTCCGTCCGTAAACATTTGACATTTTCAACTTATCAAAAACCGTAAGCTCAGTCCTTATGAAATGTATGTATCTTTCAGTTTCATTCTGCTGTAAACATACATCAATTGATGATGTTTTACACAGTACGCATTGATTGATGACGTTTTTTTACACTGCACATACTCAGTAGGCTGGTTTGCTGATTTTAATCACGAGGTGATATTTTATCTACATATTTTGATACACAATCCAATTTACTGTGACTCAGCAAATTGTCGGCGAAAAAAATAACCAGATATTCATGTATATAAAATTTCTGTAAAGGATGGTTGATCAAAATTGCGAGTAAAGTTGATATTTTGCGAGTTGAAATATCTTGTACTGGCAAAAATGTGCGAGTGCAAAAAACAGTTAAATTCTAATCCTGGAGAATGTTTTTTGGTGTGATTTGTTGTTTCTGACATGATGGTTAATACCTATGTGAATTTCATGATCACCTACCCCATGAGGTCTTTTTGTGAGCACGACTATGGATCCTTTATAAATATTGTTAATTTCATGCCCTGGGTATTATGGTTTGGCCCTGGGGGTGGAGCCTACTTTACTAAAGCAATATTTGGTGACTGTTAAGGCCCATGGGCCTCTTGTTGCAATTAATGTACCCCCTCACTTTTCATCTGGTGCTGCAGGGTGTTGTTTGTTTTTTTGCCCTTTTGGGGGAGGAAGTTTGGCCCCATTCCCTTTGACATAATGTATGGTGTTTTAGTCTAATGTAAGAAAGAAATCCCCTCAGAAAAAAATGTGTTTGGGTTTAATGCCAGATCAAAACAATGATTAACAGATGTTGAAGGGATCTGCCCACATTTCCCTAAAACCTAAAAACACTGTACTGCCCAAATTTATGTCCATGAAAGTTCAGATGTGTGCTTCTTCAACCCCCCACATCAGACTGAAAGCCATATAACTACTACCCTTAGTTTATGGAAGATATTAATTATTGCCTTGTAAACACTGAATTACCTTCAGTCTCCATTTCATCTAGACTAAATATAGTCAAGAATGTTAATAACAATGAAAGCTGTTAGGATGACAATTTTTTTCCTAAAACAACTCTATTTGACCAGAAGTAAGAGTTGTATCTCTTCAGTTATTGAAAACTGCTAATTGCTTTACCTTGTACAGTGCTCCAGATAAGCTTTTCTTCAAATAAGTATTTTGCCCCTTAATTAGTATGCAATGCTTATTTTTAAAAATGTTGAGGGTAAAAATAAACATTCTTATTAGTTGCCGTTTAAAACAAACTAATCAACACTGAAATTGAGAAATAACCAATGCTTATTTTACCCCTTTATTTCAATTTAAATGCTTTATTCAGAAATTTCAATGCTTAAAGTGCTAATCTGGAGCACTGCTTGTATATAAAGCAGTTTAGGACCTTCAGATTTCAGTTAACTTTGCTCAAACTTTTGTCCAAATATTAAATACTATTAAATCTTGAACAAGTTCTTTAATCTGCCAGATCAACCAAAAGTAAACATAAATTTATTGAAAAAAGCTGCTTTTAGCCATGTGTCCCACTTGCAGAAGATAACTGCTATACCTTGTCTATGCTAGTGACAAGGATATTATGTAGTAAACATCAATTTAATTGATTGATTGATTGAATATTTAGCGTCATTTTTATGCCATCGAGGGCTAACAGACGATCAGTTAACCTAACCGCTGCTTTCTTGGATTCTGGAAGGTTAACCAGTACTCAAGCACACCTCATCTCCGCAAGTAACTGATAACTTTCCCACTTGAATCAGCGGTGAAAGGCAATGTCGTATATCGATCATCAAGGAGACTGTGGCCTAGAATTTGAACTCACCACCCTCACATCAATTTAAAATGAAAATTCTGAATGCTCATTTCCTGAAACATGTTTTTTATTACTAGACAGTTAAAATTTAGATTAATTTCAAGAAAATTGTTACTTATCAATCTTCATTACTTTTAATTTCATTGAATCTACAGAATTTAAAGTAATTTTATTAGCTCCCTTTATCAATTTTTGGATGTCAAATTATAAAAATGATCCTGATTAACAAGTTGCATCAAATATGATTTCATATATGCAAAATCTGTGGATGTATTCAAAATCGGACTAGACCACCATTGGGATGGGGGTAACTCCATATCAGTTATGAATCTACAAGATGTGCTGTCTTACATTTAAGATAGCTGAATTAATACAAAATGTATGTGAAATCTGTCACCAGACTTAGTTATTTCAAAAGCTATAAAAACAATAGATGCTGTAAGTTTATCACATCACAGTGGGGTTAAAAAGGACCTGAAGACCCTTCCTTTGGAACCAGAAATCATCACACAGGTATCATACAGGTACATGCAATTCAAGAATACATAAACAAGATTGCTAAAAAAATAACTAATTATGAAGAACTTTGGAGCAAAATAAAAAATGAATTATTTGTTAAAATTTTCAGGTTGAAGTTATTGGAGGTGCTGATATATACCAAGCTGTGTGTCGAGACTGCTACCAATCTCCTGTCAAAATATCCCCACGTAAATCCCCTTGTAAATCCCCGTATAAACTGTCACCAAGCAAGTCATCACCACAGAAATCTGGGGAAACTCCAACTGTCAAGTCAGCCATTGAGTTGGAACGTAATATCAACAGACAACTTTTCATCAAATGAACTGGCAATTGCTGATTATTTTGAACAAGGCAGCACCAGGATATTCTATACATAATGTTATTGTGTAATATTTTTGATTTTATGAAGCCAATTTATGGATAACATTTTTAGCTCGACTATTCAATGAATTAACCAAGAGAGAGCTATTCTACTCATCTGCACGTCTGCGTCACACATTGGTAAAAGTTTTATGTGCAAGCTAATATCTAATCATTGCATGTATTGGATTGACACTTTACAGAAGCCTTGCCAATCATCAACCCTACTACAATAACTAAGTTCGATAACTCTTACATGGATATAATGCAAAGTATTGCCCTTGTTTGACTTGGATAATCTGGGTCAAGTTTTGCATGCAAGTACCATCAAGTCCATATCTCACCAACCACTCATGTATTCGATTGAAACTTTACACAAGCCTTCACAGTCATCAACCCTACTACAATAACTAAGTTAAATATCTCTTGCATGACAAGTATAAATTATTGCCCTTATTTGACTTAGAAAATCTGGTTAAAGTTTTGCTTACAAGTACCATCAAGTCCATATCACACCAACCACTCAATGTATTTAATTGAAACTTTACATATGACTTTGTAGTCATGAAACAAACTAAATTAATCAAATGGGATAACTCTTGTCAGATTTATTTTGCAAATTAGGGCCTTTGTTTTACTTAGAAATTTTATAACTCAGCAGTCACTGCATGTAGTTGATTGAAACTTCATACAAGATATTGCAGTAATAAGACTTACTCAATTTTGTCCGTTTTGTAAGTTAGATAACTCTTATTTGCAAATTTATACTTCTGTGACAAATATTCCAATAATCGAGCGAGCTGTCCCTCAAACAACTCTTGTTATTGACATTATCAGTCATCAATTTGTGTATTGTAAGTTATGGATAATATTACTATAATATATACCACGTTTTGTGTTCAAACAATTTATCAAGCGCATCCATCCTCATGAGAAGGCTTTGTTTTCCATAGCAGGCCTTACAGATGGTAAAATGTGCAGGAAAAAGTAATAAAAAAAGTGTTGCTCTATTTTACATATATATATAAAAACTACATAATCAAACTTGTCTTTAAGTGTCAGCTGAGGAAAAGAGCACAGATGACCCTTTTAGGCAGGTTGCTTCTTAATACAGGTTACTTAAAACTAAAAATTTAAAAATGGTGATTAGAAAATGTGGCTGTTTAGGACAAGTGGTTGCTTGATAGAGGTAACCACTAACATACATTTGACTGTATATGTAAAATAGAGCAACAAACTTCTTTCTTACCCTGTGGTAAAACCTGTTCAGATTTTTCAGTAAAAATCTGATATTTTACTCCTGATGCTGTGTTTTAACAATAATTACAGATTGTATGTTATATAACTTTTATTTAATTGTATGTTGTGCTATTTATTTGTATCTTTTTTTTTATGATACTATTGTAGACTTTAGTGTGTTGAACTACATGCAGTGTACTAGTGTAAATAATATAAACGTTCAAAAATTTTGTAACAGTTGCTGTGAGTCAGTTTCATGCACATGTTTCAATGTCCGCAAACTTATCTAGTACTGATAGTGACAGTATTTTGGTAGAACATTATATCTAAATGAAATATTTATATAGTTTAGAAATTATTTGGACTATGTTTGCAGTTTTGGGAAATATGGTCATTGTATTTAAATTGTAAAAAATGTTTTAGTTTTCTAAGTTTAAAAGCATGTTGTCACATTGAATAATAAACACTCCATAAGATGAATATGCAAACAAGTTAGTTTAGTTTGTTGTCTTAAGTTCATATCTAAATCATATTCTAAATGCACATGTATGAAAATAAGATTAACTCTTCTCGTGTATGTAGGTTCAAATTTTATTCAGTTTGATTGATATTTTAATATTGTTCTTTCATAAAGTCCAGCAGAAAAGTATTTTATTGAGGCTAAAATTTAAATAATTATATTAATATATTTAATACATCAGCAACTTTTGAAAACCTGTGTGTATGAATATCTAGATGATTATCAAAAACAAAATATGTTTTAATGATCTCCATTTGGAGAGCATATACTGCCTGTTCTTCTGTCTCTTAATCCTTGTCGGAAATATGAATCCAAAAGTACTAAAGGTAATCCAACTTCACTTGGAGCATGGATACAGGGTAATTAAGAGCATGGATACAGGGTGATGTGTGGATGTGAAGAATAAGAACCATAACTGTATCTTGAATAATAACAGTATTATCATCCCTTTTGTACTTTTATTTTGATTATTTTTTGCCTGTCTGGAGCATATCTTCAAAAGTTGAATGGGAATCCAATGTGACTTGCGACAGATAGAGGGCAATGTGTTGAAGTATAGAGCGAAAGCACCAAAACTCTTATCTTGGATAATGACTGAATTATCTACACTTGAGTATTTTTAAGGGTTTTTTTTGTTTGTCCAAAGCATATCTTCAAGTATGTAAGGGAATAAAATTTGACTTGGAAGAGGGCAATCATTATGTGGGAGTGCAGAGATGAAAATTCATGACTCTATCTTAACTTATGACAAAATTATCTCTCCTTTTGTATTTTATTATTGGTTATACTTTCTTGTCTGAAGTATACCTTTAAAGATGGGTCCTCCGTGGTTGAGTGGTCTAAGACGCCGTCTCAAGATCACTTACTTCTCGCCACTAAGGTTGTTGGTTTGAGTCCCGCTCGCTCCAAAAACTTTATGTAAGAAGGTTTACAGTTACTGGCGGAAGGACGGTGATTTTGCTCAGTCTGAGGTCTTCCTCTACCAGCAAAACTAGATATGCCATATATAACCTGAAATGTGTTGAAAATGGCGTTAAAACCAGTAAAAAAAAAACCTTTAAAGGTATGGAATGGAATTCATGAATACGTTGAGTATAGTTCAATGTGCCATGATTGTATCTTGAATAATGACCGCATTATCTCCTCTTTTGTTATTTTTGCTTATTTTTTGCACTTGCAGAGTATATGTTTGATAGTACAGAGTTTTGGTTAGCTATTAAATCAAACACTTGTTCATGGGGGATCTGTCTGTTCTACTTATACCCTTGTTATGATTTGTTTGTATATAAAACTATATTCAGGTTCCAGTTTCACCAACATTTACATACAAATTGAATACTGAAAAAGTAGGTGGGAATACCAATTTAAGCAAAATAAACTCAAATTCCTATATGAATATCAATAATTTAAGTATCTGATAAAAACGGTGAAACGTCAACTTAAAATGTGTTATCTAAAACTAACGAGTGAAAGACTTTCTTAATTAATGAATTGTTTCTGGTGCGATAGATAAAGCGCTATATTTTAGGTATATGTACATGTATTTTTTAGCAAAGTTGTAGCTGACATTTTTATTTTGCCATTATTTTGTTTTGAATCATTAGTCATGTCTCCACTACCTGGTTAAGTATTTAGACATCATCATATATCATTTGTTTGTTAACTTATCTTGTTAATGTGACATTAATTCTCTTCCTTTAAATAAGAGAGTATATCAGTATGAAAACGAAACATCCCCATGCCTTTTTACATTAAGTTATATGCATATTCATATGTGTAATTTGTATGTAGATCTATAAGGGATGTGTAGTTTAAACACGAAATAAAATAATAATATATATAATTTACTATGTAAGTTTGAAAGAAATTTGTTTCATCAAAACTGATGTGTACCTGTTGGCTCTTGCTTGCACTTTTGGGAATGGGGTCGGGGGCCCCTGACTTTGGGAAATTTACATGGCACAGTTCATTCATCATACGTGACAATAGATTATGTGTAATGTGTATTAAATGTATAAAAAATGTGGAAGACTACATTAAAATCATATTAAACAGTCTCCTATCTTTTGCCCCAAATATTTGTTTTGGTTTCTTTGCATTTTGAAATTGGGATTTTTGATACTTTGGATTCGGAAAAAAGATACTCTTTGCCATTGGGAATGCGGCAGAATAACGGTCCCAAAAATGGGCAAATGAGAGCCCTGCCTGTTAAGGTTAGAATTAATGTTCTCTGCAGTGAGGTTGGGTGTCTAGTCCCATTTGAATATGTTCACAATTGTAGTTATCAACCTTTGTTGGTCCAGGGTTCCAGAAGAGTGATTGCACTAATGAAATCACTGTAGTTTATGCATGTTGCAAGAGGCGACAAATTAACTATTGAATAGGATTTGTTGAAATTCTATAGGTAATTTTTTAAGGTTCTCAGTTCTTCAGGATATTCATTATTGTGTGTGTATGTTTTTTTCAATCTGCATGTAAAATTGTTTTTGTACATGGAGAGTGAACATTGAATATTCCTTTTTTCTCTTATTATATAACCTAACTGTAGACCATGAAATCCCTTATTCATTCATTTATTCTAAAGGTGATTAGTGCAATCAATAAAATGGAATTTGAAGAAAATTACCAGCGTTGTGTTTTTCACTGAACATATTAAGTTAAAACCTTTTAAAAAAAATGTCACAATTTTTATATAAATAAAGCCCATGTGGTTATGGCTAAGAATAGAATCACTGTCGATCTCTGCAGAGGGGTAGGAATCCTCCGAATGGGTGTCGTGTTCATTTTATCATTTTTTGTCATGTTCACTATTGTGGTTAAATTATCAACCCCTGTGTGGTTCCAGGGAGCCATGAATGATGGCAAGAATAGGATCACTGTGGCTTATGCATGTCGTAAGAAGCGACAAATTGAGTTATATGATAGAATTTGCTGAAACTCTGCAGTTCTGCAGGTATCAAGGTTCTAGGTTCATTCTGCATATTCATTTGTTGATGTATTTTTTTTAATCTGTATGTTAATTTGTTGTTTTTGTACATGTAGAGTGAACCTGGAATCTTCCTTCCTGTTGGTGTCGAATAAATTATAATGTGTTGGTACGCCGTAAAACCCTATTCATTCATTATTCATTATACAAATAAAGGTTAAAAGAAATATGAATTCAAAGCTGATGTGACATATTCAGGCTTCAAATGAATTTTAGAATTGACAACCAAAGATTCTGATTATCAGTATGTGCAAAATTATTGTGAATCAAAGTACAACTTCATGGAAGAGGATGTTCTTGTATAAATTATGTGAAGTATTTTTATTAGAATTTTTTATACTCAATTGAGTGTTTGCAAAACATTAAAACAAATAAATAAATGCAATTTTAACAATGCCTAACTTGTGTTTTGTATCCATACTTGGTATCAAATATTTACATTTTTACTGCAGTCGGAAATGAACTATATAGATTAACTGCATTTCATTTTCCACTGAAAAACATTCGCAGCTGGGCGAAGCTAAAAAGGACCAGTTTACATTACTGGTACATTGGTTGCACGATTGTTGCTGTTAGGTACATATGACATTTGCCGTAAGTTGCCATACAAATGCGTGCACTTATTAAGCAGGTTGACAGTGTCGCCGTTACATTCATGACATTGGCTTTGTGTTTAAATGGATATATTTTGCTTTTTAGCACATCTGAGTAGAAGGCTCAAGATGAGCTATTGTGATCACTTTTCGTCCGTGTGTCTGTTAACAATTGCTCCAAATAACTTCTTCTCTGATACCACTTGACAAATTATTACCAAATTTTGTGAACCATTCTTAGACAAAGCTCTCAAATTTGTGCAAATGATAACCCAGGGGTCAAATTTGACCCGTCCCAGGGGTTTATTAGGGGTTTTTTTTCTTCAAAAGTTCAAAAATCTTGTCGGAAAGTGTAAGGCCTGGAGCTTTGATAGTTTGCATGTAGTATCATCTATTGAGTTTCTATCAAGTTTGTTCAAGCAATGACCCTAGGGTCTGCCCAGTGGACATGTCTGTTTAACATAGGGAAATTTACATTTAAAAATCTTTTTCTCAAGAGTCGTCCAATCAAATTTGTTCATATTTGGTATAAATGATCCATATGACTAGAAGTTTCAAATTTGTTCAAATAAAAGGGCTATGATCGATTAAGGCCCAGGGGACTTTGATTTTTACATAGGATTACTATGGGAAAAAAGATGATTCTGTTTTTATCACCTATTTTTCATATTCTCAATTCTCTTGAGGTCTGCAACAATGCTTAATCATGACAGTTGAGGCCAGATCCTTTAAAGAGGATTAATATTAATAAGGGGTCAACAGGGGCCTAAAAAGATTTAAAAGAATCTCGAAAACTCTTCAGCCAAATTCGTTCATATTTTGTATAAAATGATCCAATTGAGGAGGGGTTTCATGTTTGTTCAAATAAAGGGACTCGGATTTATTGGGGTCCAGAAAGGGGACTGTCCATCTGCCCTTCCATCCGTTATTTCGTGTCCGGCCTGACATTGTCATGTATAGATGGATTTTTTAATACTTGCTCCAACATTACGACGTGTCGCGAATGAAACCCACACCCATACGTCAATGATCACGGTCACACTGAGTTTGTTTGATTCTGTGTTAGATTTCGTGTCCGTCCTGTAACTTTGTCATAAATAGATAAATTATGCCACGTAAAAAACGTACAACAATGTCTACTTTCAAACAAGAAACCCACAATAAATTTATAATCAGAAAAATCGAACCCGGATCGACTGCTTACAAGACAAACATGCAAAACCTTTACGCCATCGGCATATATTAAATCAACAAGTGTTTCAGCTAAATAAAACATTATGTTCATTAGTAGTGAATCCCTCCATCAGATTAAGTGATCAGTTAATATCCAGTGAAGACCTAGTAAAATATATTCACTTTACCACAATGAATGAATGAATGAATGAATGGATGGGGTTTAACACATTGAAGGTTATTGGACGCAAACAGAAAAGAGGATTCCAGGTCCCTTCTACATGTACAAAAAACAACAAATTAACATACATATTAAAAACTCACATCAACAACTGAATATGCAGAATGAACCTAGAACCTTGATACCGGCAGAACTGCAGAGATTCAGCAAATGCTATTGTATTACCCAAATTGTCGCGTCTTATGACATGTATGAGCCACAGTGATCCTATTTTTACCATCACTCATGGTTCCCTGGAATCACACTTGAGTTGGTAATTTAACCATAATAATGAACATGGCAAAAATGGTAGAATAACCATGACACCCACTAGGATTCCTACCGATCTGTCGAGATTGACAGTGATTCTATTCTTACCCGAAACGACACTGGTTACTTTACCATAAAAAACAAAAAACGTTTGTGTCGGTCGGTCGGTACTGAACCAGGATCAACTGTTTGGATTATTACAATAATATTTCACTGAGGTAAACACCTGCATCCGATATATACTGAACAGAACAGCTAATCCGCCACCTGACATGTTATGTACCTGACATTGTATATATTTTCTTAAAAAAATCAAAACGATTTATTTGAAATATGGACTTTAATAAAAATCCTTTTAAAAGGAACTGCTTGCCTTTTTGAGTACCTCAGTGTAATTATAACTATTTTGTAGGTAAACGATATTTTAATTTGCGTAAGAGCACTTCAATTATTAGGAGAAGGGGAGTGGGGAGGCAAATGGGGGGGTAGTTTGTGGCAAGATTGTCCCTCTATCGCTGATGGCGGTAATACTATTCTACTCCCGCTACCGCTTTTGTGATAAGGCGAACCGCTCCGAAAAATGTTTGCTACCTTAAACACTTACTGCTGAATTCTGCTAATTTCTTAGAAAATATGGTTGTTATTTACGCCAATGTTTTTGTTTTTTTTTACTTTTATGCGTTATTTTTGTAAACACACACACGCACACAAAAATTATTCTGCAACTAGTATCAAACCCAGTACACCATGCACTGCAAGCCAATACTTAGGGGATCAAATAATGCATTCTAGTGAGTTTTATGGGGGAGGAGGCTTGATCCTGCAAACGTGAGTAGGTGGTGTGTGTATGGCAGGGGTCTAGCTTGGTCAAATAAACATACAGGCCTAGACATTTTGATGGGGGCTCTTGGGTACTCCGCCATATATTGTTTTAAACTGTATGACAAATGGTACATTATCAGGGGTTTTGCGTGTATTTTTTCTATGTAAAACATATATCAATTACTTAGGGACTTTTATTTTTCTGGGAAATGTGCAGACCCTGGCCTGCATTGCCTGCATGTAGCTACGCCGGTGTGTCACTGCCATATGTCCGAAAAACACAATAGTTTTCACAAGGGATATAACATAGGGTACAGGGTACACCCAATTTTCAACTACATTAAAAAACAATTATAATCAATTTTCGCCCTAATTTATATGGGTACGTGGTTACGCAGGGCCACACAAGACAACAACTGGGTACAAGTTGGTACAGGCTGTAAAATAATTCATTTCAGCTCATATCTATTTGGGTATATGGTTACACAGGGTTACACCGGGCAACGACTGGTTACAAGTGGGTACAGGCTGTAAAATAATTCATTCTAGCCAATATTTTATTATAATCAGTGTGCCATGTACAGTATTTTATGTCGTCGGTTAACTGCCATAAGGGCTAATCAACATATTTTATAGTTTTGAGAAAAATCACTTTTAAAATAGTGCTCTTGCTTAAAAATCTATTTATGAACGAAGAAACAAGATATTGCACACATATATCTTCTAATCAGTATTATCTTTGTGCAAAAGTGTGGACAAAGCGATTGGTCTTTAATTAATGCCATATATGGTATGTTTTGCTGATAAGCCCTTTTGGCATAAACTTGATAATACATTTTTGGAAATATTTTTTAGAACCATAAGGGCTTATTAAAAATGGATAATATAACAATAATAACATATAATGGTGCTTTTCATTTTATGATAATGCATAAACATATTGAAAACATGTACAATCATGGGAGAGTATGTATACACCAACATAAAGACAATCTGGTCGGTGTCCATATTATGTTACATCATCCAGCACATCTGGCAATGTAAGTTTGTCCTTTGTCGTCTTGATGGTAGGTAGGGCTTCATAATATCCTTAATACATTTCAGAAATCACAAGTGACTTGCATAGGTCTAATAAATCCTGCTTTTTTGCCACTGAAATAGGGATCTTTTCACTGTATTTACTTGGTAAATCTTGTTCAATCGAAGGTCTAACTCTTATCGCCCTTGCAATATTTATCCTTCTGAATTCAGCACTGTTATCATATTTAATGTGTATTTCTTCCGGATATTCTTTCAATACCTTCAACACTTTCACCTTTGGCCAGTTGAATTTGTTACCTTGATCGTCAGTTTTACTTGATAAACTACTTGAAGGCGTGTAATCTTCATCTTCAAAACTCGTCAATCCAGAGGACGACTGAACAATATACTTTTTCTTTCGCTGTAATTTTCCCTTTACCACTGCAAGAGGAATTGCATCCGACTCACTACTTGTTGTGGTTTTGCGTTCATGGTTTACTTTGTTTTCACATAGAAGTGTTGTCTTTGTATATACATGTACTTTATTTCCTACTTTGCAGTCTGATAAACCCAATTCGTTTTCCGGTAAAGTGTGTGAAATATTTGAAATAAAACAAAACACAATTGTAATGCATTTTAAAGGCTTAGCTCAAAAGTATACTACTGATTCACTTTGTATTATTGTATAAACAATGTTGTAAATTTTATGAATGTGATAATATAAAATATGTTTAAATTAAAACTATGATATGTGTTTTAATTCAATATAATATTGAACCAACCTGTATTCTTATGCTAGAATTGTATAAATTGTATAAGCATACTATAGGCATAAAGGAAATCGTTATACAAAACACGCATCTTTATGCACATACCTAGCTCCAACTCATGGGTAGCATAAAACGTTTCATCTGTCCATTCTGCTTCCATTATATTTTGACACATCCTTCAATAAATAAAATATCGGTTTATTACATAACTATTGTTGCGAAAAAAATAAAGTTTGGAAATAACTATCCTGTTGAGCCAAAAGGGTTCATCAGATAATGTTCTTATTCTAATTAGAAAGTGAAAGAAGCATCGTTTGATCTGTATTATATCAAACAGTTGGTGCATTCAATATTTACAAGTTGTAAGGTTTGTAAATCAAACTAAAGAGAAGATAAATAAACACTGAACTTTCAGCAACCATAAGGGCTCATCAACTCAATATATTTGCTGGATTATTTATTAAGTTTTAACTAATGGTAGCATTCAATTTATTAAAAACATAAGATATAAACTAATGTTATGATAATAAAAAAGGAAATAAATTCTTACCCCTTTACATAGCTCCAAATATTTGCAACAGATATGAACAAAATTCTGTTTCTTCCAGCGTAGAATGTATATAATATTCAGGACAATTATCTCTGGAATGTAGGTGAAAACAATGATGTCAAGTTACTTTCATGGTACATCTCCAGCACTGTTCAGTAGATAAACCTGATGGACACATTTCCTGATCAGTGTGTTGAGTATATACAAAACTGGAGAATAAAACATATGAAGGGCTTATCAGCACTAATTAATGTTGATGAACCCTTTTGACATACACTGATCTGCTTATGAATCCTTTTGGCAGTGGAAATCTGTCAATATTAAAAATAGGCCATTTATGGAAAACTATATTTTTTACACTTATTACCGGAATATCTACTCCAAATTAATTTATAATGAAGATACCATTAATACCAACTTAAATTCATGTTTAGCCCAATTTTGATGGAAATTGTTGTTAAGCCCTTTTGGCAATTAACCATTATTGTATCTTGCAGCTACACTGTTAAGTTTTTGATCAACATACATGTTGGGACAACGTATATGCTTGCCCCACTCACCTCACCCAACCTGATCATTTTAGTAGGGGATCATCCCGCCACGACTGCTACGCCTTTGCTCTCATGTGTTAACCACTTTCACCGGGGGTAAATAACTATTATATTGACTCGTTCTAAAAACATTTCAAGGATAACCTATATACTTAATAGCAGCGTATATTTTAAACGTTTAACCCCAAAAATATTAAATAATACTCTAAAACTAACGAATCCGTCAAGAAAATAAAATTGGAGTAACTGTATCAAACCTATATAGAATGGACTTAAATCATTAATATTTATTAGATAATTGGCAGTTTGGAGGGAAAATAGCAAGACGAGTCTAAAAAGAACGGGGATTGGTTTCCACCAGTCATGTATTTATTAAATAGTGTTTTGAAATAAATAACAAAATTAGCGTCGGCTCCTACAAATCAAACAGAATGAGAAAAAAAAAAAACAGATTATGCAAGGGTTCCCTATATCTGTTTACATGGAAGATGCTTATACTTTTACAACGTTGATAACCTGTGCATTAAATAGACTAATGCGCATATCTTTCGTAGTCTAGGTCGACTGATATCGCTGTAATGTTTAGAAACAGTATAATGACTTATTTATAAAAACAAGTTTAATGATTGGATAAACTGAGGCAAGCAGACCTTTAAGAAGGTGATCAAGATTATACCGCATTGTAAAATGAAGCGTAGAATACAGAATGTATCCGATTTTGATGGTATCCTGCATTGTATTGAGTTGTTTCATTTTGAACAGAGTACCTAACAAGAAATTAAAAAATACGTAGGCTGGCCTCTACTGGCTTCTGTAAAGGCAACCAAAAATACATAATTGTCTGTTTATGTTGTATACAAAATTTAATAACGCTGCTCAATATTTAACGAAAAATACTAACAATACAATAGTTGCGACGGTTAGCCATTCCGGAACAATAAATATTTGAACGAATATTCATTAAACTTTGTTCATGAAAATAGAACTCTGTGTTCGTATTTCAACAAGACAAGCACATAGGCCGGGGATCGACTGCTTAGTTAAATAATATTTACACTCAAGTTATCGTTGGTGGATTATTTTGTTGTCCTTTTAATGTTTCATCTAAAATACCAGTTTTATATATAAACGTGTCCACTTTTAGTGGAATACAAGGAGACAATTAAAAAAATATGTGCGTTGGCCGGGAATCGAACCCGGATCGACTGCTTGGAAGGCAACCATGCTAACCTTTACACCACCGACGCATATGCATACATATATATGTGTGTCACTAAATATAGTTTGTATTTGGTTGATAGATAACTTGCCTAAGATGCGATCAGATAATGACAAGAACACAATAACGAGTTTGTACAATCTTTCAAGTAATACGGTGTCTATAGAATAGTATCCATAGCAGCTGTACCGACCTTACAAAGGGCACCTTACATGCGGTCGATTCCAAAATGAGATATGGCATGCGACTATATACGATTATACTGTACAGGTAGGGGCATAGCTTGGCTGAAAACGATGTGTAGGCACAGTTGTAGCGGGGTCCAGAAGCATGCTACCCCGAAATATTTTTCAATTTTCAGCTAGACTGTCGCAGGTGCGTTTTGGCGTATATTTCTTAAGTTTTTAGGGGCCTGCCATAAAATTTACTGTTTATAACCAAAACAAAAAAATATCGGTGGAACCGATGGATGCTCCCCAAGTGAGTGTTTGCCTCTGTACGGGCTACTTGAAGAATACCAAAAATGTATAGCAGGAACAATATGTGGTTCTGCACTTCACAGAACTAATTCACAAATCATTTAACCGGAACAAAATGACAATATGCGCAGATCCTAGCTAGTTTTACAGAATTAAAACCAGAGGTTGTCGGGAAATAGCATCATGACGACAATATGCACATCTCCACTTGGTAATGATGCATCCTAGCAAGTTTCGTAAAATTCCAACAACAGGTAGTAGAGAAATATTAAGTATAATAAATAAATATAAATTACTATTATATTTTCACGTTACTTCAACAGCGTAGTATAGTGGTAACGTGTCCGCCTCGCATGCGACAGTTAGTGGGTTTGCTCCCTGGCCGGGTTAAACCAAAGACCTGAAAATGGTAGTAGAAGCTTCCTCGCTTGGCGAGTCTGCAGCATGATTCTCCATTGTGGCAGCGCTCAGAATGCTGTCTCAAGTAGACACCGTCGCGGTATGACTGAACAATCGTTGAAAGCGACGGTATATTTTATCGGTACACCGTTAAAACAAATTATCGATGTACCAGCACCGGTGCTTTTGGCCCTAATCGTACACCATAGTTGAACGCGACACTAAACACCAATTCAACGCTATGTCAGACTTTAAACTCTCGTTTGTGGATTATTGGATCGTTTGGTGTTCTTTTAATGTTTTATCAGAATTATCATTAACTGAATATCATTTTACCTATAAACCCGTCCAAAGTTTTCTCATAAACACAAAGAATCACTAAAACTTTGTGCGTCAGCCGGGAATCGAACCCGGATCGACTGCTTGGAAGGCAACCATGCTAACCTTTACACCACCGACGCATATAAATATATATATCATTCTCAAAACATATTTATAAATACATTATCCAATTATTTGGTACAATCGGATGATTATCATTGGCGAATTTTTTCATCGTTTGAATTTTATTTTAATGCTTTTTTCAAAATTACCATATAAACATAAAACTACAAATAAACATGGTAACATTCAAAAGAATCGAACCCGGATCGACTGCTTGGAAGGCAACCATGCTAACCTTTACACCACCGACGCATATGTGTACATACAATTGTGTGTCATTAATTATATATTTCATATTTAATTGATCATGATTTTGACCCGAGGACAGATAGTGACAAGACTGCACTAGTTACAGCGGATTCAACAATGTTAATTATTACAAATTTGTGTTAACGCAAGATATATTTAAGAATCCTTCCAGGAATCAATAAGTTCACAGTATGTTTTTGTGGAATATTGTCTGCGGCAGTTATGTCATAAATCAACTTAACATATGGCAACACGTTCACCTGACACGTGGTCGATGACAAAATGAGACTGTATCGTATTTTTAACAAAATTGGTACAAAAGCATTCAATATTATACTGCATGCCCTTTAAAAGTGCAAAAGTAATGAGTTTTAACGTGGTTTAACGCCATTTTTAACACATTTCAGGTTATAGATCTATATGAAAAGGTATTAATCTAATAAAAAACATGTGCGTCGGCCGGGAACCGAACCCGGATCGACTGCTTGGAAGGCAACCATGCTAACCTTTACACCACCGACGCATATATTCTTCTGATGCTAGATATAGTTCATATTTATTTGATCATGAGTTTGCCCGAGGGCAGATAATGACATGACTGCATTAATTACAGGAGATTCAACTATGTCAATTATTATATAAAAAATATTATGTCGTATTAACGGAAAATATATGTGAGAATCCTTTCAGGAATCAATACATTCACAATAGGTGTTTGTGTAATATTGTCCTTGGCAGGCTATATCAGTACGTTCCTCTTCCAACTCAACACACTTCATTGACAGGGAAGGTGATTATTAATGAATTTGATAATGATTATAGTACTAAACTATAAAACATGTTTTGCTCTGATAAAACAGTACGACATTAAGAGTTGGGGTTTCGATATATACCAGTGTTGCACATCTTACGACATATAGCGTCAAAACTGCAATATTTGCTGACATATAGTGTTGCGCCTTAAACGTTGGTAGCAACATTGCGACATATAACGTTGGTGCGACATTTAACGCTACCAAAGAGATATTTACCATCGCAACTGTAGTACAGCACTCATTGGTTTTTGTTTATTTTTTGCATTCGTCATGATTAATTATTTATTATTGCGCTAATCAACTTGCATATTTAAACAGTATGGTAATTGCTCATTAAAATGTTTAGTTTATATTTGAAGAATAAGTTGGATTATTGTATAAATTATAATAATATCCCGTGTGACAAGCCGGTTAGTTCAGATTATTTGTATATTAAAAGCTGCTTTTTCTACTTTGTTTGTAAATGTTTGTTTTAAGGTTAATGGTGTTTACGGTATGTAAAATACCATCCATTCGTTCATTAAATGTTTGCAACAATACAGTTTTAAAAGGTCAGTTTTAACCTTTCTCTAATCTTCATCTACATATTTTGGCTCTCAGTCTCCATCTACATTGTTTGGTTCTAAGTTTACATCTACATTGTTTAGCTCCCAGTCGATATCTACTTTGTTCGGTTCTGTGTATATTGTTTGGATTTCACTCTACATCTACTTTGTTTGGCTCTCTCTGAACTACATTGTTTGGTTTTCAGTAAATAAAAAAAAAACTGTGATAAAGAAAGAACATTTTGCAGAAAATACTGAAATCAGACCAAGATAATAAAAGCTATAGTGTTAGAATAGCCATTTATCAAAATATGAAATCCAAAGTAAATATGGACTCAAATTTGTTTGTTCAAACACCAGAAAAAGGAAGTTAGTGTAGTATTCATAAGAAAGATAAAGAGAAGACAGTGAAAGACGCTCAATCATACGCGACCGGAGACTGTAGCAATTGTAAGACAACCATATCCCATAAGATGAGTTGACCTCCAATAAATGAGGATTTGAAAACTAAGCTATATACCGTACTAGCAAACCACCAAATATAAATGGATGTTAGGTACACATTTCGAGGTATGTTATACTCACCAGCAAAACCTTTCAGTCGGTTAAATTATGTGCATAGCAAAAAACGTATACGATTCGTATGAATTAATTCCAGTCAATTAGAATGACTCCTCTTTCAAGATCTAACAACTTTAAAAGGTGTTAACTGTTATATTGTTATTAGGCACCAAAGTGCTGCAGACGTGTACATCTTTAACTGTCAATCAGAATGTCGTATGTTCAAATCACAGTCAAGGCGAAAAAAAAATACAAAAAAACAAACATTTATTTTACGCACCTCTAATAGCTTGTCAACATGTCCAATACCTGATAAAAATAATAATAACGCTTCTAATAGAAACACTGTGTACTTCTGTATTACAAGATTGGGAGCAAGATTGTTATTCTACAGAACCTTAAAGTTAGCTTGCTTTTGGATAAACTGTTTTCTTGGTGGTGTTAATGAAAAAAAACCATGTGGAATACCAATAGAATTAGGTTTTATGCATTGTTGGCATTGTCGAAACAAATATCCTGTTCACTATAAGTATAATATATATCTTAAGATGAAACACATACGTGTTATATGCTGGATATACGGACGGCAGAGAACTTTAATTTTAGGATTTGCAATTTTCAAACGGTGTATTCCAAGCATGCCATATTGATAGTTTGACTGAACTACAACTATTCCTTAAAACACACTCTTTTATGCTTTGGCTGATGTTTAACCCTATATATCCGTTATGCCTCTCCGCTCATTCGGGATTCTTCGACGATTATTCCAAGTCGGTCTGGATTAATTTGCAGTCATCTTGGAACTATTAATGCATTTTTTATTGATAATTATTCTCTTTATAATAGTACAAACAATAAGGATATCTCGGACTCATCAAACGATTAAGATTTAATATTGCTTTATATCCGTTCTAATTCCAATGACATCGTAATTTTCTTTTGTAGTGAGGATATACAGTTGAAGATTACTATTCGGGCGATCCTTGTTCGAATCCCGGTCAAAGTTATTTATTGTCCATCTTTCTAGCAACATTCATTTTACCCTCTCATCACTTTTATCTTCCCAAAACATATTCTTATTCTGGTATGTGCGCTTGTATCTCTGAAAGTTGACGAAGAATTAAATTTCCATTGATGACAAGTTTTGAATAGTAGAATAACACAGCAGTGATCTAGTGATAGAGCACCCGACTCACATGCAGAAGGAGAATGTACGTACAGTAAAGAAACTCATTTTGAAAAGAGCAAAAACAGTACTGATTAGAAACTCAAGAACACGTTCAATTTAATAGACCCTCATTACACGTGAAATTAAAAATACTACGTCATATGTTTAAATACGTCACGTCATACATTGTTCCAACGTCACAGCAATCGTGAAACATCGGGTATTTCCGTATCCTCCGTAGAATACACTTGCGTAGCATAAAGGCCGAGGTGATCAGATTGACGTCACAGCAGCGTAGAATAAGCGTGTAAACACCCGTATTATCAAAATTCCGTACCCGGTCAAAAACTACGCGGAAAACCTTGCCCGGTATTTAAGAATCATCAAGCAGTACCCAATGCCATTCAAACTTAACAGAACTCATGAAAATGTGTCAAATGTTTTCATATGTACAAAGAAATATGACAATGGTATGCATTTCAACAGAATAATGCCCAACCAATTCACACAGCTCTAATTTCTTGGGCGGAACAGTCTTCCTACCGTCATGTACGGGAGACCTTTACCACAAATAAAATGGGAGCGCAATTGTTTAGGTAACTTCCAATCTTGCGGTCGGTGTTGAAACCCAAAGCGGGCGCATTATGGTCTTCGTGATTGTTATTAATGGTTTACTATTAATTATTTAAGACTTTTGGAGGCTTGTTTAAGATTCAGAATATACTTTATTCCAGAAGCATGTCTGGTTCTTTTGCATGCGCGGTGTACAACACCGATTCATAAGACATGTGAAAAATACTTTCCAGTGCCATGCGGGGGATCAAACACGGGTCCCTTGGAATGCTAATCCAATTACACCACCACTAGACCTGGGCGCCCAATGAAAATAGCCGTCGAATTCTGAACAATCGTGCCAGCTATGTAACAAATCAACCGCACACATGGTCACACGTTCATCTGACACGTGGTCAGACTGTATTGTATTTTTAACGGAATTGGTGGACGCAATTATGTTAAATATTTAGATTTAGATAGTTTAAGAATCCTCCCAAGAATCAATGAGTTGGCGATCGATACGTGTTTGCGGAATAGTGTCTACATACAAGCTCACTTGACACGTGGTCTATACCAAGATGTGACAAAATTGGTATGAGACAATTTAATATTATACTGTATCTCCTTTAAAAGTACAAAGGACTGACTCTTTATGTAAAGTTTTACTCATATTTCAAGCAGTAGATAAATAAGTGCTGGATGTCATTGTATCTCAACCAGGCCTTATGAAAGATTATTGTACTATAGATAATATATTCCCATTAATAGATAGCGGACAACCGCACCAACGGCGCAATTTAAGGAACATGGTTTTCGCTTAAATCCGCTACATGTATTATAACAATTTTCTCTCGGGGTAAATCCCTCCAAACAATTTAGTAACATTAATTCCCTGTATTATACTATTTTAGTTTAACAGAATATTGTATCAGAAAGATCCGACAAAGTGGCATAGGCGATTAATTTATTGCAAGAGAGTACTGTGTGTGTCCACATTTCAACAAAAACAAACAAAACGTAAGTGTATCGAATAGGAATCCACTGGGTTCGATCTCCCACCACGGTACGTGTGGTGTCCTTGAGCAAGACACTTTATTAACATATATGCTGAGTACTGGTTATAACCAGGAAAACATCGAGCGTGATTTGTCTAAGGTTTAAGAACTTGTTTCACAATCGATGTTTAATAAATAAATATAAATTATTATTATATTTTCACGTTACTTCAACAGCGTGGTATAATAATAATGTGTCCGCCTCGCATGCGACAGTTCGTGGGTTTGCTCCCTGGCCGGGTTATACCAAAGACCTGAAAATGGTACTAGAAGCTTCCTCGCTTGGCGGTCAGCATTTAGACGATAGTTCAAGGTCTGGTCACCCCCGTATGATGAGTCTGCAGCATGATTCTCCATTGTGGCAGCGCTGAGAATGCTGTCTCAAGTAGACACCGTCGCGGTATGACTGAACAATTGTTGAAAGCGACGGTATATTTTATCGGTGCACCGTTAAAACAAATTATCGGTGCACCAGTACCGGTGCTTTTGACCTTAATTGTACACCATAGTTGAACGCGACGCTAAACACCAATTCAACGCTACGTCAGACTTTAAACTCTCGTTTGTGGATTATCGGATCGTTTGGTGTTCTTTTAATGTTTTATCAGAATTATCATTAATTGAATATCATTTTACCTATAAACCCGTCCAAAGTTTTCTCATCAACACAATGAATCACTAAAACTATGTGCGTCGGCCGGGAATCGAACCCGGATCGACTGCTTGGAAGGCAACCATGCTAACCTTTACACCACCGACGCATATATATATATATATATGTATATATAATTCTCAAAACATATTTATAAATACAACATCAAATTATTTGGTACAATCGGATAATTATCGTTGATGAATTATTTCATCATTTAAATTTTATTTAAATGCTTTTTTTCAGAATTACCATATAAACATAATATTACAAATAAACGTGGTAACATTCAAAAGAAACAAAAATATGTGCGTCGGCCGGGAATCGAACCCGGATCGACTGCTTGGAAGGCAACCATGCTAACCTTTACACCACCGACGCATATATGTACATACAATTGTGTGTCATTAATTATATATTTCATAATCATGATTTTGACCCGAGGATAGATAGTGACAAGACTGCACCAATTACAGCGGATTCAACAATGTTAATTATTAAAATTTCGTGTTAACGCAAGATATATTTAAGAATCCTTCCAGGAATCAATAAATTCATAGTATGTTTTTGTGGAATATTGTCTGCGGCAGTTATGTCACAAATCAACTTAACATATGGCAACACGTTCACCTGACACATGGGCGATGACAAAATGAGACTGTATTGTATTTTAACAAAACTGGTACAGAACCGTTAAATATTATACTGCATGCCCTTTAAAAGTGCAAAAATAATGAGTTTTAACGTGGTTTAACGCCATTTTTAACACATTTCAGGTTATAGATTTATATGAAAAGGTATTAATCTAATAAAAAACATGTGCGTCGGCCGGGAATCGAACCCGGATCGACTGCTTGGAAGGCAACCATGCTAACCTTTACACCACCGACGCATATATTCTTGTTATGCTAGATATAGTTCATATCTAGTTCATATCTAGTTGATCAATGAGTTTGCCCGAGGGCAGATAATGCCATGACTGCATTAATTACAGGAGATTCAACTATGTTAATTATTATATAAAAAAATATTATGTCGTATCAACGGAAATATATTTGAGAATTGGATCAGGAATCAATAGGTGTTTTTAGAATATTGTCTGCAGCAGGCTATATCAGTACGTTCCCCTTCCCATTCCACCATTCATTGACAGGGATGGTGATTACGAACGCATTTGATAATGATTATAATCATACTTAACTATAATACATGTGTTGCTCTAATAAAACAGTACGACATTAAGAGCTGGGGCTTCGATATATACCAGTGGTGCACATCTAACGACATATAGCGTCAAAGGTGCAATATTTGCTGACATATGGTGTTGCGATATTACACGTTGGTAGCAGCATTGCGACATATAACGTTGGTACGACATAAGCGTCGGTGCGACATTTAACGCTACCAAAGAGATATTTACCATCGCAATTGTAGTACAACACCCATTGGTTGTTGTTGTTTTTTTTTGTTTGTTTTTTTTTTGTATTCGTCATGCTTACTTATTTACTATTTTGCTAATCAGCTTGTATATTTAAACAGTATGGTAATTGCTCATTAAAATGTATAGTGTATATTTTAAGAATAAGTTGGATTATTGTATAAATTATAATAATATCCCGAGTGACAAGCTGGTTAGTTCAGATTATTTGTATGTTGAAAGCAGCTTTTTCTACTTTGTTTGTAAATGTTTGTTTGAATGTAAATGGTGTTTTACGGTATGTAAAATACCATCCATTCGTTCATTAAATGTTCGCAACAATACAGTTTTAAAAGGTCAGTTTTAACTTTTTTTCAATCTTCATCTACATATTTTGGACCTCAGTCTCCATCTACATTGTTTGGTTCTCAGTCTACATCTACATGTTTAGCTCCCAGTCGATATCTACATTGTTTGGCTCTCGGTATACTGTTTGGATTTCACTCTACATCTACTTTGTTTGGCTCTCTGTCTGAACTACATTGTTTAGTTTTCAGTAAATAAAACTGTTATAAAGAAAGAAAATTTTGCAGAAAATACTGAAATCAGACCAGGATAATAAAAATTATAGTGTTTAAATAACCATTTATCAAAATACGAAACTGACAGTAAATATGGACTCAAATTTGTTTGTTCAAACGCCAGAAAAAAGGAAGTTAGTGTAGTATTCATAAGAAAGATAGAGATCAGACAGTGAAAGAAGCTCAATCATCCACGACTGGAGACTGTAGTAATTGTAAGACAACCATATCCCATAAGATAAGTTGACCTCAAATAAACGAGGATTTGAAAACTAAGCTATATGCCGTACAAGCAAACCGCCAAATAGAAATGGATGCTAGGTTCACATTTCGAGGTATGTTATACTCACCAGCAAAACCTTTCAGTCGCTTAAATAATGTGCATAGCATAACACGTATACAAAACGTATGAATTAATTCAAGTCAACTAGAATGACTCCCCTTTTAAGACCTCACAACTTTAAAAGGTGTTAACTGTTATATTATTATTATTATTAGGCTCCAAAGTGGTGCCGTGGTTGACGCCTTTAATTGTTAATCAGAATGTCGTATGTTCAAATCGCAGTCAAGGCGAAAAAAACTACAAAAAAAGCAAAACATTTATTTTTATGATTTTTTCTTATTGAAAATATCAACTGTATTGGACTAACATGTATTATTTAGAATAGATTACACAGACACATGATATATTTTACTGATATACGTATGGCACTAAACATATTTATAATAATGATGGTGTTGTGTTGTTTTATATTTTACGTTAAAAGGCAAGTTTGATTTAAGTTTAATCTACTCTGAGGTCTTCAATTGTGCTTAACGTCATTTTCAACAAATGACAGATTATGTATTGCATATTTAGTTTTATTAATTGACGAAGATGAAAGATAAACCGTCATTAGTCGACTCTCCTTTCACCAATCCGTCACGGTGATTACTTGTTAAAAGTGATATTAAACATGGTAAATATCAAGTGTTTATTCAATGTCAAAGTCTTCAGCAAATTGCACTTACCTTAAGCAGCGTGTTAACCATACACATACTTTTAACATCATGTTTACAGTTACGACAATAAGGATATCTCAGACTCATCAAACGATTAAGATTTAATATTGCTTTATATCTGTTCTAATTCCAATGACATCGTAATTTTCTTTTGTAGTGAGGATATACAGTTGAAGATTACTATTCGGGCGATCTTTGTTCGAATCCCGGTCAAAGTTATTTATTGTTCATCTTTCTAGCAACATTCATCTTACCATCTCATCACCACTTTTCTCTTCCCAAATCATATTCTTATTCTGGTATGTGCGCTTGTATCTCTGAAAGTTGACGAACAATTAAATTTCCATTGCTGACAAATTTTGAATAGTCGAATAACACAGCAGTGATCTAGTGATAGAGCACCCGACTCACATGCAGAAGGAGAATGTGTGTACAGTAAAGAATCCCATTTTGAAAAGAGCAAAAACAGTACTGATTAGAAACTCAAGAACACGTTCAATATAACAAACCCTCATCACACGTGAAAATAAAAATACTACGTCATATGTTTAAATACGTCACGTCATAAATTGTTCCAACGTCACAGCATCGTAGAATGAGCGCGTGAACGAGGTATAAAATGAAAATTCCGTACCCGGTCAAAAACTACGCTGAAATCCTTGCCCGGTATGCAAAAATCATCAAGCAGTACCCAATGCCATTCAAACTTAACAGGACTCATGAAAATGTGTCAAATGTTCTCATATGTACAAAGAAATATGACAATGGTATGCATTTCAACATAATAATGCCCAACCGATTTACACATCTCTAATTTATTGCGCGCAACAGTCTTCCTAACGTCATGTACGGGAGACCTTTACCACAAAAAAATGTGCGCGCATTAGTTTGGGTAGCTCGCACTACTTCCAATCTTGCAGTCGGTTTTCAAACTTAAAGCGGGCGAATTATGTTCTTTGTAATTGTTATTTATTTTGAGTATTAGTTATTTAAGACTTTTGGAGGCTAGTGCAAGATTCAGAATATACTTTATTCCAGAAGCATGCCTGGTTCTTATGCATGCGCAGTGTACAACACCGATTCATTAGACAAGTGGAAAATACTTTCCAGTGCTATGCCGAGCATCAAACCCGGGTCCCCTGGAATGCTAATCCAATTACACGACCACTAGACTTGAGTGCCACAATAAAAAATAGCCGTCGAGTTCAGAAAAATAATGCCAGCTATGTAACAAATCAACCACACACATGGTAACACGTTCACCTGATACGTGATCGACGACAAGATGAGACTGTACTATTATTGTATTTTTAACGAAAACGATTATGTTAAATATTTCGATTTAGACAGTTTAAGAATCTTCCCAAGCATCAATGAGTTGGCGATCGCTTGACACGAGGTCGATACCAAGATGTGACAAAATTGGTATAAGACAATTTAATATTATACTGCATCTCCTTTAAAAGTACAAACGTAATGAGAGAGAAACATATTTTTAGGTTGAAGCATGTGCGAATGAAGTGTCTTGTAATATAAGGTAGTTTTAATTACCGTGGTATATCCCCGACTCTTTATGTAAAGTTTTACTCATATTTCAAGCAGTAGATAAATAAATGCTTAATGTCATTGCATCTCAACCAGGTCTTCAGAAAGATTATTGTACTATAGATAATATATTCTCATTAATGCATGGCAGACAACCGCACCAACGGTGCAATTTAAGAAACATGTATTTCGCTTAATCTACTTCATGTATCAAAAGCAATTTCCTCTCGGGGTAAATCCTTCCAAACGATTTAGTTACGTTAATTCCATGTATTATACTATTTCAGTTTAACAGAATATTGTATCAGAAATATCCGACAAAGTGGCAGAGGCGGTCAATTTATTGTAAAATAAAGTTACACGTAAAGCCACGAAGAGAGTACTGTGTGTGTCCACATTTCAACAAGAAACCAACAAAACGTACGTGCATCGAAAAGGAATCCACTGGATTCGATCTCCCACCACGGCTACATGTGGTGTCCTTGAGCAAGACACTTTATTAACATATATGCTGAGTAATGTTTCTAACCAGGAAAACTTCGCGTGTGATTTGTCTAAGTTGTAAGAACTTGTTTCACAATCGATGTATAATAAATAAGTTTAAATTATTATTATATTTTCACTTTACGCCAACAGCGTGGTCTATTGGTAACGCGTCCGCATCGCATGCGGAAGGTCGTGGGTTCGCTCCCTGGCCGAGTTATATCAAAGACCTGAAAATGGCACTAGAAGCTTCCTCGCTTGGCGGTCAGCATTTAGACGATAGTTCTAGGTCTGGTCAGCCCCGTATGATGAGTCTGCAGCATGATTCTCCATTATGGCAGCGCTCAGAATGCTGTCTCAAGTAGACACCGTCGCGGTATGACTGAACAATTGTTGAAAGCGACGGTATATTTTATCGGTGCACCGTTAAAACAAATTATCGGTGCACCAGTACCGGTGCTTTTGACCCTAATCGTACATCATAGTTTAACGCGAATATCTTTTTACCTATATATATATATCCTCCATATAGGAAAGTTCAACATGATTACAACAACATATCAATACAAATTTACAATATCTACAAAGACAATATTATACAATTATTACAATTATTCACAATGTTACAGCAAGAAATATAGATATATTTATATAAATATAAATACATTATGCATTTATATTCTAATACAACATACTAATTATAATTAACAAAGGAGCATTATTCATTTATTTAACATGACTGCTCGTTCATACATATATATATATGTAGAATAGTTGTTTAGTATACATGCATATGAAAAATACATACGTAACGACATGTAAGAGACAATAACGGCTCGATTGTCATTATGTTAAGCAATACTATCTTTCAAATAGTATGATTTACGTTAATACATATTTGAGCCAATGCAGGCATGAAACAACAATTCCATAGAAGCGGTCTATATTGTCTTTTAAGACAGTTTACAACAAGTTGTTGCTTGCACCAAGTCTTATTTTAACAGTCATCATTACTAAGTTCTGTAAGAGCCAACTTTACGTTTACACCAAATTGTTGTTCCAGACGTAACCATAGCCTACGTCTGTTCTCATTTACTCTTTGGTAATCACAGATGAAGTGAACAACTATATTAACAGTATTTATATTACATTTTTTGCAAGTTTCATTATTTCTCACTGTGTTAGAAATAATAGTACATATAGATTTACAAAATATCAGGCACCTTGGAATTTTTTTTGCATATAACCATATATTAGAAACTCTATAATCACAATGTGTTGAGCGAAATCTAAAAAATTCAGGTTCATTAGTTCTAATTATCCAATCATTGATGATAGTTTCATATATCTTACAGTTAACTTTCTTTTTCCATCTGCCTTCACTCGGAAAAATACCTTCTGAGAAGAATTCATTAAGAACATACATAAGACCATATTTATCTAAAATATTGAATATATCGGGAATAAATCCTGACAAGCAGTTTCTAATTAAGAATGCACTAAATCTTAATAAAAACATTTGCTTAACAGCACAATCCCTTTGTAGCCTGCAAAGCTGACCATGGAAATTAAATTTTTTTCGGTCTATTCCGATACAATTGGTAAACAATTTAGTAGAGCAATATCGGTTCTTGGTCTAATGTGTAGATTTTGCATATGCTTAATATATAGTCTGTGTGATCTTTTTAACAATAGTATGTCACTTACACTCAGAGAATACCAACATTCGCTGCCATATAATGCCTTTGGGAGTACCACAGTATCATATATTTTTTTGCATGGCAATGGCTGCAGACCATTATTAAAAAAATCCAGAATTAACTATGCTGAAATACTTTCCTCTGATCTAACATTATCAGTTAGTTTGAAATATTAACTACATGTGACTCCTAAATGGTTATATTGCTCTACCTCATTAACTGTGTCATTGCGAAGATCATTTTACCTATAAACACGTCCAAAATTTTCTTATAAACACAAGGAATCACTAAAACTATGTGCGTCGGCCGGGAATCGAACCCGGATCGACTGCTTGGAAGGCAACCATGCTAACCTTTACACCACCGACGCATGTGTGTATATACAATTGTGTGTCATTAATTATATATTTCATATTTAATTGATCATGATTTTGACCCGAGGACAGATAGCGACAAGACTGCACCAATTACAGCGGATTCAACAATGTTAATTATTACAAATTTCGTGTTAACGCAAGATATGTATAAAAATCCTTCCAGGAATCAATTAACTCATAATATGTTTTTGTGGAATATTGTCTCCGACAGCTATGTCACAAATCAACCTTACATATGGCAACACGTTCACCTGACACGTGGTCGATGACAAAATGAGACTGTATCGTATTTTTTAATATTTTCAATATTATATTGCATGCCGTTTAAAAGTGCAGAGTAATGAGTTTTAACGGGGTTTAACGCCATTTTTAACACATCTCAGGTTATAGATCTATATGAAAAGGTGTTATTAATCTAATAAAAAACATGTGCGTCGGCCGGGAATCGAACCCGGATCGACTGCTTTGAAGGCAACCATGCTAACCTTTACACCACCGATGCATGTGTGTATATATTATTTTCAATGTGCCTGTTAATTTAATTCTTATTTGGTTGATTGAAAACTTACCAGATGTGATAAGGTGATTAAAAAATGCAAAAATAGAATAGTTTCAACTATGTTAAATATTTAGGATTAAACAGTGTTTTATGACCCCCCCCCCCCCCCAGGAACCAATAAGTTGGCGATAGGTGTTTGCGGAATGGTGTCTACATATGGCAACACGATCACTTGACACGTGGTCTATACTAAGATGAGACTATGTAAGACAATTTAAAATTATACTGCATGTCCTTTAAAAGTGAAAAGGTAATGAGAGAGTAACATATTTTGGTGTTGTAGCATATGCGAATAAACTCTCTTTTGTAATATAACACAGTTATTTAAAAATACACTATTAGATGAAGTGTTCTTAAAGAAATGGTCGCTGACAAATAAAGTTAGTAGTAATAACTTTTGGAATATAGTTTTGGAGGGAAGAAAAATTGATTGTATACTTGGACGAGTTCTTCAACCATCATAGCATCTGTTGCCAGCCAAGCGATTCAGGTCCTCTTGGTCCTCTTGTTGCTAATTTTTGTTCTAAATAACAACTCAACTTGACCCTATGGCTGGTAATGTCCCTTTAACTTTCATTTATTTGAATCTGGGCTTGTTCACAGTTTTGATAATCTTATTTCAAATGCTTAATTTTATTTATATGATGCATTTCTATTTTATAACTTATATTTGGTAACTAGATTCTAGCATTATATAAACTTTGTTAAACTGAAAAATGTTTTATTTTATTTATCACTGTCATATCTATTATTTCTCCAGTGTCAATGCAAAGTCCTTGGTAAGGACAATATTTCATTAAACACATTGACTTTATTATTTATTTAATTTTAGAACTATTTAACGCAGTTTCATAGTTCTATGCATGTTTTTTTTTTTATTATCTAGTTTTATTGGCATTCACATTTTATGCAAAACACGTAGAAGCTGCATAAAAGCGTATACGCAGCTAAAATGTATGTTGAAGCTAGCAGTATTGGCACCTGCGTAAACACAGTTTTTGCTCAGCATTTGCAAAGAGGCTGCGTAAAAGCTTTGCATACACAGCTTTCACATAGCTAAAACGTATGCAATAGCAAGCGGTATTGGCACCTGCGTAAACAAAGGGACTGTGCAGCTTTTACGTAGCTAAAACGTACGTAAAAGCTTGCGGTATTCGCACCTGCGTAAACGCAGCTTTAACGAAGGACCTTACCGCAAGCCTTTACGTACGTTTATACGCAGCTATTTAGCTAAGTTAAACGTACGTTTAACGTAGCATATTTTGACAAGGGCTGAGTAACAGTTAATATTTAAATGCACACTCTGTCACTGGAAATATTCCAATATGCGTTAACCAAAACAATATAATTAAATTTTGAATAGATTACATAGTCTTTTTCCAATAAATTATGTTACATTTTCATGATTAATTTCAGCATTAGAGAAGAAGTGTCCAATATGTATTGGTCTGTTTGACGAGGAAGATGAGGTGAAAAAGTCACAGATTTCACACAAATTGTATATTACCTTGGTTACAAAAGGTATGTTATATACGGTAATGGAACAGTCACACATAAACAAGATATTGATTGATTGATTGATTATTTAGCGTCATTTTTATGCCATCGAGGGCTAACAGACGATCAGTTAACCTAACCACTGTTTCTTGGGATTAACCAGTACTCGAGCACACCCCATCTCCGCAAGTAACTGATAACTTCCCCACTTGAATCAGTGGTCCCAGGATATACATGTAGTGTATCTTATGTCTTTAAATACATGTTTCTGCTATATGTCAGAGACGTTTGAGCTACAGATTGACATTTTCATGTCCAGGCAGGGGCACTCCTAGGAATACACCTATATGTTCAGACGTATAACTCAGAGTTGAATGTGGAAAATAAAAAAAAGGTTAAAATGCAATAAAAATGAAGCCAAAGTGGGGTGTGGGGTAAGGGGTTTGTGCTTTAGGAAAAGAAAACCCGTAATGCCAAAAATGCCCTTTTTCAATTGGTACCCTGCCCTTTTTCAATCCTGGGGGAAACACTAAATGTAGTGAATCTTATGTCTTTAAAAACATGTTTCTGCTATATGTCGTAGACGTTTGAGCTACAGATTGACATTTTCATGTCCAAGCAGGGGCGTACACCTATATGTTCAGGCGTATAACTCGGGAGTTGAATGTGGAAAATAAAAAAAAGGTTAAAATGCAATGGAAATGAAGCCAAAGTGGGGTGTGGGGTAAGGGGTTTGTGCTTTAGGAAAAGAAAACCGTATATTTTTGGGCAATTTGAATGACTTCAGTCTGTGTCAAAATCATTAAAAAGTACTCATTTACATTTCTAGTAAAAAAGAAAATTCAGGAAAAGACACCAAACACCTTGCAGACATTTTATTTGAAAATATTTCAATTATTCCCTTAATATTTTGCGAAAAACCATGGTTGTATATATATAAAAAAAAATTATATTTGAGTAAAAAGTATCCAACCATTACTACTTTCGAGATACTTTGTGAAGCGCATGGTTGAGTGATAGATCATTAAACCTATGGTTTTTGGGTTTACCTCAAACCTCGTATGCCTAGCACTGGTTCTACCCAGGAAGACTTTTAGCGCTCAGTGGAAAGAACAATTTTGTAAAATATTAAGTAAGTTGAAAACAGAGACTTAAACCCTGTTGTAAGACACTTATCCTCGGTGAAATTCAAAAACCGCGTAAGTCCATTTTCGCGCAAAAACTATTTTTAGACCATTGAATTCAGCATCTCAAACTCTACAAACTACGAAAATCATGTAAGAAGGAGCCAATAGAAAGACGGAGTTTTAGTCATGTGAGCAAACCTCGTATGTTGATTGGATGCCAAAAGTGAAATTCGAAAACCTCGTAAAACTAATGAAACAATGTTTCGGAGTGAAAATTGTGAAAAAATGGATTTTATTTGTTTTAACGACCAAAAGGTAATAAATTTTCTATTTTCAAATTTGTATCAGTAGTTTGATTTATCGGTACCTAGCAAACTTTACGATAAAGCATACTTACAACCCAAACATTGTTTTTTCATGTTTTGTTTATTTTCAACCATGGTATGTTCATGTAAATAAAGATATGTTGCCCCTGTTTTCGGACATTTATTTGCAAATAGGGAGTGTAAGAATACATGCATTTACTACGTTTGTAAACACAATGATAGAAAAGCTTTCTTTGCAAAGAAAATGCATTTTTATTTTAGTCTTTTCTGACATACGCGGTTTTCGTTTATACAATTCTTCATTGAACATAGTGATATACGAGACTTTCGAATTTAAAAATTTTGATTTACTTGTTATAGAAGTTGGTGCAACGGGTACACAAACGGCCAAATACTGTAAAAACAACAATTATAATACATATTTATGTGAGTGTTAGAAACAGATACATGTATTATGATCGTATTACATCAATACAATACTTATCCAACACTAAAATCACAAAAAAGCTCAAAGCGAAAAATGCGGAACGCGTAGGATTATAAAATGTCAATGTAGCGTCTGGCAACTTAGGTAAGTTGTAATTTGTGACTTCCCCAACCATACGAACAGGCATTTATAGGGAACCATTTAAATGAACACGAGTGTTTCTATGTTTCTGCCTAATTATTTACGTCAGAGATTTGAAAAACAAAAGTTTTTAGATTAAAAAGGTTTCTTTCAAGGTCTTAGTATTTCTTTAAAAACAATAATACAAAGAAAAAAACAATTTGTCTTTTACAGATTTAAAAGATGTCAGAGTCTTCAGGGAGCCCGCCTGACGATGAATGGGTTTGTGAAATGTGCCAACTTCGCCCATGTAATAGTTTGAAGCTAGAATATGACTTGTTGCCTGGAGATAAAGTGTTCCTGCGTGACATTAACGGTGACATTTGGTTATTCTGTTGGTCATGTCGTTTACGATATCATTTGAAATGTGTTAAAAATCTACCAGAGGGAATTACAGCTGAAAAATTAGGAGCATACTATTATTGTGGAAAATGCAATATGGAAAATAAGTACAACTTATATAATAAGTATAATAATATGGAATAAACTCGTATAACTAGAAACACTTACAATGACTTCGAGAGCAAAGTTAATGGTGCAGAAGTTCGCCAAAAAAAGCGATAAAAGTATTAAAGAGAATAATACCTTAAATGAAAAGGTGAACAATGACAAATTGTGTAACAGAATGAAGAATAGTCAAGATGCAATACCCAGAGTAAATCTGTGTGAAAAAGCTGATCTCGTGCATAAACGGAAAAGAAATGAAAAAGTGAATGAACAGACAGAAGCTGCTGCAAGAAAAATTTGTAGTTCTGAAAGGCAGATGGAAATAGATAAATTGACGAAAGAAGCAGGCGAGAAAAGTATTGAAATTGAAAACATCATCAATGAGATAGTAGTTGATAAAACGAAAGATAGACGAGACACTGTGAACACAATACTTGTTTGTGAAAAGGCTGATAAAGTACAGACAATATGTGAAGAAGATGACAGAGTGTATGAACAGACAGAAGCACCAAAATTCGAATGTAGATCTGAAAACATTCACTGCAGAATTCAAGGTAATAAATAAACATGTCATGAAAACAATGAAACTGAAGTTTATTGCGATGAAACACTAGATACTGACAATAATGAAGATGACAGACTAGGTGAGGAGAAATCACAAAATGATTCTACAGATAGCGATGACTCACACATTGAGAAGAAACTGGCCATGTTCTACGATTCAGACGATTCGGTTAACGACAGAACTTGGTTGCCAAGTAAAAGAAATGATGAACATGCAAGTGATTCAGATTGGTCCTGCCAAGAATCCAGTAAGAAACGAACAAAGATGAAAAAGAAAGACAGAGTGCCTAAAGATATTAACAACAATGAACCCTATGTACAAGATAGAAACGTAACTGAAGTCTACAATCCAGTTGAACCAGAACAAAACCTTGATGTTCCTGAAACCATCGATCATGACGAAGTAGTAGAAGCAGACTATGGATTAGAAACCATACAGAAAAAGAACACGACCAGAGCAAAACGTGGGTTAGCCAAACCTGAAACCTGGGCTAGAAACATGAATAAAAAACTTCGTATGGAAGGCAAGCCTTACAAAGGAATTGCTAAACTTGATGGACATAAAAGATATTTAGAAGACAGACCGCAAAGAATAATAGGTGAACCTAATTGCAAAAAAAGATGTAAAAAAAGCAGACAGTGTGAGCTCATAACGCAAAATGTAAGAAAGGAAATTCATCATGCCTTCTGGAATAATATGAATTGGTCAGAGAAGAAGGCATATGCAACAGCACTTGTTGAGCAATGTACGTCTCTAACAAAAAGCTCTGAGCAAGCAGAAAGTAGAAGGAAATATACATACAGATATAGTTTGAGGAATGGATCTCTGAAGGTGCCCGTATGCAAGGACATGTTTCTTTCAACGTTAGGCATCGGAGAACATACATTATACGGGTGGATGAATATTCTGAATGATCATGGGATGCCAGGAAATACTACCCCCAGTCACCAAAATATGAATCTCCACATGTAAATCAGGCTAGAGAATTTCTCAAAGCGTTGCCAAAGATGCCATCTCACTACTGTAGAGCGTCTTCAGACAGGGAATACCTAGAACCAGAATACAAATCATTTGCAGATCTTTATCGCGTTTACAAGGAATATTGCTCCTCAAATGAAATAACTCCTGTTTCGAAGATGACTCTTCAAAAGATATTTCGACTGATGAATTTATCACTTTTTCGGCCGAAAAAGGATCAATGCGACGTGTGCGTTGCCCATGAAACAAACAATGTTGCAGATGCAGAGTATCAAGTGCATGTGAGTAGAAAGGATTCTGCAAGAATTGAAAAAATGAAAGATAAACAAACAGCACTACAAAATAACAAAATCAAAGTGTTTACAATGGACGTTCAGTCTGTGTTGTTATGCCCATCAATTCAAGCAAGCGCAGTCTATTTTAAAACAAAACTCGCTTGCCACAATTTCACGACATATAACTTTGCATCGAAAGAGGTAAAATGTTATTTTTGGCATGAAGGTGAATGTGGTTTGACCGCAAATAGTTTTGCTTCATGCATTTATGACTTGATAGAAGATTCAATAGAGCCAGGATTAGAAGAGATTATCCTTTTTTCAGATGGTTGTGGATACCAAAACAGAAATTCCACTTTAGCTAATACATTACTTCATGCATCTGTTAAACATAATGTTGTAATATCACAGAAAATTCTTGAAAAAGGGCATACACAAATGGAAGTGGACTCCGTACACAGTTCTATAGAACAGAAAATACGCAAAAGACCTATCTATTCTCCATCCAACTATGTTGAAAAGATACACGAAGTTAGACCACAACAGCCGTACGATGAGAAGTACCTTAGTGACGAGTTTTTCAGAGATTTTACTTCACTACAGTACTATAACACAATTAGGCCAGGAAAAGGGGTTGGTGATCCGGTTGTGTCAGATATAAGGGAGCTCAGATACTTACCAGACGGTACAGTTCAATACAAACTTAGCTTTAATGAGCCACAGGCTAGGCATGCTAGGAAACCTTCAGTACATGATAAAGTAGGGCCGCTGTACACAGGCCCCTTAAAGATTAAAAAGTCAAAGTATGATCACCTACAGCAACTGAAGACCTGCATTCCACAAGATTATCATGCTTTCTATGACAGTTTGTTGTATACTTAAACCGTAAAAGGGGACATTTACCTTTGAAATGAAACTCTGTCCGTGAAACCAAGATTGACCTGACAGTTTAATGATAGTTTTATATTAATGTAAACGTCTGTATCTAGACTGTGCGCTCATGTCCCACTGCATACGCACAATAAGTACACATATTGTATACTATTGCCAGTTTAAATGTTAAATTTAACTTTTAACGTTTCCATCGTTCCAGTTATCAAGTTTGTTGTTTTAAAAGCACTAAACTCCCGTTTAAAATGTGCGCCATTAATATGATGTATCGTATTCCACATAAAATGGTATACTTTCGCTTTTTTAATAAGGCAGTTCGAAGTATTTCTTTACTTTTAAAAGCACAATGGTATATTGATGATGTGGTCATATTGTTAATATGCAAGTGAGTTAGCGGATCAAGTTTTAATTGTTAAGCATTCTACTGATTGTTTCAGTTATCAAATGTTATTATCACTACGATATCATTTATGTTTAAGGGTGCATTACATGTATATAAAATGTTTACAAAAACCAAAGGTATATAGACACTTCGCTGTTAATTGAAAAAAGTGAACAAAGTCATTATGATGCACCGGAACAGTGATTATAAGAAAACAATGTGAACAAATGTTCCGTTTGCATCGTAATGACTTTGCTCACATTTCTTCACTAAACAGCCAATTTTCTTACTTTTTACAATGCAGTAGAAGTAGTGTTACAGTATTCACATGCATTTAAACTGTTTTCTTTTGCATTTGATGGATTGTATCAAAGTCATGAACAGAACAGAACGTATGAGTAAAGGCATGCTACGTATACTATTCCACAAGTCTGCCCGTTTTCATTAGATGCAGACACTAGAAACTCTCTACATTTTATCACGATACAAAACAATGTTATGTCGTTTATGTTTTATCGCCTGAAACATTAGATACTGTTTAATGATTACAGGATTTTATTCTTTAATAAAGTAATTGTTCACAGTTTTGATATTTTCTGATGTTATTAACTATTTCTTATTAATCATTATCTACGACATGTCGTGAAACAGTAATTGTTTTGCAAGGCCGTTCATGAGTCCGATATTGTCAGTCTTTTCTACAGAAAATATTTAAATATAACAGATATACAATTTCTATATCACTGAAGAGCTATACAATCTTTGCACATGGCGTCGCTTGTTTATAAAAAAATGTATAGACAACATTGTAATTGGTCTTAAATACGATTAACGCGTACAATACGCTTTTGACATACTAACTCAGTTAGAATTTCTCGTATGTCATGTACATCATTTTATGTTTCAAAAATTATGGTAGAAATTCTCGTAAGTCTGATAACGGCGCAAATGGTGCTCATGTCCTGAAAAGGTTTACTTCAGATAAAAAAGAAAGATTATTTGTGTTCCAGTCCTAAATGTTTAATAGGAAAGAAACGAAAAAAATTAAATAGTTTTTTCGCGTTCCTGAAAAGTCATTGAATTATACTTACGTGGTTTTTGAATTTCACCGACGTTATGTTCAACAGCTACTTTGACAATAATGAAGCGTCTGACTTCAGTCACAATTTTATCCACAACATCACATAGTTTATTACCATTTATTACACAAAAAATGGCTTGAACACAAAACTAATGTATTATCTGCCTAATCAGAATAAAACAAAAAGTGATTGACAGCAAAAATATTATCATCATAAACCAAATGCCTGTAATTTACAGCA
The DNA here is from genome assembly GCA_029582155.1 of Panopea generosa. Classification (NCBI taxonomy): domain Eukaryota; kingdom Metazoa; phylum Mollusca; class Bivalvia; order Adapedonta; family Hiatellidae; genus Panopea; species Panopea generosa. The sequence continues at coordinate 57,024,186 of CM055895.1, forward strand.
AAAATATCATCATCATGAAACCAAGTGCCTGTAGTTTACAGCAAAAAATTAATCATCATGAAACCAAGTGCCTGTAGTTTACAGCCAAATTACAATGTATCATCATCATGAAACCAAGTGCCTGTAGTTAACAGCAAGATCATCATGAAAACATGTGCTTGTAGTTGTGACTTTTTGAAATAGAGTTTTTTCCTCATAAAAGTTGCTTTATATCTAGGCAGGAGTTTTAATTCACTAAAGTAATTTCGTTCCAGGTAAACACTTGTCCTGTATGTAGATATGAACTTCCTACAGATGACCCCGACTATGAGAATTACAGAAAACACAAGGTATACAATGTCGTCTGTAGTTAAGCCATTTTGAAAAATATATATATTTACTCAACATATCAAATGGGCAAAATTTGATAGATTTGAAACATCATATTTAATTTGGAGTCATAATTATCTGAATCATTATTTCAATAGATTCTCTTAATTTGCAGTTAGTAAATGATATGTTATAATGACTATTTCAGTATATAATCTTACTTGCAGTTTGTAAATGATATGTTATAATGACTATTTCAGTATAATCTCTTACTTGCAGTTGGTAAATGATATGTTATAAAGACTTTTTCAGTATATTCTCTTACTTGCAGTTAGTAAATGATATGTTATAATGACTATTTCAGTATATTAGTAATGATAATTTATGTTATAATGACTATTTCAGTATATTCTCTTACTTGCGGTTAGTAAATGATATGTTATAATGACTATTTCAGTATATTCTCTAACTAACAGTTAGTAAATGAAATGTTAAACTGACTATTTCAGTATATTCCCTTACTTAGAGTTAGTAAATGATATGTTATAATGACTCTTTCAATATATTCTCTTACTTTTTATAATGACTACTTCAATATATTCTCTTACTTGTAGTTAGTAAATGATATTTTATGACTATTTCAGTATATTCTCTTACTTACAGTTAGTAAATGATATGTTATAATGACTATTTCAGTATATTAGTAAATGATAATTTATGTTTTAATGACTATTTCAGTATATTCTCTTACTTGCTGTTGTTAAATGATATGTAATAATGACTATTTCAGTATATTCTCTTACTTGCAGTTAGTAAATGAAATGTTAAACTGACTATTTTAGTATATTCTCTTACTTGCAGTTAGTAAATGATATGTTATAAAGACTATTTCAGTATATTCTCTTAACTTACAGTTAGTAAATAAAATGTTAAACTGACTATTTCAGTATATTTTCTTACTTGCAGTTAGTAAATGATATGTTATAATGACTATTTCAGTGTATTCTCTTACTTGCAGTTAGTAAATGATATGTTATAACGACTATTTCAATATATTCTCTAACTTTTTATAATGACTATTTTAGTATATTCTCTTACTTGCAGTTAGTAAATGATATGTAATAATCACTATTTTAATATATTCTCTTACTTTTTATAATGACTATTTCAGTATATTCTCTTACTTGCAGTTAGTAAATGATATGTTACAATGACTATTTCAGTATATTCTCTTACTTGCAGTTAGTAAATGATATGTCATAATGACTATTTCAATATATTCTCTTACTTGCAGTTAGTAAATGATATGTCATAAAGACTATTTCAATATATTCTCTAACTGCAATAAAGACTATTTCAATATATTCTCTTACTTGCACTTAGTAAATGATGTTATAATGACTATTTCAGTATATTCTCTTACTTGCAGTTAGTAAATGATATGTTATAAAGACTACTTCAGTATATTCTCTTTAACTTGTAGTTAGTAAATGATATGTTATAATGACTATTTCAGTATATTCTCTTACTTGCAGTTAGTAAATGATATGTTATAATGACTATTTCAGTATATTCTCTTACTAACAGTTAGTAAATGATATGTTATAATGACTATTTCAATAGAATCTCTTACTTACAGTAAGTAAATGATATATCTAATGGAAAGAGTGTTGGCCGCTCACGCCAGAGGTTGCGGGTTCGATCCCCAGCTCAACCAGATGCCACTCATAAAACAGCACTCAGTATTTGTGCTACCCAGGAAGCGGACTCGAGAGCGGTTCATATAAGCTTTGAGCTTTCATCGCAATCGAGCTAAAATAAATTAGTATAAACAAAATGATATGTTATAATGTGAAGCACTCCAGATAGGACAGGTATCCACATAATGTATGCAAATAAATTCCAATGTACATGTATCAATTACAATTAAAGATTACATTTTGATACTGTATGTATGAATAACCATGTAAATACCCCAATATGTAGATAAGTAAAGAACTATGCTTTAAGTTCAACGATGTCAATTTGAACAAAAGATTCACTTCATTTTGTCATAATCTTTCTCTTGCAGTGTATGAGCATAGCCATGATTCGGAGTTCTTCCCTATATTTTTAATGGACTGTTGACTGTTCTTATACGCTAAAATATACCATTTTTCTTAATATATGATAGGTGTGTTGGTCTAATACTCGTTAAATTGGTACCAGTCTATTAAAGTTCACAATTTTCCAAAGAACAATATGGCATCAAAATATTGACAGTTACTTTTACAAAAAATGAAACATTTTTTGTGCACACAGAATAAAGATTATAACAGTATTAAAATAGTATGACACACCCACATTAATAATTTTTCATATTAAATAAAAGACAAAATTCTGAAACAGATTGGTGATAGATATATTGTATTATGAAATGCATCATTCAAAGCAAGGTTGTACATCTAGTTTTGATATTTATCTTCATATATTTCCAGGCACGGGCAAAACAAAGGGAATATGAATTGGACAGTCTACACAACTCCATGTTTGGTTGATACCATCTACCTCCTTATTCATTTTAAAATTGTGTTTACAGCAATTTCATAATTATTTTTAATATTGTTCAAACAAATTATTGAGATTGATGTTCAGGGGATGTCATCATAACCAAGTAGAGTTTAGCTCAGCTGTTATCATGTCTTTAATTGTTTAACATTTTATCAATATTTTAGTTCATCTTGGTAAGCAAAAGATTCAACATTTTATCAGTACAGTCTGTCTATAGTATTTCTGTAATACTCGAGCAATTAAACTTGTTTTTAACCGAACAATATAATTTTATACCAACAACCATTGCATCTTTCATATTTTTATGTTAATATTATCAGGTGTAGAACTGACAAGGACTATAGAAGGATAGGAAACTTGCATTTCGCCACTAAATGTTGATAGAATAGCACATGAAGAATTAATTATTTTGCAAATAATCATTCATAATTTACAGGCAACTGATTTTTTTTTTTATAAAATTTAAGTTGTATGTCAACTTAGATTTTGATCACAAAAATGATCTTCAAATAAAGAAAATTTCTGGTAATTTGTTGTTATTTTAGTTGCAGTATACAAATTTTGAAATCAGAAGTACTTCAACAATTTTAAACAAATTGAATATAGTATTGTTTTAATGAGAATTTCATTCTGCGAATGTTCACAAAATATCAATGAGTTGCCTTTCCGTCTCTATACAACTCCTTGAGTACTGGGTAGTATATTAGTGGACCAATTACTGCCATTATACTGTATGTAATAAAATTAATTTTGATATTAAATAAATTTTATTTTCAAAATATTAAACAAAAAACACAAACATCATTCCATCTCCCATGCACTATTTTGGACTAGTACATCGCATCTCCTATGCACGGTTTTGGACAAGTACATCACATCTCCAATGCACTATTTAGGGCTAGTACATCACATCTCCCATGCACTGTTATGGACTAGTACATCGCATCTCCCATGCTCTATTTTGTACAAGTACATCACATCTCCCATGCACAATTTTGGGCTAGTACATCACATCTCCCATGCACACTTTTGGACTAGTACATCGCATCTCCTCTGCACTATTTTGGACTATTACATCGCATCTCCTATCCACTATTTTGGACTAGTATATCGCATCTCCCATACACTATTTTGAACTAGTACATCACATCTCCCATGCACTGTTTTGGACTAGTACATTGCATCTCCAATGCACTATTTTGGACTAGTACATCACATCTCCCATGCACTATTTTGGACTTGTACATCATATCTCCCGTGAGTATGTCAGATGAGTACAAACATCATATTTCTCATGTACTATGTCTACACTAATACACACTTTGCATCTCCCATGCACTATTTTGGACTAGTACATCGCATCTCCTATGCACGGTTTTGGACAAGTACATCACATCTCCAATGCACTATTTAGGGCTAGTACATCACATCTCCCATGCACTGTTTTGGACTAGTACATCGCATCTCCCATGCTCTATTTTGTACAAGTACATCACATCTCCCATGCACAATTTTGGGCTAGTACATCACATCTCCCATGCACTCTTTTGGACTAGTACATCGCATCTCCTCTGCACTATTTTGGACTATTACATCGCATGTCCTATCCACTATTTTGGACTAGTATATCGCATCTCCCATACACTATTTTGAACTAGTACTTTTTCGTGCACTATGTGCGATTACAAATGTTGTCATTTTCTCATGCACTTAGTGAGATTACAAACACTGTCTATCTCTCGTGCATTAGGTGATATTACTAACGTTGTCACACTCTCGTGCACTTTGTGAGATTACAAACATAACATATCCTGTGTACAATATGTGATTACAAATGCTGTCACTCTCCTGTGCACTAGGTAATAGTACAAATGTTGTCACTCTCTCATGCACTATGTGAAATTACAAACGTTACATCTCCTCTGTACAATATGAGATTAAAAACGCTGTCACTCTCATGTGCAATATGAGAGATTAAAAACGCCAATCTTCCATGCACTATGGTAAATTACAAACGTTGTCACATCCCCCGTGTACAATGTGAATTTACAAACGTTGTCACATCTTCCATACACTATGTGAGATTATAAACGTCACTCTTCCGTGCACTATGTGAGATTACAAACGTTGTCACATCTCCCATGCACTATGTGAGATTACAAAAGCTGTCAAATCTCTCACACACTGTGAGATTACAAACATTGTCACATCTCCCATGCACTATGCGAGATTACAAAGGTTGTCTCTCTCCCGTGCACTATGGAACATTACAAACGTTGTCACATCCCCCATGTATAATGTGAGATTGCAAACGTTGTCACATCCTTCGTGCACTATGTGAGATTACAAATGTTGTCACATCTCCCATGTACAATGTGAGATTACAAATGTTGTCACTCTCCTGTGCCTTATGGTACATTACAAACGTTGCCAAATCCCCCGTGTACATTGTGAGATTACAAACGTCACATCCACAGTGTACAGTGTGAGATTACGAACGTCACATCCCCAGTGCACTTTGTGAGATTACAAACATTGTCACATCTCCCATGTACAATGTAAGATTACAAAAGTTGTCACATCCCCCATGCACTATATTGGATAACAAACATTGCTACATCTTAAATGCACTATGTGAGATTACAAACGTTGTTACATCTTAAGTGCACTATGTGAGATTGCAAACATTGTTATTCTCCCATGCACTATGTGAGATTACAAATGTTGCCACATCCCCCATGTGCAATATGAGATAAGAAACGTTGTCACATCTCTAGTGCACTATCTGAGATGACAAATGTTGTCATTCTCCCATGCATTATGTGAGATTTTAAACCTCTCATCTCAAATGCAGTATGTGAGATTGCAAATGTTGTCACATCTCCCATGCACTATGTGAGATTAAAAACGTTGTCACATCTCCAATGCACTATGTGAGATTGCAAACATTGTTACTCTCCCGTTCACTGTGTGAGATTACAAATTCTGTTTCTCCTGTGCACTATATGAGATTACAAATGCTGTCACTCTGCTGTGCACTATGTGAGGTTACAAACGTTGTCACATCTCCGATGCATTGTGAAATTACAAATGTTATCACTCTCCCGTGCACTTTGTGAGACTACAAACTTTATAACTCTCCCATACATTATGTGAGATAACACACATTGTCATATCTCCCGTGCACTATTTGAGATTACAAACTTTGTCACTCTTGTGTGCACTAAGTGAGATTATAAACGTTGTCACTCTCTTGTGCACTATTTGAGATTACAAACTTTATCACTCTCCAATACACTATGTGAGATTACAAACCTTGTCATATCTTCCGTGCACTATGTGAGATTACAAGCTTTGTCACTTCACTCTCTGTCGCATTAAGTCGGTTATAAACGTTGTCACTCTCGTGTGCACTAAGTGAGATATTACATGTTGTCACTCTTGTGCACTTAGTGAGATTATAAACTTTCTTTTATTAATATCTCCCATGCACTTTGTGTGATTACAAACTTTGCCACATCTCCCGTGCACTATGTGAGACTACAAACTGTGTCACTCTCTTGTGCACTATGTGGCATTACAAATGTTATCACTCTCTCGAGCACTATGTAAGATTACAAACGTTGTCACATCTCAAGTTCACTATGTGGAATTACAAACGTTGTCATTCTCCCATGTACTATATGAGAATACAAACGCTGTCACTCTCCCATGCACTTAATGAGATTACAAATGTTGTCGCATCACCCATGAACAATGTGAGATTTAAAATATTGTCACATCTCCATTGCACTATTTAAGGTAACAAACATTGTCACTCTCCCATGCATTATGTTAGATTACAAGCTTTGTCACTTCATGCAATATGTGTGATTACAATAATTGTCACATTTCAAATGCACTTTGTGATATATCAAACATTGTTACTATCCCGAGCTCTATGTGAGATTACAAACGTTGTCACACCTCAAGTGCACTTTGTAGATAACAAACATTGTCAATCTCCCGTGCACTTTGTGAGCTTAAAGTGCACCATGTGAGATTATAAACGTTATCACATCTTAAGTGCACTATGTGAGATAACAAACATTATCACTCTCCCTTACACTATGTGAGAATACAAACGTTGTCTTATCTCCCATGCACTATGCTAGATTACAAACTTTGTCACTCTCTTGCACACCAAGTCAGATTATAAATGTTGTCATTCTCTTGTGCACTATGTTAGATTACAAACTTTGTCACTCTCCCGTGCACTATGCAAGATTTTAAACATTGTCACACTGTTGTGCACTATGTGAGATTACAAACTTTGTCACATTCCCGTGCACTATGCGAGATTACAAACTGTGTCACTCTCTCATGCACTATGTGAGATTATAAACTTTGTCACTCTCCCGTGCACTATGCGTGATTACAAACGTTGTCACTCTCTTGTGCACTAAGTGAGATTATAAATGTTTCACTCTCTTCTGCGCTATGTGAGATTACAAACGCTGTCACTCTCCCATGCACTAAGTGAGATTAAAAACATTATCACTCTCACTTGCACTATGTGAGATTACAAACATTGTCACTCTCCCTTGCACTGTGTGAGATTACAAACATTGTCACATCTCCCTTGCACTATTTGAGATTACAAACGTCGTCATTCACTTGTGCAATAAGTGAGATTATAAACGTTGTCACTCTCCAGTGTACTAAGTGAGATTATAAATGTTGTCATTCTTGTAACTTGTGCACTAAGTGAGATTATAAATGTTGTTACTCTCTTGTGTACTATGTGAGATTACAAACTTTGTCACATCTTAAGTGCACTATGTGAGATAACAAACATTGTCTCTCTCCCGTGCAATATGTGCAATTACGAACGTTGTCACTCTCCCATGCACTATGTGAGATTACCAACTTTGTCACTCTACCTGGCACTATGTGAGAGTACAAATTTTGTCACTCTCCAATGCACTATGTGTGATTACACACGTCACATCTCAAGTGTATTATGTGAGATTACAAATGTTGTCACGTCTGAAGTGCACTATGAAGATAACAAACATTGCCTCTCTCTCGTGCACTACGTGTGATTAAAAGCGTTGTCACACCTCAAGAGCACTATGCAGATTACAAACATTGTCACTGTCCCGTGCACTATGTGATAAACAAACAGTGTCACTCTCCCATACACTATGTTAGATTACATACGTTCTCACACTTCAAGTGCACTATGTAGATAACAGACATTGTCACTCTCCCGTGCACTATGTGAGATTACAAACGTCACATTTCAAGTGCACTATGTGAGATAAGAAACATTGTCACTCTCCCGTGCACTATGTAAGATTACAAACGTTGTCACACTTCAAGTGCACTATGTAGATAACAAACAGTGTCACTCTCTCGTGCACTATGTGAGATTACAAACATTGTCACATCTTCCGTGCACTATGTAAGATAACAAACATTGACACTCTCCCATGCACTATGTGATATTACAAAATTTGTCAATATCCCGTGCACTATGTGCGATTACAAACTTTGTCACTCTCCCGTATATTATGTGAGATTACAATTTTTGTCACTTTCCCGTGCTCTATGTGAGATGTCAAACATTGTCATTCTCCCGTGCACTATGTGAGATTACAAAATTTGTCACTTTCCCGTGCACTATGTGAGATTACAAACTTTATCACTTTCCCATGCACAATATGTGATAACAAACGATACATCTCAAGTGCACTGTGTGAGATTACCAACTTTGTCACATATTAAGTGCAATTTGTGAGATATCTCTCCTGTGGACTATGTGAAATTACAAACATTGTCACATCTCAAGAGCACTATATGAGATATCAAACATTGTCACTCTCCCATGCACTATGTGAGATTACAAACTTTGTCACTCTCCCGTGCTCTATGTGACATTACAAACTTTGTCACATCTTAAGTGCACTATATGAGATATAAAAAATTGTCACTCTCCTGAGTACTATGTGAGATTACAAAAGTTCTCTTACCTCAAGTGCACTATGTAGATATTTTTTTACAAAAATAGTCACTCTCCCGTGCACTATGTGAGATTACAAACGTTGTCACATCTCAAGTGCACTATGTGAGATAACAAACGTTGTTACATCTCCCGTACACTATGTGAGGCAACAAACATTGTCATTCTCCCGTGCACTATGTGAGATTATGAACGTTGTCACATCTCAAGTGCACAATGTGAGATTACAAACGTTGTCACATCTCCTGTACACTATGTGAGGTAACAAACAGTGTCATTCTACCTTGCTCTATGTGAGATTACAAACATTGTCACTCCTCAAGTGCAATATGTGAGATTGCAAACGTTGTAACACCTCAAGTGCACTATATGAAATTACAAACGTTTTCACACCTCAAGTGCACTATGTAGATAACAAACGTTGTCACTCTCCCGTGTACTATTTGAGATTATAAACGTTGTCACATCTCCCAAACGTTGTCACATCTCCCGTGCACTATGTGAGGTAACAAACATTGTCATTCTCCCGTGCACTATTTGTTATTACAAACGTTGTCTCATCTCCCGTATACTATGTGAGGTAACACACATTGTCATTCTCCCATGCACTATGTGAGATGACAAACGTTGTCATATTTCCCGTGCACTATGTGAGGTAACAAACATTGTCATTCTCCCATGCACTATGTGAGATTACAAACGTTGTCACATCTCCCGTACACTATGCGAGGTAAAAACATTGTCATTCTCCCTTGCACTACGTGAGATTACAAACGTTGTCACATCTCCCGTGCACTTTGTGAGGTAAAAAACATTGTCACTCTCCCGTGCACTATGTGAGATAACAAACACTGACACCCTCTCGTGCCCTATGTGAGATAGTAAACGCTGTCACCCTCCCGTGCACTATGTTGTTATATAATAAGCGTTATCACATTGACCCACATCTTCTGAACCGATACTGACTGATAAAGCCAGGTAGTATTGTAAATTATTATTTCTCGTTTCAATTGATGGATAACGTTGAGTTTATAGCATGTTTATATACAAGTAAAATGTTTTATGTCAGGCCTTGTCATGTTTGTCCTAAGGGCAAACATGTGACATCGTAACATGCGAAAATTACAGACATTAGTTATCATGATTATCAAGATTGTAACGGTGTATATGCGTCGGTGGTGTAAAGGTTAGCATGGTTGCCTTCCAAGCAGTCGATCCGGGTTCGATTCCCGGCCGACGCACATGTTTTATTTTATTTAAACAAAATATAAAATGGCTTGCCAAATTAAGATATCAGCCGGTCACAATGAAATTTCTTAAATTCATGCGGTTTAAACGCAGATATTATACGCAAACTATTTGCATTTATTAATTAACTTCTATACTTTTTTTAATATGTAAAGGCGCCTAATGGATCTCGGATGCCATAATAGTACTTGCATTGTGATATCTCATATAGGTCTGGACCGTTATCTTTGTGACCCATCTCTGTTTCCGTATACGGACATGCTGTAACGCTCTATACCTTTCTTGCAGCCGTTGTGCGAAGACAGCGGTCTAGTGGTCTAGTGGTAGAGCGTCCGCCACGCATGCAGAAGGTCTTGGGTTCGATCCCCTGTCGGGTCATACAAAAGACCTTGAAAATGGTACTAGATGCTTCCACGCTTGACACTCAGCATTTAGAGGAGAGTTCTAGGTCTGGTCGGCTCGGTGTCAGTATAATGTGACTGGGAGTGGTATCATACCATGTGTCTGCGGCATGAAATTCCAGTGAGACAGCGCTCAGAATACTGTCTCAAGTAGACACCGTCACGATATGACTGAAAAATTGTTGAAAGCAACGTTTAACACCATACGACAACAACAACAACAGTCGTTGTGTACCATATACTCATAGTCACATAGTAATGTAATTGTGTAAGTAGTTTTTGCAACAAAAACCTGTGAATTTTTAACAGTTGTGATTTCGTGATGGATCCTGAGATACGAGTTATAAAATTAATAGAATCACCACAATTGTTATTTTAAGAAAAATCTCGTTTACAATTATATTTTTTTTTCAACCAAAAAAGTACTGTCCGTCTGTCCGTCCGCCTGTCTGTTTTGATGCGAATATTTTATTCGTTCAAATCACGATACACATAACTCAGTCCTACAAGTTTTATACGAAGCTGCGTCAAAATATCTTACCAATGACTCCCCAACACCACAAATAAAGTGACCATACTTCACTGTCTTAGTGAATATATTCTATTTTTGCATTTTTTAATCACCTTATCAAATCTGCTAAAACCATTGCAAGTTATCAATCAACCAAATACGAATTAAATTAAGTGGCACATTGACGATAATATATACACACATGCGTCGGTGGTGTAAAGGTTAGCATGGTTGCCTTCCAAGCAGTCGATCCGGGTTCGATTCCCGGCCGACGCACATGTTTTTTATTAGATAAATAATACCTTTTCATATAGATCTATAACCCGAAATGTGTTAAAAATGGCGTTAAACCCCGTTAAAACTCATTACTTTTGCACTTTTAAACGGCATGCAATATAATATTGAACGGTTTTGTACCAATTTCGTTAAGAATACGATACAGTCTCATTTTGTCATCGACCACGTGTCAGGTGAACGTGTTTCCATATGTTAAGTTGATTTGTGACATAGCTGCCGCAGACAATATTCCACAAAACATTATGAGTTTATTGATTCCTGGAAGGATTCTTAAATATATCTTTCGTTAACACGAAATTTGTAATAATTAACATTGTTGAATCCGCTGTAATTAGTGCAGCCTTGTCACTCTCTGTCCTCGGGTCAAAATCATCATCAACTTAATATGAAATATATAATTAATGACACACAATTGTTTATACACACATGCGTCGGTGGTGTAAAGGTTAGCATGGTTGCCTTCCAAGCAGTCGATCCGGGTTCGATTCCCGGCCGACGCACATATTTTTGTTGGTTGTGAAAGAGAACACGTTTATTGGTAATATTATGTTTATATGGTAATACTGAAAAAAGCATTGAAATAAAATTCAAACGATGAAGTAATTCACCAACGATAAATATCCGATTGTACCAAATAATTTGAAAATGTATTTATAAATATGTTTTTAGAACGATATACATATATATGCGTCGGTGGTGTAAAGGTTAGCATGGTTGCCTTCCAAGCAGTCGATCCGGGTTCGATTACCGGCCGACGCACATAGTTTTAGTGAATCCTTGTGTTTATAAGAAAACTTTGGACTTGTTTATAGGTAAAATGATATTCAATTAATGATAATTCTGATAAAACATTTAAATAACACCAAACGATCCAATAATCCACAAACGGGAGTTTAAAGTGTGACGTAGCGTTGAATTGGTGTTTAGCGTCGCGTTCAACTATGGTGTACGGTTAGGGTAAAAAAACACCGGTACTGGTGCACCGATAATTTGTTTTAACGATGCACCGATAAAATATATCGTCGCGTTCAACAATTGTTCAGTCAAACCGCGACGGTGTCTGCTTGAGACAGCATTCTGAGCGCTGCCACAATGGAGAATCATGCTGCAGACACATCACACGGGGCTGACCAGACCTTGAACTATCGTCTAAATGCTGACCGCCAAGCGAGGAAGATTCTAGTATCATTTTCAGGTCTATGGTATAACCCGAGCGAACCCACGACCTTTCGCATGCGAGGCGGACGCGTTACCACTAGACCACGCTGTTGAAGTAGCGTGAAAATATAATAATAATTTATACTTATTTATTATACATCGATTGTGAAACAAGTTCTTACAACTTAGACAAATCACACTCGAAGTCTTCTCGGTTAGAAACAGTACTCAGCATTTATGTTAATAAATTGTCTTACTCAAGGACACCACACGTAGCCGTGGTGGGAGATCGAGCCCAGTGGATTCCTTTTCGATGCACTTACGTTTTGTTGTTTTCTTGTTTAAATGTGTACACACACAGTATTCTCTTCGTGGCTGCACGTGTAACTATATTTTTTGCAATAAATTAACCGCCAATGCCACTTTGTCCGATCTTTCTGATACAATATTCTGTTAAACTGAAATAGTATAATACAGGAAATAAACGTAACTAAATCGTTTGGAGGGATTTACCCCGAGAGAAAATTGTTTTAATACATGTAGTGGATTAAGCGAACTCCATTTTTCTTAAATTGCGCCGTTGGTGCGGTTGTCTGCTATCCATTAATGGGAATATATTATCTTTAGTACAATAATCTGTCTTAAGACCTGGTTGAAATCCAATGACATTAAGCATTTATTTATATACTGCTTGAAATATGAGTAAAACTTTACATAAAGAGTCGGCAACATACCACGGTAATTACAACTACCTTATATTACAAGACACTTCATTCACACATGCTTCAACCTAAAAATATGTTTCTCTCTCATTACCTTTGTACTTTTTAAATGACATGCAGTATACTATTAAATTGTCTTATACCAATTTTGTCACATCTTGGTATCGACCACGTGTCAATTGAGCTTGTATGTAGACACTATTCCGCAAACACGTATCGATCGCCAACTCATTGATTTTGGGATGATTCTTAAACTGTCTAAATCAAAATATTTAACATAATCGGGTCTTCCAATTTCGTTAAAAATACAATACAGTCTGATCACGTGTCAGCTGAACGTGTTACCATGTGTGCGGTTGATTTGTTACATAGCTGACATTATTGTTCTGAATTCGACGGCTATTTTTATTTGGCGCCCAAGTCTAGTGGTCGTGTAATTGGATTAGTATTCCAGGGGACCCGGGTTTGATCCTCGGCATGGCACTGGAAAGTATTTTCCACATGTCTTATGAATCGGTGTTGTACACCGCGCATGCAAAAGAACGAGGCATGCTTCTTGAATAGAGTATATTCTGAATCTTGCACTAGCCTCCAAAAGTCTTCAATAACTAATAGTCACCATTAATAACAATCACGATCAAAATAATGCGCCCGCTTTGGGTTTGAACACCGACCGCAAGATTGGAAGTTGTGCGAGCTACCTAAACTATTGCGCTCCCATTTTATTTGTGGTAAAGGTCTCCCGTACGTGACTGTAGGAAGACTGTTGCGCGCAAGAAATTAGAGCTGTGTAAATCGGTTGGGCATTATTCTGTTGAAATGCATACCATTGTCATATTTATTTGTACATATGAGAACATTTGACACATTTTCATGAGTTCTGTTAAGTTTGAATGGCATTAGGTACTGTGTGATGATTCTTGCATACCGGACAAGGATTTCCGCGTAGTTTTTGACCGGGTACGGAATTTGCATTATACACCCCGTTCACGCGCTCATTCTACGCTGCTGAGACGTTGGAACAATTTATAACGTGACGTATTTAATCATATATGACGTAGTATTTTTAATTTCACGTGTAATGAGGGCCTGTTAAATTGAACGTGTTCTTGAGTTTCAAATCAGTACTGTTTTTTGCTCTTTTCATAATGAGTTTCTTTACTCTACCATACTGGACTATTTCAGACATTTCTCAAGAGTTATCCGAAAACTGCCCCTGCCAAGTTTGATGATAGTGGAGATGAATCCATTTACTTCCCTTAGACCGCGATAAAACATACAGGTATCGTTCTACTCTGACACTATAACTAAGTATGCGTAACGTGTTATATATGCCCTCGGGTACAATTTGACAAGGTCTTATATATGTCCTTGATTTGATAAGGGCGTTTTGTTGATTTTGATGTGTAGTATAAAAAAGAAATTATTGAATTTGACTTAAACGCTAAAATTATTTGATAAAGTTTAATGTGTAAAAATATAACATAGAGTAATGATTTTAATGATGTTTTAACAAATTATGATATACTTTGATATAGTTTATTTTATCATAGATAAAGATTGATTGTTTTGTGTTACTATAAAAAAATAAAAATTTTACGGTTAATTGATTATATAAACTTATAAAAGAGACAGAATGACAATGAGACATAATGTCTTTATTTTTTAAACTTATTTATTTTTCTTCGATTGTGAAACAAGTTCTTACAACTTAGGCAAATCAAACTCGAAGTCAACATGGGTATGACCAGTACTAAGTATATGTGGAAAAGGTGTTTTGCTCAAGGACACCTCACATAGCCATAGCAGAGGATCGAATCCACGACCCTCAGATCATGGGTTCGATGCGTCATCACTGGACTAAGCGCTCCACTGTTCACAGAGAATAGTGCAGGGTGGGGAGTCGAATTCACGACCCGAGGGTTGATAGTCAGACTCATTTCTTTCTGAGTTAACGGGACAAGTGCACTGATATTTAAATAATATTTTAACTTTTATATTGTTGCTTCTAAAAGAAAATTATTACGGTTATATAATTATATAAAATTTTGTTTGAAACAGATATCTGTATATTAGCGCATGTGTTTTTAATAAAGCTAAAGCCTAAAACGGTATTTGACCATAATTCTTTTTTAACAAATTCTTTTAAGAACCTCGTGTTATAATATCTTATTGATTATGTTGTCACAACAGATTAACATGTTTTGCATACGACTTCAATATACGAGAGGATCTTTTTAAAAACACACACACAAAAAAACACTTAAAACTGTACGTAAGTTAAAAAATATATTAAGTTGTTTAAAGAATTATTACCAATACATGTACATTTAATTAATAAAGTCATCGCATAATTGAGAAATACATATATTTGAAAACCGCTAACATTTTTCCTCTCGTTCTATTATATGTTTATAAAATTTGAATTTGTTATCAATTTATCTGAATATCTATGTTTAATCAAATAGCTAATTTTAAAAAAAATGTGTAATGCCAAACTTGTGTTGAAATATAATTACTCAACTACATCCTAACAAATTATATTATTACCCCCCAATAAATTTACAAATTTTGCCTCCGGGCAGGGGTAGTCGGTAATTAAGGTCATAAATAAACACTGGCTTATTCCATTGTTTGAAATTTGAAAAACAGACAGGCGCGGGGCGGGGGGTCTCTGTTTTTTGTACAAGGATTATTAGATTTACATATTACTTAACTGATCTGAGGAAAACATTTAAATTCAATATGCTGTAATATTTATAAACATTTGATATTGGTTTATCATAATGAACTTGTAATTAGTTAATTACACGATATCGATGCGATGTATATAAAACAAACATTATAATACACAAAATGAAACATGTTTGTAGTTAGAATATCTATTTTGGATTACTAAACTTAATGAAGTAATCTCAGAATACAGGACAAAAGATCCCACGTACAAAATATCCCATGCCTTTTTTGACAGGGTGGACAAAAGATCCCACATCATTTTGACAGGGTGGACAAAATATCCCACATTATTTTGGCAGGGTGGACAAAATACCCCACAACTTTTTGAAAGGGTGGACAAAAGATCCCATATAGATCCTGGATTTTTGTCATAAGGTGACAGATAGTAAAGGTGTTGAGTAAATGTTGATTTACTTCTTATTAAATGGTTTTGTAGAACAATATTGTATAAAAAAAAAAGGTGACAGACAGTAAAGGTGTTGAGTAAATGTTGATTTACTTCTTATTAAATGGTTTTGTAAAACAATAAAGTATTAAAAAAAAACAAAGATTAATAACAAATAGTTGAGCAAACTGTTTTGGTGCGGTGGAATGGGTCCCGTCCATGAACCACACATCTGACTCACTGTGGAGAGTAAGTCCAATGTCACTAGCGAACACTAAAACTCTAGCAGGCAAAGATCCATTATCGTAAATCAGAAATGTCTTTTCACTAAGCGTCGTATATTCTTCTGGCAGCGGGAAAGGTACGTCTCTGATGGATGCGGGTTCCCCTGGGGTATTACCTCTCTTCTTACGTTGGACCATCTTCTTTAGGTTCTCTCTATTTCCTGTTGCTGCTCGGACTTCGACATCATACTTTGCTAGCTTGTCGGTCACTATTTGTCCAGGTTGCCCACGGTAGGCCTCAACGCTGGCCTTGATTTCGGCTTTAACTTTCAAAGCCTCAATCTTGAAGAGGTCGCTAGGATGTGAATGTTGGATGCTGCTGCGAACTGTGGTAACCTGTTTAAGATCAAATAGTGAGTTTAGATTTAAATTGATATTGTGTCAGCATTTTCAAAATTCTAAAGCTGCAGTGAAATTGATTTTGTGTCTTTTGGGAGCTGGGTACTATTTCATAGTTGAAAACATTTTGACAAAAGGAGAAACTGCTAATAATGAACAATTTCTTCTTTTGCCACAACATTTTCAAAATTCTAAAGCTGCAGTGAAATTGATTATATGTCTTTTGGGAGCTGGGTACTATTTCATAGTTGAAAACATTCTGACAAAAGGAGAAACTGCTAATAATGAACAATTTCTTCTTTTGCCACAACATTTTCAAAATTCTTCTTTTGCAAGCTGCAGATGCACCAAAATATGTTGACAGTGTACTCATTTTAGTTAATGTAGTTATATACTTACAGCTAAGTCTGTTATTACAGCTCCACTACATTGTTGGCCTTTTTTTTCTGAACAGATCCAGTTGACTGTCGACTTAGTTGATCTTTTCTTAGTGTAAGAGTAGCCTTGGAAGCAGAGCTTCATACATCCTTTATTACTTTCAATGATTTCCACTTTGACAATATGACAAATTGTTATGGTTTTATACATATATATATATGCATCTGAATATTTTATTTGTCATAGTTTTTGTAATTAACAAATTTTAAACTTTAATTGCCTTTAATCTACATTTAAAATAGCAGGTGATAACTTTCTTCTTTCATTATAAATTATCCAATTAGAATTTCTAATTGGCTGTTTACGTTTACTTGAAATTCACACCCATAATATGCTCAATGTTTTATTTTTCACAGTTTATGTAAAGAGTTTAATTAACAACATCTTTCTACATTATTTGGCTGTTTACCTTTAATATGCATAAGGAAAACTTTAAATCTTGGCAAACATGTAAGGACTGTTTTTTTTGGCCCTAGTGTCCACCCTGCCAAAATAATGTGGGATCTTTTACTTACTGATATATAATATTTAATAAGTGGGATCTTTTGTTCACCCTGCCAAAATAATGTGGGATATTTTGTCCACCCTTTCAAAAAGGTGTGGGATCTTTTGTCCACCCTGTCAAAATGATGTGGGATCTTTGTCCACCCTGCCAAAAATAGTGTGGGATCTTTTGTCCATGGGATCTTTTGTCCGGCTCCCGGTTTTTTTGGCCCTAGTGTCCACCCTGCCAAAATAATGTGGGATCTTTTACTGACTGATATATAATATTTAATAAGTGGGATCTTTTGTCCACCCTGCCAAAATAATGTGGGATATTTTGTCCACCCTTTCAAAAAGGTGTGGGATCTTTTGTCCACCCTGTCAAAATGATGTGGGATCTTTTGTCCACCCTGCCAAAAATAGCGTGGGATCTTTTGTCCATGGGATCTTTTGTCCGGCTCCCGTAATCTCAGTACATTCGTATTTCTTTAAATAATTAAATAATTTTATTTTCATTCCGCAAAACACCATTCATTTCATAGTTATTATCTTTATTTTTGTCTAATCTATATACACGTCATATAACAAAACAGCTACATGAACGTTTAAACCTGTACTAAGTCATTCTAAAAGAATTATAAGATTGATTGATTGATTGATTGGTTCATTCATTCATTCTTTATGCATATCAATGTAAAGCACATATATTTTACACGATAAAGCTCTATGTAAAATATTGTTAATCTTTATACTAAAAGCTGCAATCAACCAATTTTTTAATTAAAAGCTGAAGAAGAAAAGAGCACTATTGCGCATTTTTAAAATTATCTTAAAAAGATCATTAAATTGAGTAATTCAAAACAATGATATGCTAAGAATGCTGTATTAACATACTTATCAACCAATTACATTATCAAATCTCTTTGTTCAATTAATATGCCTCGCTTAAAGTATTGTTGTTATTTAGTCACTGGTTTTGATTTTTATTGATTTTCTTTCTATGTCCACTGAATTGTTTCATAACAAAGACATTAAAACATATATTTGTGCGAAAGAAATATACCATTAAAAATTGTTTTGGTTTACAAAAGAAATGTAATTGAAAGTGTTTTGAAGGTTCTTTAGATAAAACATGAAATTAAAATAAATCTATTCTTTAGAATATAAGAAAAATACATAAATAAAAACAACACTTTAAACTACACATAACTTGCAATATCGCCATGTGTATTTAAACATGTCGCCACTGACCAATATCTGCCGGCTGATATAGCGACATACACGCTGTATTTAATTGGGTACTGTAATATGCTGTATTGGGTTCAATAGTACGCTCTATTGAACATACAGAAAATAAATCAGAATTACATTTTGTCTCATTTTTAAATCAAAATGGAAGCAAGATGCAATTATCATATTTTCTATATCAAAATATCATCGTAAAGAGATATTTATTTGCAATGAACGTATACGTTGAAATAGGTTGGCAAAAAATCACAACTAAGGTTTATAAGACATTAAAAGTGGCCGAAAACGTGTTTTGAGTATTTTTTATATAGAAAATATAAGGAGCATATATGCTGTTATAAAATCAAAAAAGGAAGCAAGAAGACGTCAACTTGTTTTAATTTTAATTTTATTACAATAAAGGTTATATTTTTAACTTAATGGTTAGACGTTGTAATAAGTTGGCAATTTAATAAAGAAAAAGTTATAACGATAAAATTAAATTTCTCCTATATGTTTCTATGTAAACCAAATATGACGGTTTAGCCAGGTAAGTAGTAAAAAACGCCGATATCAAGGCGGGTAACTTCTCTCAATAAGCCAGTGGGATGTCTAAAATAGTCCCACATGGCACGTTCTCCTTCTGCATGTGAGTCGGGTGCTCTATCACTAGATCGCTGCTGTGTTATTCGACTATTCAAAACTTGACATCAATGGAAATTTAATTCTTCGTCAACTTTCAGAGATTTAATATTCAATACTTTAGCATTTAGACGATAGTTCAAGGTCTGGTCAGCCCCGTGTGATGTGTCTGCAGCATGATTCTCCATTGTGGCAGCGCTCAGAATGCTGTTTCAAGCAGACACCGTCGCGGTATGACTGAACAATTGTTGAACACGACGATATATTTTATCGGTGCATCGTTAATACAAATTATCGGTGCACCAGTACCGGTGCATTTGACCCTAAACGTACACCATAGTTGAACGCGACGGTAAACACCAATTCAACGCTACGTCAGACTTTAAACTCGCGTTTGTGGATTATTGGATCGTTTGGTGTTATTTAAATGAATTATCATTAATTGAATATCATTTTACCTATAAACACGTCCAAAGTTTTCTTATAAACACAAGGATTCACTAAAACTATTTGCGTCGGCCGGGAATCGAACCCGGATCGACTGCTTGGAAGGCAACCATGCTAACCTTTACACCACCGACGCATATATATATATCATTCTCAAAACATATTGATAAATACATTATCACATTATTTGGTACAATCGGATATTTATCGTTGGTGAATTACTTCATCGTTTGAATTTTATTTCAATGCTTTTTTCAGAATTACCATATAAACATAATATTACCAATAAACGTGTTCTCTTTCACAACCACTAAAAATATGTGCGTCGGCCGGGAATCGAACCCGGATCGACTGCTTGGAAGGCAACCATGCTAACCTTTACACCACCGACGCATGTGTGTATATACAATTGTGTGTCATTAATTATATATTTCATATTAAGTTGATGATGATTTTGACCCGAGGACAGAGAGTGACAAGACTGCACCAATTACAGCGGATTCAACAATGTTAATTATTACAAATTTCGTGTTAACGAAAGATATATTTAAGAATCCTTCCAGGAACCAATAAACTCATAATGTTTTTGTGGAATATTGTCTGCGGTAGCTATGTCACAAATCAACTTAACATATGGCAACACGTTCACCTGACACGTGGTCGATGACAAAATGAGACTGTATCGTATTCTTAACGAAATTGGTACAAAACCATTCAATATTATACTGCATGCCGTTTAAAAGTGCAAAAGTAATGAATTTTAACGGGGTTTAACGCCATTTTTAACACATTTCGGGTTATAGATCTATATGGAGAGATATTATTTATTTAATAAAAAACATGTGCGTCGGCCGGGAATCGAACCCGGATCAACTGCT
The DNA here is from genome assembly GCA_029582155.1 of Panopea generosa. Classification (NCBI taxonomy): domain Eukaryota; kingdom Metazoa; phylum Mollusca; class Bivalvia; order Adapedonta; family Hiatellidae; genus Panopea; species Panopea generosa. The sequence continues at coordinate 57,045,245 of CM055895.1, forward strand.
TGGAAGGCAACCATGCTAACCTTTACACCACCGACGCATATATACCGTTACAATCTTGATAATCATAATAATTGACCTCTGTAATTTTCGCATGTTACGATGAATTGGCATGTTACGTTTGGAATTTCACATAGTGCACTTAAGATGTGACAACGTTTGTAATCACAAACAGTGCATGGGAGAGTGACAAAGTTTGTAATCTCACATAGTGCACGGGAGAGTGACAAATTTTTAATCTCACATAGTGCATGGGAGAGTGACAATGATTGATATCTCACATAGTGCACTTGAGATGTAACAATGTTTGTAATCTCACATAGTCCACAGGAGAGTGACGTTTGTAATCTCACACAGTGCACTTGAGATGTGACAATGTTTGTAATCTCACATAGTGCACGGGAGAGTGACAATGTATGATATATCACATAGTGCCCTTGAGATGTGACAAAGATTGTAATCTCACACAGTGCACTTGAGATGTATCGTTTGTAATCACATATTGTGCTTGGGAGAGTGATAAAGTTTGTTATCTCACATAGTGCACGGGAAATTGACACAGCTTGTAATCTCACATAGTGCATGGGAGAATGACAATGTTTGTTATCTCACATAGAGCAAGGGAAAGTTACAAAGTTTGTAATTTCACATAGTGCACGGGAGAGTGACAAAGTTTGAAATCTCACATAGTGCACGGGAGGGTGACAAATTTTGTAATCTCACGTAGTGCATGGGAAAGTGTCAATGTTTGTTATCTTACATAGTGCACAGGAGATGTGACAATGTTTGTAATCTCACATAGTGCCCGGGAGAGTGACAAAGTGTGTAATCTAACATAGTGCACAAGAGATTGACAACATTTATAATCTGACTTAGTGCACAAGAGAGTGACAAAGTTTGTTATCTCGCATAGTGCATAGGAGATATGACAACGTTTGTAATTTCACATAGAGCATGGAAGATATGACAACGTTAGTAATCTCACATAGTGCAAGGGAGAGTGATAATGTTTGTTATCTCACATAGTGCAATTAAGATGTGATAACGTTTGTAATCTCACATGGTGCACTTTAAGCTCACAAAGTGCACGGGAGATTGACAATGTTTGTTATCTACATGGTGCACTTGAGGTGTGACGTTTGTAATCTCACATAGTGCTCGGGAGAGTGACAATGGTTGATATCTCACATAGTGCATTTGAGATGTGACAATTTTTGTATAGTGCATTAGAGAGTGACAAAGCTTGTAATCTAACATAATGCATGGGAGAGTGACAATGTTTTTTTATCTTAAATAGTGTAATGGAGATGTGACAATGTTTATAACCTCACATTGTGCATGGGTGATGCGACAACATTTGTAATCTCAATAAGTGCATCGGAGAGAGACAGCGTTTGTATTCTCACATAGTACATGGGAGAATGACAACGTTTGTAATCCCACATAGCGAACTTGAGATTTGACAACGTTTTTAATCTCACATAGTACACGGGAGAGTGATAACATTTGTAATCTCACATAGTGCACAAGAGAGTGACACAGTTTGTAATCTCACATAGTGACAGTGTTTGATATCTCACATAGTGCATTTGAGATGTTGCAAAGTTTGTAACCGCACAAAGTGCATGGGAGATGTTTATAAAAGAAAGTTTATAATCTCACTAAGTGCACAAGAGTGACAACATTTAAAATCTCACTTAGTGCACACGAGAGTGACAAAGTTTGTAATCTCACATAGTACACAATAGAATGACAACGTGTTTAATCTGACTTAGTGCACAAGAGAGTGACAAAGTTTGTAATCTCACATAGTGCACGGGAGATGTGACAACGTTTGTAATCTCAAAAAGTGCATGGGAGAGTGATAAAGTTTGTAATCTCAAATAGTGCACAAGAGAGTGACAACGTTTATAATCTCACTAAGTGCACACAAGAGTGACAAAGTTTGTAATCTCACATAGTGCACGGGAGATATGACAACTTTTGTAATCTCACATAATGTATGGGAGAGTGATAAAGTTTGTAGTCTCACAAAGTGCACGGGAGAGTGATAACATTTGTAATTTCACAATGCATGGGAGATGTGACAATGTTTGTAACCTCACATAATGCACAGGAGAGTGACAGCATTTGTAATCTCATATAGTGCACAGGAGAAACAGAATTTGTAATCTCACACAGTGAACGGGAGAGTAACAATGTTTGCAATCTCACATAGTGCATTGGAGATGTGACAACGTTTTTAATGTCACATACTGCATGGGAGATGTGACAACATTTGCAATCTCACATACTGCATTTGAGATGAGACGTTTGCAATCTCACATAGTGCATGGGAGAATGACAACATTTGCAATCTCATATTGTACATGGGGGATGTGGCAACGTTTGCAATCACACATAGAGCACGGGAGAGTGACAATGTTTATAATCTCACTTAGTGCATGGGAGAATAACAACGTTTGTAATCTCACATAGTGCACTAGAGATGTGACAACGTTTCTTATCTCATATTGCACATGGGGGATGTGGCAACATTTGTAATCTCACATAGTGCATGGGAGAATAACAATGTTTGCATTCGGACATAGTGCACTTAAGATGTAACAACGTTTGTAATCTCACATAGTGCACTTAAGATGTAGCAATGTTTGTTATCCCATATAGTGCATGAGGGATGTGACAACGTTTGTAATCTCACATTATACATGGGAGATGTGACAACGTTTGTAATCTCACAAAGTGCACTGGGGATGTGACGTTTGTAGTCTCACACTGTACACTGTGGATGTGACGTTTGTAATCTCACACTTTACACGAGGGATTTGACAACGTTTGCAATGTACCATAGGGCACAGGAGAGTGACAACATTTGTAACCTCACATTGTAAATGGGAGATGTGACAGCATTTGTAATCTCACATAGTGCACGAGAGATGTGACAACGTTTGCAATCTCACATTGTACACGGGGGATGTGACAACGTTAGTAATGTACCATAGTGCACAGGAGAGTGACAACCTTTGTAATATTACATAGTGCATGGGAGATGTGACAGTGTTTGTAATCTGACATAGTGCACGGGGGATGTGACAGTATTTGTAATCTCACATAGTGCATGGGAGATGTGACAACGTTTGTAATATCACAGTGTGTGGGAGATTTGACAGCTTTTGTAATCTCAAATAGTGCATGGGAGATGTGACGTTTGTAATCTCACAGTATGTGGGAGATTTGACAGCTTTTGTAATCTCACATAGTGCATGGGAGATGTGACAACGTTTGTAATCTCACATAGTGCACAGGAGAGTGACATTTGTAATCTCACATAGTGCATGGGAGATGTGACAACGTTTGTAAATTCACATTGTACACGGGGGATGTGACAACGTTTGTAATGTACCATAGTGCTAGAAGAGTGAATCTTTCATATTGCACAGGAAAGTGACAGCGTTTTTAGTCTCATATTGCACACAGGAGATGTAACGTTTGTAATTTCACATAGTGCATGAGAGAGTGATAACATTTGTACTATTACCTAGTGCACAGGAGAGTGACAGCATTTGTAATCACATATTGTACACAGGATATGTTATGTTTGTAATCTCACAAAGTGCACGGGAGAGTGACAACGTTAGTAATATCACCTAGAGCACGGGAGAGTGACAGTGTTTGTAATCTCACTAAGTGCATGAGAAAATGACATCATTTTTAATCTCACAAAGTGCACGAAAAAATGACAACATTTGTAATCTCACATAGTGCACGTGAGATGTGTAAAACTGTTGTAATATCACATAGAGCATGGGAAAATGACAACATTTGTAATCTCACATAGTACACGGAAGTGACATTTGAAATATCACATAGTACACGTGAGAGTGACAATGCTTGTAATCTCACAAAATGGATGGGAGAGTCACTTTTGTTATATCACATAGTAGCGGAAGAGTGGCATATTTCAACTGATCTGATATATTGCACTGGAGACGGACAACGTTTGTAATCACACAAAGTGCACGGGAAAGTGACGTTTGTAATCTCACATAGTGCACGTGAGATGATTTAACTGTTGTAATATCACATAGAGCATGGGAAAATGACAACATTTGTAATCTCACATAGTACACTGAAGTGACATTTGTAATCTCACATAGTACACGTGAAAGTGACAATGCTTGTAATCTCACAAAATGGATTGGAGAGTCACTTTTGTTATATCACATAGTGGGCGGAAGAGTGACATGTTTGAACTGATCTGATATATTGAACTGGAGAGGGACAACCTTTGTAATCTCACATAGTGCACGGGAGAGTGACGTTTGTAATCTCACATAGTACACGGGAGAGTGACAACATATGTAATCTCACATAGTGCATGGGACTGTTACAATGTTTGTAATATTATTTAGTGTATAGTTTGGTCTAGTCTGACATAACCAGGATGCACTGAGGATATATGCATTGTTGGTTTGAGTTTGACATAAAGCATGGTGGATGTTGCAAAGAGTGTATTAGTGAGGACAAAGTACATGAAAAATATGATGTTTGTACTCATCTGACATACTCACGGGAGATAAGATGTACGAGTCCAAAATAGTGCATGGGAGATGTGATGTACTAGTCCAAAATAGTGCATAGGAGATGCGATGTACTAGTCCAAAATAGTGCATGGGAGATGTGATGTATAAGTCCAAAATAGTGTATGGGAGATGCGATATACTAGTCCAAAATATTGCATAGGAGATGCGATGTACTAGTCCGAAATAGTGCATAGGAGATGCGTTGTACTAGTGTGGTGTCCTTGAACAAGACACTTTATTAACATATATACTGAGTACTGTTTCTAACCGGGAAGACTTCGAGTGTGATTTGTCTAAGTTGTAAGAACTTGTTTCACATTGATGTATAATAAATAAGTATAAATTGTTATTATATTTTCACGCAATTTCAACAGCGTGGTCTAGTGGTAACGCGTCCGCCTCGCATGCGGAAGTTCGTGGGTTCGCTCCCTGGCCGGGTTATACTATAGACCTGAAAATGGTACTAGAATCTTCCTCGCTTGGCGGTCAGCATTTAGACGATAGTTCAAGGTCTGGTCAGCCCCGTGTGATGTGTCTGCAGCATGATTCTCCATTGTGGCAGCGCTCAGAATGCTGTCTCAAGCAGACACCGTCCCGGTATGACTGAACAATTGTTGAACGCGACGATATATTTTATCGGTGCACCGTTAAAACAAATTATCGGTGCAGCAGTACCGGTCCTTTTGACCCTAACCGTACACCATAGTTGAACGCGACGCTAAACACCAATTAAACGCTAAGTCAGACTTTAAACTGTCGTTTGTGGATTATTGGATCGTTTGGTGTTATTTGAATGTTTTATCAGAATTATCATTAATTGAATATCATTTTACCTATAAACACGTCCAAAGTTTTCTTATAAACACAAGGATTCACTAAAAATATGTGCGTCGGCCCGGAATCGAACCCGGATCGACTGCTTGGAAGGCAACCATGCTAACCTTTACACCACCGACGCATGTCTTACAATTGGGTGTCATTAATTATATATTTTTATATTAAGTTGATCATGATTTTGACCAGAGGACAGATAGTGACAAGACTGCACCAATTACAGCGGATTCAACAATGTTTATTATTACAAATTTCGTGTTAACGAAAGATATATTTAAGAATCCTTCCAGGAATCAATAAACTCATAGGCAACCATGCTAACCTTTACACCACCGACGCATGTGTGTATATATTATCGTCAATGTGCCACTTAATTTAATTCGTATTTGGTTGATTGATAACTTGCAATGGTTTTAGCAGATTTGACAAGGTGATTAAAAAATGCAAAAATAGAATATATTCAACTAATTTAAATATTTTGGTTAATGTTTAATGACCCCGCTCGAACCCCCCCCCCCCCCCAACCCCCCACCCCCACCCCCACCCCTCCGTTAAACCAGATTGGTGCTTGCAGAATGGTGTCTACATATGGCAACACGATCACTTGACACGTGGTCGATACTAATATGAGACTATATAAAACAATTTAAAATTGTACTGCATTCCCTTTAAAAGTGAAAAGGTAATGAGAGAGTAACATATTTTGGGGTTGTAGCATATGCGAATGAACTCTCTTTTACATTACAAGACAGTTATTTAAAATTACACTATTAGATGAAGTGTTCTTAAAGAAATGGTCGCTGACCAATAAAATTAGTAGTAATAACTTTTGGTATAGTTTTAGAGGGAAGGAAAATAGATTGTATAATAAATGTGTTTGAACGTGTTTTACATAAAGGTACGGATTGATTTTTTTTTCAAAAAAAAGGAAAAAAAGTAAAATACAAAATTTTTTGAGCGTCGACTCGAACCCTGATCGACTAAATGGACGATCGTCGTATGTGGGTATACATTAGTTTGTTTCATTCAAATACCAAAGTATGGTCACTTTATTTGTGTTGTTGGGGAGTCATTGGTAAGATATTTGGACGCAGCTTCGTATAAAACTTGTAGGACTTAGTTATGTGTATCGTGATTTGAACGAATAAAATATCCGCATAAAATCAGACAGGCGGACGGACAGACGGACAGTACTTTTTTTGGTTAAAATAAAAAATATAATTGTAAACGAGTGTTTTCTTAAAATAACAATTGTGGTGATTCTATTAATTTTATCAATCGTATCTCAGGAGCCATCACGGAATCACAACTGTTAGAAATTCACAGGTTTTTGTTGCCAAAACTACTTACACAATTACATAACTATGTGACTATGAGTATATGGTACACAACGACTGTTGTTGTTGTTGTTGTATGGTGTTAAGCGTCGCTTTCAACAATTTTTCAGTCATATCGCGACGGTGTCTACTTGAGTCAGTATTCTAAGCGTTGTCACACTGGAATATCTGCAGACACATGGTATGATACCCCACCCAGTCACATTATACTGACACCGAGCCGACCAGACCTAGAATTCTCCTCTAAATGCTGAGCGTCAAGCGTGGAAGCTTCTAGTACCATTTTTAATGTCTTTGGTATAACCCGGCCGGGGATCGAACCCACGACCTTCCGCATGCGTGGCGGACGCTCTACCACTAGACCACGCCGCAGTCTTCACACAACGGCTGCAAGTAAGATATAGAGCGTTACAGCATTTCCGTATACGGAAACAGAGATGGGTCACAAAGATAACAGTCCAGACCTATATGAGATATCACAATGCAATCACTATTATGGCATCCGAGATCCATTAGGCGCCTTTACATATTTAAAAAAAGTATAGAAATTAATTAATAAATACAAATAGTTTGCGTATAATATCTGCGGTTAAACCGCATGAATTTAAGAAATTTCATTGTGACCCGCTGATATCTTAATTTGGCAAGCCATTTTATATTTCTTTAAATAAAATAAAACATGTGCGTCGGCCGGGAATCGAACCCGGATCGACTGCTTGGAAGGCAACCATGCTAACCTTTACACCACCGACGCATATATACCGTTACAATCTTGATAACCATAATAATTGACCTCTGTAATTTTCACATGTTACGATGTCACATATTTGCCCTAAGGACAAACATGACAAGGCCTGGCATAAAACATGTTACTTGTATATAAACATTATATAAACTCGACGTTATCCATCAATAGAAACGAGAAATAATCATGTTTAATTCTACCTGGCTTTATAAGTCAGTATCGGTTCAGAAGATGTGGGTCAATGTGATATCGCTTGTTATATATGCAAAATGGTGCACGGGAGGGTGACAGCGTTTATTATCTCACATAGTGCACGGGAGAATGACAATGTTTGTTACCTCACAAAGTGCACGGGAGATGTGACAACGTTTGTTATCTAACGTAGTGCAAGAGATAATGACAATGTTTGTTACCTCGCATAGTGTACAGGAGATGTGACAACGTTTGTAATCTCTCATAGTGCACCGGAGAATGACAATGTTTGTTACCTCATATATTGCATGGGAGAATGACAATGTGCATTACCTCACATAGTTTACGGGAGATGAGATAACGTTTGTCGTCTCACATAGTGCACGGGAGAATGACAATGTTTGTTACCACGCATAGTACACGGGAGATGTGACAACGTTTATAATCTCAAATAGTGCACGGGAGAGTGACAATGTTTGTAATCTACATAGTGCACTGGAGGTGTGAAAACGTTTGTAATTTCATATAGTGCTCTTGAAGTGTGGCAACGTTTGCAATCTCACATATTGCACTTGAGGAGTAACAACGTTTGTAATCTCACATAGTGCAAGGGAGAGTGACACTGTTTGTTACCTCACATAGTGTACGGGCGATGTGACAACGTTTGTAATCTCAAAAAGTGCACTTGAGATGTGACAACGTTTGTAATCTCAAAAAGTGCACTTGAGATGTGACAACGTTTGTAATCTCACATAGTGCACGGTAGATTGACAATGTTTGTAAAAAAATCTACATAGTGCACTTTAGGTGTGAATACGTTTGTAATCTCACATAGTGCTCGGGAAAGTGACAATTTTTGATATCTCACATAGTGCACTTAAGATGTGACAACGTTTGCAATTTCACATAGTGCACTTGAGATGTGAAAACGTTTGTAATAACAAATAGTGCATTGGTGAGTGACAAAGTCTGTAATCTCATTTAGTGCATGGGAGAGTGATAATGTTTGATATCTCACATAGTGCACTTGAAATGTGACAATGTTTGTAATCTTACACAGTCCACAGTAGAGTGACGTTTGTAATCTCACATAGTGCACTTGAGATGTGACAATGTTTGTAATCTCACATAGTGCACGGGAAAGTGACAATGTTTGATATCTCACATAGTGCACTTGAGATGTATTGTTTGTAATCACATATTGTGCATGGGAGAGTGATAAAGTTTGTTATCTCACATAGTGCACGGGAAAGTGACAAAGTTTGTAATCTCATATAGTGCACGAGAGAATGACAATGTTTGTTATCTCACATAGAGCACGGGAAAGTGACAGTTTGTAATCTGACATAGTGCACTGGAAAGTGACAAATTTTGTAATCTTACATAGTCCACGAGAGAGTGTCAATGTTTGTTATCTTACATAGTGCACGGGAGATGTGACAATGTTTGTAATCTCACATAGTGCACGAGAGAGTGGCGATGTTTTTTCTCTACATAGTGCACTTGATGTGTGACAACGTTTGTAATCTCACATAGTGCACGGAAGAGTGACAATGTTTCTTATCTCACATAGTGCACTTGAGATGTGACGTTTGTAATCTCACATAGTGCACGGGGGAGTGACAATGTCTGTTATCTACATAGTGCACTTGAAATTTGAGAACGTTCGTAGTCTCACATAGTGTACGGGAGAGTGACACTGTTTGTTATCACACATAGTGCACGGGAGAGTGACAATATTTATAATCTACATAGTGCACTTGAGGTTTGAAAACGCTTTTAATCTCACATAGTGCATGAGAGAGTGACAATGTTTGTTATCTACATAGTGCACTTCAGAATTCACAATGTTTGTAATCTCACATAATACGCTTGAGATGTGACGTGTGTAATCACACATAGTGCATGAGAGAGTGACAAAGTTTGTACTCTCACATAGTGCAAGGGAGAGTGACAATGTTTGTAATCTCACATAGTGCACGGGAGAGTGACAAAGTTGGTAATCTCACATAGTGCACGGGAGATGTGACACTGTTTGTTATATCACATAGTACACAATAGAATGACAACGTTTATAATCTGACTTAGTGCACAAGAGAGTGACAAAGATCTCACATAGTGCACGGAATATGTGACAACGTTTGTAATCTCAAATAGTGCATGGGAGAGTGATAAAGTTTGTAATCTCAAATAGTGCACAAGAGAGTGACAACGTTTATAATTTCACTTCGTGCACACAAGAGTGACAACGTTTGTAATCTCACATAGTGCACGGGAGATATGACAATGTTTGTAATCTCACATAATGTATGGGAGAGTGATAACATTTGTAATTTCACAATGCATGGGAGATGTGATAATGTTTGTAACCTCACGTAGTGCACAGGAAAGTGACAGCATTTGTAATCTCATATAGTGCACAGGAGAAACAGAATTTGTAATCTCACACAGTGAACGGGAGAGTAACAAAGTTTGCAATCTCACATAGTGCATTGGAGATGTGACAACGTTTTTAATCTCACATACTGCATGGGAGATATGACAACGTTTGCAATCTCACATACTGCATTTAAGATGAGAGGTTTGTAATCTCACATAGTGCATGGGAGAATGACAACATTTGTAATCTCATATTGTACATGGAGGATGTGGCAACGTTTGCAATCACACATAGTGCATGGGAGAGTGACAATGTTTATAATCTCACATATATACTGAGTACTGTTTCTAACCGGGAAGACTTCGAGTGTGATTTGTCTAAGTTGTAAGAACTTGTTGTTTCACAATCGATGTATAATAAATAAGTATAAATTATTATTATATTTTCACGCTACTTCAACAGCGTGGTCTAGTGGTAACGCGTCCGCCTCGCATGCGGAAGGTCGTGGGTTCGCTCCCTGGTCGGGTTATACCATAGACCTGAAAATGGTAGTAGAAGCTTCCTCGCTTGGTGGTCAGCATTAAGACGATAGTTCAAGGTCTGGTCAGCCCCGTGTGATGTGTCTGCAGCATGATTCTCCATTGTGGCAGCGCTCAGAATGCTGTCTCAAGCAGACACCGTCGCGGTATGACTGAACAATTGTTGAACGCGACGATATATTTTATCGGTGCATCGTTAAAACAAATAATCGGTGCACCAGTACCGGTCCTTTTGACCCTAACCGTACACCATAGTTGAACGCGACGCTAAACACCAATTCAACGCTACGTGAGACTTTTAACTCTCGTTTGTTGATTATTGAATCGTTTGGTGTTCTTTTAATGTTTTATCAGAATTATCATTAATTGAATATCATTTTACCTATAAACACGTCCAAAGTTTTCTTATAAACACAAGGATTCACTAAAACTATGTGCGTCGGCCGGGAATCGAACCCGGATCGACTGCTTGGAAGGCAACCATGCTAACCTTTACACCACCGACGCATATATATATATCATTCTCAAAACATATTGATAAATACATTATCAAATTATTTGGTACAATCGGATATTTATCGTTGGTGAATTACTTCATCGTTTGAATTTTATTTCAATGCTTTTTTCAGAATTACCATATAAACATAATATTACCAATAAACGTGTTCTCTTTCACAACCAACAAAAATATGTGCGTCGGCCGGGAATCGAACCCGGATCGACTGCTTGGAAGGCAACCATGCTAACCTTTACACCACCGACGCATGTGTGTATATACAAGTGTGTGTCATTAATTATATATTTCATATTTAGTTGATGATGATTTCGACCCGAGGACAGATAGTGACAAGACTGCACCAAATACAGCGGATTCAACAATGTTTATTATTACAAATTTCGTGATAACGAAAGATATATTTAAGAATTCTTCCAGGAATCAATAAACTAATAATGTTTTTGTGGAATGTTGTCTGCGGCAGCTATGTCACAAATCAACTTAACATATGGCAACACGTTCACCTGACACATGGTCGATGACAAAATGAGACTGTATCGTATTTTTAACGAAATTGGTACAAAACCATTCAATATTATACTGCATACCTTTTAAAAATGCAAAAGTAATGAGTTTTAACGGGGTTTAACGCCATTTTAAACACATTTCGTGTTATAGATCTATATGAAAAGGTTTTATTAATCTAAAAAAACATGTGCGTCGGCCGGGAATCGAACCCGGATCGACGCTTGGAAGGCAACCATGCTAATATTTACACCACCGACGCATGTGTGTATATATTATCGTCAATGTGTCACTTAATTTAATTCGTATTTGGTTGATTGATAACTTGCACTGGTTTTAGCAGATTTGATAATGTTATTAAAAAAAATGCTAAAATAGAATATATTCAACTATGTTAAATATTTTGGCTAAGACAGTGTTTAATAACCCCCCCCCCCCTGAAACCAATAAGTTGGCGATAGGTGCTTGCAGAATGGTGTCTAAATATGGCAACACGATCACTTGACACGTGGTCGATACTAAGATGAGACTATATAAGACAATTTAAAATTGTACTGCATGCCCTTTAAAAGTGAAAAGGTATTGAGAGAGTAACATATTTTGGGGTTGTAGCATATGCGAATGAACTCTCTTTTATATTACAGGACAGTTATTTAAAAATACACTATTAGATGAAGTGTTCTTAAAGAAATGGTCGCTGACCAATAAATTATTAGTAATAACTTTTGGTATAGTTTTGGAGGGAAGGAAAATAGATTGTATAATAAATGTGTCTGAACGTGTTTTACATAAAGGTATGGATTGATTTTTTTTTCAAAAAAAGGAAAAAAAAGTAAAATACAAAATTTTTTGAGCGTCGACTCGAACCCTGATCGACTAAATGGACGATCGTCGTATGTGGGTATACATTAGTTGGTTTCATTCAAATACCAAAATATGGTCACTTTATTTGTGGTGTTTGGGAGTCATTGGTAAGATATTTGGACGCAGCTTCGTATAAAACTTGCAGGACTTAGTTATGTGTATCGTGATTTGAACGAATAATAAATCTGCATAAAATCAAACAGGAGGACGGACAGACGGACAGTACTTTTTTGGTTAAAAAAAATAAAATAATTGTAAACGAGTGTTTTCTTAAAATAACAATTGTGGTGATTCTATTAATTTTATAACTCGTACCTCAGGAGCCATCACGGAATCACAACTGTTCAAAATTCACAGGTTTTTGTTGCCAAAACCTTACACAATTACATAACTATGTGACTATGAGTATATGGTACACAACGATTGTTGTTGTTGTTGTTGTTGTTGTTGTTGTTGTATGGTGTTAAGCGTCGCTTTCAACAATTTTTCAGTCATATCGCGACGGTGTCTACTTGAGACAGTATTCTGAGCGCTGTCACACTAGAATATCATGCCGCAGACACATGGTATGATACCCCACCCAGTCACATTATACTGACACCGAGCAGACCAGACCTAGAACTCTCCTCTAAATGCTGAGCGTCAAGCGTGGAAGCTTCTAGTACCATTTTTAATGTCTTTGGTATGACCCAGCCGGGGATCGAACCCACGACCTTCCGCATGTGTGGCGGACGCTCTACCACTAGACCACGCCGCGGTCTTCACACAACGGCTGCAAGTAAGATATAGAGCGTTACAGCATTTCCGTTTACGGAAACAGAGATGGGTCACAAAGATAACAGTCCAGACCTATATGAGATATCACAATGCAATCATTATTATGGCATCCGAGATCCATTAGGCGCCTTTACATATCAAAAAAAAGTATAGAAATTAATTAATAAATACAAATAGTTTGCGTATAATATCTGCGGTTAAACCGCATTAATTTAAGAAATTTCATTGTGACCCGCTGATATCTTAATTTGGCAAGCCATTTTATATTTCTTTAAATAAAATAAAACATGTGCGTCAGCCGGGAATCGAATCCGGATCGACTGCTTGGAAGGCAACCATGCTAACCTTTACATCACCGACGCATTTATACCGTTACAATCTTGATAATCATAAGAATTGATCTCTGTAATTTTTACATGTTACGATGTCACATATTTGCCCTAAGGACAAACATGACAAGGCCTGGCATAAAACATGTTACTTGTATATAAATATGATATAAACTCAACGTTATCCATCAATAGAAACGAGACATAATCATGTTTAATTCTACCTGGCTTTATAAGTCACTATCGGTTCAGAAGATGTGGGTCAATGTGGTAACGCTTGTTATATATGCAATATGGTGCACGGGAGGGTGACAACGTTTAATATCTCACATAGTGCACGGGAGAATGACAATGTTTGTTACCTCACAAAGTGCACGGGAGATATGACAACGTTTGTTATCTCATGTAGTGCAAGGGAGAATGACAATGTTTGTTACCTTGCATAGTGTACGGGACATGTGACAACGTTTGTAATCTCACATAGTGCACGGGAGAATGACAATGTTTGTTACCTCACATAGTGCATGGGAGATGTGACAACGTTTGTAATCTCTCATAGTGCATGGAAGAATGACAATGTGTGTTATCTCACATAGTGTACGGGAGATGAGACAACGTTTGTTATCTCACATAGTGCACGGGAGAATGACAATGTTTGTTACCTCACAAAGTGCACGGGAGATATGACAACGTTTGTTATCTGATGTAGTGCAAGGGAGAATGACAATGTTTGTTACCTTGCATAGTGTACGGGACATGTGACAACGTTTGTAATCTCACATAGTGCACGGGAGAATGACAATGTTTGTTACCTCACATAGTGCATGGGAGATGTGACAACGTTTGTAATCTCTCATAGTGCATGGAAGAATGACAATGTGTGTTATCTCACATAGTGTACGGGAGATGAGACAACGTTTGTTATCTCACATAGTGCACGGGAGAATGACAATGTTTGTTATCACACATAGTGCACGGGAGATGTGACGTTTATAATCTCAAATAGTGCACGGGAAAGTGACAACGTTTGTTATCTACATAGTGCACTGGAGGTGTGTAATTTAATATAGTGCACTTGAGGTGTGACAACGTTTGCAATCTCACATATTGCACTTGAGGTGTGACAACGTTTGCAATTTCACATATTGCACTTGCGGAGTGACAACGTTTGTAATCTCACATACTGCAAGGGAGAGTGATACTGTTTGTTACCTCACATAGTGTACGGGAGATGTGACAACGTTTGTAATCTCACATGGTGCACTTGAGATGTGACACGGTTTATAATCTCACATAGTGCACTGAAGAATGACACTGTTTGTTGTCTCACGTAGTGTACTGGAGATGTGACAACGTTTGTTATCTCACATAGTGCCCTTGAGATGTGGCAACGTTTGTAATCTCACATAGTGCACGGTAAAGTGACAATGTTTGTAAAAGATATCTACAAAGTGCACTTAAGGTGTGAATACGTTTGTAATCTCACATAGTGCTCGGGAGAGTGACAATTTTTGATATCTCACTTAGTGCACTTAAGGTGTGACAACGTTTGTAATTTCACATAGTGCACTTGAGATGTGAAAACGATTGTAATCACAAATAGTGCATGGGAGAGTGACAAAGTTTGTAATCTCACATAGTTCACGGGAGAGTGACACAGTTTGTAATCTCATATAGTGCATGGGATAGTGACACTATTTGATATCTCACATAGTGCACTTGAGATGTGACAATGTTTGTAATCTCACATAGTCCACAGGAGAGTGACGTTTGTAATCTCACATAGTGCACTTGAGATGTGACAATGTTTGTAATCTCACATAGTGCACGGGAGAGTGACAATGTTTGATATCTCACATAGTGTACTTGAGACGTGACAATGTTTGTAATCTCACATAGTCAACGGGAGAGTGGCAATGTTTGATATCTCACATAATGTATGGGAGAATGATAAAGTTTGTAGTCTCACAAAGTGCACGGAGAGTGATAACATTTGTAATTTCACAATGCATGGGAGATGTGACAATGTTTGTAACCTCACATAGTGCACAGGAGAGTGACAGCATTTGTAATCTCTTATAGTGCACTTGAGATGTGAAAACGACTGTAATCACAAATAGTGCATGGGAGAGTGACAAAGTTTGTAATCTCACATAGTCCACAGGAGAGTGACGTTTGTAATCTCACATAGTGCACTTGAGATGTGACAAAGTTTGTAATCTCACATAGTGCATGGGAGAGTGACAATGCTTGATATCTCACATAGTGCACTTAAGATGTGACAAAGTTTGTAATCTCACACAGTGCACCTGAGATGTATCGTTTGTAATCACATATTGTGTATGGGAGAGTGATAAAGTTTGTAATCTCACACAGTGCACGGTAAAGTGACAAAGTTTGTAATCTCATATAGTGCACGGGAGAATGACAATGTTTGTTATCTCACATAGAGCACGGGAAAGTGACAAAGTTTGTAATCTCACATAGTGCACGGCAGAGTGACACAGTTTGTAATCTCACATAGTGCATGGGAGAGTGACAAATCTGGTAATCTCACATAGTGCAAGGGAGATATGACACTGTTTGTTATTTCACATAGTGCACGGGAGAGTGACAACGTTCGTTATCTCACATTTTGTGACAATGTTTGTTTTCTCACATAGTTCACAAGAGAGTAACAGCGGTTGTAATCTCACTTAGTGAACAAGAGAATGACAACGATTGTAATATCACATAGTACACAAGAGTGACAACATTTATAATCTCACTTAGTACACAGCGTTTGTATTCTCACATAGTACATGGGACAATGACAACGTTTGTAATCCCACATAGTGAACTTGAGATGTGACAATGTTTGTAATCTCACATAGTGCACGGGAGAGTGATAACATTTGTAATCTCACAAAGTGCACAAGAGAGTGACACATTTTTAATCTCACATAGTGCACGGGAGATGTGGCAAAGTTTGTAATTGCACAAAGTACATAGGAGATGTTTATAAAAGAAAGTTTATATTCCCACTAAGTGCACAAGAGTGACAACATTTAAAATCTCACTTAGTGCACATGAGAGTGACAAAGTTTGTAATCTCACAAAGTACACAATAGAATGACAACGTTTATAATCTGACTTAGTGCACAAGAGAGTGACAAAGCTTGTAATCTCACATAGTGCATGGTAGATGTTACAACGTTTGTAATCTCAAATAGTGCATGGGAGAGTGATAAAGTTTGTAATCTCAAATAGTGCACAAGAGAGTGACAACGTTTATAATCTCACTTAGTGCACACAATGTGACTAAGTTTGTAATATCACATAGTGCACGGGACATATGACAATGTTTGTAATCTCACATAATGTATGGGAGAGTGATGAAGTTTGTAGTCTCACAAAGTGCACGGGAGAGTGATAACCTTCGTAGTTTCACAATGCATGGGAGATGTGACAATGTTTGTAACCTCACATAGTGCACAAGAGAGTGACAGCATTTGTAATTTCATATAGTGCACAGGAGAAACAGAATTTTTAATCTCACACAGTGAACGGTAGAGTAACAATGTTTGCAATCTCACATAGTGCATTGGAGATGTGACACCGTTTTCAATCTCACATACTGCATGGGAGATGTAACAACATTTGCAATCTCACATACTGCATTTGAGATGAGACGTTTGTAATCTCATAGTGCATGGGAGAATGACAACATTTGTAATCTCATATTGTACATGGAGGATGTGGCAACGTTTGCAATCACACATAGTGCACGGGAGAGTGACAATGTTTATAATCTCACTTAGTGCATGGGAGAATAACAACGTTTGTAATCTCACATAGTGCACTTGAGATGGAAGTTTGTTATCTCATATTGCACATAGGGGATGTGGCAACATTTGTAATCTCACATAGTGCATGGGATAATAACAATGTTTGTATTCTCACATAGTGCACTTAAGATGTAACAACGTTTGTAATCTCACATAGTGCACTTAAGATATATCAATGTTTGTTATCCCATATAGTGCATGGGGGATGTGACAACGTTTGTAATCTCACATTGTACATGGGAGATGTGCGACGTTTGTAATCTCACAAAGTGCACTGGGGATGTGACGTTTGTAATCTCACACTGTACACTATGGATGTGACGTTTGTAATCTCACACTGTACACGGGGGATTTGACAACGTTTGTTATGTACCATAGGGCACAGGAGAGTGACAACATTTGTAACCTCACATTGTACATGGGAGATGTGACAGCATTTGTAATCTCACATAGTGCACGAGGGGTGTGCCAACGTTTGTTATCTCACATAGTGCATGGGAGATGTGACAATGTTTGCAATCTCACATAGTGCACGGGGATTTGACAGCATTTGTAACCTCACATAGTGCATGGGAGATGTGACAGCATTTGTAATCTCACATAGTGCACGAGTGATGTGACAACGTTTGTAATCTCACATAATGCATGGGAGATGTGACAATGTTTGTAATGTACCATAGTGCACGGGAGAGTGACAACCTTTGTAATCTCACATAGTGCATGGGAGATGTGACAATGTTTGTAATCTCACATAGTGCACGGGGGAAGTGACAGCATTTGTAATCTCACATAGTAAATGGGAGATGTGACAACGTTTGTAATCTCACAGTGTGTGGGAGATTTGACAGCTTTTGTAATCTCACATAGTGCATGGGAGATGTGACAACGTTTGTAATCTCACATAGTGCACAGGAGAGTGACGTTTGTAATCTCACATAGTGCATGGGAGATGTGACAAGGTTTGTAAATTCACATTGTACACGGGGGATGTGACAACGTTTGTAATGTACCATAGTGCATGGAAGAGTGAGTTTTAATCTCTCATATTGCACAGGAGAGTTACAGCGTTTTAAATCTTATATTGTACACAGGAAATGTAACGTTTGTAATTTCACATAGTGCATGAGAGAGTGACAACATTTGTAATCTCATATTGGACACAGGATATGTTATGTTTGTAATCTCACAAAGTGCACGGGAGAGTGAAAACGTTAGTAATATCACTTAGTGCACGGGAAAGTGAAAGTGTATGAGAAAATGACATCATTTGTAATCTCACAAAATGCACGAAAGAGTGACAACTTTTGTAATCTCACATAGTGCACGTGAGATGTGTTAACTGTTGTTATATCACATAGAGCACCGGAAAATGACAACATTTGTAATCTCACATAGTACACGGAAGTGACATTTGTAATCTCACATAGTACACGTGAGAGTGACAATGCTTGTAATCTCACAAAATGGATGGGAGAATCACTTTTGTTATATCACATAGTGGGCGGAAGTGTGACATATTTGAACTGATCTGATATATTGAACTGGAGAGGGACAACCATTGTAATCTCACAAAGTGCACGGGAGAGTAACGTTTGTAATCTCACATAGTACACGAGACAGCGACAACATATGTAATCTCATATAGTGCATGGGACAGTGACAATGTTTGTAATATTATTTAGTGTATAGTTTGGTCTAGTCTGACATAATCAGGATGCACTGAGGATATGTGCATTGTTGGTTTGAGTTTGACATAAAGCATGGTGGATGTTTCAAAGTGTGTATTAGTGTAGACATAGTACATGAGAAATATGATGTTTGTACTCATCTGACATACTCACGGGAGATAGGATGTACGAGTCCAAAATAGTGCATGGGAGATGTGATGTACTAGTCCAAAGTAGTGCGTGGGAGATGTGATGTACTAGTCCAAAATAGTGTATGGGAGATGCGATATACTAGTCCAAAATAGTGCATAGGAGATGCGATGTACTAGTCCAAAATAGTGCATAGAGATGCGATGTACTAGTGTGGTGTCCTTGAGCAAGACAATTTATTAACATATATGCTGAGTACTGTTTCTAACCGGGAAGACTTCGAGTGTGATTTGTCTAAGTTGTAAGAACTTGTTTCACAATCGATGTATAATAAATAAGTTTAAATTATTATTATATTTTCACGCTACTTCAACAGCGTGGTCTAGTGGTAACGCGTCCGCCTCGCATGCGGAAGGTCGTGGGTTCGCTCCCTGGCCAGGTTATACCAAAGATCTGAAAATGGTACTACAATCTTCCTCGCTTTTTTCTCCATTGTGGCAGCGCTCAGAATGCTGTCTCAAGCAGACAACGTCGCGGTATGACTGAACAATTTTTGAACGCGACGATATATTTTATCGGTGCACCGTTAAAACAAATTATCGGTGTACCAGTAACGGTGCTTTTGACCCTAATCGTACACCATAGTTGAACGCGACGCTAAACACCAATTCAACGCTACGTCAGACTTTAAACTCTCGTTTGTTGGATTATTGGATCGTTTGGTGTTATTTTAATGTTTTATCAGAATTATCATTAATTGAATATCATTTTACCTATAAACACGTTCAAAGTTTTCTTATAAACACAAGGATTCACTAAAACTATGTGCGTCGGCCGGGAATCGAACCCGGATCGACTGCTTGGAAGGCAACCATGCTAACCTTTACACCACCGACGCATATATATATATCATTCTCAAAACATATCTATAAATACATTATCAAATTATTTGGTACAATCGGATATTTATCGTTGGTGAATTACTTCTTCATTTGAATTTTATTTCAATGCTTTTTTCAGAATTACCATATAAACATAATATAACCAATAAACGTGTTCTCTTTCACAACCAACAAAAATATGTGCGTCGGCCGGGAATCGAACCCGGATCGACTGCTTGGAAGGCAACCATGCTAACCTTTACACCACCGACGCATGTGTGTATATATTATCGTCAATGTGCCACTTAATTTAATTCGTGTTTGGTTGATTGATAACTTGCCATGGTTTTAGCAGATGTGATAAGGCGATTAAAAAATGCAAAAAGAGAATAGATTCAACTATGTTAAATATTTGGCTTAGACAGTATTTTGTGAATACCCCTCACCCCAGAAACCAATAAGTTGGCGATAGGTGTTTGCGGAACGGTGTCTACATATGGCAACACGATCACTTGACACGTGGTCGATACTAAGATGAGACTATATAAGACAATTTAAAATAGTACTGCATGTCCTTTAAAAGTGAAAAGGTAATGAGAGAGTAACATATTCTTGGGTTGTAGCATATGCTGATGAACTATCTTTTGTAATATAAGACAGTTATTTAAAAATACACTATTAGATAAAGTGTTCTTAAAGAAATGATCGCTGACCAATAAAATTAGTAGTAATAACTTTTGGTATAGTTTTGGAGGGAAGGAAAATAGATTGTGATAAATGTGTCTTAACGTGTTTTACATAAAGGTATGGATTGGTTTTTAAAAAAACACAAAAAAAAAACAATGGGAAAAAAGTAAAATACAAAATTCTTTGAGCGTCGACCCGAACCCTGATCGACTAAATGGACGATCAATGTATGTGGGTATACATTAGTTTGTTTTCATTCAAATACCGAAATATGGTCACTTTATTTTTGGTGTTGGGGAGTCATTGGTAAGATATTTGGACACAGCTTCGTATAAAACTTGTAGGACTTAGTTATGTGTATCGTGATTTGAACAAATAAAATATCTGCATAAAAACAGACAGGCGGACGGACAGACGGGCAGTACTTTTTTGGTTGAAAAAGATATTATTGTAACGAGTACTTAAAATAACAATTGTGGTGATTCTATTAATTTTATAACTCGTATTTCAGGAGCCATCACGGGATCAATTCACAGGTTTTTGTTGCAAAAACTACTTACACATTTACATTACTATGTGACTATGAGTATATGGTACACAACGACTACAAGTAAGATATAGAGCGTAACAGCATGTCCGTATACGGAAACAGAGATGGGTCACAAAGATAACGGTCCAGACCTATATTAGATATCATAATGCATTCACTATTATGGCATCCGAGATCCATTAGGCGCCTTTACATATTAAAAAAAGTATAGAAGTTAATTAATAAATACAAATAGTTTGCGTATAATATCTGCGGTTAAACCGCATGAATTTAAGATATTTCATTGTGACCCGCTGATATTTTAATTTGGCAAGCCATTTTATATTTCTTTAAATAAAATAAAACATGTGCGTCGGCCGGGAATCGAACCCGGATCGACTGCTTGGAAGGCAACCATGCTAACCTTTACACCACCGACGCATATATACCGCTACATCTTGAAAATCATGATAATTGATCTTTGTAATTTTCGCATGTTACAATGTCACATATTTGCCCTTAGGACAAACATGACAAGGCCTGGCATAAAACATGTTATTTGTATATCAACATAACATTTACTCAACGTTATCCATCAATAAAAACGAGAAATAATCATGTTTAATTCTATCTTGCTTTATAAGTCAGTATCGGTTCAGAAGATGTGATTTAACGTTATAACGCTTGTTATATATGCAACATGGTGCACGGGAGGGTGACAGCGTTTATTATCTCATATAGTGCACGGGAGAGTGACAATGTTTGTAATCTAACTAGTGCACGGGAGAATGACAATGTGTGTTACCTTACAAAGTGCACGGGAGATGTGACAACGTTTGTAATCTCACACAGTGCACTTGAGATGTGACAACGTTTATAATATCACATTGTGTACGGGAGAGTGACAATGTTTGTTATCTACATAGTGCACTTGAGGTGTGACAACATTTGTAATCTCACATAGTGCACGGGAGAGTAACAATGTTTGGTATCTCATATAGTGCACTTAAGATGTGACAACGTTTGTAATCTCACATAGTGCACGGGAGAGTGACAATGTTTGATATCTCACATAGTGCACTAGACATAAAACAATGTTTGTAATTGTTATATCACATAATGCAGGGGAGAGTGACACAGTTTGTAATCTCACATAGTGCACGTGAGAGTGACAATGTTTGTTATCTCACATAGTGCACGGGAGATGTGACAATGTTTGTAATATTCCATAGTGCACGAGAGAATGACAATGTATGTTATTTACATAGCGCACTTGAGGTTAGACAACGTTTGTAATCTCACAGAGTGCACGGAAGAGTGACACTGCTTATTATCTCACATAGTGCACGGGAGATTGACAATGTTTGTAATCTCATATAGTGTACGAGAGAGTGACAATGTTTGTTACCTACATAGTGCACTTCAGACGTGACAACGTTTGTAATCTCATATAATGCACTGTACATGTGACAACGTGTGTTATCACACATAGTGAATGGGAGAGTGACAAAGTTTGTAATCTCACTTAGTGCATGGAAGAGTGACAGCGTTCGTAATCTCACATAGTGCATGGGAGAGTGACAATGTTTATTATCTCACATAGTACACTTGAGGTGTGACAACATTTGTAATCTCACATAGTGCACGGGAGAGTAACAATGTTTGATATCTCATATAGTGCACTTAAGATGTGACAACGTTTGTAATCTCACATAGTGCACGGGAGAGTGACAATGTTTGATATCTCACATAGTGCACTTGACATAAAACAATGTTTGTAATTGTTATATCACATAATGCTGGAGAGAGTGGCACAGTTTGTAATCTCACATAGTGCACGGGAGAGTGACAATGTTTGTTATCTCACATAGTGCACGGGAGAGTGACAATGTTTGTATTCTCACATAGTGCACGGGAGAGTGACAATGTTTGTAATCTCACTTAGTGCATGGGAGAGTGACAGCGTTCATAATCTCACATAGTGCATGGGAGAGTGACAATGTTTATTATCTCACATAGTACACAAGAGTGACAACATTTATAATCTCACTTAGTGCACAAGGGAGTGACACCGTTTATAATCTCACTTAGTGCACAAGAGAATGACAATGTTTGTAATCTCACATAATGCAAGGGAGATGTGACAATGTTTGTAATCTCACCTTGTGCATGGGAGATGTGACAGCATTTGTAATCTCACTTAATGCATTGGAGAGTGACAGCGTCTGTAATCTCACATAGTGCACAAGAGAGTGACATTATTTATAATCTCACAATGTGCACGAGAGAATGACATTGTTTGCAATCTCACATAGTGCACGGGAGAATGACATTGTTTGCAATCTCACATAGTGCACTTAATATGTAACAACATTTGTAATCTGACATAGTGCACGGGAGGATGACAATGTTTGCAATCTCACATAGTGCACTTAAGATGTAACAACGTTTGTAATCTCACATAGTGCACTTAAGATGAAGCAATGTTTGTAATCCCATATAGTGCACGGGGGTTGTGACAACGTTTGTAATCTCACATTTTATATGGGGAGAGTGACGTTTGTAATCTCACATAGTGCACTGGGGATGTGACGTTTGTAATCTCACACTGTACATAGGGGGTGTGACAACGTTTGTAATGTACCATAGGGCACAGGAGAGTAACAACATTTGTAATCTCACATAGTGCATGGGAGATGTGACAACGTTTGTAACCTCACATAGTGCAGGGGGATGTGACGTTTGTAATCTCACATGGTACATGGGAGATGTGAAAACATGTTATTTCACATAGTGCAAGGGGATATGACAATGTTTGTTATCTAACATTGTACACTAGGGATGTGACAACGTTTGTAATGTATCGTAGTGCATGGGAGAGTGACAACCTTTGTAATCTCACACAGTGCATGGGAGATGTGACAATGTTTGTTATCTCACATAGTGCACAGGGAAATGTGACAGCATTTGTAATCTCACATAGTGCATGGGAGATGTGAAAACGTTTGTAATCTCACAGTGTGTGGGAGATGTGACAGCTTTTGTAATCTTACATAGTGCATGGGAGATGTGACAACGTTTTTAATTTCACATTGCACACGGGGATGTGACAACGTTTGTACTGTACTATAGTGCACGGGAGAGTGACATTTTTAATCTCACATATTACACAGAAGAGTGGCAGCGTTTCTTATCTCACATTTTACATAGGAGATGTTACGTTTGTAATTCACATAGTGCATGAGAGAGTGACAACATTTGTACTATTACTTAGTGCACAGGAGGGTGACAATGTTTGTAATGTCACATTGTACACTGGGGATATGACAAGGTTTGTAACCTCACATAGAGCATGGGAGAATTACGTTTGTAATCTCACTTAGTGCACAGGAGAGTGATAACATTTGTAACTTCATATTGTACACAGGATATGTTATGTTTGTAATCTTACGAAGTGCACGGGAGAGTGACAACGTTTGTAATATCACCTAGTGCACGGGAGAGTGACTGTGTTTGTAATCTCACTTAGTGCATGAGAAAATGACAACATTTGTAATCTCACATAGTGCACGAGAGAATGACAACATTTCAAGCGTAATCTCACAAACTGCATGTGAGATGTGTCAACTGTTGTAATATCACATAGAGCATGGGAAAATGACAACATTTGTAATCTCACAAAGTGCACGGCAGAAAGACATTTGTAATCTCACATGGTGCACGGGAGAGTGATAATGCTTGTAATCTCACAAAATGGACGGGAGAGTCACTTTTGTTATATTGCATAGTGGGCGGAAGAGTGACATATTTGAACTGATCTGATATATTACACTGGAGAGGGACGTTTGTAATCTCACATAGTGCACGGGAGAGTGACGTTTGTAATCTCACATAGTGCACGTGAGAGTGACGTTTGTAATCTCACATAGTGCATGGGAGAGTGACAACGTATGTAATCTCACATAGTGCATGGGACAGTGACAATGGTTGTAATATTATTAAGTGCATAGTTTGGTCTAGTCTGACATAACCAGGATGCACTGAGGATATGTGCATTGTTGGTTTGAGTTTGACATAAAGCATGGTGGATGTTCCAAAGTGTGCATTAGTGTAGACATAGTACATGAGAAATGTGACGTTTTTACTCATCTGACATACTCACGGGAGATGTGATGTACTAGTCCAAAATAGTGCACGGTAGATGCAATGTTCTAGTCCAAAATAGTGCATGGTAGATGCAATGTACTAATCCAAAATAGTGCATGGGAGATGTGATGTACTAGCCCAAAATAATGCATGGGAGATGCGATGTACTAGTCCAAAAAAGTGCATAGGAGATGCAATGTTCTAGTCCAAAATAGTGCATGGGAGATGGAATGATGTTTGTTTTTTTGGTTTAATATTTTAAAAAATTAAATCTATTTAATATCAAAATTAACTTTATTACATACAGTATAAAGGCAGTAATTGGTCCACTAATATACTACCCGGTACTCAAAGAGTTGTATAGAGAAGGAAAGGCAACTCATTGATATTTGGTGAACACTTGCATATTTGCGCAAAATCTTGCAATATCTCGTTTTCAACTATTTTAAATTCCATTCTTTATATTTTATATAGCAGAACGAAATTCTCATCAAAACAATACCATTCCCAGCAATTTGTTTAAAATTGTTGAAGTACTTCTGATTTCAAAATTTGTATACTGCTGCTAAAATAACAACAAATTTCCAGAAATTTTACTTCAAACCGCAATATCTTTAATTCAAAATCTTTTTTTGTGATCAAAATCTAAGCCGACATACAACTTACATTTTATATAAAACTAGAGCTATCACTGAAGGTGATGAATACCCCCGAACGCCTCCATGACAGAAAATGGTTTACCATTGTATGAAGTTTTATTAAATTATATCCAATAGTTTTAAAGTTATGCTCCAGACAACAAAAAAAAACTTAATAAAAGAGAATGTTATGGATTGAGTTTTTTGTATTGTTAATTTTTTTATGGTTTTGTTAAAATTAAAAATGGTCTTTTTAATTATTGTGCAGTGTACAAGCTTTCATGGCAATCAATAAATGTTATACTTTTTCGTATTTTGTAATTAGCAAGAATAGAGTTATGTTTCTTGTACACTGCACTTCCTCTCATTATATTCTACCATTGTATGAAGTTTGATGTAATTCCATCCAGTACTTTAAAAGTAATGCTCTGGACAAGGGAAATATATCAAAGGGCAATAACTCTGTAATTAGCAAGAATAGAGTTATGTTTCCTGTACACTGCACTTCCTCTCATTATATTCTACCATTGTATGAAGCTTGATGAAATTCCATCTCGTACTTTTCAAGTTATGCTCCGGACAAGAAAAAATATCAAAGGGCAATAACTCTGTAATTAGCAAGAATAGAGTTATGTTTCTTGTACACTGCACTTCCTCTCATTATATTCTACCATTGTATGACGTTTGATGAAATTCCATCCAGTACTTTTCAAGTGATGCTCCGGACAAGGAAAATTGCAACGGACAGACCGCCCGACAGACTGACAGACCGACCACAGGGTGACTCCAATATACCCCCTCAAAACTTTGTTTGTCAGGGGTATAAAAAATCAGTTGCCTGTAAATTATGAATGAATATTTGCAAAATAATTAATACTTCATGTGCTATTCTATCAACATTTAGTGGCGAGATGCAAGTTTCCTATCCTTCTATAGTCCTTGTCAGTTCTACACCTGATAATATTAACATTAAAAATATGAAAGATGCAATGGTTGTTGGTATAAAATTATATTGTTCGGTTAAAAACAAGTTTATTTGCTCGAGTATTACAGAAATACTAAAGACAAACTCTACTGATAAAATGTTGAATCTTTTGCTCACCAAGATGAACTTTAATATTGATAAAATGTTAAACAATTAAAGACATGATAACAGCTGAGCTAAACTCTCCTTGGTTATGATGATATCCCCTGAACATCAATCTCAATAATTTGTTTGAACAATATTAAAATAAATATGAAAATGCTGTAAACACAATTTTAAAATAAATAAGGAGGTAGACGGTATCAACCAAACATGGAGTTGTGTAGACTGTCCAATTCATATTCCCTTTGTTTTGCCCGTGCCTGGAAATATATGAAGATAAATATCAAAACTAGATGTACAACCTTGCTTTGAATGATGCATTTCATAATACAATATATCTATCACCAATCTGTTTCAGATTTTTTTGTCTTTTACTTAATATAAAAATTATTAATGTGGGTGTGTCATACCATTTTAATACTGTAATGTTCTTTCTTCTGTGCGGCCAAAAAAGGTTTCATTTTTTGTCAAAGTAACTGTCAATATTTTGATGCCATATTGTTTTTTGGGAAAATTGTGAACTTTTATAGACTGGTACCAATTCAACGAATATTAGACCAACACACCTATCTTATATTAAGAAAATGGTCTATTTTAGTGTATACGAACACTCAACAGTCCATCAAAAATACAGGGAAGCACTCTGAATTAAGGCTACGCCTATACACTGCAAGAGAAAGATTATGACAAAATGAAGTCAATCTTTTGATCAAATTGACATCGTTGACCTTAAAGCATGGTTCTTTACTTACCTACATATTGGGGTATTTACATGGTTATTCATACATACAGTATCAAAATGTAATCTATACATGTACTTTAAAATTTATTTGCATAAACTATGTGGATACCTGTCCTATCCGGAGTGCTTCACATTATAACATATTACTTAGTTTATACTAATTTAGTTTAGCTTGATTGCGATGAAAGTTCAGAGCTTATATGAACCACTCTCAAGTCCGCTTCCTGGGTAGAACCAGTACTGAGTGTTGTTTTATGAGTGACATCGGGTCGAGCTGGGGATCGAACCCGCAACCTCTGGCGTGAGCGGCCAAAACTCTATCCATTAGACATATCATTTACTAACTGCAAGTAAGAGAATATACTGAAATAGTCATTATTATAACATATCATTTACTAACTGTAAGTTAAGAGAATATACTGAAACAGTCATTATAACATATCATTGACTAACTGCAAGTAAGAGAATATACTGAAATAGTCATTATAACATATCATTTACTAACTGAAAGTAAGAGAATATACTGAAATAGTCATTATAACATATCATTAACTGTAAGTTAATAAGAATCTGTTGAAATAGTGATTCAGATAGTTATGACTTCTATGATGTTTCAAATCTACTAAATTTTGCCCATTTGATATGTTGTGTAAATATATATTTTTTTCAATATGGTTTCTATACTTCTTAACTACACTTGACATTGTATACCTTGTGTTTTCTGTAATTCTCATAGTCGGGGTCATCTGTAGGAAGTTCATATCTACATACAGGACAAGTGTTTACCTGAAACGAAATTACTTTAGTGACTTAAACCCGTACCTAAAAATAAAGCAACTTTAATGAGGAAAAAACTCTATTTCAAAAAAGTCACAACTACAGGCACATGTTTTCATGATGATCTTGCTGTAAACTACAGGCACTTGGCACTTTCATGACGATGATACAATGTAATTTGGCTGTAAGATACAGGCCCTTGGTTTCATGATGATGATATTTTTGCTGTAAACTACAGGCACTTGGTTTCATGATGATTATATGCTTGCTGTAAACTACAAGCACTTGGTTTCATGATGATTATATGCTTGCTGTAAACTACAAACACTTGGTTTTATGATGATGATATTGTTTGCTGTAACCTACAGGCACTTGGTTTCATGATGATGACATTTTTGCTGTAAACTACAGGCACTTGGTTTCATGATGATTATATGCTTGCTGTAAACTACATGCACTTGGTTTCATGATGATTATATGCTTGCTGTAAACTACAAACACTTGGTTTTATGATGATGATATTGTTTGCTGTAACCTATAGGCACTTGGTTTCATGATGATGACATTTTTGCTGTAAACTACAGGCACTTGGTTTCATGATGATGATATGCTTGCTGTAAACTTTAAGCACTTGGTTTCATGATGATGATATTTTTTGCTGTAACCTACAGACACTTGGTTTCATGATGATGACATTTTTGCTGTAAACTACAGGCACTTGGTTTCATGATGATGATATCTTTGCTGTATACTACATGCATTTGGTTTCATGACGATAATATTTTTGCTGTAAATCACTTTTTGTTTTATTCTGATTAGGCAGATAATACATTAATTTTGTGTTCAAGCCATTTTACGTGTAATAAATGGTAGCAAACTATGTGATGTTGTGGATAAAATTGTGACTGAAATCAGATGCTTCATTATGGTCAAAGAAGCTGTTGAACATAAGTGTCTTACAACAGGGTTAAGTCTCTGTTTTAAACTTACTAAATATTTTACATTGATTGTGAAAAATTCTCTTACCACTGTGTGCTAAAAGTCTTCCTGGGTAGAACCAGTGCTAGGCACATGAGGTTAGAGGTAGACCCCAAAACCACTGATCTACCACTGAACCATGCGCTTCACAAAGAATCTCGAAAGTAGTAATGGTTGGATACTTTTTACTCAAATATTTTGTGTTTTTTAATACAACCATGATTTTTTGCAAAATATTTAATGGAATAATTGAAATATTTTCAAATAAAATGTCTGCAAGGTGTTTGGTGTCTTCTCCTGAATTTTTTTTTACTAGAACTGCAAATGAGTACTTTTTAATGATTTTGCCACAGACTGAAGTCATTCAAATTGCCCAAAATTATACGGGTTTTCTATTTCCTAAAGCACAAACCCCACTTTGGCTTCATTTTTATTGCATTTTAACATTTTTTTATTTTCCATATTCAGCTCCGAGTTATACGCCTGAACATATAGGAGTATTCCATGAAAATGTCAGTCTGTAGCTCAAACGTCCCTGACATATAGCAGAAACATGTATTTAAAGACATAAGATACACTACATTTAGTGTTTCCCCCAGGATTGAAAAAGGGCAGGGTACCAATTGTAAAAGGGCATTTTATGGCGCATACAAAATAATAGAAAAAAAGGTCATTACTTTAATGTGTGTTGAGTTGAGCACCATTTTCAGCACTAATAACAAGTATGATTCATGTATGTTTTGGTAAATGTATGAATCATCTTAAATAAGGCTATTACAATATGATGTATTAATAAAACATGATATCAAGGAACTATAGAAGGATATACTATAGTTCCTTGATGATATTGTAGTAGCATTATTAATGATATATGATTCTATTGTAGTAGCCTTATTATTAATCAATTATAAAGTAATTAATTCAACAGTATTTGATAGTTCAAGTACCCTTATAAGATGAATATTATATTTACACAATGCTTTAATCTATGTTAAAAATTTGAACCGTTTTAAGTGGGGATTTTATTTGTTGAAATAAGATGCTGAGAAACTGGGAGTATCCAACTATCCATTAATGTGCAATTCAAATATATGTTTCTATCCTATATTAGAATAATATTGCCATAACAATATAGTAAAGGAGTGTTTATAAATGGACAACTTGTCAAATTCAAAAGTTAATACAATTGAGAAGTTTGCATTTTTAATGTTTGATTCTGTAATTTTAATTAGGTGTCAGTGTACATGTATATCCTGGGACCACTGTATCAAGTGGAAAGTTATCAGTTACTTGCAGAGATGGGGTGTGCTCGAGTACTGGTTAATCCCAGGAAACAGTGGTTAGGTTAACTGACCGTCTGTTAGCCATCGATGGCATAAAAATAATGCTAAATAATCAATCAATCAATCAATATCCTGGTTATGTGTGACTGTTCCATTACCGTATATAACATACCTTTTGTAACCAAGGTAATATACAATTTGTGTGAAATCTGTGAGAACATGGCAACTTTTTCACCTCATCTTCCTCGTCAAACAGACCAATACATATTGGACACTTCTTCTCTAATGCTGAAATTAATCATGAAAATGTTACATAATTTATTGGAAAAAGACTATGTTATCTATTTAAAATTTAATTATATTGTTTTGGTTGACACATATTGGAATATTTCCAGTGACAGAGTGTGTATTGAATATTAACTGTTACTGTTTACTGGAGAGAAACATATTGTTTCCCACATTTGGCAGATGATATCACTCAAACTGATATATTGTTATTGACCCATGTAGAAATGTTCAAACATATTTTAGCATATAATATTTTATACAGTTATTCTTAATTAAAAACTAGGATTATATTATTAGTAAGTTTGATCAAGAATTAAGTAAAAAAGGGGCCATAAGTTAACTACTTTATAATTACCTATACAGCTACACACTAAATATTAATCAAATACTAGACCCTTTAGACTACTTTACACAAAGCATGTTATTTGTGTGGCCATATTTTAAGTGCCTAAAATATCTACAGTTATTTTCAACTGTTTTAAAATTATCTAAACTATCAAAAACTTACTAACCCTCAACCTTTGCCACCGACATGACAGGGTTTTCCATGAACCTCAAATTTTGCATTTTTGACACCCTATTAAATTTTAATGAAATGACCTTAAAAAATCTCCAATTTGCCTTTATTGATTTTTTTTCTAAAATTCTTAAGACAATATTTTTTTTACCTCATCTAGACTATTGCCTCTCCGTTTATGTATGCCATTTTTTTATTTTTAATGATAGTATTTTTTATATTAAATTATTTATTTATTTCCTACCTACCTACCCAATTTGGAAAACTAGGATGGGAAACAAACAAACATTATTTTAACTCTGGCCCTACATTAGATCAAAACAACTCCATTGTCAAATTAGATAATACATGTTGCATGTAACTGATGACAACAGAGCGGTTTGCCTTTACCTATTTTGTTACATGTGATTGGCTGATTCAGACTAGCAGAAATAACTTGGTTTAATCATATTTTATTTACAGATAAACAAGTACAATTATTCAAAATATAAAGGATTAGAAGGAAATAATTAAATTATTATAGATTTCATCTCCAAAGTCGCTTAAAATGTACAGTGTGACATAGCAGTACATTTAAAGATACGATAACAGAAAACTTTATTGTAACTGAACAAACAAATATGTATATATAAAAACAGAAGATTAAATCAAATTAAGATAGAGAGAAAAATTGTAATATGGGTGTTTTATTATTTGAATTTTTAAAAAGAGAACAAAACAAAATTAACTTAAATTAAACAGAAACTATGTTCATTGAAAACTGCTTCAAATCACTGATTGATAGTCAGAACAATTATGTCAGTTGCTTCCACCATGATGTTTGACTGATATCATTAGGCCAGTTTTCACTGGACTGTCATTACCACCTGTGATGCAACGGGAGAATGTGACAGATAAATAACCATAACAAAAGAGTCACTTGTTATTCAAAGGGCCTCATTGAAAATAAGATTTATATTGAATATAAAACTTAATGAGTGTATCTTCTCTTCATAAAGACATCATCATTATTATTATTATTATTATTATTATTATTATTATTATTATTATTATTATTATTATTATTATAGAACAGCGCAAAAAAGCTGGTGTTTAACAGTTTCCTTTGATCCCAACTTTTGAGACATGCTGTAAACATTAAAAGAATCTAACTCAATTCAAGATGTTGTAATCAAAACAAATATCATCATTTCTAATTCATGAAACGATTGTATACTCACCAGCCTCTGTAGGTGACACTAAACTTGTGGGCAAGTCTTCCACAACTTTCTTGGATGCAGGAGGAGCCTTTTTGTCACCAAATATTCTACAAATTAAACAGTTTGTTGTAGGATTATACATACATGGTTGGTAAGAGTACTCATTTTGACATCATTGTAAGTATGAATGGAGATTCGATCAACAAAATGTGGAGTACAGTCCATTGTCATGGTAACCAATGGCAATATAGCATATGTGTGAAAATTTCTTTATATAAATTACAACTGACATGAGGACTGAAAATCATCATATATGTTAAGAAAAAAGATCTTAGCAGCTTACATGAAAAAGAATCAATAATGAGTTTACAAGACTGAGATAAAGAGATTCCAACCCATCCCACGGCATCACGGTTTTAACAAAACCTTGGCGTCCCGGGCCCCATGACTGATACTTTATACTATATTTTGTAACATCAATACATAATTTCAAAATTTAGATAATTGCAATAGAAAAGGAGAAGTATGAAAATATATTAAAGCTAAACTGACAGTTGGACCAAATCATACCAATATGTACTACATTTATATTTAATATAATTTTCGTTTTGAATTTGTTTATTTTACAATGATTGTAAAACAAGTTTTTACAAGTTGAATATATCATGCTTGAAGCCTTCCTGGGTAAAACCAGTTCTAAACATATGCTGATAAAGTGCTTGAAGATACCACACATGGTTTTGGTGAAGGATCAAACCCACAACACTCCAATCCTTGGTCTGTAACTCTACCTAGCCTGATAAAATAAGGCGGAATCAACAGCTTTTTTTTGACATTCAATCTGCTGGCTCGGGAGACACAAAATAAAAAACCTTTCAAAAACTCCATAAAGACTTGCAATATGTTGCACTAATGCTCTACCATGAACTCCATCATAATATCTTAAACTGACAACTGACGTCGTATATAATGCATTCGAATTGGTGATGAGTTCTTCCAACATGTGTCATAATTAAACTCAGCTATGGCTAATCTAACTGTTTAACCCTTTACTTCATATAGACGCCTTTGGACACCTCTGATATAGACGCCTTTGGACACCTCTAATATAAAAGACTATGAATTATTGGCCGAATTATGTTTATATTAACTGACAGAGTGGAAAACAGTGCAGGAAGTGATGAGCAATCTGAACTCTTCCTGCACTGTTTTCAAAGGCCTTCTGTGATTGGTGCGGGGAAACGCATATCTATGGAGTAAAGGGTTAATTACAGTGAGAATTACTTATTTATTCATATCCATGTACAGCCCCACTAACCTGTCATATTCCACATCCCACTCTGCAGCTAATCCACTGTCCAACAACAATCTGTTTAAAAAGTTAAAATCATATCATAAAAATATAATAAATCAATAATAAATCTAATCATTACATATTTTACAGAATTAAACAAGTTGTTTATTGAAATATATTAATAAAAAAACAATATATGGAAGATAGGAAGTCACAAATAATGGCAGAAATGACTTCACGTCAGATTATAATTATACAAATCTGGATGAAAAATAAAGAAGCACACATGAAGTATTTTAAGGTTCAACAACATAATTTCCAAATGAAAAATCCTTTGCTTGACTTCTCTGTTAGATATATTTTTTGTTAATAAAGAGGCAACATCTATAAGTTATATAAATAGTGGTAGAGTTGCTGCTTCGCATGCGGAAGGTCATGGGTTCAATCCCAGACCAGGTCATGCCAAAGACATGATACTCCGGTGTGGCAGTGTTTAGAATGCTGTCTGAAGTAGACACCATCATAATATGACTAAAAAATTCTAAAATCAATACTAAACACCATACAACAACAATTTAAGAGAAGCTCTGATTAAAATATTTCATAAATTTTATCAGCAGTGATCAATTCTGATTAATTAATCTCTTCTTGAGTCTTCTTGATGGGGAACTATGAAGCCTTATTTGGCTTTGTTATCCCCGTTGAAGTCAAAGTTAGCTATATGCCGGTCTGGTGGTTAATTAATGGATAAAGTGTTGAATCTACGATGACGACAGAATTTATCTAGTTATGTTTTAAAGCGGATTATTGTTTTTGCCATGACTACATGCTCTGGTATTACCGGTAAGTTCCAGTCATTAGTAACACAATGAGTGAAGGACTTTTGCCTTATCAACTTGTTGGATCTTGGTTTGACCAGTTTAAATTAATGATCCCTAATTTACTGGGTTGTATCTTGAGTAAATAGTTCAGTGTAATCAATATCATCAATTTTATGTAGTATTTTGAAAACTTGTAGTAAATCTCCCCGTTGTCTTCTACATTCCATAGTGGGCAAGTTCAGTCATTCTAATCTTTATTTATAATCTAAACTACTTGTACTTCGATACTGCCCAGGGTTGACGCATCGCGGGCAAGTGACGTCATCAAAAAGGTTAAAAGCACTAGGCATATTTACATTTAAAAACAATAAAAGCCTCTGTATGCCTAGGCTGTGTATTTCTGCAGATGAAGACTGAATTCATCTGCAGATGTGGACAGCACCAAGTTCGGGGGAAGGGCATTCCAGTCTCTGATGGTTCGGGGCAGGAAACTGTTCTTGTATTGTTCGTAGTTAGTCCTTAGTTCGATGTATGATAGGCTGTGATATCTGGTATCATGGCGGATTGAAGTGATGAAGTAGTCAGGGATGTTGACAGAAGATTCATTGTTAATTGCTTTGTACAATGATAATAGTCTCTTGTTCTTTCATCTGTGCTGCAATGGTGGTCAATTCAGGGTGTCAAGTATGATTGTTACACTTTCTCGGTATGAATAGTTGCCTGTAACAAAGCGTGCTACACGGCGCTGAACTTTCTCTAGTGCTGAGATGTCCTGTTTGTAGTAGAGGTCCCAGACAGATGATGAATATTCGAGATGTGGTCGGACTAGAGATGTATATGATTTTTTCTTGATTACAGTTGTATAGATGTCTTCTTAGAAGGTTGAAGATCTTGTTAGCTCTGCCAGTGATATTACTTATGTGTTGTTTCCAAGTTAAATCTGAAGTGAGTTCCAATCCGAGGTAAGGATGATGCTGTACTCGCAGTAGTGCATTGTTTTCTATGTAATATGGAGTATCGATAAAAGTCATTTTATTTTGAGTAGGTGGCATTTAGTTGTGTTAAATTTCGTCATCCATGTATGTGACCATTCTATAAGAGTATCGAGGTACCGCTGAAGTTGTAATTGGTCGGCGACGCTGTTGATTGTACGATCGAGTTGGCAGTCGTTGGCAATCAGCTTGATCCTTGTCATTGGCGATACCTTGTCTGCCATGTCATTGACGTATAGAAGAAACATCAAAGGCCCCAACACTGTGCCTTGGAGAACACCGGAAATGACTGAAGATGACATAGCCACGACTCAATCCACTTGTTGGTTCGCCCAGCGATTCCGTAGTGCCGAATCTTATGAAGTAGTTTTCTGTGGGGCACTGTGTCAAAAGCCTTGCTGAAGTCTAATATCAGCAAATTGGTTGGTCTGCCTCTGATCAAGTCTCTGTGATAGGTCCTCAGCTGTATTAAGTTATTGCGTCTCGCATGAATGGTTACGTCTGAATCCATGTTGAAAGTTAACTAAAATGTTCTTATCTTCTAGGTGGTTCATTATTTGGCTAAATATAATATGTTCCATTGTTTTACATAGAATGCATGTTAACCAGACAGGACGGTAGTTTGCTGGGTTGGTCTTATCACCTTTCTTGTATACAGCAGTAATGTTTGCATCTTGCGAGTCGGATGGTACTTGCCCAGTGTCACATGATTGTTGAAAAATGACTGATAATATCGACTGCAGACATATGGTGACACTTAACTAAGTCTGAGCATGGGTTGGGAAAATAAATTCATCTTTAAAATAACTTTTTCAAAGGTGAAATAAGATCTCAGTTAAAATTGTTTTTATTTTTTTTAAATTATGAACATTTGTTTTTTTACAAGCCCCTGTGCTGTGTACAAACAGAATACAATATTACCTTGCCATGTGAAGCATATGATCCGGTTGTTGTCCTTCTCCAAGAGGTTCACAGTCATGTTCATCAAAATATGATGCCATGATTCAAAAGAAATATAATCGAACTGTGTTTTATATTCTCGAAACGTGACTTGCAGATACTACTTTCAGTTTACCTCACTTCCGTATAAACATAACCGCTTATATTGTGGACAAAACATATTTCATTTATTTAAAATGACAATCTAAAGTATTAATTTTACGTACCATTCTAATTCAATATTCCAGTGTAAGCATTTATAATGTTATATGTGATCTAATAAAATAAATGAAATAATGTCACGAAAAAAACATTTTATCAACGTTAGAAGCATACCCTAAGAAAATGGCCGACCAAGAGACGGAAGCGAAACTAAACGTTACAAAATCTGGTAATTTTGAAATATGAAATATAACAACACTTTCTGTATGATTGTATACTTCTTTTAATTCATGCGTTTATTTTCAAACTGCTTTGTTTAAGAAAATACAGCTAAAGAATTATTTCGTCGTGTGTTTTCGCGCAACATTTTCAAGACTACGGCTACCAAGTGTTTATGGCGAGAGCTGTGAGCTCATTTTTTTGCCATTTCTCTTCAAGTATCTCATTTGCACTATTCACTGTAAAAATAAATTATTTCGCTGAAATTTTAGAAAATGTTGCGCATGTTTAGGTCAGCTGTCACCATTGCATTTTCTATATATATACTGGTCATACCTAATACCGTGAGTTGAAAAAAAATTGCATCAATACTTAACAGTAATAAGGTTACACAAGTGTGCTGAGTAAAAAACAGTTGCAGATACAAAATGCAAACAAATGCTGATGCTAACGGTAGTTGGAGCTTTGCGCATGTCTTCCCAGATTGTTATTAAACGGGCATTCGCGGTAATAGGTATATCGCGGTATTAGGTATACAAGGGATATACTGGTCATACATATTACTGCGAGTCTAAAACTTTGTCATGGTATCAATAATAAACATCAATAAAGTAACTAAAGTGTGCTGAGTATTAAACAGTTGCTGGTACGAAATATAAACAAATGAGCATGTCTGGAATATTATTATTATACAGGCATTCACGGTAATAGGTATATACAGTATACCTAATACCGCAATATACCTATTACCGTGAATGCCGGTGTAAAAACAATCTGGGAAGGCATGCGCAAAGCTCCAACTTCCGTTAGCGTCAGCATTTGTTTGCATTTCGTATCAGCAGCTGTTTATTACTCAGCATACTTGAGTAACCTTATTACTGTTTATTATTGATGCCATTCTTTACATGGTTAAATTTTTTTTTCAATTCACGGTATTAGGTATGACCAGTATATATCGCGGTATTAGGTATACAAGGGATATATACTGCGATAAAGTCATTACCGAAAATGCACATATTATAGCATTATTTCACACATGCGCACTTTGAATTTCTTTCCTGGGGACAGTGTGACAATTGAAATGGATGGTGCACTTAAAATACTACACCAGTAAGATTTCTTGGTAGGGGGTCAACATATTTGTGCCCTCTTTGTAGCTTAACTAGAATCAGTGCAAAAATTCCTTAGTGTACAAACTTACTGTTTATGTTGATTTGAATCTTTAATGATATTTTTCATACAGGACTTGCTGTAATTCGCTGTAATATGTATACTAAAAAAAGATTAAAATGGCCGAATGTATATCATAAATAACCACTGTCATTTCATGAGTTTATCATTTTCAAAGGTATATTTACAAGAAATAACTTTTAGAATGATTATTCAGGACAATAACGTAACTTTATTACTGTTTATTATTGATGTTGTTCTTTACATGGTTGATGAAGTTTTAGAGTTGCGGTAATATGTATAACTTTTGTTTTGAGGTAAAAAATTACCAATTGAAAAATAAAAAATAAAAACCAATACCAGTAGTTGATAATTATAATGTTCTCATAATATACATTACCGGTTATAAGTATTCCAGCATTTAAACATATTTTCACTATATTTGAACTTCAATGTTCACTGAATAACTCAGATATATTACAGGGTTTTAGTTTCATCTTTTATTTTTCACTTGTTTCTTTTCCAATTCCTTGGAGAACAGTTGATGTACCAGATGCAGATGCAGACAGAGAACCTCCTCCTCAAGATGTTGTTGAACTGTGTCGGGAAACATTTAAGAAAACATCAGAATATTTGAAAGGAGAATTAGAGGGTAGGATGTCAGTTTTATCTTCAATTTCTGTTTGCTGAAATATAATTTGCTTACCTAATAATAAGCTAACTGCCAAAATTTTATAGTAAACTGTTAAAATGTTATTCAAGTGTGTGATTATAAGATGTGTTCCTATAAAGTATTGATCATTTAATGATTAATACCTGTACCAACTTTGTCGTTAAATAAAAAATCACTTTCAAATTTCTTTGTTAAACTTATTTATTTTACATTGATTGTGAAACAAGTTTTTTCAACTCAGACAAATCATGCTCAAAGTCTACCTGAGTAGAACCAGTACTAAACATATGTAGATAAAGTGTCTTGCTCAAGGACATCACACATAGATGTGGCGGAGAATCCCCATGTTTTTTTATTTAAATAGCTTAGATAACTACATAACAGTAAACTGGTTATGTTATGCACGTATATTTTAATCATAATTAAGATTAACTTTTATACCCAGTCTACCATACTAATAAAAAAAAAGCAAATTTGATATATTTTTTTAGATATTGTGACTATTATAAATATCTTTAACAAATTTCAATGAAATTATTCAAATAAACTCTCATTTTAACTCTTTGATTATTAAAAACAGCTGAAAAATAGATTGGCCTTTATTTTTCACACAAGATGCTGTTATTATCTCATGTGTACGAAAACCTTAACTCCAGGACAGTACTGGTTATATTCCATGTCTCTATGAATAATGGAAACATTAAATTATGTTTAATATTACTCAGTAATACCTTATCTACATAACAAACACTTTTTGTTAAAAATCAAATCCGAATTATTGAAGAGTCATTGAAACTTTCATAAATTCTTAATCTGTAACAATTTCAATAAAGTAAAAACATTCACATTAAATTTTTTGTTATACACCAAGAATTTTTTTTTCTTCGAAATTTGTACCATCCATACAACTCTGTGAGTCTGTGGGTAAAACATTGAATTGTCATCCACAATGCCATTCCAAAACAGCTGTATATTTATTTGTAACAATTCATATACGTTTTGGAATGGGATTTGTGTACTTGATGGTTTGTTTCCAATATTCATGTTAATATAAATTTTATTTGGTTTGAAATCAGTTTTGTTGTATTTATATAAAGGATTTTTTTTAAACATCTTTGTAGGGACCATAGAAGATTACAAGCTGTTGGAAACAATGAACAAAGTGACGTTGTCGAAATATTCTGAAATGAAAAACATAGCTGGGGCTCTTGGAACGTCCTTACAAGATCTCAATGAAAAGTGTATGTTTTTAAGATGATTTGTTAAATAGTTGTAAAAGATTGTAATATAACCAAAATATAACTATTAAATAGTCAATAATGAAATGTGTTTCCATCGAAATCTATAAGTATTCAAGTGCTCTGTCATTTTTTATACCAGACATTCCTATAACAATGTTTATTTATATCGTTATAGTACTTCCTGTACTACAATAGGATATTTTTTTATAAATCTTGATACCTGTATAAAAAATATCCTGGTAACACAAATGATAGTACATTGTGTCAGCAGTAAGACTGTCATATTCCACACCCCACTCTGCAGCTAATCCTCTAAAACAAAGCTTGTCCCTTTTGCCAGAATTGGCAAATTCTGTTTTTCTACTATAAATGAACAAATTCTGTGTTTCTCCCACATTGCAACTAAATAAACAAATTTTGTTTTTCTCCCATATTGTGGTAAAAAGGGGAAATTCTGTTTGTGTCTTTATGAGTGAATTCTGTTTTTCTTGCATATTGTTTACAAATGAGCAAATTCTGTTTTTTTCTTGCATATTGTTTATAAATGAGCAAATTCTGTTTTTCTTGCATATTATTTACAAATGAGCAAATTCTGTTTTTCTTGCATACTGTTTACAAATGGGCAAATTCTGTTTTTCTTGCATATTGTTTACAAATCAGCAAATTTTGTTTTTCTTAAATTCTGTTTTTCTCCCATACTGTTTCCAAATGAGCAAATTTTGTTTTTCTTGCATATACTGCTGAGTGCTCAGATGGAGATTCAAACCAAAATATAGTTATCATGGCAACTTGAGTGTAAATATCATGGCAAATATTTCAGATAAGCACCTGAGTGTAAATATAACAAATATTTCAGATAAGCACCTGAGTGTAAATATGACAAATATTTCAGATAGGCACTTGAGTGTAAATACCATGGCAAATATTTCAGATAAGCACCTGAGTGTAAATATAACAAATATTTCAGATAAGCACCTGAGTGTAAATATGACAAATATTTCAGATATGCACTTGAGTGTAAATACCATGACATATATTTCAGATAAGCACCTGAGTGTAAATATGACAAATATTTCAGATAAGCACCTGAGTGTAAATATGACAAATATTTCAGATAGGCACTTGAGTGTAAATACCATGACAAATATTTCAGATAAGCACCTGAGTGTAAATATAACAAATATTTCAGATAAGCACCTGAGTGTAAATATGACAAATATTTCAGATATGCACTTGAGTGTAAATACCATGACATATATTTCAGATAAGCACCTGAGTGTAAATATGACAAATATTTCAGATAAGCACCTGAGTGTAAATATGACAAATATTTCAGATAGGCACTTGAGTGTAAATACCATGACAAATATTTCAGATAAGCACCTGAGTGTAAATATAACAAATATTTCAGATAAGCACCTGAGTGTAAATATGACAAATATTTCAGATATGCACTTGAGTGTAAATACCATGACATATATTTCAGATAAGCACCTGAGTGTAAATATGACAAATATTTCAGATAAGCACCTGAGTGTAAATATGACAAATATTTCAGATAGGCACTTGAGTGTAAATACCATGACAAATATTTCAGATAAGCACCTGAATGTAAATATGACAAATATTTCAGATAAGCACCTGAGTGTAAATTTGACAAATATTTCAGATAGGCACTTGAGTGAAAATACCATGACAAATATTTCAGATAAGCACCTGAGTGTAAATATGACAAATATTTCAGATAAGCGCTTGAGTGTAAATATAATGACAAATATTTCAGATAAGCACTTGCAACCATTCCTTGATCAGATTGACCAGATAGAGGACAGTGTAGCAACACTGGAACAAGCTGCTTACAAACTTGATGCATATTCAAAACGATTAGGTACGTTTTCATATGGTTCTGTGTATTGCACTTATCATGTGTGTGGTGCATGCTGGGATTAGGTTTTATCATGAGGTTCCAGTTCACGAGTGTAATAATGCCACAACATATTCTTGGTATTAACCTAATGTAATAACACAACCCATTGATTGCTAGATGTTGGTTCTTGTACTTTAAGTGCCAAGCTACTTTATTGAGTGCGTGGTCCAGTGGTAGGGCATCAAACCCAAGATCAGAGGGTCATGGGTTCGATCCACCCCTATGACCATGTGTGGTGTGTCCTTGAGCAAGATGCTTTTCCGCATATGCTCAATGATGGGTTTAGCCAGGAAGGCTTCAAGCATGATTTGTATAATGTGTCTTAACTTGTTTCGCAATTGAAGTAAAATAAGTAAGTTTTCAGCCTCATTAAACTTCCGAAATGCACACTTTTTGACAATAATAAAAATGATTGTAATTAAATGTGTTAATAGCATTGCTAAAACCATTCCTGTACACCCTTAGAAACTGTTTTTAAAAAAGCGAGAAAATAAATATCTTCGATCTAAATGTGTATTTCTTAGATGAGTGGACCAAGCTTTTAACTTTCATTTACATTTTTGTTATTCCGTAAAGACTCGGTTTTCTCGGACTGTACCTCCGCAAGTGTTTGAAAGTACACAAAAGAATACTGCAGCGGTAGTGTGAGGGTTAAGACTGTTAGAAATGGGGTTCATTAACAAGATTAGAAAAGTTACGGTTCACTAATTTTATTTATCATTATTGGGTTTTCTTTTTTTAAAAAAATATATTAATGTCTGCAATAAAACTATCGAATGTAGTACGCATTTTATTATTTCTACGCACTGAAAAACAATGAGTACCGAATACTAGTTTGGTCTAGTAACTCTTGCTCAGAATCCTCCCTTGCATATATGCATGGTACTATTGCATGCGTTATTATGTCATAAATCACTTTATCGAAGTCAATATTGAGAGGCTACCAAGGGTGGTTTGTTTAGTACAGTTATTAAAAATTAATTTTATTTTTAATTTTATATGACGATTCATCACTTAGGTGCAATAAATTAGCTCATGGGTTATAAAGGGGGTGTTCTTAAAAACTATCCAACCACAAGCGGTTATTTAATTTCAGCCACATCTTTTATAGTTCCCCATACTATGTTTCTCTCTGAAGTGA
Organism: Panopea generosa; assembly: GCA_029582155.1. Taxonomy (NCBI): domain Eukaryota; kingdom Metazoa; phylum Mollusca; class Bivalvia; order Adapedonta; family Hiatellidae; genus Panopea; species Panopea generosa. The sequence goes on from CM055895.1 coordinate 57,088,818, forward strand.
ATTGATCATATGTATCCGACCGACACGTTTCCAAAGAAGCTTCGTAACTTCTAGTTTTCTGCCGAAGGTGTTTATTTGAAAGAGAGGAACATTAATTTGTAAACAAAGCCTGTTCTTAATTATGTACTAATAATGTGCTTTATATTTATTTTTTCATTTCCCAGTTTCTCAGTGATCAAATAAATATGTATTCTATCATCTGGAAGAGTAAAACTGACTTAAATTAAAACTAAAAACGACCATTTTGGAAGTTTAAAGAGCCTTTAAACTAAGTTGCTTTCTGACTTCCAATAACATCTTGATACGTCAATTTGTCGTGAAAAAATGACATCATATTGCTATATTATGTCAAACAACTGATGAAAATTAAGATAGACAAAGTGTTTTATAGAATTTTGAAATTAGTAAGCAACAACCTGTCTTAAAAGGCCACTATTGATCCTTCCCTTGCTGGCTGCTTAAAGCAGGTCTGACTGTATATTATATTTTGCTAACATGTTTAATAAATTGAACAATAAAAGAGAACTTGTGTAAAATCCTCTTTTTATGGCAAATTGCCAATGACTACAGGGAGACTTCCATTCAACACCTCTAGTTGACAGTCTTCCTCCATTTATACCTACATGCATAACGTCAGACTGAAAGTTACGTATGACATTAAGTACATGTATTATCACAGATGAGCAAGTAAGAGCCATCCATGTCTTTTTGATTTTAGTAATTTTAATAAGATAAACTGGTTTTAGTTTAAACCTATTTATTTTACTTCATTGTGAAACAAGTTCTTACAACTTAGACAAATTACTCTCGGAGTCTTCCAAGTTAGAAGCAGTTCTCAGCATATGCGAAAAAAATCCCGCTCGAAATCGTCCTGGGTACAAGCATATGCGGAAAAGTGTCTTGCTCAAGGTGAAATTTACCCTTTTTCAATTTCGGAGAAAACAAATCTTAAGGACTTTTCGTTTTTTATAAGTATATTTGAACTGATCTATAGTATTGTTAATTTTCAGAATTTGTAACTTTGATATTATTTTTTTCAGAGGCCAAATTCAAGTCACTGGAAAAGAGATGATCAATGCAATCGATGCGAGAGAAATAAAAGCAGAGTTTGAGCAATTAATTTTGTACCCTTATTAATAGACTACTAGTAGAAAATTAAAATGTGAAAAAGATTTCCACTACAAATTATTTTCTTAATAAAAATATGGGACTTTGTGCAATATATAAAAAATGCAAATGGTTTGCTGTAAAGGTCAAGATGATAATCTATACTGATTAAGGCTGTCATATGAAACATTCAGGAGAGAGATTATTTACATGATCCATGATGGAGATGAAACGGTTGTTACAAAGTTGTGTAAATCAGAGAAACATCTAAATCATCCAAATGCCCATCGTATGAAGCCAGCCTAATTGTTGAATACAAATACACGTTTACTTTTGATTATTCTATGTTTGCAAGGGAGAACTTAATTGGCAAAACATTGAAAAGCTGACACTAATGTTACCCTCACAAGAAAAGAGCTTGGCATAACCGCACACTCTGAAGTATACTATTTGATACAAAAATTGTCCCATTAATGCAATAAGGTATCGACTGCTCTCTTATTTCTTGTACATTTGGCCCCTTGTCGCATTAATTGGATGAAATTTACCTGATTTGCAATATTAACTATTTGGTGGGTATTTGCATATTATTACTGGTGACCGGACAGTAAAATATGCCCACCATATTTTGTAATATGATTTTGTAACTTGGGTTAAATATCTATATGATGTAGAAATCAATATAATGCTGTTGAATTTTAGTTTCTTATATATGATGAGCTGGATTTCGTTCAGTTTGTTTGCTGTACACGTTTACTAACAGAACACCTTTCAGAACTGTTTGTGTTTAATCATGTGACTTAATGAGAAATGGAGGGTTAGTGCTGCTGTTGTCTGATTTCCATTTACTGTTTGTTCAGTTGGCCACTGTTTGTTTATAAACACAGTAAACATGTTTAACCTTGTTGAATGCAGCCCTGTAGTATTATAGAACATTTTAATCAATAAATAGTGCTCCTTCATCATGGTGAAATCATTGAAACCTGGGCCTGCCTTTAATGTATTGTCAAGAAAATGTCGATTAAATGACAGGTCTGGTGCAAATGTTAAGCATGTTCAGTTTTCCGCGACGTGTGATTGTTTCACCACATGGCTGAACAGTGAACTGGAGGCTGCCGCCAAGAGAAATTCAGTTAACATTCTGTGTCCAAATAGCTGCAAACCATTAGCTTTGCATGAATGATGATTCTTAGATGTACATGTATAAATGTGTTAATATTTAGTTTCTTGAAAATAAATAAAAATAAATCGAGACATTTTTGTATTGTTAGTTTATTTCAACTAGGACATTATGATAAATACACATAAACAGTGTATATCCATTATCCATACTATGAAAACAAATATGAAGAACAAGTGTCCAGTATCCTGATTCAAGCGTATACATTCCATACTGTGCATTTCAATACCACCAGGCTTCTGTTTCACCAACAGTTTTCAGGTATATACTTAGTGGAAAACAGCTTGGTGAGCATAGAAAGCATCTCGGTGATCATGATTTTAGACTGGCTTGAATACAATTACATAGAGTTTTATCAACACCGACTATAGAATAAAGAAAAAACCAGTCAAAATTATGTTCACATGTGAGAGTTTTTAAGTAAAACTTTAAAATATACAAGTGAAAGGAAACTCGAAAATCGTGTTTTATATATATGAAATTTGTGATGTTATCTACAAATTATTTTTTGAATTATTACATAAATGAGAAAAAAGATAATTTAAATTGTGCATTTATTTAAATGAATTTTAAATTTGGTTTACGCCTGTCAAGTGTCAAAGACTTAATTTCACTGGCTGTGCATATAAATTTTTTTAAACTTATCTACTTTTATCAATGGTTAAACATGTTCTTACAACTTAGGCAAATCTCGCTCCAAGTCTTCCAAGGTAGAACCATACTAAGCATACTAACACAAAGCCGTGGCGGAGGATCGAAATTGCTTATATTTCAGTTATTCCATTCTTAAATCCACGAAAAAATAACTTTCTGGGTCCAATGATATGCACAGAAATTGAATCGCACATATATATATTTTATTGAGTGAAGTACCACATGATCAAAATGATGAGTTTTTCTCAAAAAAAATGATGGTCCATTGAAACTTGAATATGTTGAATAAAAAATTATAATTATGAATATTTGGGTTTTGATATCAATAGTCTCTACCAGGATGTTCCTTCAGTCACAATCTTCTCTGTAGATGGATGAATTGATTGATTGATTGAATATTAAGCGTCATTTTTATGCCATCCAGGGCTTATAGACTATCAATAAACCTAACCACTGTTTCCTGGGATCTGAAAGGTTAACCGGTACTCGAGCACATCCCATCTCCACAAGTAACTGATAACTTTCCCAACTGAATCAGCGGTGAGAGACGAATGATAATGAAACGCAATGTTGTATATCAATCATCAGGGAGACTTGCCGGGTGGGGAGATGGATAAAGAATTGGTGGAGTGGGGGGTATACCATATGCACAATTTACCAACTTATATTGAGTCAGCATATGCAGAAAGTCTTCTATTCATACTATGTTTACCACGTAAAGACTTTGCAAAAATTCAAGTTTAAATTCTTACAAGGTGTACCGCATAAATAATTTGCCATGGTTAAAGTCAAAACTTTATACAAAAAGGCAAATTCATACTTAATAAACCAATAGCAGACTGTCAAAACCAACTTCGTAAATTGATACCAGATGTAGCATATGAATAACTTTTCATGGTTGAAGAATTCGTACTAAATAAACCAATATCTTACTGAGTAAGCCACATACAGAATTTACTATAGTTAAATAATTCATACTTAATAAACCAATATCTTACTGGGTAAGCCACATGTAGAATTTGCGATAGTTAAAGTCACAAATTCAAACTAAAAAGAAATGCCAAGATTAAAAACAGAAATTTGTACTGGGTAATATTAATGAGATTATAAACAATAATATTTTTTGATACACCACATGGAAAAATTGCCAAAATTAACAGCAAACCACCGTTTCAGAGAAGCAGCGACTTGTAAACATTCTGAGACAGACTTTAACATCAAAGCATGGTAGATGGTTAATCTCAAAATTCACACATTTATAATGAAGAAAGACGAAGTCCTTGGTACTCTAATGACTGGATCTAGATTTACATATACACATTAAATACTTTTACCATGTTCCTTTTTTTCTTGGGTTTTTATGCTATTTTTAACTCTGGTTTATGATGTTTTAAACTGAATCATGCTGTTTTTAACTTGATTAATGCTATTATTTTAACTCAGTTTAGGCAGTTTTTCACTGGGTCTATGATGTGTTTAACTCTCTTAATGATGTTTTTAACTAGGTCTATGATGTTTTTAACTCAGTTTAGGATGTTTTTAACAAATGTTGAGAGTACAAAATCAACATAACCAACAGAAATTTACATTTACTGTATCAAGTATTACCCGACAGAAAACACACTAAACATACCGGTATTCATGGGAAGCATTGGTACCAAGTGTAAACTGACGATGAAGAGTTGCTCGAGGATGCGACACATTGCCCAGGTTTGGGACTAAACTACCAGCCTCCTATTCTTTTTCGATCTCTAGTACTAGATTACACCCTCCATAGTTTGAATTTATAAACACAGTTGGCCCTACCTCGCTCACCTGTGGCAGAGGCAACAATGCCAAAGAAGGCAATTTTTGGATAATGTAAGGGCCATACCTCAGACATTTACATTTAAGATTTAAGTTAAGATATTATAAATATATAACTACTGTATTAGTTTGGTGAAAATCATATGAAAACTTCAGGTGCACATAACAGCACGCATGTAATGCAATTTTTCATATTTCAAGGGCCATAACCACCGCATTATCTGACTTGGCCAGATGAAGATATGTTCAAGCCATTTTACTTACAAGAGTCGTAAAGTATGGCAAAGATCAAATGAAAACAGCAGGTGCTAGATTGCAGCATCAAAAAATGCAAAACTCTGATATTAATTATCTGCTTTGGCTAGTTCATACTTTAATTATATAACTACTGTCAACGTTTGATGATGGTGTAATTAAAAATGTCAGTGCTAAAGTGCAACATGGCAAATAGTGCAATATTTGAAGACTCAAGGGCCGAAACTCCCGACATTAACTATATGATTTGGCCAGCTAAAGAACCTGTCCCAAGATATTATGGTTATATAAAAACCTACTAGGTAAGTTTGGTAAAGACCCAATAAAAAATGTGGGTGCTTAAGCACTCACAACTAAAAGACCACTGAAGTATGATAGACACAGAGCGATCAGAACAGCTCACCTTGAGCTTTGCTCAGGCAAGCTAATGAGCATTTAAAAATAGGGAATTGAAAATGAGCATACTCGTTCAGAAAATGTCTAGTGTATTTCCCTAGATCCATACATAATAGTATCAATAAGCAGAAATTGATTATCATTATGAACATTTGTGATGTACAATAAAATATTAATGATTAACTTAACAAATAAGGCAAAGGTAGGGAAAAGATTCAACTATATTTTGCACGCATTAGAACAGCAGATATATCAGTGTTATATATTCTCAATTTCAGATATACATTGATTAATGTACGATGTTACTAATATGAAGGCATTTTGTTTGTATGCTCGTTTTCTCCTTTTTTTCAAAAGTATTCCAGTTCTGTAACTGCAGTCAGTACACATATTGATTATTCTTGGAATCTGATGCACACCTTATCCCTGCAAGTCACTAACTACTTTCCCACATATTCAGAGGTGGGAGACTCGTGGCAGTAAAACAAAATCTCTGAACAATCGTCAAAAAGACTGTGGCCTGATGGAAACTTGAACCTGTGTCCCATGAATTGCCAAGTCAGACCCATTATAGATCAAGCTAGTCAGGCCAAGCGATGCAGGCATCTATCAGAGGCAATTTGAATTCAGATATCAATGTATCAAATTTGCCAGTGCACACGGAGGTAAAGACAGTAATGTGTATATTAACACACACATCTGGACAATCTAATATTTAAAGGAAAGATACTAGTATACAATGTTTATAAAATCTGAAGAGAGGGAAAAAAACAATAGCTTTTACATGAATATTTTATAACTTGTATCACAAAAACCACTATCACAATATATGACTATAGCATGCTGGTGTCAACCACACTATTTCACTATCATATACTGGTATTAACCACAATATTTCACTATCCCATACTGGTATTAACCACAATATTTCACTATCCCATACTGGTATCAACCACAACATTTCACTAGCACATACTGGTATTAACCACAATATTTCACTAGCACATCCTGATGTTAACCACAACATTTAACTAGCACATACTGGTGTTTATCACATTATTTCACTAGCACATACTGGTATAAACCACAATGTTTCACTTTCCCATACTGGTGTTAACCACAATATTTCACTATCACATACTTGTGTTAACCACAATATTTCACTATCCCAGACTGGTGTTAACCACAATATTTCACTATCCCATACTAGTGTTAACCACAATATTTCAATAGCACGTACTGGTGATAACCACAATATTTCACTATCCCATACTGGTGTTAACAAAAATATTTCACTAGCACATACTGGTATTAACCACATGTTTCACTAACACATACTGGTATTAACCACAATATTTCACTATCCATACTGGTATTTAACCATAATATACCACTATCACATAATTGTGGTGTTAACCACACTATTTCAATATCCTATATAGGTGTTAACCACAATATACCACTATCAAATACTGGTATTTAACCACAATATTTCACTTTCACATACAGGTGTTAACCACATTATACCACAATCACAATATTGGTGTTAACCACAATATTTCACTTTCACATACTGATGTTAACCACAATATTTCACTTTCACATACTAGTATTTAACCACAATATATCACATCATAATCTTGGATTAACCACACTATTTCACTATCACATACTGGTGTTAACAAGACAAAACTTAACAATGTAGATTTAAATATCACAACAGATACATCGGGCAGTCATAATAATGGATTCCTCAGACATTATCATCGACAAAATCATTATGAAATACCTTTACACACATATTTTAAAACTGTAATATAGCTTGCAATGATTTGATAATGTGGCTCTTTCATCTAGCATTTTGTGTATCCTTTAATTTATACTAATTTATTTTTGCTGGATTGAGAATTGCTTTTAAGTCTCCTCCCTGTGTAGAACCAGTACTAAGTGTTGTTTTATGAAAGGCATTGGGTGGAGCTGAGAATCAAACCCAAAATCTCTGGTATGAGTGGCAAACACTTGCACCATTACATACTACATTATTGTCCCACTCCATCCTTCAGTATATTTCAAAATACGATCTTATCACAAGCTATCTCCGTAAGATTTCTTGATTTCTTGAAGATAATCATGACTGCCCATTTTGTTTTTGTGTCAAAATAAATGATACAATACACATTCATCACAAGCCATAAGATATTTGATCACATCAAAGTTTAAATAAATTATTTTACATGCTATTAAACATCTAACACAGATACCTCTATAACAACTTGTATATTTCACACTGATCACACAAATACAACTACTGAAATAAATATGTTTGTATCATTATGATACTCGACTACAAAAAGTATTAACAGGAGGCCTGGGCTGCATTCAGCATTGTTAAACATGTTTACTTTGTTTATAACACAAATGGTGATCAAACTAATGAAAAGTTAACGGAAATCGAACTACATCGACGCTGTCCCTGTTTTCTCATAAAGTCACATGATTTAACACTAAACACCTAGCTCACGGAGGAGTTAACTCTGTAAGCAAATGTTTAAAGCAAACATGTTGTTCAGTTCATTTCTGTGATGAAATGTTTGCAAGCAAATTAATCGTTTAAGCGAACTGAATGCAGTCCTGAGGTGGCCCAAGAGAGCCTTAGTTTGCTCTTGTTGTTTTAAGGTTGGGCATTCTTTTAAGACAATTTATGTTCACAGCAGGCAACTAGTACAAAGTTTTTTTTCAAATTTTTTTTCTATATTTTATTTTTTAGTCAATGTAAAATTGTAGCTAGAATTGATCCTTGTGATATCGTATGTACCAATTTAGTAGTGTCACAGTTTGATTCTGTATCTAAATTATGAAGCTCTATACCTAAAAGATGTTAAAAAGTTGTATTTTCTAATCATATCTATATATTATAAATATATGACAATTTGACCTTCTGATCAACATGTATACAAACTTAGCAAAGCCCTATAAGCTCATATCAAATACTGATTAAAAACAAAGTATGCCAATTGTTTGGGAGGGTTTGCCTCTTGAGCACATTTTTATTCATGTTGATTTGCTACATTTTTATCCAACAGATATTATATATTAAAATTTATACTTTCAATGTAAACTTACATGTACAGTATATGAAAATATTCTTACTAACAATTAAAAATTTAAAATATTTTTTTTTTTATTTTTAAAATGGCGTGTAAGTCTTAAAAGCTATAAAATGCTAAGTAACAAAATAAAGCTGCAGTTAAATAAAACATCATAGAACAAAATAATAAAAAGTTACAAATATGAAGGAAAAAAAGAGAAAAAATGAAGCTATAAGAACATTAAAATTGGTAGAAATTAAAACCCACACATGAGCTACTGATGATGACGCTAATAAATACATCAAAACTTCAAAATGACTTGGCCCATATACACATTTAAGTTATAGATGGTTTGTGGTATGGTTTGATAATTTAACAAAACAATATAACATTCATAAAAATGTAAGTCCATGATGAATGCCGATCCTGAAACTATGCAGGTTAACATGGTAATCATTATTTTCATAACCATAATTTTTTTCCTAATAAATTTGGTGTTACTATAGTAATCATGTTATTGCTATGGTAACCAGCTGTTGCTGAACAGTATTGGTAAAACATTGTGTTGTTATTTAATGAAATCAAAATTATAACTAAACTAGGCTAATATAGAAACCATGCCATATGATAATGTAATCACATTAACAGTTGCTATGGCAACAACCTGCAGTGACCATACCATTTTTTTAAAACTACACCATATTGTCAAGGTAAACATGCAATGTTCTATCGTGTCAGCTGCCATATTCATTAAAACATTATACAGACACAAGAAAACTTAAAGCTCATAGTAAAATTAAACATTGATTCATTTAATATTTAGCATCATTTTTTTGCCAACAAGGGCTTACAGAACTAATCACTTCTTCCTGGGATCCAGGAAGGTCAACCAGTACTCAAGCACACCGATCTCCTAAAGTAACTGATAAAATTCACACTTGAATCAGCAGTGAGAGAAAAATGACAATGAGACACAATGTCATGTATCAATCAACATGGAGACTATGGCTGGACAGGGATTAGAACTAATGACCCCTAGGTTGATAGTCAGACGCGCTACCTACTGAACTAGTTGGAACCTGCATCATAATAAAAACACCCTTTTTGTTTTTTAGTGTAGTCAATATGGGCTCTCTTTTAATGAAATAAAACCTAATGGTCAGATTCTCTATGTATCCTACTTTGGTTCTTATAACTATATAATTATACAGTAACTTAGTAAAAACTGAACCTGTAGAACAGAATGCTAAATATTAAGAAATCTAACTCATACAATGGACTAGGTGTTAACAGAAAACTACAGGATTTGCTTAATATGCTCAACAGAGGTCTCAAAATTGATAGAATCACTACCTACTGGTACATTCACCATTCACTCAAATTTAGAACAAAACAAAAAATATAGATTCCCTCCTACTGGTATATTCAATATCCACTCAAATTTAAACCAAAACAATATTTATAGAATCCCTAAACAAAACAAAATTTATTGTATGCCTACCTACATTCATATGCACTCATATTTAGAACATAACAAAATTTATATAATCCCTAAACAAAACCAAATTTATGGTATGCCTACCTACATTCATATGCACTCATATTTAGAACATAACAAAATTTATAGAATCACTACCTACATTCACTATCCACTCAAAACGTAGAACAACACAGAAACCATAAAATGAGATCTCCGAAAAGGAAGTCACATGTTCAATAAACACAACTTTACCATTAAATATAAAACAATATGACATAAAATGCAAGAAAAAATGAAATGGGGGGAAATCAATAATAAAAAAACAACATTAGCCATAAACACTACCTTATATAAATCTCTCTTCTTTGTTTTTTCGTAAATAACAATAACTATGTTCATGACTGCTGTACATTGAAAATTATTTGTAATTAAACAGCTCAACAGTAACAGGTAATATAGCAAAGATAAAAACAATCATCATCTTAAAGTAGATAGCAATTAATCTATTACAAATTTCCATTTAATTCCACTCCGACATTTCTCTACAATGGAAAGGATCTTTGCTCTTTGTAGAAACTTAATAAGAACATAATATTATATTTATTAAAAAAGTTAATCTAGATAAAAGGAAAAAATAAAATTTGACTAAAACAGTGATTCTGATTTTTTTTCTAAAAATCATTAATGAGGAGATGGGGGTGGAGAAATATGAAGCAGAAGATACACCCTGCTAATGAAATCCCCAGTAAGTCTCATCTGTCAGTCACCCCATATGTGGCATGATTTAAATATCCAATCACTAAATGATATGCAAATTTATTCAATTAACAGTGAAGGATGTTTGATGATCCTTGACGTTGAGATGCTGCAGCCTTTGTGATGTTGATGAGTTTATGAGTCGAGTCGCTGAAGCTCAGATGTATATATACTGACACTCTCCATGTCATAGAGGACAAAGTACACCTGTTTCAGTGAGCTTGCCATGCTGGCAGCAAAGTAGTTACTGATGGACCGCAAAATGATCTGAGCTGCTGTTTGTTTGGGGAAACCAGCACTGAAATAAAAATGGAAACCAGCACTGAAATAAACATTTAATGACTGGAAATAAAATAAACATCGAGAGTTAAAATTTTAATCATAAAACCAGCTTTAAACAATACACAGATTTTTTCACAATGTTCTTATTTTTGAGAGACAAATAACCTTTATGTCCTGTTTTGTGTCTACGGAACTTTGTTTTTAAATATTTATACTGAATGTTATGAAAGAAAATGGGAATTAGAACCAAACTAAACAACATATAATTAATCAAGCATAACAATGTTTTATTTAAATCAAGGAAGTATACAGAGATTTTGTGAACGCTTGCGTATTCACGCAAAACCTCGCAATATCTCAACTTCCATTCATCCTAGGAACACAAATCAAAATTCTTACACCGCAGAATGAAATTGTCACCAAAACAATACCATTCCTAGAAATTTGTGTTTAAAATTGTTGAAGTACTTGTGATTACAAAATTTGTATACTGAAGTTAAAATAATGACAAATTACGATAAATTTTCCTTCAAACCTCAATATCTTTAATTCAAGAGCATTTTGCGTGATCGAAACACATTTAAACTTCTAAGATTACATAAAACTTACAGTTTAGGTACAAGAAATCAGTTGCCTATGCATTATGAATGATTAATTTGCAAATTATGAATCCTTCGTGTGCTATTTCATCAACATTTAGTCAGGAGATGCAAGTTTCCTATCCTTCTATACAAGTCCTTGTTTAAATTAAGGATAATTCCATAGCTAACAGATTCTCTTTTGGTATTTTCTTTTCATATATGTAGATATCCTTCTGTAAAACATGCCTGAGCCATTTAAACTATGGCCTATCAACAACCATGTAAGTTTGTCTCTTGCTTTCACATAGGCCACAAGTGTAACAACAAAACATATCTTACGGAGATACCACTGCAATATTACCTTAATTCAATTCCCAGTAAGGTCATTTGAAAAATGGTACTGGCAGCTTACTCATTTTGGTGACCATTTAAGGGATAGTTCATGGACTGGCCCAATGTCAGTATATGTGACAGGTTGGGGTAATATATTATTTATCGGGGAATGATGCTCCAGTATGGAAATGTTCAGAATACTGTATTGATATAACTGAAAGATTGTTGAAAATTATACATCATACAATACAAGTCTGAAAGAAGTTATGCTACCAGTAAACATCATACAAAACATAAATCTGAAGTAATGCTAAACATCATACAACACAAAATTGAAATTATGCTAAACACCATAGAACACAAAACTGAAGTTATGCTAAACACCATAGAACACAAAACTGAAGTGCTGCTAAACACCATACAACACAAAACTGAAGTGCTGCTAAACACCACACAACACAAAACTGAAGTGCTGCTAAACACCATACAACACAGAACTGAAGTTATGCTAAACACCAGACAACACAAATCTGAAGTTATGCTAAACACCACACAACACAAAACTGAAGTGCTGCTAAACACCATACAACACAAATCTGAAGTTATGCTAAACACCATACAACACGAATCTGAAGTTATGCTAAACACCATACAACACGAATCTGAAGTAACATAAAACACTATACAAAACAGATCTGAAGTTATGCTAAACACCATAGAACACAAAACTGAAGATACACTAAACACTATACAAAACAGATCTGAAGCTATGCTTAAAACCATAGAACACAAATCTGAAGTTATGTTAAACACCATAGAACACAAAACTGAAGTTACGCTTAACACTATACAAAACAGATCTGAAGTTATGCTAAAAACCATACAACATGAAACTGAAGTTATGCTAAAAACTATACAACACAAAACAGAAGCTATGCAAAAAAAAAACATACAACACAAAACTGAAGTTATGCTTAACACCATAGAACACAAAACTGAAGTTATGCTAAAAACCATAGAACACAAAACTGAAGTTATGCTCAATACCAAACAAAACAAAATTGAAATTATGCTAAAGACAATACAAACTAAAGTTATGCTAAACACTGTACAACACAAAAACTGAAATTATGCTAAACACCATAGAATACAATTCTGAAGTTATGCTAAAAACCATACAACACAAAACTGAAGTTATGCTCAATACCAAACAAAACAAAATTGAAGTTATGCTAAAAACAATACAAATTAAAGTTATGCTAAACACTGTACAACACAAAAACTGAAGTTATGCTTAACACCATAGAACACAAAACTGAAGTTATGCTAAAAACCATAGAACACAAAACTGAAGTTATGCTAAAAACCATAGAACACAAAACTGAAGTTATGCTAAACACCATAGAATACAAATCTAAAGTCATACTAAATACCATACAACACAAAACTGAAGTTATGCTAAACACTGTACAACACAAAACTGAAATTATGCTAAAAACTATACAATACAAACTGAAGTAATGCTCAACACCATAGAACACAAAACTGAAGTTATGCTAAAAACCATACAACACAAAATTGAAAATATGCTAAAACCCATACAACACAAAACTGAAATTATGCTAAAAACCATACAACACAAAATTGAAAATATGCTAAAACCCATACAACACAAAACTGAAGTATTGCTAAAAACCATACAACACAAAACTGAATGTACGCTTAACACTATACAAAACAGATCTGAAGTTATGCTAAAAACCATACAATACAAACTGAAGTTATGCTAAACACCATAGAACACAAAACTGACGTTATGCTAAAAACCATAGAACACAAAACTGAAGTTATGCTAAAAACCATAGAACACAAAACTAAAGTCATACTAAATACCATACAACACAAAACTGAAGTTATGCTAAACACTGTACAACACAAAACTGAAATTATGCTAAAAACTATACAATACAAACTGAAGTAATGCTCAACACCATAGAACACAAAACTGAAGTTATGCTAAAAACCATACAACACAAAATTGAAAATATGCTAAAACCCATACAACACAAAACTGAAGTTATGCTAAAAACCATACAACACAAAATTGAAAATATGCTAAAACCCATACAACACAAAACTGAAGTATTGCTAAAAACCATACAACACAAAACTGAATGTACGCTTAACACTATACAAAACAGATCTGAAGTTATGCTAAAAACCATACAATACAAACTGAAGTTATGCTAAACACCATACAACACAAAACAGAAGTTATGGTAAAAACCATACAATATAAACTGAAGTTATGCTAAACACCCTAGAACACAAAACTGAAGCTATGCTTAAAACCATACAACACAAAACTGAAGGTATCCTAAACACCATACAATACAAATCTAAAGTTATGCTAAACACTGTACCACACAAAACTAAAGTTATGCTAAACACTTTAGAACACAAAACTGAAGTTAAGCTTAACACCATAGAATACAAATCTTAAGTTATGCTAAACACTATACAACACAAATCTGAAGTTATGCTAAACACAATACAATACAAATCTAAAGTTATGCCTTACACTGTACAACACAAAACTGAAGTTATGCTAAACACTGTATAACACATAACTGAAGAAGTTACTATGTTTAAGTTGATCAACTTGACTCAATACATTTTAACACAGAGGAACAACAAAGCTGCATAGCAAGCATTGCAAGATGCACAGACTACATGAACCCTCACCCTGATCAGGCCTGTTGATTCCTAACATTGAGTTTCTTTGTATTCAGAACAGTCCTACTTGCATTAAAGAAACTATTTCCTTAGTCAATTCATTGTTTTATACAGCTTATTTATTGTTCTTTATCCCTTTATATTCAGATTATCTTGAAATGTATGCTTGAATTTTTTTCCAATTAAATCACATTTAGAATAGAAAAACTTTGTGTCTTTTTTTGCAAATGTTTACTGAACATAAACATGCATCTAGAACAGTTACTGTGTACATTTTAATTAGACTTACAAATGGTATTGACCCTTACTACAGGTCAAATTCGTGTGTATATAGGGCAAGGGTTACAAAAAAAGCAAGATCAAGGCAAGCAATTAAAAAATGGTCAAATAATGCTTAGGATTGGGGACCACCTACCGTCCACTGCTTATAGAAGGTAGTGCAACACTTTTGAGATCTTTATCATCAGCTAACTGAAGGACATTTTTCACAGTTTTATCTAAGAGTTCCTGAGCATTAGCATCACTCCAGCTTGGACTGTTACAATGGATGACAAACTTGGCGGGAAAGCCGTGGCCGGGGCAGATAGCAGCTAAAGTAAGAAATGGCAAATGGTTTACAATGATATCTGTATATCACTTTGATGAAGAGCTCCACCTGGTGAGGTGCAAAGGAATTCTCAAAGACAATAGGTATACCACATGTATCTGCTAGTACAGTTCTGCTGTAAATATTAATTTATCCTTTGTATCTAGTATAAAAGTTAGCCCTTAATTGTCTGCTTTTCCACCATCCCTGGCTCTAAACCATCCCATTAGTAATATCATTTATCTTTGTTTCCTTGAATGAGAATCAATCATGGTAGGCGTTTTGTGTATACTATTGGTAATTTATTTTAACTCAACTGGGTTCATAACTTATATGAACCACTCTCGAGTCCACTTCCGTGATAGAACAAATACACTGCAGTCTCTTTATAATGCAGCCCGATATAGCGCGAATTCCATTATAACGCGGTTTTTGCTTGGCTCCCATTTTTTCAGCGGGGTGGAAAAGTCGTGGTATAAAACTTGAAAATCTGCGCGAATGATCAAATGACAACCAAACAATAGATCGTCGCAATGTTTTGATTTGATAACCGCTCATCTTCTACTTACCAATTAGCCTTGATTATAACGAACTATTACAACCATTACCTCAGTGTGGTTTAAAGGATAGTTTAAGTGATTGATTCATGCCAGCATTGACTATTAACAGTTTGTAATAATCGCGAGTGCTTCAATAAATGCTTTCACCCGCCAAACACTGAAGCCATATGCAAACTTTGTTTTTAAATCGAGTGATCACGTGATCAAGCAACGAAAGGGTTGACAGGTATTAATATATTGCGGGTATCTTATCGGATAGTAAACACTAAAAACTTATTTTTATTATTTTATTGTTGTTAATACTTCAAATATACATTTTTAATATTTTAACATTAACAGCGTTGAGTTTAAATTGAAGCGCGATTTTTTATATAGACACCGTTTTTTCTCTTTCCGGGTTAAACGGAAATGGCTGCGAATTTTAGAATAAATGTTTTTCTTTTTTTGTATTAATTTTATACATATCTAAGTGTACCTGTTGTAACAAAATACGCGTTGTATCATATTACAATGCCAACAATACCATTCACTTAGATTAGGACAGCACGATAGGTGTGAATAACAGACATCGATTTTTTTCGAGGTAATTATCGCTATAATGCGGTCCGCTTATAACGCAGTTTCATTTTGTGGACCCCAAGAACCGCGTTATAACACGACCAGAGTGTACTGAGTGTTCTTTTTTGAGGCACCACCCGAGCTTGGGATCAAATCTGCAACCTCTGTTGTGAGCAGCCAACACTTTATCCACTACAATAACACCCTGCATAACAAGGAAGGCCTGTTCTAGACTGAGAGTGACTCACTCACTTATCATGGCCTACCTTGATCACGAGTTGTAGGGTACAAGCTAATGGTGTTTTGCTGGGTTACCATACATGCACATGACAGCCAGCTTTTTAATGGGAAAAGACATTTTTATTTTTCGAATGAGGTTTAACGCTATTTTCAACAAGTTTCAGGTATATAAAGGAGATAGACCTCAGACTGAATCTGAATTTTTCACAAGTAACTGACAAACTTTTTACATAAAGTTTTTGGAACAAATGAGACTCGAACCTACGACCTTAGCAGTGAGAGGTAAGTGAACTTGAAATTGCACCTTAAACACATTGTACTTATTAATATTGCCTCGACACATCATGTTAAAACATTGTTATAAAAGGCTTACGCTCCAAAATCATGACCAGTGTGGTGAGAGAGAGATATAAGTGATTTCAGGACAGCATCTTTTCCAACTCAGCTAAGAAGGACACTTGATATTTCCCCCCAGTTCAATCCAATTACAATAATGTAAAGTTGCAGTCAGTACCACAGAATATCACATAAATTTTCTGTATTGTACCCTTAACTTATTGTAAAAAACATTACACTTTAAAGTTAAGCCAGTGTCCAGGAAAACAAATATTAGTAAATATTCGCTTTTACTAAACAAAGCCAAGCATTTTTTATATTTTTAAATTATTTGCATTATTTTCAGGTAAATTTTATTGCCCTTTTGAAACTAACGGTAATTATAACCTTAAACTGTACTACAGATATATATATATATGACACAGCCACTATTGTCTTCGAGATTTCCTTTTACATGATCATGCAGACAGCATCATTATTCAGGACAACAGCTATTTCATGCACGCAAAAGTAAACAACATAGAGCTCTCTATGTTATTTGATAGTTGACTAGAAAATGCATCTCAATGTATGTTTGTATTCTTGTATTACTTTATATCATAAAAGTCATTCAATGCAACAGCATGCAATGGAAATTTTGAACTTTGTTTTGCACATTTTATTTATTTGATGCTTTCATCAATTCTATGTTTTCACAAATAAAAATATATCTACTTCCAGTAACCACTGGATACCAGAATGACTGGAATACCGGTAACCACTAGATACCGGTAACCACTGAGATACCAGTAATCACTGAAATACCAGATACTGGAATACCAGTAACCACTGGATACCAGTAATCACAGGATACCAGTAACCACTGGAATAACAGTAACCACTGGATACCAGTAACCACTGGAAACAAACATACATTTTTGTCCTGCATTTTTTACCCACCATCTTCCGCCAACAAAGTTTCCAAAACAAAACTTACTTTCCGCTGCTAACGGAAGGTATTGCAATAGATTTGAGATTTTTCTCGTCTGCTAATTTAAGAATATTTTTCACGGCTGTATCCAACATCTGCTGTGCATTCTGGGATCCCCAACCTGGACTGTTTACATGGATAACAAATTTCGCAGGGAAGTTTTTCCCTGGGCAAATTGCAGCTGTAAAAGATATTTACATAAATAACATTCTCCATTCTAGTATCTTAAACATAGTAAAAGAAAACATCTTCAGCTTCTGACCAATCAAAAATGTGTCATTCCACTAATTTATACTAATTAATTTCAGCTTGATTGCGAAGAAAGCTCAGAGGTTATATGAACTGCTCTTGAAAAGCCACAGCTTTGTAATCTATTTCTGAACATTGATAGAGGCTGGGCCCAGTTAGCTTGGTCAGTAGTGGATCTGACTATCAATTCAGAAGTCATAAGTTGGAATTCCAGCCCAGCCACAGTCTCTGTGATGACTGATGTATGACTATTGCGTCTAACTGTCATTCATCTCCTACTGCTGATTCAAGTTGAAAAGTTATCAGTAACTTGGGGAAATGGGTGTGTTTGAGTACTTGTTACCCTTCCAGGATCTCAGGAAAGAGTGGTTAGGTTAACTGATCATCTGTTATGACATTAAATATTAAAACAAATCAAATATTGACATAAACAATGCCATTGGACAATCACCTACCTCCAGCATTGTCCAAGGTACCATGTGATGTTTGTAAAGCTTTAACTTCATCTTGGAATTCATTGCCACCTGCTTTCTTCAATGTTGAACCTGTCATTTAGAAAATAAAGAAGTAAAACATACATGTATACATGCACATGTTTATAAAATTACAAGACATTATATATTTATGTTACTATCCCATAGTATCATATCAGTTCTATCAGAAGCCCAGATATTTTGGAAAAAATTTCAAAGAGTTATCAAAGAAATACTAAAGGTGCTACGCAAAATTACAGCTGTGTATAATGAAATGATACTAGCCTGCCCATCTCTGTAACCATAGCAACTAGCATACTGGTATGTTATGTAGTTCGTTTCATAGAAAGATTGAAACTTCCTTGCCTGTCATTTTCATATCCAGTAATAGTTTGAAAAAAGTTCCAACTATACTGACATAACTGGATGCACTGGTAATGTAAGTGAAAAGTTGTGATGGGCAACTCAATCATATCCAATAGTTCAATAACAACATGACCACATCAACACTGACATCTGTAGCCACTTAATCATGCAACTTTTAACTTTACGAGCATAATACTACATCTTCCTTGAATTTCAAATATTTGGCAGTTGGAGTTGAACATTTTTTTCAAACAACATATAACAAACACTTTTTGTTTATTGTTCTTTTACTAATTAAATGTATTAACAATAATTACCGGTAATATGCAACTTTATAATAAAACAATGCATTGATGACTGTGAAATTTTGAAAAAGGGTTCTTTGATTTGAATCATGTTCTGAATTATATAAAACCTGCCCCAGAGCCATCTTGCAGCCTTTATATGGCATTTGGGGCTTTAAAGCGGAAGATGAAATATAAATATATTTTACCGTTTAAACGAAATGTGGTGAAAACTAAAAGTGATTCACAATAGATGGTTATAAGCTTAAAATAAACTCGTATTTTCTAACACTTGCCAAAATACAGCTAAAATTCTAAGCTACTTACCATGTAGTGACTACGTATTTACTGTATTTCATTATATATGGATATTAAAACTCGAAATAACTTGTTTGGCGAGTGTAAAAAAGAAATAAATGTGAGCCAAGACACGGCTAACCTTCTATTAAAGCTACTACCGATGTAATTACTATTACGACAGCCTATGGTTACATTTGTTTGTATAACACGATATGGATGTGTTTATGAAGTTTAGTTCTATAACAGAAATAGTTTGTTCTGAAACAGAGAAAAAGCTGTAACCGGACGATGACAATGCCGCCACCATCAGGGTCGTGAAAATTGCTCTTTATTTTTTTGCCAAAAAAGATGAACTAAAAACTACCCATGTTATGTAGATATGATCATAATATACCTACCTACTTCTCCTCCCATGTAAAAGTTACTACTGGTTGGATGAACTATAGCATCAGCTGTTACCTTGACAATGTCACCTTGTAGTACAGTCAGCTGGCAACCATAAAACATACATAAACATTAAACATGGATACAGAAGAATCAACCTAAGTAACAATTATATTAGTTTATAACTGCAAACAAAACTTTATATTAATGATGAAAGTAGACACACTGAAACAAAACATCACACTCATTTTGGTCTAAATAGTTAAGCATGAGACACGATTCCCCCACATATGGCATCCTTGTGGAAGACACCAGGGGTGAACCCAGTATTTCAGTTTAGAGGGGTGCACTTAGATGGAGCAATGCAAAATCTGAATGGATACACTTTTTTTCAGTAGAAATATACTGAATTTTAATATAATATGGGAGTTGAGATGGGCATGCGCCTTTTTTTTAAAGGGTAGATCTGCCAGTGGACACGTTATCTCCTGAACTGGTGCTACCCAGGAAGGTATTGAGTCAAAATAACATATTAAGACCAGGAAATAGAATAACAAGTAAATTCATAGAAATAATATCCTGTTGGCTGTTTATAAAAAATGTGTGTTTGCCTTGCTTATAACTTCCAACTCAAATTGTAGTTACCGAAACATTTTTCTGTCAATTTTTATTCAAAATGAAAAAAAAAATCAAAATCTGGAACCTACCTACCCACATGAAAAACACTGCAAACAATTTCTTTTAAAGGACTCTGTCAAAACTATTTTCAAAGGGATCTTCATCAATGTAATATTGGTGTAATTACCTTCTGACCAAGGAAGAGTTTTTTCTCCGAGAGTATTGTAAATCCTCCAGCTACTGTCCCTTTAGGTGTGGTTGTAGTGTCTGACGTGTCACTCCCTGCCTGCAATGTCAATATAGTGCTACACTCCCATTATTAAATCACTAAATCTAATTTAATTTAGTTTATATTACTTTTTTAGGTCGACAGAGAAAAAAAGCTTACAGCTTTTATGAACCACTCTCAGATCCGCTTCCTGGGTAGAACCAGTACTGAATGTTGTTATCTGAAAGGCATCAGGTAAATATGAGGATAAAACCCGTAATCTCTGACATGAGCAGCCAACATTTCATCCACAACACTACTGCTCTGCTGACATGTATATCTGTATATTTACTCATATTTAACTTCTATCAACCCATCAGATTATAGCATCCATTTCTCACCCAATACCAATGTGGCTAAATATTGTGTTTTTTAATGACATGTAGTATAAGCCGTCTTTTGAGTGTGTGTTTCTTTAAAAGCTGGCAACTTTCATACATAATGTTTTAAATAATTTGGTTTATGGTAAAAACACACTCTTGCGTTGGTACATGTAGCTGAAAATCACACATACAGAAATTTTCTACAAGTATTAAATTTTGACACTTTGTACTTTATTATTGTTATTTTATACTTCAATATTTTTTATGATTGACAATCCAACAGTTATGAGTTTGAATCCCCTTCCAGCCACAGTCTCCGTGATGGTTGATACACAACATTGTGTCTCATTGTCATTAGTCTCTCACTGCCGATTCAAGTGGGACAGTTATCAGTTACTTGTTGAGATAGTTGTGCTCAAGTATTGGTTAACCTTCCTTGATTCCTGGAATGAGCAGTTATGTTAACTGGTCATCTTAACCCTTAATGACATAAATACACGGCTTAATATTCAAACATACAAATCAAAATAAAATAAAGTAAAACATTACAAATGTAAAATTTCAAACAGATGCATCTTCAAAGACTGTGACTAGAAATTTTACAATATGTTTGGCACAGCTTGTAGTAATAAATATTACCAGAATTATTTATTTGAAAAGAAATTGATTTGATACATGATCACTCAATTTAGACCTTTTTAATTAAAGTCAAACGTGTCTTAAGCAGCTAGTCAAGGGAAGGAGCAGAAGTGGCATTTTAAGACAGGTTGTTGCTTAATACAGGTTAATTTGCTCTTAAAGTATAGACATGGGAAATAGCAAATAAGTCTACATAAAACAAGTGGCTGCTCAATAGAGGTGGTCACTCAATAGAGGTGGCTGCTCAATAGAGGTGGCCGCTTACACAGGTTTGACTGTATATGCAATGATCCACAGAAATTTTAAGATTAACATATTTGGTATTGAAGTCTCGGATGAAGAACAATATTTACAGTACATGTATATTAACTTACTGCGGATGCCTTTCTTTTCTTACTAGGTGGAGGTGCGACTTTAGTTTTGGCTCCTTTATCTGCTGCCTTTGGAACTGTTTTTGATTTGGGTGGTTTTAACAGGTTAGATGTCTGTGCGGGAGTTACTGGGGCTGCCTTCCCTTTTGGTGCTGGGATAACATTCACTATCTTACCCCCTTTCTTCCTGATGAGTAACTCTGGCTGAATTCTAGGGATTACTCCCCCTGATGCTATGGTAACATGCTTCAGCAACTGCAAATGGAAGGCATCTGGTTTGTTAAAATTACGAAATAGTAAATAATGCTTTGTATTGAAATTCTTTTTCTAAAATCCAAACAAGCTTTATTCAAATAACAGCATATTCTTTTTGTTCACACAACCAATCAATAATAGTAAAATGATTACCGAATAGATTAAACTGATAACATAAACTTAAAAAATACCTATCCCCTGTATCAGAATGAACCGATAAAAGAAGATTAAAAACAGCAAAGTCTCTTTCTTTCTTTCCCATCAACCAATATGTTATTTTTTATTTGAAATATTCTGAATGCACAGTTATGCTTTCTTTTAATATTAATGCATATTTGGCCAAACTGAAATTATTATGGAACAGTAAGAAAAAATCTATATGAAATGTAAAAAAAATGTTATGGAAACAGATTTACACAAGCTTCTAAAGCTTTTTTCTGTATCCTTTTCATAAAATTTGTTAAATGTATGACTTTATGCTTTATTGTTAAATGTATGCTAAATATAAATTATGTAATTACATGTATGTGAATAAAAATATTGTTTAAACTTATTGTTTAAACTTATGTGAAAATGTGGAAAGAGTGTGGAGATGTGGAAATGGATTGGAGATGTGGTAAACTGAACTCAGGAGATGTTGAACATGTGTCGAGATGAGGTAAACTGAACTGGAGATATTGAACATGTGACAAGATGTGGTAAACTGAACTGAAGATGTTGAACATGTGTCAAGATGAGGTAAACTGAACTAGAGATTGGAAGGACTTCTGTAGTAATTCTTAAACATAAGATTCTTGGAATTGTAATAACAGAAGTACATGCATATTGTTTAGCAGAAATAAAGAAATCCAGAACTTGCCTGATGTAATTCTTCATCATTGGCAACAGCCAGCAGAATA
The DNA here is from genome assembly GCA_029582155.1 of Panopea generosa. Taxonomy (NCBI): domain Eukaryota; kingdom Metazoa; phylum Mollusca; class Bivalvia; order Adapedonta; family Hiatellidae; genus Panopea; species Panopea generosa. The sequence continues at coordinate 57,112,152 of CM055895.1, forward strand.
TGTCTAGGTGTTACTCTAGTCTTCTTGTTGTCCCTCGCTGCATTGCCAGCCAACTCTAAAATTTCAGCTGTAACAAAAACTTAAAGATTAACCCACAATATATACAACAGATACTGACACGTATACTTGTATTCCTAATGACCAATAAGTAACATTCATAACAGACTTTTTTAATATATAATTTGATCTTTTGTTATCCACTATTTGTGCAAGAATAATTCAATGTTAATATACTTTATAGTAACCTAGCTTCTGTTACTAATATTATGACCTTCTGATAGATAAACCACACAATTCTTGTTAAATGCCCATAGGGGCCCTACATTTTCTGAATGATTTTTAAAAGAGAAATATGATTTAAAATGACCATGTTTTCACATTTTACAATGGTTGACAATCAAGTAAGCATATACAAATGAATCAAACTCGCCTATAGTTAGGTAGGTCAGATGCTTGCAATCAGTGTCAATGACGATAAACATCTGCCGTACCTGATCACGAGCTACATAGTTTGATTTGATTTTTCTCGAGATTGTAAATACCGGGTACTCAAATCATAATGCATAATATTCAAAGCTTTTCGTGTGTGTCCCCCCAACTTCAACCCACTCTACACACACCACCCAACCACCTATTTTTATTTTGAATGTGCTTTTACCGAAATCAAAGTGTTACATATTATGGTATTAAACAGACTTAGATTGAAAATGATGGAAAGTTTTAATTCTGTTTCCGTTTAAAAAAAATAATACGAAGTCAGGGGGATTTATTAAAAAGGGCCCTTAAAAAGAGATTTTATGGTAACTACTTTGTATGACCAAGATACAAAACTTTATTTAGAGTGGGTAGGGTATAAAATTATTATAAAGATTAGCTATGAATAGCTTTGTTGTTGCCATGACTATGACTTTCATTGCATTTACAACCATTTATTTACATTGTTGGTATGACTACAATTTGATATTGCTACTACATGTCCTAAATATTATGGCTCAATCCATTGTACACAATAGCTGTTGCCATGACTACGACTTACTGAATCGGTGAGCCTTATATAATCGGTGTTCCCATGACTACCAGTATAACAAAATACATTCAAAACCATCATAATCATCATCAGTGTGATCTTTATCACAGCACATTATGCCATGTGTACAACAGTTGCCATGACAACTTTCAATACCAGCATATAGCTCATTGGAGAACATGATTATGGTCTTCAAAAATTAATAATGATGATGCGCATACTCCAATAAAGTAAATCAAATTTCTATTAATATACTTAATTTGTGAGGACATCTCAAACTGAAAACATTTTTTTAACATCACCATTGGAATTATAAAGATGAAATTCATTTTTTCAGATTTTGGACTTAATTTGATTTGTGCATAATTTTACATTCTCTTCACATGCAGAGAAAAAGCCATGTTGCTGCTATCGTTACTATGATCACTTCTGGCGATTAGGTATAAAAGCGTAAGGCCTACAATACAGTCGCACCTTCGCCACCGGGAACAAAAATTGTGGACACAACAGAAACGGCCGATTTTTTATGGGGGTGGGGGGGGGAGTTTAAGGGAATAAATGTTTATGGTCGGCAGGAAATAATAGGGACAGTTGGGAAACTGGGAACCACACTATTATTTGATTTAGGCCTTAATGTAGTATGGCCTGGTGGTATCTGAGTGTGTTCATTGAAATCCTGTACTTCTGATTTAAATAAACATTGAGTAAATTATTAATCTATGATAGTAGACATATATCTAATTAATATCTAGACAAATAACAAAGACCAAAAGTCATTTACTTCACACTCTATTCTCTTAATTTGATATTCATCTCAGAGGGTACTTTTATTTTATAAATTACGATTACCTCCCTTGTCATGTATTTTTTGGCAGCTCAGCATAATTATAGTTTAGAAACACTATCAAGTCTCACAAACAAAACATTACGGGAACTCAAGGTAATGGATGCTTATATGATGCATTCAGTAATTTAAGTAAAAATTGCAAAAGGCACCTGTCAAATATTCTATTACGGCAGCCATGTACACTGGTGCTCCGGATCCAATGCGGAAACGGTGGGTGTCTCTTTTCAAGTATCTCTGCATTCTGGCTACAGGGAAAAGGACGCCAGACCTTGCAGACTTTGACAAAATCTTTGTCTTTTTCTTTCCACCTCTTCCCGACATTTTAAGTCCGTTAGATACCACGATTTCAATTCAATACACAACACGATAATTTGTGTATTCCGAAATGTTAACACCGTACAAAACCGGAAATGACGTCTGGTAATTGTCCGGTGCTCTTGTCGTGTTCAGTCGTGTAGTTTGCTGTTTATTTAAAAAGTACCAGAAAAGCACCGATAAATAGAATTATTTAACAACATATTTAATGTGAAAATGCATGCAGTCATCATCGATATAATTACTGTCGCAGACTGCAAGAGTCAGGGGCGTAGCCTGGTTGAAAACGATGTTGTTAGGGTCCTGTGCCATGCTACCGCGCTTTTTCCCCCGCTAGACTGTCGTAGGTGCGATTTGGCGTATATTTCATATGTTTTAGGCCGTCTGGTTATCTTTAATATTAACCTTGAATTCACACAACATATCTATATTTATAAAATAATGTTAAATATCTAGATCATATTCAATGACTTTGTGTTGTTTATTCATAGCTTACCCTCTATCCCGCTAGCAGTCTGATTTTCATTGCATTTTCGACATTTTTTTTCGATTTCTCAGAAAAAGTGTAGGCATGTGCATACACTGCCTATAGGAAGCTTTGCCCCTGCAGAATTATATAAACGTAGACCTTCTGATTTAGTATGCGTCCGGTTGACACTACGACAAGACAGAATTTAAGTCCTTGCCTACGAATACCTTTTAACAGTTTAATTTAGTAAATACCCAATTATTACATGGATAAGCGATTTTTTTTTACCAGAAAGACTGCAAACAGTAGTTGTATATAGAGAGTCACACGTCAGGGTCTATCCAGTCATGTCCCATCATATGCTCTGTCCTTGAGACACGCCTCTTTCTCCATTATAGGCTTCTATATAGTGTCAGATTTTCTTGAAATTTTAATTCAGGTCAATGTGCAGTTGTTAGAGTAACAAACTAGAAGAAAATCACCATCATCTATCCACATTGATTACATTGTAATACAAATAAAACCAATAGAGAATGCAAAATATGTAGGCGTCTTACTTAGCCTTGACGTCAAACGTCCATAGCACATATTCAAAGGGCAACATCCAGAGCAAATAAACAAAACAAATAATCATTTATGAAAATAATTTAAAAAAATAATTTAAGAATACGGCTCATTTAGAAAAAGGCACATACATACAAAATAGAAAGAGTACAAAAGACAACAGTTAGATACGTATTGAATAATTATGATTTTACCATCAGTGTCACACAAACGATGCAAACACTCAACTGGCAGACTCTCCAAGAAAAATAAAACATACATAACTCACCAAGAGATATAAAAAAATACATCACTCATCAAGAGATATAAAACATACATCACTCATCAAGAGATATAACACGTACATCACTCATCAAGAGATATAAAACAAACACCACTCATCAAGAGATATAAAACGTACATCACTCACCAAGAGATATAAAACGTACATCACTCATCAAGAGATATAACACGTACATCACTCATCAAGAGATATAAAACAAACACCACTCATCAAGAGATATAAAACGTACATCACTCACCAAGAGATATAAAACGTACATCACTCATCAAGAGATATAAAACAAACATCACTCATCAAGAGATAAAAGTCGTACATCACTCATCAAGAGATATAAAACGTACATAACTCACCAAGAGATATAAAACATACATCACTCATCAAGAGATATAAAACGTACATCACTCACCAAGAGATATCAAACGTACATCACTCATCAAGAGATAAAACATAAATCACTCATCAAGAGATATTAAAAAAAACATCACTCATCAAGAGATATAAAATAAACATCACTCATCAAGAGATAAAAAACGTACATAACTCACCAAGAGATATAAAACATACATCACTCATCAAGAGCTATAAAACATACATCACTCACCAAGAGATATAAAACATGCATCACTCATCAAAAGATATAAAACGTGCATCACTCATCAAGAGATATAAAACGTGCATCACTTATCAAGAGCTATAAAACGAACATCACTCATCAAGAGCTATAAAACGTACATCACTCATCAAGAGATATAAAACTACATCACTCATCAAGAGATATAAAACGTGCATCACTCATCAAGAGCTATAAAACGTACATCACTCATCAAGAGATATAAAACGTGCATCACTCATCAAGAGCTATAAAACATACATCACTCATCAAAAAATATAAAACGTACATCACTCATCAAGAGCTATAAAACGTACATCACTCACCAAGAGCTATAAAACGTACTTCACTCATCAAGAGCTATAAAACGTACATCACTCATCAAAAGATATAAAACGTGCATCACTCATCAAGAGATAAAAAACATACATCACTCATCAAGAGATATAAAACGTTTATCACTCATCAAGAGCTATAAAACGTACATCACTCACCAAGAGCTATAAAACGTACATCACTCATGAAGAGATATAAAACAATAAAAACTCTAGCTACTGCTGTGAATCATCATCTAACTCCGATAAAAAAACACACTTTCATTTTCTCTTTTCACGACCTCTTTACCGTCAAAACTTTCTTTCCCAGAACAATTAGTATAGCCTTCTAAGTCATATGTTAAAAGGAATTCATCAGGATTTTTCAAGCTTTTAAAATTGGCTAGAAAATAGTTTTTTCCAATATCACCCCGCCCAACGTATACGTTACATAAACAGCTACTACGCCGCATTTTCGGTGATTACTACATACGATAAACCGGTACTTCCTGTTATTTTTGTGCACGTTTTTAGACGGGTCGGTTTTACCTCGATCTGAACTTGTGTTATTATGATCTGGATTTGTTGTTGTTGTTGTCGTCGTCGTCGTTGTCGTTGTCGTTGTCGTTGTCGTTGTTGTAGTAAAATCTTTGTGAAAAATAAATCTTTCTGAAAACGTGGTCGAACAGTGTGGTAAGAAAACCCATTTATTTTCATATCATTATTTCGTTTTTAAATCAAAGATGCGGCATTCTATTTAAGTTTCAAGCTGACATGTGATTTTGAATGGAAACATGACGTTTCCCAAAACATTCGAGAAAAGTGACGGACTGAACCATTTTCAGATTGAAAACAGCTCAATTTATTACTTCGGAAGCATTTCTGGGACAGTTTTATGTGTGTTACATTGTTTTATGTATCAATATACCAAATTATATCAGTAAAAATACAAGTTGATGTCAGTATAAGGCTGCTTAAAGTCAAAATTTGCTTAGTACGTAGCATAAGTAGGTGCCTCGTATATTGTACACTACTTAAGTCGGTGTATTGTGTCATTTAACAGTATTATAATAAAATGAAATAATACTACTATCCGACTATTTCAGGGTTGTTTTTAAGTTGTATCATTGTTTACACTTCACAAAAAAATTTGTTGTTTTTTTTCTTTTCAGAACAGTATCGCCCATCTCACTATTTTGTACGACATATTGCAGCTGTTTCATACCCGTAGACCATTACCTGATCTTCATGAAATACATGTACACCATTTACATTGTACTATTCGTCTATTAGCCACCGATAGCATGAAATGACGCTTAATATTCAAACAAAACATTGTTCTAATAATCTTTCTTTTAGCTGTTTAGAGTCGAATAAATAAATATAAGAATCTATCGTTAGAGCCACACTGAGGTAAACGGAAGCTGTTACATTATGGTAGGTTAGAATTGTAGATACTACACATGACAGTTTAATAAGATAGGATGACAGGTTACTGGAGATGAATAATAGCCTAGGGTTATCTGGTTGACATTTTATTTATGGGCGGGATTTTAAAGTCCGTAGTTAGAATACTAACCAATAGAAAAGTAGAAATGAATTGACCAATGATAGAATAGTTGTTTATTCATTCAGCGACTGGTTTTAGTAGAGATAAATTCTTCAGTCAGAATGTAGACACGAACACGGTAATATGTCAGTTAGACTAGGGTTAATTTAAACAAGTGATAGCAAGTTTAAAAATGTAAGCTTGTGACTTTGAACTTATGCAAACTTTATAATTATGTGAATAAAATTTACTTATTATACAAAGAGTTGTTGAGTCGATTATGCCTTAAAGCACTTGCCTCCTGTAGAATTTATGGAGGTTCACATGTTTATTAGTGGTTTTGTTAAAAGAATAAAGTTATCCCCAAAATATGAATTACTATTGCAAACGGCATATGACATAACCTTCACATATAGTATATGCAGTATGAATGTATCATAATACCCAGCAAATACTTGTCTTACAGTGTATTACTAAGAGTTGATATGTCTTATTGTTCCGGGTCTAAAAAGACACCTTTGTGTATTCAAGATAATAGTGTGAAAATGGGCATTGTATAAAATGCAGTTTGTGTTATAGATTTGAACGGCTTAAATGTTTAAAATATCAGAAAAATGCAGAAAATGCATGCCACGAGCTAAATATCTTTCCGTGGCAGCATGCCCCGGACACCTCTGGCAAAGTTGGGGTTGTGCCTTCTGTAAAATCAAGCAGGACATAATCATTTAATATCCCCTTAACATTAGAAACCCGATGTTTAGATTATTTTGCACCATCACTTAAACCATGTTGATATAATTAGTTTATAATTGATAATATCAGTATTAATAACATGTTTACAGGTACGTTCCTGTAATAGCATATTTTACAGGTACCAGGTACATCCCGAATACGACATATTTTACAGTGCGTACCTCAAACAGCTTGTTTTACATGTACATACCTCTTGCAGCATAATTAGCGTGTACATACCTACAATAGCATGTTTTACATGTACGTTTCTCTTGCAGCATATTTGGCATGTACATACCTATAACAACATGTTTTACATGCACGTACCTCTTGCAGCATATTTGGCATGTACATACCTATAACAGCTTGTTCTACATGCACGTACCTCTTGCAGCATATTTGGCATGTGCATACCTATAACAGCATGTTTTACATGTACGTACCTCTTGCAGCATATTTGGCATGTACATACCTATAACAACATGTTTTACATGCACGTACCTCTTGCAGCATATTTGGCATGTACATACCTATAACAGCTTTTTCTACATGCACGTACCTCTTGCAGCATATTTGGCATGTGCATACCTATAACAGCATGTTTTACATGTACGTACCTCTTGCAGCATATTTGGCATGTGCATACCTATAACAGCATGTTTTACATTTACGTACCTCTTGCAGTATATTTGGCATGTATATACCTATAACAGCATGTTTAACATGTACGTACATCTTGCAGCATATTTGGCATGTACATATCTAAAACAGCATGTTTTACATGTACGTACCTCTTGCAGCATATTTGGCATGTACATATCTATAACAGCATGTTTTACATGTGCGTACCTCTTGCAGCATATTAAGCATGTACATACCTATTACAGCTTGTTTTACATGTACATACCTTTTGCAGTATTCTTGGCATGTACATACCTATAACAGCATGTTTTACATGTACGTACCTCTTGCAGCATATTTGGCATGTACATACCTATAACAGCATGTTTTATATGTACGTACCTTTTGCAGCATATTTGGCATGTACATACCTATAATAGCATTTTAAAGTTCGTATCTCTTACTGCAAGTATTAATACTTTAAATACATAATTGCATACATGTAGTTCGATAAAGGATAATATAATATAATATAATAACTACTTCAAGTTGTCCGATACATCAGCATAATAACATCGCTTTTCATACAAATACTTCTTCGTCACACGATTGCAAGAAAGATTGAGATTTTGTCGTTTCTTTAAGTTGACAAATTTTCCAAGTGTGTTAGTTTCAATAAAAAAAAAAGATAAAAAAAAATAAATAAATGTATTATTATTATTTAGCCTTGAACGCAATTTGAACACACGCCATCCTGAGTGACAGTCAAAGGCGTACACCACTGAACCACTTTTTAGCCTAATGATAGTGTAAGAGTTAACACATTTTAAAGCTGTTGGGATTTGAAAGGGATGTCATTGTAGTTGACCGGAACTAAAATTAATTCATACGTTTGATATACGTTCTGTGTTATGCAAATCGTTGTAACCGACTTAAAGTTTTTGCTGGCGAATATGAAATACCTTAAATGTGTACGATACATTTAGACGTCATGGTGGTTTGCTAGTACTGCGAATAGCCTAATTTTGAAATCCTCATTAATTTGAGGTCAACCCATCCCGTGGGATGTGGTTGTCTTACAAATGATACAATCACCGATCGTGGAAGATTGAGCACCTTTAACTTCTTTTATCTATCTTTCTTATATCTGATAAGATAATTTTCTTTTCTTGTGTTTCAATAAACTGGTTTGAGTCCATATTTTTTAGTATGGATGTCATATTTTGATAACTTGTTATCAAACACTTTTACTATTAGTATTAGTTATATTTATATTTGTCTGCTATAAACCTCTTCTGCACATTCACGTATTAGTCTGTTTCTCTAAGTTTACTATCTTTCAGTCTTGAGTGTGCTTACACGTGTTCTATATACGTGCTCCTATATACAATCGTCCATATTTCTTACGCTTGTTTTCGGTACAGTATCCTGTATCACAGGTGACCAATATAGTGACCCTTTTAATGTTAAAGTTAAACTGTATCTTTGCAAACATTTAAAGAATAAACAAATATCGAGAAATACCGTAAAACACCATTTACTTAATGTTAAAACAAATATTTACAAAGAAGAAAAAGCTGCACCCAACATACGAATAATCATAATTTACAGGCTCGTCGCTAGAGACATTATCAATATTGTTGAAATAAACACTACAAATTTCAATGAACAATTACGATACTGTTTATGTACACAAGCTGTTGAGTGCAATATTGAATATGGATCATAATGAAAACAAAAACAATGAATGCTATATTAAACAAGCACTGTTGCTAGGGTAGATCACTGTGGTAACGTTAACTGTCGCACCGACGTTATATGTCGCAATGCTGAGACCAACGCTAAAGGACTCTCACCACTATCATCTCCCTTGAGTATTCTAGATCTACAGATGAAGAAGGTAGAAATTAAACGTTAATTCTCTTTTTCTTCTTCTTTTAGGACTTTGTATTGCAGTGTTTATTTTTTTATACCATGTGTTAAATGGCCAGCAATTTTAGAAATCACCACTGAAATTTTGATGCTGATACCAGATTTCTAGGTAATTCTGTGTCATTTAAGAATTATTGTCGGTTCGAACCGCAATTGTGGGCGAATAATTGACATATTATTTTTTCTGCAAATTGATAGGTATCACAAAAACCATTGAATTAAAAAAGAACTGGGCAATGTAAGCTGTTTTTTCCTTTATAATTGCTCTTGAACCAGTGAAGAATTTGAGCCCTGACACATGCTGCAAATTTTGTTTTGTTAACTGTGTTGTCGACATAAAGGTTACAATTGAGCCCTACGGGAAATGAAATAGTGGTGTGAGACGCAAAACCATCTGCCGCCAAATGTCGCACGTTTAACACGTTATGGCATAGCGCTACATTGGGAACAGGATGCGCTTCCGTGGTGGGGTAGTCGCATAATGATGTTGATAATCCTTGTTCTTTTTTAAAAATGCATTTTCTTTATTTTAATGCTCAAAGTTATTTGAATGGTATTTTTGATGTATTTTGAACATTGTACACACTGAACAGAAAAAATATCTCTTGCACACACCTACCTTTATCATCATATTTTGATAGTGCAGAGGTTGACAAACTTTCACTTCTTTAAATTGGGTCTCTCTGTGAATGACAAACCTTCAAACTTTTATTTTTTTATTATAGAGAAAAAAAGAACAAAAATCATTGGACGGTTTTACACGTTATGCCGCAAGATTTGTATAACCGGTATATGTCGCGGCTGCGGGGATTGCTGGTTGAAATTCTTCATATTCGGTGTGCAAATAGTCGAAGAGTATAATGTATATAATGTACATGTATTACATGAAGAACATGTATTGGTCTTCGGATCTGAAACAGCTGCAAAGAGTCATACAACATAGTGGGATTGACGATAATGTTCTAATACGGAAACCTTCTTTATGGAGCGCGTGGTTCGATCCTCCGCCACGGCTATGTGTGGCGTCCTTGAGCAAGCCGTTTTTTCCGCATATGCTTAGTACTGGTTCTAACCAGGAAAACTTGGAGCGTGATTTGCCTAAGTTGTTAGAACTTGTTTCACAATCGAAGTAAAATAAATAAATTTAAACTAAACTGAACCTTCTTTATTTGTGAAGTATAAACAACGATACAACTTGAAAATTGAACAACCATCCTCAAATAGTTGGTTTGAAGTAGTATTTCATGTTATTAGAATACCGCTGAATGATACAATGCCTCGACTTATGTAACGTACAATATACGAGGCACCTAATTATGCTACGTACTAAGTAAATTACGTGTTTTCAATCTGAATGTGGTTTATTCCGTCATTTTTCTCGAATGTTTGAGGAAACGGTCATGTTCCCATTCAAAAACACATGTTCGCTTGAAACTTAATACAATGCCGCTCGTATCGGTTATATCTTTGATTTAAAAACGAAATAATAATATGAAAATAAAATGGTTTTCTCACCTCACTGTCCAACCGCGTGCACAAACATAACAGGACGTACCGGTGTATCGCGTATTGTTATCGCCGAAAATGCGGCGTATTATCCGTTTATGTAACGTATAGGGCCTACGTTGGACGGGGTGAATATATCAGACCTATATATAGGCCTTCTCACTGACTTTGTAGTTGTAAAAAACAATTAAACCTATCCAAATTATATATTAAAAAGGGATTTCCTAACTTGGGCGCAATATTCATTTAAACTATTAAGACCGTTTTGTAACTCTTCAGCATTTGGCGCGAAGATTATAATATCATCCGCATACAATAATAAGAATACTTTTAGTTGTCTAAAATCTAAAATCTACCCCGGCACTTCTTTTTAGAAAAAAGTCATCTTATAATTCATTTAGGTACATGTGGGTATTTGTGGCCCGATTAGATTACATAGTGCATGCTGCTGTATTAGGTTCTTTGAATTAATTTCCGGTACACTACACCGGTGCTCTGCTGTGACAGTTTAGACTGGTCTCCGGTCTAATATAATATATAGATTCGAAGGCAACGCCGAGACCATTTTGGTGTCCGAGAACCAGGCTTTGACAGTTAAGCAGAAACCAGCTTCTACTTTCAGTTTGATGTTTGTACGAATTGGTTAACGTTTGGTCAACACGTTTATTTCTTACTCCAGATATTTTTGTATGCGTAAGAAAGGTAAGACGTGTCGGTTTTGTTTATATATACTGTTATCCTAATATTGGCAGTTAAATTGAGTTGTAGATCTATATTATGAACCTTTGTTTTGTAAAAATATGAAATGTTGGCGTGTCATTGTGCCCAGGGAGCATATTTAGTACATAATTTAATACGGAATATCGGTATGTTATATATCGAGAACGAAAGTTTAATATTTGTTAAATATTTAATTCTATATTATCAGTTACGGTTGGACGCCTGTAGGCGGAAGTATTTCGTTAAAAATAGCGATACTAAAACCATTTATTTTGTGACTGTGTACTGTGTTCTGAATATTGACCATAACGCGTTTTAAGCATAGACAGATAGAGTTACCAGGTTTGTTCCATATTTCAGAGTTGCACTCCTGCTGTTTGGTTCACTAATAATTTTTCTGTTAGTGACTCATCTGATCAATTTGTGTCAAATAAGAAAAAAGAGCCTCACATATCGAGTAAATTCATCAAGTAAGCGGCATTTTTTCTGTTGACATTCTTTTCTTTTTACACACCCAACATATTGTGGAAGAAATAGGTGCAGGAATCCCTTTAATCCTGACTTCCTTCCCAACAATTTAACTTCACTAACCAATGGAGTGACAGTCCTGTGGCAGATGTGTGGATACAGATTCATCTATAGATGTGGGGCCGTGTGGATACAGATGCTTGTGGATGGAGACTTGTTGGAACCATATGAATACAGATGCTTGTGGATTGAGGCCTTTTGCAGATGTGTGGATACAGAATATGAGATGGTTGTGGATGAAGTCCTGTTGGAGCCGTGTGGATATAGAAGCTTGTATACAGAATCCTGTTGTAGCCATGTGGATATAGATACTTGTGGATGGAATCCTGTTGGAGCCATGTGGATATAAATGCTTGAGGATGGTATCCTGTTGGAGCTGTGTGGATATAGACGCTTGTGTACAGAATCCTGATGGAGCCGTATGGATATAGATGCTTGTGGATGGTATCCGGTTGGAGCGGTGTGGATATAGATGCTTGTGGATGGAATCCAGTTGGAGCCGTGTGGATATAGATGCTTGTGGATGGAATCCTGTTGGAGACGTGTGGATATAGATGCTTGTGTACAGAATCCTGTTGGAGCCGTGTGGATATAGATGATTGTGTACAGAATCCTGTTGGAGCCGTGTGGATATAGATGCTTGTGTATATTATCCTATTGGAGCCATGTGGATATAGATGCTTGTGGATGGAATCCTGTTGGAGCTGTGTGGATATAAATGCTTGTGTATATTATCCTATTGGAGCCATGTGGATATAGATGCTTGTGGATGGAATCCTGTTGGAGCCATGTGGATATAGATGCTTGTGGATGGAATCCAGTTGGAGCCGTGTGGATATAGATGCCTGTGGATGGAATCCTGTTGGAGCCGTGTGGATATAGATGCTTGTGTATATTATCCTATTGGAGCCATGTGGATATAGATGCTTGTGGATGGAATCCTGTTGGAGCCGTGTGGATATAGATGCTTGTGTATATTATCTTTTGGAGCCATGTGGATATAGATGCTTGTGGATGGAATCCTGTTGGAGCCGTGTGGATATAGATGCTTGTGAATGGAATCCTGTTGGAGTCGTGTTGATATAGATGCTTGTGTACAGAATCCTGTTGGAGCCATGTGGATATAGATGCTTGTGGATGGAATCCTGTTGGAGCCGTGTTGATACAGATGCTTGTGGATGGAATCCTGTTGGAGTTGGGTGGATACAGATGTTTGTGGATGGAGTCATGTTGGAGCTATGTGGATACAGATGCTTGTGGATGGACTCCTGTTGGAGCTGGGTGGATACAGATGTTTGTGGATGGAGTCCTGTTGGAGCTATGTGGATACAGATGCTTGTTGGCAGAATCCTGTTGAAGCTGTGTAGATACAGATACCTATTGATGGAGTCATTTTTGAGCTGTAGATATAGATGGCTATGGCTGGACTCATGTTAAATATGTGTGCTGGAAGTGCCAGTTTCAGTATTGTAAATACCTCACTGAACTTCCATGTTATAATATGGTGTTAAAAATGAAAATAACTATTGGCTATAAGTTTTCCTTCGATATGAAGCATTCTATGTACCAATAGGATATATATAGAAATGTGTGTAACACAAAAGGTGAAATGTAATCCACATATTGTTTTATTTACAGGCAAGATGATGACCAAGTTGTATCTTGTATTAACTGTGGTTCTATCTCTGCTGCCTTGTTACAAAGCAACAAACAAAAGACCAATAATTGGTATGTAACTTATATTTAGTAACGAATTTAATCATCAACAACTCATTGAGTCAGTTCTTTTCTTTTTTTTAAATGAGCTGGTCCGGATTAGCTAAGTCTTTAGAGCGTCTGACTATCAATCCAGGGGTTTATGAGTTTAAATCCCTGCTTGGCCACAGTCTCCATGATGACTGATATACGACATTGCATCTCATTATCATTCTTCTCTCACTGCTGATTCAAGTGGGAAAGTTATCAGTTACTTGTGGAGATTGGGTGTGCTCGAGTACTGGTTAACCTTCCAGGATCCCAGGAAACAGTGGTTAGGTTAACTAATCGTCTGTTAGCCCTCGATGGTATAAAAATTATGCTAAATATTCAATCAATCATTTTTTAACATCATTCTCAACACATTGTGGGTTATAAAATGTTATTGGTGAAGAAATAACTCGTGACCACGATTCAGAGTAAAACAACTTTTTACTGTCCTTCCGCAAGTATTTGGCAAACTTTCTCACATAAAGTTGTTTTTGACTGGGCTTGCAACCTCAGCAGTGAGAGGGAAGTGATGATGATACAGAGCCTTAGAGCAATCATTCAGTCAATGATGAATGTATGCATATACAATGGAATAAGTGACGACTTTATAGACAAATGCATATTGAAAGAGTTGAAAAACTTCTGATTTAAAAAGTTAGCATAGTCATTAGCATTATCTTCTATTATGATTATTAAAAGGTCTAATGTCTCAGACTGAATAGAGTCTGGTCAGGATAGAATCTGCTGCTGTTGGAATAAAGTCTGCCCCAAGAATAAAGTCTTCCCCAAGGGTAGAGTCTATCCCGGTCTGGATACAATTTGTCACAGCCAGGAAAGTGTTTGCTGCTGTCAGGATAAAGTCTGCCCCAAGAGTAAAGTTTGCCCTGGTGAAGAAAATTTACCCTTTTCAGGATAGAATCTGCTCTTGTTAGTATAAAGTCTGCCCTTAGAATAGAGAATTAATTCTGGTTAGAGGAGCCGCGATTTGATACTATAGTTCCATCAACTTTTTTAAGGAGGAATCATCCGTGGCCAAGAGGTCTAAGGCACCGTCTCAAGATCACTTACCTCACACCGCTAAGGTCATAAGTTTGAGTCCGCCTCCCTCCAAAAACTTTATTTGAGAAAGTTTCCTGTTACTTGCGGAAGGACGATGGTTCTACTCATTCTGAATCAGTCTGAGGTTTTCCTCCACCAGTGAAACTGGATTTGACATATATAACCTGAAATGTGTTGAAAATGACGTTAAACTCCATCAAAAATAAAAACCAAACAAACTTTTTAATTTTCAAAACCAGGATAGCCTTGCAGGTAAAATACTATGGGAAGTTAACACCATATGCTAGTACATGTCAAATATCTAGTTGGCTAGGGTTTTGGATGGAGGTTTGGGCAAAATAAATACACCCACTAAAAGCTTCTCTACTCATAGCTCAGTATACACAGTTTCAATAAAAGTGGCAGACATGAGTTGATGAGTTTAAAAAGGTTATTTTTTAGTAAAACATATTAGGTCTCACTCCACAGTTGAATTTTGTTCTTTGTTCTATACTGAAAACCAAACATTTTGTCAGTAAAAATACATGGGAAATTCCATAGGGTACATTTAAAGCCAGATGTGTACCTGGATATGGAAATGATATTTTGAAGAAGCAGTCTGAAATAGAATTTGGGTTTGTAACAAACAGAATCGATAACTAAATAAAATATAACAACTTTCATTCTGGTGATATCCGCCATCCTAAATCATTCTTTTTTCAATGTAAAGGGAGGTAATTTACCAACTTCATAACTTTCAAGAGGGAATGCATGTAGTACAGTGATGCCATGTTATGCATTTTTACAAGTTTTACATTTTGTGGTGTTTTATCTCATCATTTACATAGTTTCAGTTGTTTAACTAGGCAAATAGTGCTTTTATTTGACAAAATGCTGTTTAACACAAAAGGGCAATAACATTCAACCAGACTATAGAATAAATCCAAATTCTGTTGATGTTGATCTTAATACTTCGACAAATATAGTTGAATTATAAAAATATCGAAATCTTCTTTTGTATTATAGTTTAACTTGTATGAAAATACTGAAAGAGGGTGCAGTGACACCCTGAGATTTTTTATAAAAAAAAAAATCCTCAAAATGCTCATCAATATATGCATAATGTTGAAATCCTATAAAAAAGTCATTTTTTAACAAAAGTGATGTCTTATTGCAGTATATGCTATGCCAACTTTTGCTGTATTCATTTACAGCAAGAAATCACAACCACTATGAACCATTTCAAAAATATTTCAAAACCAAATTCCATAGGCCTTTTTTAAGCCTAAGAATCATATTACCGTCGGAAATGTCTTTAACATGTTTACTGCTATGTTCAGTTTAGTCAAAACTTACTGCTTAGTTCAGTTTAGTCAAAACCATGAACATATGATATTGGATATATACCAATTATTTGGTTTTAGATTTGAATAAACTGACAGCTATACAGTATCATATTGTTTATAGGAGTTCTGGCTCAGGAGACAAACCCTCATGATGACCATAGACATGGTGATACATTCATACCAGCAGGATATGTGAAATACCTGCAGCTGGCTGGTGCTAGAGTTGTACCTGTCAGGTAAGATATATGTACACTTTTTATCTTTTAAATGTATGTTTCATTAAGAAAATATGTATATTTTATGCCACATGTTTTATATATGTCTTAGCCTGTGAATGCATTTTTTTGTGATACCAGTATCATTATCTGGCAATGTAAGCAGGTGCTAGCTTCCTATAGGCACATGCCTATACTTTTATTCTGAGAAATAAATGCAAAACGCACCTACTACAGTTTAGCTGTACTTTTTCTTACGGGGTGTACCCGGACCCCTACCCACTACAACTGTGCCAACACATCGTTTTCATCCAAGCTATGCCCCTAGTACGTGATTCATTCTGAGGTCTTCCTTCACCAAGATATGCCATGTAATATGTTAAAAACGGTATTAACCTCACTCCACCTTACAAAAAATAATATTTTGGTGAAACTCATGGTATTATGAGTAATGTTGGACTGAATAAAGAATTTACTTGAAGCGTACCACAAGACGTTTTTGTTTTAAGTGGTTTAATGACATCGTTTGTATTTAATGCAGATGTATGTTATGTTTGGTGACCTTATAATCATGTATTATTTCAGGGTGAAGGAATCCATGGAATACTATACTTACATGTTCAAGTCTCTAAATGGGTAAGTTCCAGTCATTATAATGGAAAGAAGTAAGTATATATATATATATATATATATGGAGATAATTATTTGTGAATAACCAAGACATAAATGTACAGACCAGACTACGGCGAGTGCGCCTAGCTACAATGCAAACCATAGATACAATATCAAGGCCCCTGCCAAACCAATAAATTTGTTGTCGACCATGACTTATATACTATGGAATTACATGCAACACATCTGGACAGGGTGGACAAATTTACATACAGGTAGTGATAGCTTTATATGAGTAGGATCCAGTTAGGATTCATGACTACTCACATGCTATATAAAGGACAGATTTATAAACCCGTTGGATCATATAGATACAGTGAATTCATATATATTTAATTTCATAAAGGGAGATAATTTAATTCACGACAATGGAATTTATGATTTTTGGGATCTTTTCGGATGCTCATTCACAATGCATGATATATATATGGAGATAATTATTTGTGAATAACCAAGACATAAATGTACAGACCAGACTGCGGCGATTAATTATCTCCCTTTATGAAATTAAATCTTGCATGAATATAATACAAATAATTGCCCTTGTTTGACTTAGAAATTGTGGTTTAAGTTTTGCATTCAAGAATCATCAAGTCTATATCTCACCAACCACTCAATGTATTTGATTGAAACTTTACACAAAATTCCCAGTCAGCAATACTACTACAATAACTAAATAAAGATAACACTTGCACGAATTCAATGCAAATTATTGCCATTCTGTGACTTATAATTTGAAGTTAAAGTTTTGCATGCAAGTACTATCAAGTCCATATTACACCAACCATAATGTATTTGATTGAAACTTTACATATGACTTTGTAGTCATGAAATCAACGGAATTAATCAAGTCAGATAACTCTTGCCAGAAATTTTTGCAAATTAGAGCCTTTGTTTTACTTAGAAATTTTATAACTCATCAGTAACTACATGTATTTGATTGAAACTTTTTACATGATATTGCAGTTATAAGACCTACCCAATTTTGTAAGTTAGATAACTCTTATTTGCTTGGATTTGTCATCAATCACAATCAAATTTGTATGTTTGAATAGTCTAGTGTACCGTCCCTCCGACAGCTCTTGTTATACTGAAAAATTGGGTTAGATTTTAATAGCATGCACCAATTTCAGTCTGATAGTTATTATTTGAGACAAGCGTGGATGAGTGGAGCATGCAGTTCTTCAGCAGCTCTTGTTTAAGTTAGCCATTCATACCCAATCAATGTGTATAATATTTTATTTCTGTTGTATTAAAGCTAAAATGGATACATGTGTTTTAGCTAAAAATAAATTAAATATTTTTTATATTACTGAACAGGTTGTTGTTTCCAGGCGGAGGTGTTAGTATCACTTCTTCAGAATATCATAAGGCAGCTCAAATATTTTATGACATGGTTACACAGGTATACATTTTCGTTTAACACAACTTATGTTATAGATACGTAAAAAGAACATTCCTACATTTTCTTGTTCATAAAGGTGTGCTCGAGTAAAAGATAACCTTCTAGGATCTGAGGAAAGAGTGGTTAAGTTAACTGATCATCTGTTAGTCCTCGGTGGCATAAACGTGATGCTTTACATTCAAACAAACAACAAATTGTTCATTGAGTATCTTCTAAGAGTGTTTTTTTAAATTATGAGGGGTAGCTGGTTCGATCCCAAGCTCAACCAGGTACCTCTCAAAAAACAACACTGTACTGGTTTTATCCAGGAAGCAAACTTGAGAGTGATTAATATAAGCTCTAAGCTTCCATCGCAGTCAAGCGAAAATAAATTAGTATGAACTAATTCATGTAAGAATGGTTATGTTTGAAGCAGTATTCTATCAACTGTTAAGAATGTGTGTGTGTGTGTGTGGGGGGGGGGGGGGGGGGGGCAACTTCACTAAAACAAATAAAGTTGATTTAATATTTGTTTTTAAATGATCATGAAAACACAGCTTTGGGAATTCATTGAGTCCCTTGAAAGTTCCCTGTATTGTTGAATTAAATATATATTTTTTCTAACTGCCTCTATTACAGTCCAATGAGGCCAACGAATATTTCCCACTGTGGGGAACTTGTAACGGATTTGAACTTCTGACTGCCATAACATCTGGGAAGAATCTCATGAGCAGTTTTGATGCCCATGATTTGGCACTACCTCTGACTTTGTCCAAAGGTGAAGTACTTTAATTTATCTTAAAGTATAAGTATGTGTACCAGTTACTTACCTTGGTAAACCATCAACAATAAATTATACCCTTGATTTCTTCAGTTAGTTTATATTAATAAATCAGTTTGATTGCATTGAAAGTTCAAAGCTCAGAGCTTATATAAACCGCTCTCTAGTCTGCTTCCTGGATAGAACCAGTACTGAGTGTTGTTTTTCAAGAGGCATTGGATCGGGCTGGGGATTGAACCTGCAACTTCTTGGTCGAGTGGCAAACACTATCCATGACCCCATCACTTTTTCCTAGTGTCACTTTGCATTACTGTGCTTCGCGGCGCTTTCTGTTAGGAGAAATACTATTATGTATGTTTATGGAGTGTTTACATACACACAAGTCTGTGTATCAAATAGTCACTGGCAAGGCGTGCAATACTGATTTGTGATTTCATCCTTCCATCTTTTATCATGTCAAGTGTATGCTAATTGAACCACTACAACTAATTGATTCAAACAAGGTTCAATTGAAATAGACAATGATAGAAAAGTTTGTATTAAGATCCCCACTTATAAATGGACTTTCAGTGGAAGTGTTCTATATTTTAATCCCTGGACCACTAACCTTTAGAATATATTAAAAAGAAAGACAGAAAATAGAGTTGGTGTAGAGCTCAAGAACTATAACTCTACATAAATTTAAACAGATTGATCTCCCTTTACATACTTGCTTTTGCTTATGTTATTTAAAGGGAGTATATCAGGAAAAAAATGCTATCAATGTCTCAAAAATGAAAATAAATATTAAAATGTATAAAAAGCATCTCATTATCATTAATAAATAAAATCCGAATGGTTTGTTTATATCAAAGCAATATTTAAGTTGGAGTGTTAAACATGAAACGAATTCCCCCGATCTAAAAATAGACAGTGCTTAAATACTGTTTGATGTCATTTGGACAGTTTCTAAGATGAAACATATTTTTACTATGTGTAAACCTGTATGACTGATCAAAGTGAAATCAAAATGAAATCACCAGACCCACTTAATAGGTCACTAAATATGTTACAATTTTAAGAGGGAAATCTGTTTTATTCTAACCTAAGCGCATAGCCCAAATCCTTATTCAGTTTATTAATTTGGCATGTTTAAATAGATATCCTTATGGCAATATGTGATCAGTGAGTATATATAGGAATGATATATTGGAAAAAAATGTTAATAGCCAATTTTAAAATTTTAAAAAATCCTGATAAATTCACTTTAATCAATGTTATTCATTTATCTTAGATTTTCGCTCCAGCAGATTATTTGGTAATTTGCCCAAAGATGTTTATACATACCTCACAACGAAGAATGTTACAGAAAACTTCCACAGCTATGGCTTAATGCCGTCAGTAAGTTTTCCTATCAGTACATGTCCTCTGGTCAGTCTATGTATACATGTGAAGTTCGTATGTCCACCATGGTCATTCTATATTATATACATTTGTCTGTTATTACATGACCAGTCCATGTATTCATTTGTATGTGTACATTGTTTTCGGTTTAAGCCATAGTACCATCATTTGAAAAAGGAAGTGCTTCCGTGGGGTAATCACATTATGAATAATGCTTGTTTCCTCTTCTTTTTAATACATTTTCCCTATTTTAATGCTCGTTTTTAATTTGATTGTCATTATTGATGTATTTTGAACATTTTGACAGCATTGGACTGTGAATTTAGAAAAAAAAATGATGCTTGGTACATTGGGTATGAATACATGATTTCAGAAGTCTACTTTCACTTTGTCAACAGTGTACACACTGAGCAGAAAGAATCTCTTATATGACACATGACCCCTACTTTTCTCATCATATTTTGGTAGTGCAGAGGTTGACAAACAGTAAAATATAAGTTTGACTTCTTTTATTTGGGTCTGTCTATAAATGACAAGCCTTCAAACTTTTATTATTTACTATAGAATAAAGAACAAACAGTCAATGGTGGGCCTACACCTTTAAATCATACCTGTTTTAAATCTGATATCTGTTTATATACATTCATTTTACAGGCCCAATAATCATTTAGTTTTCATAATATAAATGTGTTGTTTTTTTTCCATGTAATAAAATAGATAAATGTAACATACTTTACAACAGGAAATATAAACATACTGAACTGCCCGTCATTTCATTATCTCATACTATCAGGGGGAAATGAAGTGCTATTGTTCCTGAAGATAAGTGAATATACCGGCATATGGATTGTTATTTTCTTAACTTAATGTAATAGGATCATTTCTTTGGTAGATTTTGAATGAAACCAATTATTATTATTATTATTATTATTATTATTATTGTTGTTGTTGTTGTTGTTGTTGTTGTTGTTATTATTGTTGTTATTATTATTATTATTATTTTTATTACTATTATTATTATCATAATGTAATAGGATCTTTTCTTTGGTAGATTGTGAAAACGATTATCATCATCTTCTTCATCATTATCATCATTATTATTGTTGTACCAGATAATTTATTGCTGTCATATCTATTTTGTTCCTGTGTGATGTGTCTCTGCAAATTGTCTATAGTAAATTAATCTGATAAAGAGTTGAAAAGGGCAAAGGATGCTTTAAAAGATGATCAATATTTAATTCAATTTGTAATAAAAGACCGAGTAACAATAAAAAAAACAACAACATGGAAACAATGACTTTTAAGTTCATCGTTTTCAGTACATTTAATTTGTTTTTCATTGTTGTGGTGTGTACCTCCTTGACAATTAAAACCCTTGTACTCTGTACCATTAAATGATTTGTAGAAACGGTGTACAGAAAGTACCGGATTTCAATTGATAAATATAATAATGCCTTTGTTCTCAGTTTCCATTTAGTTTTCAAATAAGAAGATTAAAAATGTCAGCATTTAATTAAAGTTAATTACAAGTGGAATTAAACATCATAGAACAAGCTACAAAGCTTAGACAGTCATCCAACTGGTTGAGATGAATACATGATGTGGTGCTGAGAAATAGTAAAACTTGATGAAAATCCACCTGTCCTATTGAATGACTTTACTCGTCTGATTTACTAGGCCTGGACAGAGATTCAAACCTGGATTATGGGTTCTCTTAGTTCCAGTAGCCTAACATGCTGCCAGCTTGAGATCACTCGACTCTTACAGCTAAGCGAATAGAAATCAAGAGATATTTTGCCACGACTCGTGAAAGGATGGTATTTCTACACAAACTCATGCGGATACGTAGTTCTCCCTCCTCAAATAAAGTTAAATGCCTTATATGTCTACGTTTTGAAAATGGTGTTAACCAAACTTATTCAAACTTAGATTTTATTGGAGTAGAAACAAAAAGATTTTGACAATACTAATCAGACACGGCAATTCTTCTTTAAAGGCTAGTAATCACTTGTTTCTTTTGCAGTATTGTACAACTAAAATGTTCATTTACAAAGTATATGTTTCAGACTTATGCTACAAATGCCAAGTTGAACACCTTCTACAGGGTTTTATCGACAAATGTTGACAGAAATGGCAAACCATTTGTTTCTACAATTGAAGGTAACTATGCTGTAGTTAGTTCTCCACTGAAGTGGTTGTCAGTGTAAAACTAAGAATAGTCTGGAGTAATACCATTCATTGCGAAGTATTTTAGAAACACATCATTCGTCTGACAGAACCTCACCTTGTTGTATTGTCATAGCCACATTTGTAGAGAAAAGGCACTGACATAGTATTCTCTACTTATATAAGTATACTTAGGGCAAATGGAAATTTAGAATGATGGGTCATATTATGAATTTTCAAAAATCTTCGTAATAAATGACCAGTTATTTGGAAAAACTGCTGTTTTCTTAATTTATTAGAGGACACTAGATAGGGGAACTCACACATTAAAAAAACAACCAACAAGACTATGTCAAAGACAGACAGGTAAGACTTGTTAGTAACATTATGACCCTATATATTGATTTCTCCTAATATGCCAATCTCTTCTTACTGAATTTGTAATTTTGATAATCTGCTACTGGCAAGTATGTGTATATAAATATTATGCCCCTGCCGTTTGAAGATGTTACCTCAGTTAATACTTGTTAACATTTTCCAATTTAACACGAGTTACGACCCCTTTTAAGATTAAATTTTGGTTAAATTATATAGTGGGGGCATCTGTGTCCTATGGACATATTTCTAGTTTTATTATTAGTTAAATAATATGCAAATTATTTGTTTGTATAATTTCCAGTTAGAAGTCAATTGTGATTTCTGGGCCGATAATCACCTCCGGCCCGGCTCTGTCGTGTATTAATGTCTTCAATACACATGTTACGGGACCGATTATGTCTGTGAGTTTTCGGCCTGGGCCAATAAGGGATAATCAGCGCATGAAGATGGTTACCTGCTAAAACATGCTCATTTTTGTTATATATAGTAACATGTGTATTAAAAGGTGATATCCACCTCACAAGCCTATGAGAGGGAAAATAAACAGATCTCCATTAATATGTTAATTGACATTTAAAAACAAATCTCAATTCATATATCATTAAATTCTAAACTCAGAGTATTAATTCAAATATTTATATTTGATTACTGTGTCCATTGTTGGGGATAAAACATACAGTATTGATTTGTTAACTTGACATAAAGCACCGATGGTATTCAAGACGTTGTTATGTGCCCATTTATGGTGATATATCAATGAAATTCACACAGATTATGTGTTTTATATTATTCTTGTGTATGGAATTTGAATAAATTTGAATTGTGTTAACACATTTAAAATCACCATTGTACAACTTTTGTGTTTCCAAATCGGTTAAGTGTAGTATCTTGACTTAGTTATTGAATTAACCAGACCAGATATGCAAATAATTGACCGAGCTGTGATACCGGGTTGTGAAATGTTCAATTAATCTATTCTGTTTACTACGGAGCCTGCACTTTATCATTTTTTGTCAGACGACTTATACACATGTCTGTTGAATCTTGGTCAAGTCCTGGTGTACCGTATATCTTACTTGACTGCCATTAATTTAAAGAACCGATACACTACTGTTGATGGATTCTTGTTACAATGTATATCGTAGTTTATGTTTTCTTCAATGCAGCCTTTAGGTATCCCATCTATGCGACACAGTGGCATCCAGAGAAAACTATATACAACTGGAATTTAAAATATCATGTAAACAATGGTCCGGAGGCTGTGCGGGTCAGTCAACACATGGCCAATTTCTTGGTAGCTGAAGGTAGGTATAACAGTATAGTGTAATTCTTTCTCAATTTGTAGTTTCCGTGTATCATTCAATACATTTTTTCTTACACAGTATTTAATATATATTTTTAATTGTATATGGTATGACACAACCTACTTTTAAAGGGACACCATTTCCACAGGCAATTATATGTACCATTAATTAATTAAAAAAAAGTTATATTCTACTAAATATGAAAATGTAAACAGATCAAATTAAACGTTGTTTTTATATCTTTGCTACTCAAACCAAGTCTTTACTACTAAAACTGCATCATTGTAATTAAAACGAGACCTTGCTATTAAGACTAAGTGTTGCTATTATTAACACTGGTAAATCTCGTTAATTTAACTTAGTCTTGCTATGATTAACACTGGTAAGTCTCGTTAATATAACTTAGTCTTGTTATTGATTTTCATTTTGTCTGAAGGTATAGGTATATTTTAATATATGTAAAAAAGTTTCATCAGTCTTATAATTTTATATACATGTATATATTCCCTTATAGCACGGAAGAGTTCTCACACATTCCCGAGTTTAGAAAAAGAAATTGATGCCTTAATTGACAATTACCAGCCGGTTTTTAGTAGAGACAGCACATTTGAGAACATCTACTTCTTCAACTTCACTTCCAGACAAACATTGTCTTGAATCACAGCTGTAACAAAATATGATCTCTTTAGTAGACAGCATTCCTTTCCATGATGGGAGTATCATTGGACCAAAATCTTAAATCTTGAATTCATTCTAAATCTTTTACAAAGTTTCATCTGATCATCTTTAGACGCCACTAGACTGATTCACTCGAAGTTGGGAAAGTGAGTACTCGTGCAATCTATATCCATTTTTTTGAGAATCCCTCCCCCCCCCCCCCCCCCCAAAAAAAAATAATTTTGGGGTGGCATATAGTAATCGCAGCGTCCGTCCATCCGTCCGTTCGTCTGTCTTACCGTCCGTTATTTCGTTTCCGGCCTGTATCTTTGTCATGCATTAATGGATTTTGTTGATACTTGGTACAAATGATCAACATAACATGACGACGTGTCGTTAGTAAGACCTACACACGTACCTCAAAGGTCAAGGTCACAATTTGAGTTTGTTTGAATACACTTTTGAGTCTGTGTGAGATTTCGTGTCCGGCCTGTAACTTTGTCATGCATAGATGGATTTGAATGATTCTTGCTACACATGATCAGCATAACATGACGACTGTCGCGAGTAAGACCCACACCCATATCTCAAAGGTCAAGGTCAGTTTATCAAGATGACATGACAACGTGTCATAAGTAAGACCTAGACCCATACCTTAAATGTCAAACTCACACTTTTAGTATGTATGACAACACTTTGAATCTGTTTGAGATTCCAAGTCCGTCCTTTCACTTTATCATACATGGATGGATTTCAAAAACACTTGGCTCAATTTATCAACAATTGATATGTAACTTTGTCTTACATTTAGGGATTTTAAAATAGCTTGACACAAGTGATCAGCATGTCATGATGATGTTTCAGCAGCATTTAACTGTTGAAATACCCAGACCATTACATCAGATGTCAAGGTCACGCTTTAATGTAAAAAACATGAAATTGCATGTCTAGTCTGAAACATCAGTCCATTATTTTTTATATTCATGAATACATCGCTACCTATTATAACATACTTGTATTGTTATTTTTCATCGACCATTTGGGCGGGGGGTGGAGGCATGCGACACTTACCAGTGACATTTCTTGTTTTGCTTCCAAATGCTGGTTGCCGTCTTTGTGTTACCATTGATTTGAAGCAGGGCATAAACAATGAGCTCTGTTTGAGCACTTGGCTAAATGTAAAACTGGTGTGTAAAATGTACAGCTACAACAACAAATGATGGCCCCTTTATACTTCAAACATTTGTTAAAAAGGTCTTTGCACACTTTTCGATACTTGATAATTTGGTTAAAGATTTTGGCAAGTTCATATCAAAGTTACTGCTAACCATGCAGCACTGGAATGTGTGCGGCCATCACCATTTACGGTAATCAGGAGGACATTTTGGATAGCTCTGTGAACAATTTGAATAACTCACTTTTAATTTTAGACAGAATTATGGTCCCTTTTATACTTGGTTCAATAACATCCTATCTCAGTAATTACTTGTCATAGTAAAGTAAAGGAACTCACTTACATGAAAAGGAGTCCAGGGGACAGTTTGGGTAGCTTGGTTTTGACTCTTCACTACCATGAAAAGGAGTCTAGGGGACAAGTGGGGTAGCTAGGTTTAGATACCTTTAATACCTTGAAAAGTTTGCTTGCATCTCAGTAACTACTGTTCATCAGTGCTCCAGATAAGCACTCAAACATTGAAATTTCTGAATAAAGCATTAAAATTCAAATTAAGGGGTAAAATCAGCATTGGTTATTCTCAATTAAAGTGTTGATTAGTTTGTTTTAAATGGAAATTTGATAAGAACGTTCATTTTTATCCTTAACATTTTGAAAATAAGCAGTGCATATAATTTAAGGGATAAAATACTCATTTAAAGAATACTCATTTAAAGAAAAACTTATCTGGAGCACAGGGTCTTGCATAAATGAGTCATCACAACTGCTTCTACTACAATAAGGGGCTCATATCATATTCTCTGTCAGCTGACAGGTTTAACTTTGAGACAAGCTTTCGGAAGTTGAGCGACCTGTCCTGCGACACTCTTATGTGTATATCCAGAGTTTTCATGTGATTGACTTGATACTTTGCATACATGATCATGTGTAGATGTGTGGGGCATAACTTTTGTGATGTTGACTTGATTTCATGCAGAGTTATTGCTCTTGCACCTTTTAAACTTTTTGTATTTACCATATTGCAATTCATGTTGAGCTAACCATTTCCACAGTTTTCATTATGTTTATGGTATCATCCTTCTTGTTATAGTGACATTACAGGGAAAACAACTGTTTCTGTATTTGCAACACTGTGATAGAAAATATGTATATATATGTACATTTTGTATAATTTGTACAATCGTTGTTTTTTTATGTATCATTTTTAATACAATTGAAAGGAGTTGGTTCACAATGCCCCACATATCAGCACCATAAAATGCAATTTTTTTAAATATTTCTTTTACAGAAAAGCTTGGTGTGTTTGTATCAAATATATTTTATTATTTTAAAATATGTATATTTTATCTATTAATTTTCTGTTCATGGAATGATTTCAAACGAGGGTAAAATTTCCCCCTCATTTTTGATTATGAAGGCATTCTTGCTACACAAATATATTCATTCTGACCATTGTCTGGTACACTCTGAGTGATATATGTAAATTTGGTCTTGTGGCAGGAGTGCTTTCATTGTCTGGTACACTCTGAGTGATATATGTACATTTTGTCTTGTGGCAGGAGTGCTTTCATTATCAGGTACACTCTGAATGATATATGTAAACTTGGTCTTGTGGCAAGAGAGCCTTCTTTGTCTGGTACACTCTGAATAATATATGTAAATTTGGTCTTGTGGCAAGAGTGCTTTCATTGTCTGGTACACTCTGAATGATATATGTAAATTTGGTCTTGTGGCAAGAGTGCTTTCATTGTCTGGTACACTCTGAATGATATATGTAAATTTGGTCTTGTGGCAAGAGTGTCTTCATTGTCAGGTACACTCTAAATAATATATGTAAATTTTGTCTTAAGGCAAGAATGCTCTAACTATTAAAGCATGATATATTTACTTGATATAGCTTAAAATGTAAGAAAATTGCGTATGTTTACACTTTGATGATACTGTATTAAGAAAAAAGCACAAAATTGACAAAGTATACATATTTAAAAATATAAAAAAAAAATCAAATTTTCAACAACAAAAAAAAGAACTTTTTAGCGGTTCATGAACCGTGTCCTTTGTTTCTATGAAATCAATGAAATAATTAAAATATTATGTACAGTTTGACTGCGAGTTACCCCACCCACTTTATAAGGCATGGAAATTAACATATGTAAACATTTAGAGAAACAAACCTTTTCTGATCAGTATATGTACTGTTAATTCATGAATATTGTATGTATACTTCTACACTAAAATATAATGATAGCAGGAATCTCCAAATATGCCAAACTTTACATGGTTTAGCTGTTTATAAAATAAAACTTTATTTCTGATTATTGCTGTCTGTTGCTTTTTTTAAGTTCTGTGCATACCATGAACACATACTATATCTGCCTACTTCCTCCCTCGGATGATATTGCCACAAACATCCATGACTGATTTGTGTGAAACTTTTTTGATATATTTTCATGTTTTATCAGCATTCATTTCAGCCAGTTTGTTGTGAACAACTTCTGGAGTAATGTCAAAGTTGTTATAATTCTGTGTAGGTGTCCATGATTTAAAATCTTTCCATATAAGATCCTCTATTTCACTACACATGTTAAGTCGAGATCAATTAGCTGCTTTACAAGCTTTTCAGATCTTTGATCAATGAGGGCATTCATAGCAATTTCCTCCCTAACAAGATCAATGTTCGACAGGTCTACATATTATGGCCAGGGACGGCTTCAAATTCTCTACTTTATGCGGGCAACCAACAGGCACAAATAGCAGCTCACCTGCAAACAAGGAAAATGAACTAGATTTATAATCAGCATCAAAGACAGTTCATCTATATAAATTATATAATCAGTATTGATTGGGTATAACCCCATGTTAGACATGTATGTGTAATTGTGTATATATAGCATACAGTTTTATTGGTGGAGGAATACCTCGAAATGTATCAGAATACTGTCAATCCAGTCTTTTCGCAACTGGCATTCTTCACATAATGTTTTTGTATAGAACCAGGCTCTAACCAACAATGTCAATTGGTGGAGCGCATGGTCCAGTGGTAGAGCACTGATCTAATGATCGGAGATCGTGGGTCCAATCCTTGAGCAAGACACTTTTCTGCATATGCTTAATACTGGTTCTAACCAGGAAGTCTTCGAGAGTGATTTGCCTAAGTTGTAAAAACTTGTTTCATATTCAAAGTAAAATAAAAAAAGTTTAAACTAATTGTAGGAAGTAAGCTTGGACCTGACTCTGCCAGAGATGGAGTTCATTAAGAAAGTTGAAATCATAGCTGTTGAAGGTGAACACTTTGAAAATTTGAGTGATACCCCATAGCCACAATTATAAAAGTCAAACCAGAATATGAAACTTTTCCACTTTGATCAATAAATAATTAAATTAATAGAAAGAGGGAACATTCTGTGGCAGCATTATTTCTGTATTCTGTCAATAACATCTGTCTTGTGTTTGTATAACATATCCCACTAGTACCTAGATGTAAGTAAAAAAAAACAAACTCGGAGGCAGACAAGATGTGCAGAATTATAGTAAGCCAACAACTGAATCTTGCACGAGTAGCGCAGAAGATAATGCTTGTAGATATACAAGTACATGCCTCGTGTATATATCCATCTGTATCCATTTGTAATTTAGGGTAATAAAGAATTTTGTTCAATATTAATTGCAATTAATTTCATATCAAGATATGTTATGTCTATAAACAATCTGACTAAGTTTGATCACAATCCAATAAAAACTAAGTGATGGTCAGTAAATTATACTGCATTTCAATCAAACAAGGACCATAACTCTGTCTATTATAGTCCAGTATGGCCAGTTCAAGAACTTGTCTGAGATGTAATGGTCACTAAATTCTAAGCAAGTCTGGCCATGATATGATGAAGACTAATGGTCCTACAATATTTACAATGGAAAATCAGTACTTTTCAAACATTCAAGAGCCATAATTCATTTCTAAAACTTGTACCAGTTTTAATGCTTATTAACATTCATATCAAGTTTGGTCTAGGTAGGATCAGAGCTAAAAGGACTGCAATAATCAGTACATGTAGTTTTTAACAATTCAAGGCTCAAATTCTGTTGTTTTTATATCCAGTGGATTGGTTAAAAAACTCACCTGACCATTTATAAATGAAGAAATCTTGATCAAGTTTGGTTAGGATAGGGTAAAAAGTTAAGGTTCTACAGTGTGGCCAAGAAAAGTTGATTGACAGATGATGGACAAATTACAATGATATTAGACCTGGCCTTTGACCAGTAGAACCGAAAATCAACATACCTTGGTTATTTGTCTATCGAACTGTTTCTAGAATATGGTCTATCTAACTGGTTCTAGAACATGTTCCATCTAACTGGTTTTAGAACATGCTCTAACTAACTGGTTCTAGAACATGTCCTATATAACTGGTTCTAAAACATGTTCCGTCTAACTGGTTCTAGAACATGTTCTATCTAACTGGTTATATAACATGTTTAATCTAAATGGTTCTAGAACATGCTCTAACTAGCTGGTTCTAGAACATGCTCTATCTAACTGGTTCTGTAACATTTTTCATCTAACTGGTTCTAGAACATGTTCAATCTAAATTGAACTAGAACATGCTCTAACTGGTTCTAGAACATGTTCCATCTAACTGATTCTAGAACATGTTCCATCTATCTGGTTCTAAAACATGTTCTATCTTACTGGTTAAAAGCACATTTTATTTACCTGTTTCCAGAATACATACTATTTACCTGGTTCTAGACACACTATATTTACCTGGTTCTAGAACACATTCTATTGGTTGAGCCTCTGGCAGAAGTGGATAGTGTTTGGTGTCTGGATGTTCTAGATCCACCTGGAACACAGGATCTGTACACCATGGTGACCGTTTGTCGGGTACAACATGGCTGTGTCATCTCTTCCATAAAATACCCATCTACAAATATGGACAATATACTTCTTAAAAATGTATTTTAGCATACAGTGAAATCTCTTCTTACCATCATCTCTATAATGCCATCTGTCGTAAGCAGCAACATTTACTTGTTTTGAGAAGCCTTTGGTTTAGTTAAAAATCTATTTGACATTGATTGATTGCTAAGTTCCTACAACTTGTACCAAATTCATTTGATGTTTTCCTGGTAAAATACGGTAAGTAGTTTGTATATGTTGATAAAGTTTCTTGCTCACGGCTATAATGGAGATCGAGCCTTCAGTCCCTAGATCCTGGGTCCAATCCTCTGTCACCAAATCACATGCTTCACTTGAACAATTGCTTACCAATATGTTAGACAAACTTTACTCCTTTGACTGAGTGATTAGTAAAAGCAATTTTATTTTACCAAAACAATCATAGGTCACAAACATACCCACCCAATCAAACTAATTTTTATTAAATAAATTCTTAGGTGACATACAAGATGTCTTGTAATATTTTGTATTAATGAACTAAGTTCCTGATATCTAAATTACATATATATGCCAGTAAATTTTGTATCTTGAACGAATGGATATGTAAATTGTGCTATAAAATTAGTTTTGATATACTAAGCTGAATATATAACTATATGATCACCTCTTTCTTCCTTCAAACAATGCCATCCAGAAATTGGAACCAAATGCATCAACATGGAGTTCACTAGTCACGCCTCTGGCAGCTATAAATAAACTTGTCCAGCTGTCCTGATAGTAGGACCCTTGAGATGTTCTTTGTAAAAAGTCACCTGTAATATAGTTAAGTTTATCATGAACTTTTCTTTTACATTCTCTTTTTTAAAAATTGGAGCTAAAAATAGAGACAGAAAGAATTCCAAGAGTGAGATGGGCGTGATTGCATATAGTGTTACCCTGTTTTAACCGTTCATCTTTTCACCTGTCACCTCAATAATTCAAATTTTATTTAACCCTTTACTCCATAGATACGCGTTTTCTCACACCAATCACAGAAGGCCTTTGAAAACAGTGCAGGAAGAGTTCAGATTGCCCATAATTCAAAAGCCTTCTATAGTGTTCAAAGGCGTCTATATTAGAGGTGTCCAAAGGAGTCTATATTAGAGGTATTTAAAGGCATCCATATTAGGTGTCCAAATGCGTCTATATAAGGTGTTCAAAGGCGTCTATATAAGAGGTGTCCAAAGGCGTCTATATTAGATGTCTAAATGTGTCTATATGAAGTAAAGGGTTAAGATATAATGATGAAATTTTGGATAATGATTACAAACATGAAAAGGAAGCTTGGTGTCACTTTTGACCTAAATAGGGTCAGTCAATGTTCCTTAAAATAGGGAAAATCAACCAATAACTTCAGTTTCCATTTAGATTGTTGGATAAATGTCCTGAGATAAACACAGTAAATAAACAGTACCTTAGATAACCCAATGTCTGTTGGAACACTAGACCTCTAGTCAGAGGTTAATCAAGGACTAGCATCATTGGTTAATTGTTTGTGACATTGCCAATTAGTAAAATAACACAAATAAGTGCAACATTATGAATTAATGAAAATAAGTACATGTTATAATTAATGGCAAGCATTATAACCATGCCCACTGAATTTGTCTGAGACGTTCTAAAATTATGTGCCAGGAAAAAACTACAATTTCATTTAGGCATGTCATATCTGATTGCCAATTTCCCCTTGCAAGTATGTTGTAAATGTTGTCTTAAACTATCTGAAGCAATAATAACCACTTCAATTATTTTACAGTGTCATAATTATTTAGGCCAGAAAAAATCAATAAAGAACAATACCAGTATTATTCAAAATATGTTTAAAACTGTTTTATTTCAAGACGTAATTATTTAAAAGGGATTTCCAAACTTGGCCCATGTGCCTAGATAAGACAAAAATAGATTTCTTACTTAAATTTTAAACATATTTTGTGAACTTGGGCATATAGGGTATACCGGTTATATATAGGGTAACTCGCTTTATTTTGTGGAATTTCCGAAGTCTATTTAAACCAGGTAAAGTATTGGTTCTAAAGCTCTGACTTCGCATTTCAGTATGTGTATATATGAATACTAAATATGCATTAATAAAACATTGTTTGGCATTCAAATTTTAATTTTAATATTATGCAGCATTTTATATCGTACTGCTTGTACGGCCAAACCATACCACAGTATGTATTGTATTTGAAGTGTTCTGCCAATTCATGGCCATAGCGTTAAACGGGTTGTGTGATTTCATATTGATTTTAATTTGATCCGTGGTACTTGTTTACATATTTTAGAATTTGTTTCATCTCAGAAAGAGTTCAAACGACAATGTGACGGTCTTAAAGCAGTATTAAAGTGCTGTCTATTTTTAGAAAGGAGATTTCATTATAAGTAAGTTTACCACTCAGATAAGAATATCATAGTTGTCAAATTTTGATGGATTTGATATACCAAACCGTTTGGATTTTATTTACTTATGATAATGAGGTGCTTTGTATCCATTGTAAAATAATTTTATTTTTTAAGACATTTGTAGCATTTCTTGATATATTACTTCTAAATGTTTATTAATGTTTTATGGGGGGGGGGGGGGGGGGGGGGGGGGGGCTTTATCCACGGCTGTTTCCAGGTGCATTTTTGCTAGACTGAGGTTGCCTGCTTTCTCGTAGAAGGATGCGAGAGCAGAATGAATGTTGTGATGACCAATTCCTGAGGTTATCTTGTCTCAGTCTGCGGATCTCATTTCTGATTAACTCCATACCTTTTTCAGTGCTAGAATGAGTGAATGGCAATTATTAGTATAGTAGAATTAATTGTTAGAAATCATTTATTAATTTAAACAAATAGATTTTGAAATGAGAACTGACAATTGTATGCTAGTGCGAAGACACAATGAAAAAGACCCAATAGCACTATCATGGTAATGGAATGATGCCAAGACAGTAAGATGATGATGACACAATAATTTATTCTATATCATAACTATTCTGCAAATGCAAATACCTTAGAATTGCGAGGGCCTACACATGTATATTATACTGACCACATCGCATGTGTTGACTCATGCTCTATACCAAACATAACACATATTCATTCAGTCTATAACATGTCATACTGTCAATACAGGGCTTATCAGATCAAATTCCAATCTAGCCTGTCTCTGTGATGATTGGCCTTGAAATTTTGTTCTAGGATCAAGCATCTACCACCTCTGAGTATGTGGAGTAACAGTCCATGACTTACAGAGATAAGGAAACATTAAAGCGGCGTGTTAACTGACTTGTTTTGTTTATAATGTCAAGGTTAGGGTCAAAGGTGCTGTTGAAGTACCCCATCCTTTCGAGGGGATCTATAAGCATGCGGGTCCATGTGCAGAGAGCCATACCCAGGGCATGTGCAAGATCTCATTTGGCCTCTATGTTAACTTGTGAATCAAATGCCCATAAACCTCCCTTGGAAACGCGATTTCAAATGCAATAACAATGACTGATAGAAGTAGCAGTAGAAAATGTGCGCTAACCTGGAAGCGAAGTTGATGATAGTGTTTGGATTATCACTCTTGGGAATATTATCCAAATCCACCATCATATGTTTGCCTTTTTTTCTCCACCATCTTGCCAAGGCTATATCAACCAAGACCTCATCTTCAATATCATCTGGCTTTTTGCAGCTTGTAATCTAAAGCGATCAATGCTTGCATTTAAACAAATACTAGTAATTGAAAATAAGCAATGTCACTGGTAAGTGTCACATATCCCATAAATGGTTTAAACGAAAATAACTATAGGACTAACACTACTATTATCTCCTTTGAGTACGCGGGACCAACAGATGAAGGAGGAAGAAATAAAACTGTAGTTCTCTTTTTCTTCTTTTTTTCAGGTCTTTTTACTGCCATTGTTTGTTTTTTGCTAGCATGAGTTAAATGGTCAGTATTTTAGAATTCACCATTGAAATTTTGATGCTGATACCAGATTTCTAGGTAATTCTGTGTCATTTAAGAATTATTGTTGGTTCAAACCGCATTCGTGGGCAAATAGTTGACATATTATTTTTTCTGCAAATTGATAGGTATTACAAAAACCATTGAATAAAAAAAATCTGTTCAAGGTAAGCTGTTTTCCTTTACAATTGCTATTTAACCAGTAAGAATTTGAGCCCTGACACATGCTGCAAATTTTATTTGTTTACTGTGTTGTGGACATAAATGTTACAATTGAGCCCTACGGGAAATGTAATAATGGTGTGAGATGCAAAACCATCTGCCGATAAATGTCGCACGTTTAACACGTTATGGCATAGCACCACATTGGAAAGAGGATGTGCTTCCGTGGTGGGGTAGTCTCATAATGGTGTTTATAAATAATCCTTGTTCTTCTTTAAAAATGCATTTTCCTTATTCTAATGCTCATTATTTGAATGGCAATGTATTTTGAACATTGTACACACTGAACAGAAAAAAAAATCTCTTACACACACCTACCTTATATAACACATGGCACATACCTTTCTCATCATATTTTGATAGTGCAGAGGTTGACATATTTTCACTTCTTTAATTTGGGCCTCTGTATGAATGACAAGCTTTCAAACTTTTATCTTTTACTATAGAAAAAAGAACAAAAAATCATTGGTTGGTTTTACACGTGTCGCAAGATTTGTACAACTGGTATATGTCGCGACTGCGGGGACCGCTGGTTGAAATTCTTCATATTCGGTGTGCTAATAGTCGAAGAGTACAATGTAAGTAATGTACATGTATTACATGAATAACAGGTATTGGTCTTCGGATTTGAAACAGCTGCGAATAGTCATACAACATAATGGGATTGACGATAATGTTCTAATATGGAAACCTTTTTAATGGAGCGCGTGGTTCGATCCTTCGGCACGGCTATGTGTGGTGTCCTTGAGCAAGCCTTCAATATTCCATATGTGCTTAGTACTGGTTCTAACCAGGAAGACTTCGAACATGATTTGTCTAAGTTGTAAGAACTTGTTTCACAATCGAAGTAAAATAAATAAGTTTAAACTAAACTGAACCTTCTTTAACAACAATACAACTTTAAAACTGAACAACAACTCTCAAATAGTTGGTTTGAAGTAGTATTTCATGTAATTAGAAAACCGCTGAATGATACAATGCCTCGACTAATGTAGCGTACAATATACGAGGCACCTACTTATGCTACGTAAGTAAATTTTTGCGTTTAGCACCCTTATTACCTTGTAACTTGTATTTTTACCGCTATAACTTGGTGTATTGATATATAAAACAAATATAAAACACACAAAGTTGTCCCAGAAATGCTTCCGAAGTGATAAATTGATCTGTAAATTACGTGTTTTCAATCTGAAAGTGGTTCATTACGTCATTTTTCTCGAATGTTTGAGGAAACGGTCATGTTCCCATTCAAAAACACATGTTCGCTTGAAACTTAACTACAATGGCGCTCGTATCGGCTATATCTTTGATTTAAAAACGAAAAAATGATATGAAAATGAAAGGGTTTTCTCACCTCACTGCCCAACCGCGTGCACAAAAATAACAGTAAGTACCGGTTTGTATCATGCAACTTTTAACTGTACTAACATGAAACAGCCAACTGCTACTAGCATAATATTTTCCAAGCTGTATTATGCTAGTAGCCGGAACTACTTTTTTTCTTATTATCTAGTTTTAGATTTGGGGGGCAATATTCATTTAAACTATTAAGACCGTTTTGTAACTCTTCACCATTTGGCGCGAAGATTATAATATCATCCGCTTACAATGATAAGAATAATTTTAGCAGTCCTATATCTACCACGGCACTTCCTTTAAGATAATGGTCATCTCCTAATTCATTTAGGTTCATGTGGGTATTGTGGTCCGATTAGATTACATAGTGCATGATGCTGTATTAGGTTCACTGAATTAATTTCCGGTACACTACACCGGCGCTCTGCTTTGACAGTTAAGCAGAAACCAGCGTCAAGTTTCAGTTTAATGTTTGTACGAGTTGGTTAACGTTTGGTCAACACGTTTATTTCTTGCTTTATATATTTTTTTTATGCGTAAGAGAGGTAAGGCGTGTCGGTTTTATTTATATATACTGTTATCCTAATATTGGCAGTTAAATTGAGTTGAAGATCTATATAATGAACCTTTGTTTTGTAAAAATATGAAATGTTTAAAATTTGGCGTGTCATTGTGCCCAGGGAGCATAATAAGTACATAATTGAATACGGAATATCGGTATGTTATATGTCGAGAACGGAAGTTTAATATTTGTTAAATATTTACTTCTATAATATCAGTTACGGTTAGACGCCTGTGGACTGTATCTAGGCGGAAGTATTTCGTAAAATAAAGCGATACTAAAACCATTTATTTTGTGTCCTTTTGACTACGTACTGTGATATTGACCATAACGCTTTTTTTAAGCATAGACAGATAGAGTTACCAGGTTTGTTCCATATTTCAGAGATGCACTCCTGCTGTTTGATTCACTAATCATTTTTATGTTAGTGACTCATCTGATCAATTTGTGTCAAATAAGAAAAAAAGAGCCTCACATATCAAGTAAATTCATCAAGTAAGTGGCATTTTTTCTGCTGACATTTTCTTTTTACACACCCAACATATTGTGGAAGAAAGGGGTGCAGGAACCCTTTAATCCTTCCTTTCCAACAATTTAATTTACCTAACTAATGGAGCCATGTGGATACAGATGCTTGTGGATTGAGGCCTTTTGTAGATGTGTGGATACAGAATATGAGATGGTTGTGGATTAAGTCCTGTTGGAGCCGTGTGGATACAGATGCTTGTGGATGGAGACTTGTTTGAGCCGTGTGGATACAGATGCTTGTGAATTGAGGCCTTTTGCAGATGTGTGGATACAGAATATGAGATGGTTGTGGATGAAGTCCTGTTGGAGCCGTGTGGATACAGATGCTTGTGGATAGAGACTTGTTTGAGCCGTGTGGATATAGATGCTTGTGGGTTGAGGCCTTTTGCAGATGTGTGGATACAGAATATGAGATGGTTGTGGATGAAGTCCTGTTGGAGCCGTGTGGATACATTTGCTTGTGTACGGAATCCTGTTGGAGCCTTGTGGATATAGATTCGTGTGTACAGAATCCTGTTGGAGCCGTGTGGATATAGATGCTTGTGTACGGAATCCTGTTGGAGCCGTGTGGATATAGATGCTTGTGTACAGAATCCTGTTGAAGCCGTGTGGATACAGATGCTTGTGTACGGAATCCTGTTGAAGCCGTGTGGATATAGATACTTGTGTACAGAATCCTAATGGAACCGTGTTGATATAGATGCTTGTGGACGGAATCCTGTTGGAGTTGTGTGGATATAGATGCTTGTGTACAGAATCCTGTTGGAGCCGTGTGGATATAGATGCTTGTGTACGGAATCCTAATGGAGCCGTGTGGATATAGATGCTTGTGTACGGAATCCTGTTGGAGCCGTGTGAATATAGATGCTTGTTTACAGAATCCTGTTGGAGCCGTGTGATTACAGATGCTTGTGTACGGAATCCTGTTGAAGCCGTGTGGATATAGATACTTGTGTACAGAATCCTGTTGGAGCCGTGTGGATATTAATGCTTGTGTATGGAATCCTCATGGAGCCGTGTGGATATAGATGCTTGTGTACAGAATCCCGTTGGAGCCGTGTGGATACAGATGCTTGTGTACATAATCCTGTTGGAGCCGTGTGGATATAGATGCTTGTGTACAGAATCCTGTTGGAGCCGTGTGGATATAGATGCTTGTGTACGGAATCCTACTGGAGCCGTGTGGATATAGATGCTTGTGTACGGAATCCTGTTGGAGCCGTGTGGATATAGATGCTTGTGTACAGAATCCTGTTGGAGCCGTGTGGATATAGATGCCTGTGTACGGAATCCCGTTGAAGCCGTGTGGATATAGATACTTGTGTACAGAATCCTAATGGAGCCGTGTGGATATAGATACTTGTGTACAGAATCCTAATGGAGCCGTGTGGATATAGATGCTTGTGGACGGAATCCTGTTGGAGTTGTGTGGATATAGATGATTGTGTACAGAATCCTGTTGGAACCATGTGTATATAGATGCTTGTGGATGGTATCCTGTTGGAGCCGTGTGGATACAGATGCTTGTGTACGGAATCCTGTTGGAGCCGTGTGGATATAGATGATTGTGTACAGAATCCTGTTGGAGCCGTGTGGATATAGATGATTGTGTACAGAATCCTGTTGGAACCATGTGTATATAGATGATTGTGTACAGAATCCTGTTGGAGCTGTGTGGATATAGATGCTTGTGTAAAGAATCCTGTTGGAGCCGTGTGGATATAGATACTTGTGTACAAAATCCTGTTGGAGCCGTGTGGATATAGATGCTTGTGTACGGAATCCTGTTGGAGCCGTGTGGATACAGATGCTTGTGTACAAAATCCTGTTGGAGCCGTGTGGATACAGATGCTTGTGGATGGAATCCTATTGGAGCTGTGTAGATAAAGATACTTGTGTACGGAATCCTGTTGGAGCTGTGTGGATATAGATGCCTGTGTACAGAATCCTGTTGGAGCTGTGTGGATATAGATGCTTGTGTAAAGAATCCTGTTGGAGCCGTGTGGATATAGATACCTGTGTACAAAATCCTGTTGGAGCCGTGTGGATATAGATGCTTGTGTACGGAATCCTGTTGGAGCCGTGTGGATATAGATGCTTGTGTACAGAATCCTGTTGGAGCCATGTGGATATAGATGCCTGTGTACAGAATCCTGTTGGAGCTGTGTGGATATAGATGCCTGTGTACAGAATCCTGTTGGAGCTGTGTGTATATAGATGCTTGTGTAAAGAATCCTGTTGGAGCCGTGTGGATATAGATACTTGTGTACAAAATCCTGTTGGAGCCGTGTGGATATAGATGCTTGTGAATGGAATCCTGTTGGAGCCGTGTGGATATAGATGCTTGTGTACAGAATCCTGTTGGAGCTGTGTGGATATAGATGCTTGTGTAAAGAATCCTGTTGGAGCCGTGTGGATATAGATACTTGTGTACAAAATCCTGTTGGAGCCGTGTGGATATAGATGCTTGTGT
Organism: Panopea generosa; assembly: GCA_029582155.1. Classification (NCBI taxonomy): domain Eukaryota; kingdom Metazoa; phylum Mollusca; class Bivalvia; order Adapedonta; family Hiatellidae; genus Panopea; species Panopea generosa. The sequence goes on from CM055895.1 coordinate 57,152,427, forward strand.
ACGGAATCCTGTTGGAGCCGTGTGGATATAGATGCTTGTGTACAGAATCCTGTTGGAGCCGTGTGGATATAGATGCTTGTGTATGGAATCCTACTGGAGCCGTGTGGATATAGATGCTTGTGTACTGAATCCTGTTGGAGCCGTGTGGATATAGATGCTTGTGTACAGAATCCTGTTGGAGCCGTGTGGATATAGATGCTTCTGGACGGAATCCTGTTGGAGTTGTGTGGATATAGATGATTGTGTACATAATCCTGTTGGAACCATGTGGATATAGATGCTTGTGGACGGAATCCTGTTGGAGCCGTGTGGATATAGATGATTGTGTACAGAATCTTGTTGGAGCCGTGCGGATATAGATGATTGTGTACAGAATCCTGTTGGAACCGTGTGGATATAGATGCTTGTGTACAGAATCCTGTTGGAGCCGTGTGGATATAGATGTTTGTGTACAGAATCCTGTTGGAACCATGTGGATATAGATGCTTGTGGATGGAATCCTGTTGGAGCCGTGTGGATATAGATGCTTGTGTACAGAATCCTGTTGGAGCTGTGTGGATATAGATGCTTGTGTACAGAATCCTGTTGGAGCCGTGTGGATATAGATGCTTGTGTACAGAATCATGTTGGAGCCGTGTGGATATAGATGTTTGTGTACAGAATCCTGTTGGAGTTGTGTGGATATAGATGATTGTGTACAGAATCATGTTGGAACCATGTGGATATAGATGCTTGTGGATGGAATCCTGTTGGAGCCGTGTGGATATAGATGCTTGTGTAAAGAATCCTGTTGGAGCCGTGTCGATATAGATGCTTGTGTACAGAATCCTGTTGGAGCCGTGTGGATATAGATGCTTGCGTACAGAACCCTGTTAGAGCCGTGTGGATACATATGCTTGTGGATGGAATCCTGTTGGAGCTGTGCGGATATAGATGCTTGCGTACAGAATCCTGTTGGAGCAGTGTGGATATTGATGCTTGTGGATGGAATCTTGTTGGAGCAGTGTGGATATAAATGCTTGTGTACAAAATCCTAATGGAGCCGTGTGGATATAGATGCTTGTTGATGGAATCCTGTTGGAGCTGGGTGGATACATATGTTTGTGGATGGAGTCCTGTTGGAGCTATGTGGATACAGATGCTTGTTTGCGGAATCATGTTGGAGCCGTGTGGATAAAGATGCTTGTGGATGGAATCCTGTTAGAGCTGATTGGATACAGATGTTTGTGGATGGAATTCTGTTGGAGCTATGTGGATACAGATGCTTGTTGGCGAAATCCTGTTGAAGCTGTGTGGATACAGATACCTATCGATGGAGTCATTTTTGAGCTGTGGATACAGATGACTATGGCTGGACTCATGTTAAATATGTGTGCTGGAAGTGCCAGTTTCAGTTTTGTAAAAACCTCACTGAACTTCCATGTTATAATGGTGTTAAACATAAAAATAATTATTGCCTATGGGTTTTCCTTCGATATGAAGTATTCTGTGAACCAATAGGATATATATAGAAATGTGTGTAACATAAAATGTGAAATGTAATCCACATATTGTTTTATTTACAGGCAAGATGATGACCAAGTTGTATCTTGTATTAACTGTGGTTCTATCTCTGCTGCCTTGTTACAGAGCAACAAACAAAAGACCAATAATTGGTATGTGACTTATATTTAGTAGCGAATTTTATCATCAGCAACTCATTGAGTCATTTCTTTTCTTCTTTTTTTAAATGAGCTGGGCCGGATTAGCTCAGTCTTTAGCGCGTCTGACTATCAATCCAGGTGGCATGCGTTTAAATCCCTGCTCGGCCACAGTCTCCATGATGATTGATTAACGACATTGCATCTCATTATCATTCTTCTCTCACAGCTGATTCAAGTGGGAAAGTTAACAGTTACTTGCAGAGATGGGGTGTGCTCAACTTCTGGTTAAACTTCCAGGATCCCTAGAAACTGTGGTTAGGTTAACTGATCGTATGTTAGCCCTCGATGGTATAAAAAATATGCTAAATATTAATCAATCATTTTTTAACATCATTCTCAGCGCATTGTGGGTTATAAATGTTATTGGTGAAGAAAAAACTCGTGACCACGATTCGGAGTAAAACAACTTTTTACTGTCCTTCCGCTCGTATTTGGCAAACTTTCTCCTATAAAGTTGTTTTTTACTGGGTTTGCAATCTCAGCAATCAGAGGGAATTAATGATAATACAGTGCCTTAAAGCAACCATTCAGTCAATGTTGAACGAATACATATACAAAGGAATAAGTGACCACTTAAAAGACAAATGCATATTGAAAGAGCTGTAAGAGTTCTGATTTAAAAAGTTAGCATAGTCATTAGCATTATCTTCTATTATGATTATTAAAAGGTCTAATGTCTCAGACTGAATAGAGTCTGGTCAGGATAGAATCTGCTGTGGTCAGGATAGCATCTGCTGCGGTCAGGATAGTATCTGCTGCTGTTGGGATAAAGTCTGCTCCAAGAATAAAGTCTTCCCCAAGGGTAGAGACTATCCCGGTCTGGATACAATTTGTCACAGCCAGGATAGTGTTTGCTGCTGTCAGTATAAAGTCTGCCCCAAGAGTAAAGTTTGCCCTGGTGAAGAAATTTACCCTTTTCAGGATAGAATCTGCTCTTGTTAGTAAAAGGTCTGCCCTTAGAATTGAGAGTCAATTCTGGTAAGGGGAGCTGCAATGTGATACTTTGGTTCAATCAACTTTTTAAGGAGAAATATTCCGTGGCCGAGTGGTCTAAGGGACCGTCTCAAGATGACTTACCTTACACCACTAAAGTCATAGGTTCGAGTCCGACTCCCTCCAAAAACTTTATGTGAGAAAGTTTCCAGTTACTTGCGGAAGGACGATACTGCTACTCATTCTGCATCAGTCTGAGGTCTTCCTCCAACACTGATTTTGGATATGACATATTTAACCTGAAATGTGTTGAAAATGGCGTTAAACCCTATTAAGAATGAAAACAAACAAACATTTTAAGATGTCAAAACCAGGATACGGTAGCCTTGCAGGTAAATACCATGGGAAGTTAACACCTTCATGCTAATACATGTCAAATATCTAGTTCGCTAGGGCTTTGGGTAGAGGTTTTGGCAGAATAAATATGCCCACTAAAAACTTTCCTACTCATAGCTCAGTATACACAGTTTCAAGAAGAGTGGCAAACATAAGTTGATGAGTTTAAAAAGGTTATTTTTAGTAAAACATATTAGGTCTCACTCCACAGTTGAATTTTGTTCTTTGTTCTATACTGAAACCCAAAAGTTTTGTTAGTAAAAATACATGGGAAATTCCATAGGGTACATTTAAAGCCGGGTGTGTGCCTGGGTATGGAAATGATATTTTGAAGACGCAGTCTGAAATAGAATTTGGGTTTGTAACAAACAGAACCAATGATTAAATAAAATATAACAACTTTCATTCTGGTGATATCTGCCATCTTAAATCATTCTTTTTTCGATGTAAACGGAGGTATTTTACCGACTTCATACTTTCAAGAGGGAATGCATGTACAGTGATGCCATGTTATGCATTTTTTTACAAGTTTTACATTTTGTGGTGTTTTATCTCATCATTTACACAGCTTCAGTTGTTTAACTAGACAAATAGTGCTTTATTTGACAAAATACTGTTTTATACAAAGGGACAATAACTTTCAACCAGACTATAGAATAAATCCCAATTATGTTGCTGTTGCTCTTAATACTTCGACAAATATGGTTGAATAAAAAAAAAATTGAAATATTTTTTTGAATTATAGTTTAACTTGTATGAAAATACCGAAAGAGGGTGCAGTGACACCCTGAGATTTTTTGTGAAAAAAAAGTCCTCAAAATGCTCATCAATATACGCATAATGTTGAAATCCTATAAAAGTCATTTTTTAACACCAGTGATGTCTTATTGCAGTATATGCTATGCCAACGTTTGCTCTACTCATCTGCAGCAAGAAATCACAACTACTATAAACCATTTCAAAAATATTTCAAAACCAAATAACATAGGCCTTTTTTAAGCCTAAGAATCATGTTACCGTCGGAAATGTCTTTAAAATGTTTCATTTTAGTCAAAACTAACTACTAAGTTCAGTTTAGTCAAAACCATGAACATATGATATTGGATATATACCAATTATTTAGTTTTAGATTTGAATAAACTGACAGCTTGCACTATACTGTATCATATTATTTATAGGAGTTCTGGCCCAGGAGACACACTCTTATGATGCCCATAAATATGGTGATACATACATACCAGCAGGATATGTGAAACACCTGCAGCTGGCAGGTGCTAGAGTCGTACCTGTCAGGTAAGAGATATATACACTTTTTATCTTTTAAATGTATGTTTTATTAAGAAAATATGTATATTTTATGTGTGTTGACACAACTTTTTATATATGTCTTAACCTGTGAATGCATTATTTTGTGATACCGGTATCATTGTGTAGCAATGTAAGCATGTGCGTAGCTTCCTATAGGCACATGCTTATACTTTTATTCTGAGAAATATACGCAAAACGCACCTACTACAGTTTAGTTGGACATTGTATGTCCCCGGACCCCCACCCACTTCAACTGTGCCTACACATCGTTTTCATCCAAGCTATGCCCCTAGTACGTGATCCAATCTGAGGTCTTCCTTCACCAATATATGCCATGTAATATGTTAAAAACGGTATTAACCCCACTCCACCTTACAAAAAATAATATTTTGGTGAAACTCATGGTATTATGAGTAATGTTGGACTGAATAAAGAATTTACTTGAAGCGTACCACAAGACGTTTTTTTTAAGTGGTTTAATGACATCGTTTGTATGAAATGCAGATGAATGTTATGTTTAGTGACCTTATAATCATGCATTATTTCAGGGTGAAGGAATCCATGGAATACTATACTTACATGTTCAAGTCTCTAAATGGGTAAGTTCCAGTCATTATAATGGAAAGAAGTTCCAGTCATTATAATGGAAAGAAGTAAGTAAGTATATATGTATATAGTGACCATTGGCATGTACATAACAATATATAAACAAAACAGTATATGTAAATAGAGCACCTGACCAAGATGAGCCTATAAGTATGTACATGTATTTTAAGTCTGAAATAGTCACAAAATCAGGCTACGATCAAAAACAAATAAATTGGAAAGTTTAAAGTAAAAAAATGACTTAATCTCAAAACCATTAAATCAGTTTTGTGACATCTTCTTAAAAACCTTTAAATTTATTATAAAGGGAGAATATCAGGATAAAACGCTATAATTGCCTTAAAAATTAAATGATTTTAAAAATGGGTAAAAGGCATCCCATTAATGATTAAAATCCAAAATGTTTGGTATGTCAAATCCACTAAATATGACAAAATAGATATTTAAATTGGAGCGGTAACCTTGAAACGAAATACCCACTCTAAAAATATACAGCACTTAAATACTGCTTGATGACCTTCGCATTCGGATTATTTCTAAGATGAAACAATATTTAGTATATGTAAATCTGTATAACGGATCAAATTGAAATCAAAATAAAATCACAGGACTCATTTAATATGTCACAATACATGTTTTAGCGGGAAATCTATCTTTAGTTTAACCCAGACGCGTAGCCCAAGTTGGGAAATCCAATATATTGTTTTGGCATGTTAAAATAGTTATCTTTCTGGCTATACGGGGTCAGTGAATATTTACAGACATGATAATTATATTGGAAAAAATGTTATAGCCAGTTTTAAAATTTTGGAAAATCTTGATTTTAAGTATTTTCCTTATTATACATGTACTTAGAATTTTGATAAATTTATATGTTTTAGAGAATCCTTTATATCTCAGAAAATACTATTTGGATTTAATTAAAATTTCAGTATTAAAGTAAAAACTCGCATAGAAAAGTGTCATAATCATTCCTTGTAATTTGTTAGAACCCTATTCCTTTTTAGCTCGAATATTCAGAGAATTAAGAGAGCTATACTACTCACCTAGGCGTGGTCGTGGGCATCTCACCTTGGATAAAGTTTTGCATGCAAGTCCCTATCTCAGTAGCCATTACATGTATTGCCTTGAAACTTTACACAATCCTTTCTAGTCATCAACCCTACTACAATAACTAAGTTGAATAACTTTTGCATGAATATAATACAAATTATTGCCCTTGTTTGACTTAGAAATTCGGTTAAATTTTGCATGCAAGTCCCTATCTCAGTACTCATTACATGTATTGCCATGAAACTTTACACACGCCTTCCTAGTCATCAACCCTACTACAATAACTAAGTTGAATAATTTTTGCATGAATATAATACAAATTATTGCCCTTGTTTGACTTAGAAATTCGGTTAAAGCTTTGCATGCAAGTCCCTATCTCAGTTACCATTGCATGTATTGCCTTGAAACTTTACACAAGCCTTCCTAGTCATCAACCCTACTACAGTAACTAAATTAACTAACTCTTGCCTGAATATAAAACAAATTATTGCCTTGTTTGACTTAGAAAATCTGGTTAAAGTTTTGCTTGCAAGTACCATCAAGTCGATATCTCAGTAACCAATGCATGTATTAACTTGAAACTTTACACAAGCCTTCCTAGTCATCAAACATAGTATAGTTACTAAGTTTGTTAACTCTTGCATGAATTTAATACAAATAATTACCCTTGTTTGACTTCTTGTTAAAGTTTTGTGTGTAAGTACCATCAAGTTCATATCTCACCAAACACTCAATGTATTTGATTGAAACTTTACACAAGTCTTCCCAGTCATCAACCCTACTACAGTAACTAAGTTAGATAACCTTGCATGAATATAATGCAATATTTCCTTTGTTTGACTTAGAAATTCTGGTTAAAGTTTTGCATGCAAGTACCATCAAGTCTATATCTCACCAACCAATCACTGTTTTTGATTGAAACTTTACACAAGCCTACCCAGTCATCAAGCCTACTACAGTGACTAAGTAAACTAACTCTTGCATGAATATAATACAAAGTATTGCCTTGTTTGACTTAGAAAATCTGGTTAAAATTTTGCGTGCAAGTACCATCAAGTCCATATCTCAGTAAACAATGCATGTATTAACTTGGAACTTTACACAAGCCTTTCTATTCATCAATCATACTACAGTTACTAAGTTCGATAACTCTTGCATGAATATAATATAAATAATTGCCCTTGTTTGACGTCTTGTTAAAGTTTTGTGTGTAAGTACCATCAAGTTCATATCTCATCAAACACTCAATGTATTTGATTGAAACTTTATACAAGTCTTCCCAGTCATCAACCCTACTACAGTAACTAAGTTAGATAACATTGCATGAATATATGCAATATTGCCTTTGTTTGACTTAGAAATTCTGGTTAAAGTTTTGCATGAGAGTACCATCAAGTCTATATCTCACCAACCAATCACTGTATTTGATTGAAACTTTACACAAGCCTTCCCAGTCATCAAGCCTACTACAGTAAACTAACTCTTGCATGAATATAATACAAATAATTGCCCTTGTTTGACTTAGAAAATCTGGTTAAAGTTTTGCGTGCAAGTACCATCAAGTCCATATCTCAGTAACCAATGCATGTATTGACTTGAAACTTTACAAAAGCATTCCCAGTCACTAATTCTACTACAATAACTAAGTTAGATAACTTTTTGCAAGAATATATAGCAAATCATTGCCCTTCTTTGACTTAGAATTTTAAGTTAAAGTTTTGCATGCAAATACTGTCAAGACCATATGACACCAACCACTCAATGTATTTGATTGAAACTTTACATATGGCTTTGTAGTCATGAAATCAACTGAATTAATCAAGTCGGATAACTCTTGCCAGATATTTTTGCAAATTAGGGCCTTTGTTTTACTTAAAATTTTAAAACTCAGCAGTAACTACATGTATTTGATTGAAACTCTATACAAGATATTGCAGGTATAAGACCTACTCAATTTTGTAAGTTAGATAACTTAGATTTGTCATCAATCACAATCAAATTTATATTTCTGTGACAAATATTCGAAAAGTCGAGTGCGCTGTCCCTCCGACAGCTCTTGTTATACTGAAAAAAATGGGTTAGATTTTAATAGCATGCACCAATTTCAGTCAGATAGTTGTTGTTTTGAGACAAGCTTGGATCAGCGGAGCATGCAGTTCTCTGGCAGCTCTTGTTTAAGTTAGCCATTCATACCTAATCAATGTGTATAATATTTTATTGCTGTTGTATTAAAGCTAAAATGAATACATGTGTTTAAGCTAAAATATATTAAATACTTGTTTTATTATTGAACAGGTTGTTGTTTCCAGGTGGCAGTGTTAGTCTCACTTCTTCAGAATTTGCTAAGGCAGCTAAAATATTCTATGACATGGTTAGACAGGTATGCATTTTCAGTTAACACAACATATGTTATAGATACGTAAAAAGAACATTCATACATTTTCTTGTTCATAAAGGTGTGCTCGAGTAAAGGATAACCTTCTAGGATCTGAGGAAAGAGTGGTTAAGTTAACTGATCATCTGTTAGTCCTCGGTGGCATAAAAGTGATGCTTTACATTCAAACAAACAACAAATTGTTCATTGAGTATCTTTCAAGGGTGTTTTTTTTTTAAATTGTGAGGGGAAGCAGTTTCGATCCCAAGCTCGACCGGGTACCTCTCACAAAACAACACTGTACTGGTTTTATCCAGGAAGCAAATTTGAGAGCGATGAAAATATGCTCTAAGCTTTCATAGAAGTCAAGCTTAAATAAATTAATATGAACTAATTCATGTAAGAATGGTTATGTTTGAAGCAGTATTCAACCAACTGTTAACAATGTGTGTGTGTGTGTGTTTGTGTGTGTGTGTGTGTGTGTGTGTTTGTGTGTGGTGAGGTGGGGTGGGGTGGGGGCAACAATTTAACTAAAACAAATAAAGTTGATTAAATAATTGTTTTTAAATAATCATGAAAACATAGCTTTGGGAATTCATTGGGTTCCTTAAAAATTGCCTGTATTGTTGAATTAAATATAGTTTTTTCTAACTGCCTCTATATTACAGTCCAATGAGGCCAACGAATATTTCCCACTTTGGGGAACTTGTAACGGATTTGAACTTCTGACTGCCATAACAGCTGGGAAGAATCTCATGAGCAGTTTTGATGCCGATGATTTGGCACTACCTCTGACTTTGTCCAAAGGTGAAGTACTTCAATTTATCTTCAAGTACAAGTATGTGTAACAGTTACTTTCCTTGGTAAACTATAAATTATACCCTTGATTTCTTCAATTAGTTTATATTAATTATTTCAGTTTGATAGTATTGAAAGTTCAAAGATTATATAAACTGATCTCGAGTCTGCTTCCTGGATAGAACCAGTACCGAGTGTTGTTTTTCGAGAGGCATTGGATTGAGCTGGGGATTGAACCTGCAACTTCTTGGTTGAGTGGCAAACACTTTCATGACCGCTTCACTTTTTCCAAGTGTCACTTTGGATGACTGTGCTTCGCGGTGCTTTCTGTTAGGAGAAATCCTATTATGTATGTTTATTGAGTGTTTACATACACACAAAATTATGTATCAAATAGTCACTGGCAAGGCGTACAATACTGATATGTGATTTTATCCAATACTGATATGTGATTTTATCCTTCCATCTCTTTATCATGTCAAGTGTATGCTAATTGAATCATTACAACTAATTGATTCAAATTAGGTGCAATTAAAATGGGCAATGATAGAAAAAGTGCATAGCATGTATGAAGATCCCCACTTATAAGTGGATTTACAGTAGAAGTGTTCTATATTTTAACCCCTGGACCACTAACCTTTAGAATATATTAAATACAAGATTTATCAATCACATTAACATACAATAATACAGAAGCAATTACATGTATTTTAAATAATATATTAAACTAGTTAGCTATCACAGATTAATATTTTATCTTGTTACACAATAATAATTTTGAGAACATATATATTTCACAGGATAACCTATGATAACCCCTAAAGTTTTACTTATTTCCAATGGGGTCCTTTTTAAAAATAATGTCATGGATGAATATATTGGCATTTATTACAAAACTTATGAAATTATACTTTGTTATTCATCAAATATATTTGAATGTATCACAGCTATAAATCCACATTAGTAACAATAACAAGTTTTTCAAAAAAATAAATAATGTAATAAAAAACGAATTCACATTCCTCTACATTTTCCATTTGCACGAATAGATATTTATTCACTTCTTAGATAAATAGATGCTTTTTTCAAATTCTTAATAGTATGGGGTAATTGATTCCAATCCAAAATGCCATTATAAAAGAAAGTTGATGATGTAAAACTATTAACACATGGCACAATAAAATTAAAAGTACTTCCTCTAGTTGCACGATGGTGTGGATTAGACACCGTTATAAAATTTTCTTGAAGATAAGATGGACATGAATTGTTAAAAATGTTATGAATTTGATTCAATCTTAATTGTCTATTTCTATTTTCAATGTTAAGTATTCCAAGATCTTTAAATTTTGACGCAGACAAAGTAGCTTTACTATCGTAGCTGAAAATAAATCCTATCATTTTATGTTGAGCAACTTATAGCTTTTTCTTAAACGTTTTTGTAAGACTATTTTACCATGAAGAACATGTATAATCAAAATGACACTGTATCAAAGAATTACAAAGAGTATTTCTAAGGGATAAATTTAAGTAGTGTTTATGTCTATATAAAAAAATTTATTCTAGAATTTACCTTTTTAACAATATTGTTTACAATGGATGTAGCAGATAAATCATTATCTAACATTGCACCGAGATATTGGCTGATGTTTGTGCTTGTATTGTGTGACCATTACAAAGCACTGAAAATTGTTTCACTTTAGCAAGCCTGCGTTTTGACCCAAATTATAAACATTCTGTCTTTCCAAGATGCAATGACAGTTTGTTGCCTATTAACCATTTATTACAATATTCAAGTCCAAAAACTTCACTAATTACATCAGGATCTTTATGTGAGAAAAGAGTAGCACTATCATCGGCATAGAGAATAATTTTACATTTTTTGACTGAAACTAATGCTCATATCATTTACATAGCATAAAAAAGTAATGGCCCCAAGATACTTCCTTGAGGAATGAGAGTTGGTGTAGAACTCAAGAACTATAAATCTACATAAATTTAAACAGATTGATCTCCCTGCTTTTGCTAATGTTACTTAAAGGGAGTACATAAGGAAAAAAATGCTATCAATGTATCAAAAATTAAAATAATTATTGAAATGTATAAAAAGCATCTCACTATCATTAATAAATAAAATCCGAATGATTGGCATGTCAAATCCATTAAAACGTGACAAAATCAGTATTTAAATTGGAGTGGTGAACTTGGAACGAAACCCCCTTTCTAAAAATAGACAGCACTTAAATACTGTTTGATGTCATTCGAACAATTTCTAAGATGAAACATTTTTTACTATGTGTAAACCTGTAAGACTGATCAAAGTGAAATCACTCGACACATTTAATACGTCACAAAATATGTTAAAATTTTAAGCGGGAACTATATTTTAGTCTAACCTGGGCGCGTAGCCCAAGTTAGGAAATCCTTTTTCAATTTATTATTTTGGCATGTTTAAATAGATATCCTTATGGCATTATAGGGTCAGTGAGTATGTATAGGCATGATACATTGGGGAAAAAAGTGTTTATAGCCAATTTTAAATTTTTGAAAAATCCTGATAAACCCCCCTTAATCAATGTTATCCATTTATTTTAGATTTTCGCTCCAGCAGATTATTTGGTAATTTGCCCAAAGATGTTTATACATACCTCACAACGAAGAATGTTACAGAAAACATCCACAGCCATGGCTTAATGCCGTCAGTAAGTTTTTTCTGTCATTACATGTCCTCTGGTCAGTCTATGTATACGTGTGAAGTTCATATGTCCGCCATGGTCATTCTATATTATACTGATTTGTCTGTTATAACATGACCAGTCCATGTATTCATTTGTCTGTGTACATTGTTTCCTGTTTTAGGCATCGTACCACCATTGGAAAAAGGCAGTGCTTCCGTGGGGTAATCGCATTATGAATAATGCTTGTTTCCTCTTCTTAATAATGCATTTTCCCTATTTTAATGCTCTTTTTTTTATTTGAATGGCATCATTGATTTATTTTGAGCATTTTGACAGCATTGTCATGTTTGAATTGTGAATTTAGAAAAAGTTAATTTATGCTTGGTACATTGGGTATGAATACATGATTTCAGAAGTCTACTTTCACGTTGTCAACAGTGTACACACTGAGCAGAAAAAATATTTCATATGACACATGACCCCTACTTTTCTCATCATATTTTGGTAGTGCAGAGGTTGACAAACAGTAAAATATAAGTTTGACTTCTTTCTTTTGGGTTTCACTATGAATGACAAGCCTTCGAACTTTTATTATTTACTATAGAACAATCAATGGTGGGCTTACACCTTTAAATCATACCTGTTTTAAATCTGATATCTGTTTATATAAAGTCATTTTACAGGGCCCAATAATCTTTTAGTTTTCATAATATAAATGTGTTGGGTTTTTTTTCCATGTAATAAAATAGTTTAGTGGATCATAAAAGAAGTGCGTTGTTCCTGAAGGTAAGTGAATATACCGGTATATGGACTGTTACTTTCTAAACTTAATGTAATGTAATAGGATCATTTCTTTGGTAGATTTTGAAAGAAACCAATTATTATTATTATTATTATTATCACTATCATCGTCATAATGTAATAGGATCATTTCTTTGGTAGATTGTGAAACCGATTATTATTATCATCATTATCATCATCATCAGCATCAGCATGATTATTATTATTATTGTTGTACCAGATAATTTACTGCTGTCAAATCTATATTGTTCCTGTGTGATGTGACTCTGCAAATAGTCTAAAGTAAGTTAAAGAGTTGAAAAGGGCAAAGGATGCTTTAAAAGATTATCAATATTTAATTCAATTTGTAATAAAAGACTGCGTAACAATAAAAAAATAAACATGGAAACAATGACTTTTAAGTTCATCGTCTTCAGAACATTTAATTTGTTTTTCATTGTTGTGGTGTGTACCTCCTTGACAATTTAAAACCCTTGTACTCTGTACCATTAAATGATTTGTAGATACGGTGTACAGAAAGTACCGGATTTCAATTGATAAATATAATAATTAATGCCTGTGTTCTCAGTTTCCACTTATTTTTCAAATAAGAAGATTAAAAATATCAGCATTTAATTAAAGTTAATTACAAGTGGAGTTAAACATTATAGAACAAGCTACAAAGCTAAGACAGTCATCCAACTGGTTGAGATGAATTCATGATGTGGTACTGAGAAATAGTAAAACTTGATGAAAATCCACCTGTCCTATTGAATGACTTTACTCCTCTGATTTACTAGGCCTGGACAGAGATCCAAACCTGGATTAAGGGTCCTCTTTGTTTCAGTAACCGAACATGTTGCCAACTTGAGATCACTCGTCTCTTACAGCTAAGCAAAGAGAAATCAAGAGATATTTTGCCACGACTCGTAAAAGGATGGTGTTTCTACACAAACTCATGCGGATGCATAGTTCTTCCTCTTCAAATAAAGTTATATGTCTACATTTTGAAAAATGGTGTTAACCAAATTTATTCAAACTTAGATTGGTTTGGAGCAGAAACAAAATATTTTGACAATACTAATCAGACACTTCAATTCTTCTTTAAAGGCTAGTAATCACTTGTTTCTTTTGCTGTATTGTACAACTTAAATGTTCATTTACAAAGCATATGTTTCAGACTTATTCTAAAAATGCCAAGTTGAACACCTTCTACAGGGTTTTATCGACAAATGTTGACAGAAATGGCAAACCATTTGTTTCTACAATTGAAGGTAACTACGCTGTAATTAGTTCTCCATTGAAAATGGTTGTCAGTGAAAAACTAAGAATAGTCTGGAGTAATACCATTCATTGCAAAGTATTTTAGGTTTGACATGGAAACACATCATTCGTCTGACAGAACCTCACCTTGTTGTATTGTCATAGCCACATTTGTAGAGAAAATGCACTGACATAGTATACTCTACTTATGTAAGTATACTGAGGGCTAATAGATATTTAGAATGAGGGGTCATATTATGAATTTTCAAAAATCTTCGTAATAAATGACCAGTTATTTGGAAAAATTGCTGTTTTCTTAATTTATTAGAGGACACTAGATAGGGGAAATCATACATTAAAAAAAACAAGACTATGTCAAAGACAGACAGGTTAGATTTGTTAGTAACATTATGACCCTATATATTGATTTCTCCTAATATGCCAATCCCTTCTTACTGAATTTGTAATTTTGTTAATCTGCTACTGGCATGTATGCGTATAAAAACATTATGCCCCTGCCATTTGAAGATGTTACCTCAGTTGATACTTGTTAACATTTTTCCAATTTTACACGAGTTACGACCACTTTTAAGATTAAATTTTGGTTAAATAATATAGTGGGGGCATCTGTGTCCTATAGACATATTTCTAGTTTTATTATTAGTTAAATAATATGCAAATCATTTATTTGTATAATTTCTAGTTAGAGGTCCATTATGATTTCTAGGCCGATAATCACCTCCCGGCCCTGCCATGTCTTCAATACACATGTTACCAGACCAATTATGTCTATGAGTTTTCGGCCTAGGCCAATAAGGTATAATCAGCGCATGAAGGTGGTTACCTGCTAAAACATGCTCATTTTTGTTATATATAGTAACATGTGTATTAAAAGGTGATATCCACCTCACAAGCCTATGACAAGGAAAATAAACAGATCTCCATTAATATGTTAATTGACATTTAAATACAAATTATCTCAATTCATATATCATTAAGTTCTAGACTCAGAGTATTAATTCAAGTATTTATATTTGATTACTGTGTCCATTGTTGGACCATTATCTAAATCTGCCCTCTGTCATTGAATCTCTAAACTCACAATATGAGGCTTAGTGTTAAAGCAGTCCATCTACCTTTTTAGTCTGTAATTTTATTGAGTTGTTTAAAATTATAATAAACTCAACTTATTTAGAAACACAAAATTATAGCTACCATAGAGATGACTATGAGGAATAGATGTCTAGCCTGTACTGCGAGTGGGGGATAAAACATACAGTATTGATTAATTAACTTGACATGAAGCACCGATGGTATTCAATACGTTGTTATGTGCCCATTGATTGTGATATATCAATGAGATTTAAACAGATTATGTGTTTTATATTGTTATTCTTGTGTATGAAATTTGAATAAATTGGAATTGTCTTAACACTGTTAAAATCATCATCGTTCAACTTTTGTGTTTCCAAATCGGTTAAGTGTAGTAGCTTGACTTAGTTATTGAATTAACTAGACCAGATATGCAAATAATTGTCCGAGCTGCGATACCGGGTTGTGAAATGTTCAATTAATCTATTCAGTTAACTACGGAGCCTGCACTTTATCATTTTTTGTCAGACGACTTATACACATGTCTATTGAATCTTGGTCAAGTCATTGTGTACCGTATTTCTAATTTGACTGCCATTAATTTAAAAAAAAAACGATACACTACTGTTTATGAATGTGTGTTACAATGTATATCCTAGTTTTATGGGTTTTTTTTCAATGTAGCCTTTAGGTATCCCATCTATGCGACACAGTGGCATCCAGAGAAACCTATATACAACTGGAATTTAAAATATCATGTAAACAACGGTCCCGAGGCTGTGCGAGTCGGTCAACACATGGCCAATTTCTTGGTAGCTGAAGGTAGGTGTAACAGTATAGTGTAATTCCTTCTCAATTTGTAGTTTCCGTGTATCATTCAAACCTTATTTCTTACACTATATTTAATATATATTTTTTAATTGTATATGGTATGAAACAACCTATTTTTAAAGGGACATCATTGCCACAGGCAATTATATGTACCATTAATTAATTAAAAAAAAAAGTTATATTCTACTAAATATGAAAATGTAAACAGATCAAATTAAACGTTGTCTTTACTACTAAAACTGCATCATTGTAATTAAAACGAGACGTTGCTATTAAGACTTATTCTTGCTATTATCAACACTGGTAAGTCTCTTTAATATAACTTAGTCTTGCTATTATTAACACTGGTAAGTCTCGTCTCGTTAATATAACTTATTCTTGCTATGATTAACACTGGTAAGTCTCGTTAATATAACTTAAGTCTTGTTATTGATATTCATTTTGTCAGTGAAGGTATATGTATATTTTAATTTATGAAAAGAAAACGTTTCATAAATCTTATAATTTTATATACATGTATATATTCCCTTATAGCACGGAAGAGTTCCCACACATTCCCGAGTTTAGAAAAAGAAATTGATGCCTTAATTGACAATTACCAGCCGGTGTTTAGTAGAGACAGCACATTTGAGAACATCTACTACTTCAACTTCACTTCCAGACAAACGTTGTCTTGAATCACAGCTGTAACAAAGTATGATCTCTAAAGTAGACAGCATACCTTTCCATGATGGGAATATCATTGGACCAAAATCTTAAATCTTGAATTCATTCTAAATGTTTTACAAAGTTTCATCTGATCATCTTTAGACTCCACTGATTCACTGATTGGGAAAGTGAGTACTCGTGCAATCTGTATCCATTTTTTATGCCCCCCTCCCCCGAGGGGGGGGGGGGGAGAGGGGTGGCATAATCGCAGCGTCCGTCCATTCGTCTGTCCGTACGTCTGGAGCGGCAGTTGTGGGTTGCGTTGCCAGTACAGGATGGCATTGTGTATTTTTTTGGTACTTGTGGGGTGCAATGTGCACCTTCACAATTGCAAAAATGCGTACAGAATGGCATTGTGGGGTTAATTTCATTTTTTTTACATTTTTCTTTTACTTTTTTTTCACCTTTTTTCATTCTTTTTTAGTGTCATTAGGGATGGATCTCAAGGTTTTTGACATTAGGGTTAGAAAGAAAATAGGTTTTGTTTTGTTTTATGAAAAAAAAAAGATGTTTTATAACATATAAAAACCGCACCCCACAACATCACTTCCACCAGAACGTCCGTCCTTCCGTCCGATATTTCGTTTCCGGCCTGTATCTTTGTCATGCATAGATGTATTTTAATGATACTTGCTACAAATGATCAATATAACATGACGACGTGTCGCGAGTAAGACTCACACTCACAACTCAAAGGTCAAGATCACTATTTTAGTTTGTTTGAATACACTTTGAGTCTGTGTGAGATTTCGTGTCGGTCACTATTTGAGTTTGTTTGATAACACTATGAGTTTGTGAGATTGCGTGTCTGGCCTGTAACTTTGTCATGCATGGATGAATTTTATAAATACTTGCTACAAATGATCAACATAACATGACGAATTGTCGCGAGTAAGACTCACACTTGTACCTCAAAGGTCAATGTTACAATTTCAGTTTGTTTGACAACACTTTGAGTCTGTGAGATTTTGTGTCCGGCCTGTAACTTTGTCATGCATAGATGGTTTTTAACGATACCTGCTACAATTGATCAACATAAGATGACAAAGTGTTGCGAGTAAGACCCACACCCGTACCTCAAAGGTCAAGGTCATAATTTGAGTTTGACAACACTTCGAGTCTGTGTGAGATTTCGTGTCCGGCCTGCAACTTTGTCATGCATTAAAGGATTTTTTATAAATACTTGTTATAAATGATCAACATAACATGACGACGTGTTGCACTTAATTCCCAAACTCTCACTTCAAAGGTCAAGGTCACAATTTTACTATGCTTTACAACACTTTCAGTCATTTTGACATTTCTAGTCCGGTCTGTCATCTATGGATAAATTGTAAAAAATACTTAGTTCAGCTGATCATGACATAATTAAGTGTCGCATGTAAGACCCAGAACCTTTCCTTAAAAATCAAGGTCACATTTGCAATTTGTTTGATATTTTGTGTCTGGTCTGTGACTTTGCCTTTAACTTGGCTCAATTTATCAAAATGACATGATGACGTGTCATAAGTAAGACCCAGACCCATACCTTAAAGGTCAAGGTCACAGTTTTAATATGTATGACAACACTATAAATCTGTTTTGAGATTTCAAGTCCGTCCTTTAACTTTATCATACATGGATGGATTTCAAAAACACGACTCAATTTATGTTAAGGATTTTAAAATAGCTTGACACAAGTGATCAGCATGTCATGATGATGTTTCAGCAGCATTTAACTGCTGAAATACCCATACCATTACATCAGATGTCAAGGTCAATGTTACACAAACGTCAAGGTCACGCTTTAATAAAAGAAAAAAAATAAATTGCACGTCTAGTCTGAAACATCAGTCCATTACTCTTTATATTCATGGATACATCATTACCTATTATAACATAATTATATTGTTTTTTTTCAACGACCATTTTGGGCGGGCATGCGACACTTACCAGTGACATTTCTTGTTTTGCTTCCAAATGCTGGTTGCCGTCTCTGTGTTACCATTGATTTGAAGCAGGGCATAAACATTGAACTCTGAGCATTTGGCTAAATGTAAAACTGGTGTGTAAAATGTACAGTTACAATAACAAATGATGGCCCCTTTATACTTCAAACAATTGGTAAAAAGTTCTTTGCACACTTTACGATACTTAAGAATGTTGTTAAATATTTTGCAAGTTCATATCGAAGTTACTGCTAACCATGCAGCACTGGAATGTGTGCAGCCACCACCATTTACAGCAATCAGGAGGACATTCAGGATAACTCTGTGAACAATTTGGATAACTCACTTTTAATTTTAAACAGAATTATGGTCCCTTTCATACTTGGTTCAATAACATCCTATCTCAGTAACTACTTGTCATAGTACAGCAAAGGAACTCACATAATGTTGTCTTCACTACCATGAAAAGGAGTCCAGGAGACAGGTGGGGTAGTTTGGTTTTGACTCTTCACTACCATGGAAAGGAGTCCAGGGGACAAGTGGGGTAGCTAGGTATCGACTCCAAGTAGCATTTTTGTACCTTTAATACCTAGAAAAATTTGCTTGCATTTCAGTAACTACTGTTCATCAATGCTCCAGTTAAGCACTTAAGCATTCAAATTTCTGAATAAAGCATTAACATTTAAATTAAGGGGTAAATTCAGCATTGGTTATTCTCAATTAAAGTGTTGATTAGTTTGTTTTGAATGGCAATTTGATAAGAACGCTCATTTTTATCCTTAACATTTTGAAAATAACCAGTGCATGTAATATAAATGGTAGAATGCTCATTTAAAGAAAAGCTTATCTGGAGCACAGGGTCTTGCATAAATGAATCATCACAACTGCTTCTGCTACTATAAGGGGCTCATATCATATTCTCTGTCAGCTGACAGGTTTAACATTGAGACAAGCTTATGTATATATATGTACATTTTGTATAATTTGTACAATCATTGTTTTTTTATGTATCATTTTTAATACAATTGAAAGGATTAGGTTCACAAAATATTTCTTTTTCAGAAATGCTTGGTGTGTTTGTATCAAATATATTTTATTCTTTCAAAATACATGTATGTATATTTTATCTATTGATTTTCTGTTTTTTCTGTTCATGGAATGATTCCCAAAGAGGGTAAATTTTTTCCCCATTTTTGATTATGAAGGCATTCTTGCTACACAAATATATTCATTCTGATCATTGTCTGGTACACTATGAATAATATATGTAAATTTTGTCTTGTGGCAGGAGTGCCTTCACTGTCTGGTACACTAT
Organism: Panopea generosa; assembly: GCA_029582155.1. NCBI lineage: Eukaryota > Metazoa > Mollusca > Bivalvia > Adapedonta > Hiatellidae > Panopea > Panopea generosa. The sequence continues at coordinate 57,172,190 of CM055895.1, forward strand.
GAATAATATATGTAAATTTGGTCTTGTGGCAGGAGAGCCTTCATTGTCAGGTACACTCTGAATAATATATGTAAATTTTGTTTTGAGGCAAGAGTGCCTTCATCGTCTGGTAAACTCTGAATAATATATGTAAATTTTGTCTTGAGGCAAGAGAGTCTTCATTGTCTGGTACACTCTGAATACTATATGTAAATTTGGTGTTGAGGCAAGAGTGTCTTCATCGTCTGGTACACTCTGAATAATATATGTAAATTTGGTCTTGAGGCAAGAATGCCTTCATTGTCTGGTACACTCTGAATAATAAATGTAAATTTGGTGTTGTGGCAAGAGTGTCTTCATTGTCAGGTACACTCTGAATAATATATGTAAATTTTGTCTTGAGGCAAGAATGCTTTCACTGTTAAAGCATGCTATATTTACTTGAAATAGCTTAAAATGTAAGAAAATTGCATATTTTTACACTTTGATGATACTGTATCCTTTGTTTCTATGAAATCAATAAAATAATTAAAATATTATGTACAGTATGTCTGCGAGTTACCCCACCCACTTTATAAGGTATGGAAATTAACATATGTTTACATTTAGTAAAACAAACCTTTTTCAATCAGTATATGTACTGTTAATTCGTGATTATTGTATGTATATTTCTACACTAAAATATAATGATAGCTGGAATCTCGAAATATGCCAAACTTTCCATGGTTTAGCTGTATTTAAAATAAAACTTTATTTCTGATTATTGCTGTCTGTTGATTTTATTCAAGTTCAGTGCATACCATGAACACATATTATATCTACCCATTTCTTCCCTCTGATGATATTGCCACAAACATCCATGACTGATTTGTGTGAAACTTTTTTGATATATTTCAAAGTATTTTCATGTTTTATCAGCATTCATTTCAGCCAGTTTGTTGTGAACAATTTCTGGAGTAATGTCAAAATTGTTATAATTCTGTGTAGGTGTCAATGATTTAAAATGTTTCCAGGTCAGATCTTCTATTTCACTACACATGTTATATTTAAAGTCAGGATCAGTTAGCTGCTTTACAAGCTCTTCAGATCTTTGATCAATGAGGGCAGTCATAGCAAGCTCCTCCCTGACAAGATCAATGTTTGACAGGTCTACATAGTTCCCTGATATGGCCAGGGACGGCTCCAAATTCTCTACTCTGTGCGGGCAACCAGCAGGCACAAATAACAGCTCACCTGCAAACAAGGAAAATGAACTAGATTTATAATCATCATCATAGACAGTTCACTATCTAAATTATATAATCAGTATTAATGTATTGCCTACCTCTGCAATACACAAAATGTTGTACTATCAAGTTAAGAAAGTTTTATGAGTGAATGGGTATAACCCCATGTTAGACATGTATGTGTAATGGTGTATATATAACATACAGTTTTATTGGTGGAGGAATACCTCGAAATGTATTGGAGTACCGTAAATATAGTCCTTCTGCAACTGGCATTCTTCACATAATGTTTTTGTATAGAGCCAGGCTCTAACCAACAATGTCAATTGGTGGAGCGTATGGTCCAGTGGTAGAGCACTGATCCAGTGAACGGAGGGTCGTGGGTCCAATCCTTGAGCAAGACACTTTTCTGCATATGCTTAGTTTCACATTTAAAGTAAAAGAAAAAAGTTGTAGGAAGTAAGCTTGGACCTGACTCTGTCAAAGATGGAGTTCATTAAGAAAGTTGAATTCATAGCTGTTGAAGGTGAACACTTTGAAAATTTGAAAATTTGAATGATACCCCATAACTACAATTATAGAAGAGGTAAAAGTCAAACCAGAATATGAAACTGTTCCACTTTGATAAATAAATAATTAAATTAATAGAAAGAGGGAACATTCTGTGGCAGCATTATTTCTGTATTCTATCAATAACATCTGTCTTGTGTTTGTATAACATATCCCACTAGTAGCTAGTTGTAAGTAAAAAAAAAACTCCGTGGCAGACAAGATGTGCAAAATTAAAGTAAGCCAACAACTAAATCTTGCCCAAGTAGCGCAGAAGATAATGCTTGTTGATATACAAGTACATGCCTCGTGTACATATCCATCTGTATCCATTTGTAATTTAGGGTAATAAAGAATTGTGTTCAATATTAATTGCAATTAATTTCATATCAAGATATGTTATGTCTATAAACAATCTGACTAAGTTTGATCACAATCCAATAAAAACTAAGTGATGGTCAGTAAATTATACTGCATTTCAATCAAACAAGGACCATAACTCTGTCTATTATTGTCCAGTATGGCCAGTTCAAGAACTTGTCTGAGATGTAATGGTCACAAAATTCTAAGCAAGTCTGGCCATGATATGATGAAGACTAATGGTCCTACAGTGTTTACAATTGAAAATAAGTACTTTTCAAACATTCAAGAGCCGTAACTCATTTCTAAAACTTATCTAGCAGGGATCAGAGCTAAAAGGACTGCAAAAATCAGTACATGTAGTTTTTAACAATTCAAGGCTCATTATTCTGTTGTTTTCATGTCCAATCTCAATTGGTTCAAAAACTTATCTGGCCTTTTATGAATAAAAAAACCTTGATTAAATTTTGTTTGGATAGGGTAAAAAGTTAAGGTTCTACCGTGCGAATAAGAAAAGTTGATGTACAGATGACAGATGATGGACAAATTACAATGATATTAGACCCGGCCTTTGACCAGTAGAACCGAAAATCAACAAACCCTTGGTTATTTGTCTATCTAACTGTTTGTAGAATATGGTCTATCTAACTGGTTCTAAAATATGTTCCATCTAGAACATGTTCAATCTAACTGGTTCTTGAACATGTTCTAACTAACTGGTTCTAGAATATGTTCCATCTAACTGGTTCTAGAAAATGCTCATTACTTACTGGTTATAGAACATGTTCCATCTAACTGGTTCTAGAATATGTTCTATCTAACTTGTTCTGGAACATGCTCCAACTGACTGGTTCTAAAACATGTTCTTTCTGACTGGTTCTAAAACATGTTCCATTCAACTGGTTCTAGAACTTGCTCTAACTAACTGGTTCTAGAACATGTTCCATCTAACTGGTTCAAGAACATGTTCCATCTAACTGGTTCTAGAACATGTTATATCTACCTGGTTCTATAACATTTTCCATCTAACTGGTTCTTGAACATGTTCCATCTAAATTGTTCTAGAACATGCTCTAACTAATTGGTTCTAGAAAATGTTCTATATAACTGGTTCTAGAACATGTTCCATCTTACTGGTTGTAGAACATATTCCTTCTTACTGGTTGTAGAACATGCTCTAACTAACTGGTTCTAGCACATGTTCCAACTAACTGGTTCTAAAACATGTTCTTTCTGACTGGTTCTAGAACATGTTCTATCTAACTGGTTCTAAAGCACATTTTATTTACCTGTTTTCAGAATAAATACATTTTACCTGTTTCGAGAATACATACTATTTACCTGGTTCTAGACACACTATATTTACCTGGTTCTAGAACACATTCTATTGGTTGAGCCTCTGACAGTAGTGGATAGTATTTGGTGTCTGGATGTTCTAGATCCACCTGGAAGACAGGATCTGTAGACCATGGGTGACCGTATGTCGGGTACAACATGGCTGTGTCATCTCTCCCATAAAACACCCATCTACAAATATGGACAATATACTTCTTAAAAATGAATTTTAGCATACAGTGAAATTTCTTCTTACCATCATCTCTATAATGCCATCTGTCGCAAGCAGCAACATTTACTTGTTTTGAGAAGCCTTTGGTTTAGTTAAAAATCTATTTGACATTGATTGATTGCTAAGTTCCTATAACTTGCACCAAATTCACTTGATATTTTCCTGGTAGAATACAGTAAGTAATTTGCATATGTTGATAAAGTTTCTTGCTCACGGCTATAATGGAGATCGAGCCTTCAGTCCCCAGATCCTGGGTCCAACCCTCTGTCACCAAATCACATGCTTCACTTGAACTATTGCTTACCAATATGTTAGACAAACTTTACTCTTTTGACTGAGTGATTAGTAAAAACAATTTTATTTTTACCAAAACAGTCATAAGTAATATCCCCCCACCCGATCAAAATAAATTTTATTAAATAAATTCTTAAGTGACATACAAGATGTCTTGTAATATTTTGTTTTAATGAACTCAGTTCCTGATATCTAAATTACATATATGAGCCAGTAAATTTTGTATTTTGAACGAATGGATATGTTAATTGTGCTATAAAATTAGTTTAAATATAAATATACTAAGCTGAATATGTCTATATGATCACCTCTTTCTTCCTTCAAACAATGCCATCCAGAAATTGGAACCAAATGCATCAACATGGAGTTCACTAGTCACGCCTCCGGGAGCTATAAATAAACTTGGCCAGCTGTCCTGATAGTAGGAACCTTGAGATGTTCTTTGTAAAAAGTCACCTGTAATATAGTTAAGTTTATCATGAACTTTTCTTTTACATTCTCTTTTTTTAAAAATTGGAGCTAAAAATAGAGACAGAATTAATTCCAAGAATGAGATGGACGGATTGCATATAGTGTTACCCTGTTCTACCCGTTCATCTTTTCACCTGTCACCTCAATAATTCAAATTTTATTTAGCCCTTTACTCCATAGATACGGGCTTTCTCACACCAATCACAGAAGGCCTTTGAAAGCAGTGCAGGAAGAGTTCAGATTGCTCGTAACGAGCTTCCTGCACTGTTTTCCACTCTGTCAGTTAATATAAAAAAATCACCATGAGCAATCTGAACACTTCTGCACTATTTTCAACTTTGTCAAACATATTTCACCCAATAATTCAAAAGTCTTCTATATGAGAGGTGTTCAAAGGCGTCTATATTAGAGGTGTCCAGAGGAGTCTATATTAGGTCTCACTGAACAATTACCTCCCTTGCATGACGGTAGCAAGATTATTACGCCCAAGAAATTAGAGCTGTGTAAAGCGGTTGGGTAATTTTTTTTTTAAAAATGCATAAAATGTCATATTTCTTTGTGCATATGAGAACATTGGAACATTTTCATGATTTCTGCAAAGTTTGGGTGACCCTGGGAACTGTTTGATGATGCTATAACAGTTTAAAGATGCGTAGTGATACACTGCAACAAATGGGCAGAATTGTCAAAAATGAAGGGGTGCCATCAAACCATCGAAATTGTGAAAAAACAACCTGGTCAACCCCATGTTTTTTTCTGCATATTTGGACCAACAGAGGACTATCTATGGGAATAAGGCACTTTTAGAACCATTGGTAATGTATCCAGTGTTCCAGAAGTGCATGTCTCTATATGTAGAACAGTACAAAATTAATTGGTGTGTGACACGTTATTAGAGGTGTCCAAAGGCATCTATATTACGTGTCCAAAGGAGTCTATATTAGAGGTGTCCAAACGCGTCTATATTAGGTGTCCAAATGTGTCTATATGAAGTAAAGGGGTAAGATATAATGATGAAATTTTGGACAATGATTACAAACATGAAAAGGAAGCTTTGTGTCACTTTTGACCTAAATAGGGTCAGTCAATGTTCCTTATAATAGGGAAAAAAATCAACCAATAACTTCAGTTTCCATTTATATTTTTGGATAAATGTCCTGGGACAAACACAGTAAATAAACAGTACCTAAGATAACCCCATGTCTGTTGATAACCCCATGTCTGTTGGAACACTAGACCTCTAATCAGAGGTTAATCAAGGACTAACATCATTGGTTAACTGTTTGTGACATTGCCAATTAGTTAAATAACACAAATAAGTGCAACATTATGAATTCATGAAAATTAGTACATGTAATAATTAATGGCAAGCATTATAACCATGCCCGTTGAATTTGTCGGAGACGTTCTATAAGTATGTGACAGGAAAAAACTACAATTTCATTTAGGCATGTCATATCTGATTGCCATTTGGTCAAACTTCACAAAGAGAACATTTCATTATTTGGTGAAGGAATCATGATTTTAAAAGAGTATATACATGTACATATATCTATGTAGCCTTTTGCTTTTTTTTTAGGATGTGGGTAAGCACAATATTTTGAATCTAACTGTTGATGCTCTAATGGTGGACAATTCCTTGGATCCACCAGTGTGATCGATATCATGTTATTAAGATATTTCACATCATATACTAGCACAAAAATACTTTACATAATTACTGAATCGCCAGTTAACCAGCGTCCGTACATATTCCTTACTGAATACAGACAGAACTAGATACAATGTGTTTAGCATGTATGGTCAGAAGTTCAAAAACTGATTATATTGATGTACAGATATTTTCAAAAATTAAACATATTCTTAAATGCCAATTTTTGCTTGTTAACTTCGGTAATGAATGTAAACATGAGCGTCACTTTATACACAATATATTACGATACTAGTAGTTGTGTTAAAACGTTTGTCTACTTTAAGCTACATGAATTATTTGTAATATCAAACCTTCAAAACAATGACATACCAGCAAAATACTTTGGAATTGTAAGTTCTTTGGCAAGTTCTGGACAATGGATTGGTATATTCCAGTCAAATAGATACACATTTTCTTGGCTCTTGTTACCGTGGAGACCATCAACAAAATCCTTGATATTTACTGTTTTGGAATCTTCAAGTCGAGCCCACTGGACAGAATCTTTTACAGATTTTTTCAGGGTAACTGTTAAATCACCTTTGGAAATGTCAGGAGAAAACAGTTACATTACACATACAAAAATGGTTGAAATATTCAAGAAACCAAAAAATTAATGCCTTAAAATTTCTATCTTTAAAAACTGTTTATTAAACTTAATATGAATAAGTCTTGTGATATATTTTTTTAGTTGGATAATATTTGAAACATTGAAAAAAAATAGTCTATATATTATACACGACTTACTGAAATAACTGGTTTAATAGATAACAAATAGTTTTATAAACTTAATGTAACAACAATTATGAAATAATTAATAACTATAGACAGGGAGCCAGATCACTGTACTCTCTCTTACAAACAATAGACAGGGAGCCAGATCACTGTACTCTCTCTCTCACATTAGACAGTGACCCAGATAACTGTACTCTCTCTCTCACACAACAGTCAGGGAGCCAGATAACTGTACTCTCTCTCACATACAATAGACAGGGAGCCAGATCACTGTACTCTCTCTCACACAATAGACAGGGATCCAGATAACTGTACTCTCTCTCACACACAATAGACAGTGAGCCAGATCACTGTACTCTCTCTCACACAATAGACAGTGAGCCAGATAACTGTATTCTCTCTCTCACACAACAGTCAGGGAGCCAGATCACTGTACTCTCTCTTTCACATTAGACAGTGAGCCAGATAACTGTACTATCTCTCTCACACAACAGTCAGGGAGCCAGATCACTGTACTCTCTCTCACACAATAGACAGGGATCCAGATAACTGTACTCTCTCTCACACACAATAGACAGGGAGCCAGATCACTATACTCTCTCTCTCACGATAGACAGTGAGTCAGATAACTGTACTCTCTCTCACACACAACAGTCAGGGAGCCAGATCACTGTACTCTCTCTCACACATTAGACAGTGAGCCAGATAACTGTACTCTCTCTCACACACAATAGACAGGGAGCCAGATCACTGTACTCTCTCTCTCACATTAGACAGTGAGCCAGATAACTGTACTCTCTCTCTCACACAACAGTCAGGGAGCCAGATCACTGTACTCTCTCTCACACAATAGACAGGGATCCAGATAACTGTACTCTCTCTCACACACAATAGACAGGGAGCCAGATCACTATACTCTCTCTCTCTCACGATAGACAGTGAGTCAGATAACTGTACTCTCTCTCACACACAACAGTCAGGGAGCCAGATCACTGTACTCTCTCTCTCACATTAGACAGTGAGCCAGATAACTGTACTCTCTCTCTCACACAACAGTCAGGGAGCCAGATCACTGTACTCTCTCTCTCACATTAGACAGTGAGCCAGATAACTGTACTCTCTCTCACACACAACAGTCAGGGAGCCAGATAACTGTACTCTCTCTCACACTATAGACAGGGAGCCAGATAACTGTACTCTCTCTCACACACAATAGACAGGGAGCCAGATCACTGTACTCTCTCTCTCACACTAGACAGGGAGCCAGATCACTGTACTCTCTCTCTCACATTAGACAGTGAGCCAGATAACTGTACTCTCTCTCTCTCACACAACAGTCAGGGAGCCAGATCACTGTACTCTCGCTCACACAATAGACAGGGAGCCAGATAACTGTACTCTCTCTCACACACAATAGACAGGGAGCCAGATCACTGTAGTCTCTCTCTCACAATAGACAGTGAGCCAGATAACTGTACTCTCTCTCTCTCTCACACAACAGTCAGGGAGCCAGATTACTGTACTCTCTCTCACATAATAGACAGGGAGCCAGATAACTGTACTCTCTCTCACAATAGACAGGGAGGCAGACAACTGTACTCTCTCACATGTACTGTGGACAGGGATCCAGACCACTACTCTCTCTTATACTGGAAGGCAACCAAATACTTGATTTGGTTAACTACTGCACTCTTTCTTACAAAGAAGACAGGAAAGCAACGGTTAGATTTGGAAGACCACTTCTCTCACCTACTCCAAAGGCAGGGAGCCAGTGCTCTGTAAACTGCTCTAATTGGACATAATCTGATATTCCTACCTGCAACATCAGCAATATGAGACAACGTCCAGGGTACTGTGGTCATCTTGGACACCATGCCTGTTATAATTATTGGGGTGCTGGCCAGGGCATAGCTATAGAAGAATTCCTTGAATGACAAGTGTTCCGCTGATATTCTGCGAACCTAATTGATTAAAAAAAATACAATAACCTTGTTAACTAAGGAGATTTCCATTATATATTTAACCACATTATTAGGTTATTGCATCTATCATTTTAGTTCATTCTAATTGATTTTAGCTCAATTACAAAGAAAGATCAGAGCTTATGTGTGACTGCTCTTGGGTTCACTTCCTTGGTAGAAACAGTACTAAGTGCTGAATTTATTTAAGAGGCACTGGGTCAAGCTGGGGATCAAACCTGCAACCTCTAGCATGAGTAGCCAACATTTTATCCACTAAACCTGCAACCTCTAGCATGAGTAGCCAACATTTTATTCACTAAACCTGCAACCTCTAGCATAAGTAGTCAACATTCTATCCACTAAACCTGCAACCTCTAGCATGAGTAGTCAACATTCTTTCCACTAAACCTGCAACCTCTGGCATGAGTAGCTAACATTCTATCCACTAAACCTGCAACGTCTGGCATGAGTAGCCAACATTCTTTCCACTAAACCTGCAACCTCTAGCATGAGTAGCCAACATTCTATCCACTAAACCTGCAACCTATGGCATGAGTAGCCAACATTCTTTCCACTAAACCTGCAACCTCTGGCATGAGTAGCCAACATTCTATCCACTAAACCTGCAACCTCTAGCATGAGTAGCCAACATTTTATCCTCTAAACCTGCAACCTCTGGCATGAGTAGCCAACATTCTTTCCACTAAACCTGCAACCTCTGGCATGCGTAGCCAACATTCTATCCACTAAACCTGCAACCTCTAGCATGAGTAGCCAACTTTCTATCCACGAAACTTGCAACCTCTAGCATGAGTAGCCAACATTCTATCCACTAAACCTGCAACCTTTGGCATGAGTAGCCAACATTCTATCCACTTAACCTGCAACCTCTAGCATGAGTAGCCAACATTCTATCCACGAAACCTGCAACCTCTGGCATGAGTAGCCAACATTCTATCCACTAAACCTGCAACCTCTAGCATGAGTAGCCAACATTCTATCCACGGAACCTGCAACCTCTGGCATGAGTAGCCAACATTCTATCCACTAAACCTGCAACCTCTGGCATGAGTAGCCAACATTCTATTCACTAAACTTGCAACCTCTAGAATGAGTAGCCAACATTCTATCCACTAAACCTGCAACCTCTAGCATGAGTAGCCAACATTATATCCACTAAACCTGCAACTTCTAGCATGAGTAACCAAACTGCAACCTCTAGCATGAGCAGCCAAACTGCAACCTCTAGCATGAGTAGCCAACATTCTATCCACTAAACCTGCAACCTCTAGCATGAGTAGCCAACATTCTATCCACTAAACCTGGAACCTCTGGCATGAGTAGCCAACATTCTATCCACTAAACTACAGCTCTGCTTACTTCTATCATTTTATTATCACACATGAACATTTGTTACAAAAGAAGTCAACATGAAAAACCTATATAAATGGCATTTAATATAACAAAACTGAAATTAATCTATGTACAAACATTTTGTTTATGATAGAAAAATTAAAAATTGAAATTTAGTACCACTTATTCAGAAGCGTGCTTCACACATCAGCTTTTTTTGCATTTACAGTTTCTGGTTGGGACTCAAATAAATGGTAGTGTATCGGATAGAGTGTTGATCGCTCACACCAGAAGTTGTGGGTTAATTCCCCCAGCTCGACCCGATGACTCTCAAATAACAACACTCACTATTGGTTCTACCCAGTTCACATACGCTTTGATCTTTGTTCATAATAAGGAAAATATAAATTAGTATTAACTACATAAATGAAATATTGCCAGTGCAATACATTCCCACTGTTTTTTTTAAACTTATGACAGTTTGTAACATGTGGTTGCAGGCAAGAATAGGCCAAAGGACCACTGTTAACCCTTTACTTCATATAGAAGCCTTTGGACACCTCTAATATAGACACCTTTGAACACCTCTAATATAGACACCTTTGGAGACCTCTAATGTAGATGCCTTTGGACACATAATATAGAAGGCTTTTGAGTTATTATTGGGTGATTTTTTTATATTAACTGACAGAGTGGAAAACAGTGCAGGAAGCTCGTTACGAGCAATCTGAACTCTTCCTGTACTGTTTTCAAAGGCCTTCTGTGATTGGTGTGGGAAAACGCTATCTATGGAGTAAAGGGTTAATCTCTACAGAGAAGTATGGATCTTCGAAATGGGTGTCGTGTTCATTTTGTCATATTTTCTCTTGTACACTATTGTGGCTAAATTACCAACCTCTGAGTATTTGGATACAATTTGCTGAAACTCGGTATATATATAAGTGCTTTATCATTATTAAATTGACAAAATGTTTGCAAACCATCGACAGCATAATATAAAGTTAATTGATAAAAAAAAAATAAATATGAAATACAGAAAAACGTTGCTCAGCAACCTGTACTGAACTGATAGAAGCGATATATATATATGGCACTGATAAAAATGTTGTTTAGTACCGTCGTATCCTGTATTGAAATAAAACAGTATACTAGCTTATAGAACTCATAAAGTGTTACTTGGTACTAAATCTAGATCTTATAAAAGTATTTGTATAGAACAATGCGAAAGTGTATGTAATGCATGCTTATCTAATTGATGAAAGCCAGTTGGGTCTCTGCTAATATACAATTGATAGTGTACATCTGCATTAGATACTAGTAATACACTTCTCGGTTTACCTGTTTTGATAACGGTACTGTAAGCTGCGACGTAGAGCTGATGTTGAGTTTAACCAGAGCTGTCTCCTGATCTTGTCGTATCCGGATCATACGCTTTAACCGACACATCCTCCACTGGTATTCTTTATCTGTCAGAGAAATGTTTATGTTTAGAAAATAACTTAATTATATTTTAATTGAACCTGCGGGTATTTCCCCTTGCAAGTCTGTTGTAAATGTTGTCTTAAACTATCTGAAGCAATAATAATCACTTCAATTATTTTACAGTAAGTCATCATAATCATTTAGGCCAGAAATAAACTGTGATAATAAATCAATAAAGAAAAATACCAGTATAATTCAAAATATGATTAAAACTGTTTTATTTCAAGGAAGTAATTATTTAAAAGGGATTTCCCAACTTGGCCCATTTGCATAGATTAGACTAAAATAGATTTCCCACTTAAAATTTAAACATATTTTGTGACATATCAACTTGGGCATATAAGTATACCGGTTATATATAGGGTAACTCGCTTTATTTTGGGGGATTTCCAATGTCTATTTATTAACCAGGTAGAGTATTGGTTCTAAAGTTTTGACTTCACATTTCAGGATGTGTCTATATGAGTACTAAATATGCATTAATAAAACATTGTTTGGCACTCAAATTTTAATTTTAATATTAAGCAGCATACTTGTACGGTCCACCCATACCGCAGTATGTATTGTATTGGAGGTGTTCTGCCAATACATGGCCTTAGTGTTAAACGAGTTGTATGATTTCATATTGATTTCAATTTGATCCATGGTACTGGTTTACATATTTTAGAATTTGTTTCATCTTAGAAAGAGTTCAAATGACAATGTGACGGTCTTAAAGCTGTATTAAAGTGCTGTCTATTTTTAGAAAGGAGATTTCATTTCAATTAAGTTTACCACTCAGATTAAAATATTGTTTTTGTCAAATTTTGATGGATTTGATATACCAAACCTGGATTTTATTTACTTCAAATTGTTGTGCAATAGAGTGTACTGGGGGGAAAAAGAATAAAAAAAGAAATAAACCATCAGGGGCTTTATCCACGGCTGTTTCCAGGTGCATTTTTGCTAGACTGAGGTTGCCTGCTTTCTCATAGAAGGATGCGAGAGCGGAATGAATGTTATGATGACCAATTCCTGAGGCTATCTTGTCTCTCAATCTGCGGATCTCATTTCTGATAAACTCCATACCTTCTTCAGTGCTACAATGAGTGAATGGCAATTATTAGTATAGTAGAATTAACTGTTAGAAATCATTTATTAATTTTAACAAATAGATTTTGAAATGAGGACTAACATTTGTATATGCCACTTAAGTTTTCATATAAAGTTATATAGAGTCAGTAGTTGACTATTTTTATAGCTGTGATTAAAATAAGTCATCCATGAGTACAAGTTAGGCAGGTCAGTTAGGCAGGTAAGACGTCTCAAGATCATTTACCTCTCAGGGTATTGAGTTCAACAAGTATATGTGATGCCATGACAATATAATGGCACAATGGTGCTGACAAGATAGTGATGGAAAAAATAAATGCTAGTGCGAAGATACAATGATAAAGACCCAATAGCACTATCATGGTAATGGAATGATGCCAGGACAGTAAGGTAATGTTGACACAATATTTTATTCTATATTATAACTATTCTGCAAATGCAAATACCTTAGAACGGTGAGGGCCTACACATGTATATTATACTGACCACATTGCATGTGTTGACTCGTGCTCTATACCAAACATAACACATATTCATTCAGTCTATAACATGTCATACTGTCAATACAGGGCTTATCAGATCAAATTCCAATCTAGCCCGTCTCTGTGATGATTGACCTTGAAATTTTGTTCCTCCCACCTCTGAGTATGTGAAGTAACAGTCCATGACTTACAGAGATAAGGAAACATTAAAGCGGCGTGTTAACTGACTTGTTTATAATGTCATGGTTAGGGTCAAAGGTGCTGTTGAAGTACGCCATCCTTTGGAGGGGATCTATAAGCATGCGGGTCCATGTGCAGAGAGCCATACCCAGGGCATGTGCAAGATCTCATTTGGCCTCTATGTTTACTTGTGAATCAAATGCCCATAAACCTCACTTGGAAACGCGATTTCAAATGCAATAACAATGACTGATGGAAGTAGCAGTAGAAAATGTGCGCTAACCTGGAAGCGAAGTTGATGATAGTGTTTGGATTATCACTCTGGGGAATATTATCCAAATCCACTATCATATGTTTGCCTTTTTTTCTCCACCATCTTGCCAAGGCTATATCAACCAAGACCTCATCTTCAATATCATCTGGCTTTTTGCAGCTTGTTATCTAAATACTAGTAATTGAAAAAAACCAATGTCACTGGTAAGTGTCACATACCCCATAAATGGTTTAAACGAAAATAACTATAGGACTCACACCACTATTATCTCCTTTGAGTACGCGGGACCAACAGATGAAGGAGAAAGAAATAAAACTGTAGTTCTCTTTTTCTTCTTTTTTTCAGGTCTTTATACTGCCATTGTTTGTTTTTTGCTAGCATGAGTTAAATGGTCAGTATTTTAGAATTCATCACTGAAATTTTGATGCTGATACCAGAATTCTAGGTAATTCTGTGTCATTTAAGAATTATTGTTGGTTCGAACCGCATTCGTGGGCGAATAGTTGACATATTATTTTTTCTGCAAATTGATAGGTATTACAAACACCATTGAATAAAAAAAATCTGTTTAAGGTAAGCTGTTTTTCTTTACAATTGCTATTTAACCAGTAAGAATTTGAGCCCTGACACATGCTGCAAATTTTATTTGTTTACTGTGTTGTGGACATAAATGTTACAATTGAGCCCTACGGGAAATGTAATAATGGTGTGAGATGCAAAACCATCTGCCGATAAATGCCGATAAATGTCGCACGTTTAACACGTTATGGCATAGCACCACATTGGAAAGAGGATGTGCTTCTCTCTTACACACACCTACCTTATATAACACATGGCACATACCTTTCTCATCATATTTTGATAGTGCAGAGGTTGACATATTTTCACTTCTTTAATTTGGGCCTCTGTATGAATGACAAGCTTTCAAACTTTTATCTTTTACTATAGAAAAAAGAACAAAAAATCATTGGTTGGTTTTACACGTGTCGCAAGATTTGTACAACTGGTATATGTCGCGACTGGGGGGGCCGCTGGTTGAAATTCTTCATATTCGGTGTGCTAATAGCCGAAGAGTACAATGTAAGTAATGTACATGTATTACATGAATAACAGGTATTGGTCTTCGGATTTGAAACAGCTGCGAAGAGTCATACAACATAATGGGATTGACGATAATGTTCTAATACGGAAACCTTTTTTATGGAGCGCGTGGTTCGATCCTTCGGCACGGCTATGTGTGGTGTCCTTGAGCAAGCCTTCAATATTCCATATGTGCTTAGTACTGGTTCTAACCGGGAAGACTTCGAACATGATTTGTCTAAGTTGTAAGAACTTGTTTCACAATCGAAGTAAAATAAATAAGTTTAAACTAAACTGAACCTTCTTTAACAACGATACAACTTTAAAACTGAACAACAACTCTCAAATAGTTGGTTTGAAGTAGTGTTTCATGTAATTAGAAATCCGCTGAATGATACAATGCCTCGACTTACGTAGCGTACAATATACGAGGCACCTACTTATGCTACGTACTAAGTAAATTTTTGCGTTTAGCACGCTTATTACCTTGTAACTTGTATTTTTACCGCTATAATTTGGTGTATTGATATATAAAACAAATATAAAACACACAAAGTTGTCCCAGAAATGCTTCCGAACTGATAAATTGATCTGTAAATTACGTGTTTTCAATCTGAAAGTGGTTCATTACGTTATTTTTCTCGAATGTTTGAGGAAACGGTCATGTTCCAATTCAAAAACACATGTTCGCTTGAAACTTAACTACAATGGCGCTCGTATCAGCTATATCTTTGATTTAAAAACGAAATAATGATATGAAAATGAAAGGGTTTTCTCATCTCACTGCCCAACCGCGTGCACAAAAATAACAGTAAGTACCGGTTTATATCATGCAACTTTTAACTGTACTAACATGAAACAGCCAACTGCTACTAGCATAATATTTTCCAAGCTGTATTATGCTAGTAGCCGGAACTACTTTTTTTCTTATTATCTAATTTTAGATTTGGAGGGCAATATTCATTTAAACTATTAAGACCGTTTTGTAACTCTTCACCATTTGGCGCGAAGATTATAATATCATCCGCTTACAATGATAAGAATAATTTTAGCAGTCCTAAATCTACCTCGGCACTTCCTTTAAGAAAATGACCATCTCCTAATTCATTTAGGTTCATGTGGGTATTGTGGCCCGATTAGATTACATAGTGCATGATGCTGTATTAGGTTCATAGAATTAATTTCCGATACACTACACCGGCGCTCTGCTTTGACAGTTAAGCAGAAACCAGCGTCAAGTTTCAGTTTAATGTTTGTACGAATTGGTTAACGTTTGGTCAACACGTTTATTTCTTGCTTTATATATTTTTGTATGCGTAAGAGAGGTAAGGCGTGTCGGTTTTATTTATATATACTGTTATCCTAATATTGGCAGTTAAATTGAGTTGAAGATATATATAATGAACCTTTATTTTGTAAAAATATGAAATGTTTAAAATTTGGCGTGTCATTGTGCCCAGGGAGCATAATAAGTACATAATTGAATACGGAATATCGGTATGTTATATGTCGAGAACGGAAGTTTAATATTTGTTAAATATTTACTTCTATAATATCAGTTACGGTTAGACGCCTGTGGACTGTATCTAGGCGGAAGTATTTCGTAAAATAAAGCGATACTAAAACCATTTATTTTGTGTCCTTTTGACTACGTACTGTGTTCTGGATATTGACCATAACGCTTTTTTTAAGCATAGACAGATAGAGTTACCAGGTTTGTTCCATATTTCAGAGTTTCACTCCTGCTGTTTGATTCACTAATCATTTTTATGTTAGTGACTCATCTGATCAATTTGTGTCAAATAAGAAAATAGAACCTCACATATCAAGTAAATTCATCAAGTAAGTGGCATTTTTTCTGCTGACATTTTTCTTTTTACACACCCAACATATTGTGGAAGAAAGGGGTGCAGGAACCCTTTAATCCTTCCTTCCCACCAATTTAATTTACCTAACTAATATGGATACAGATGCTTGTGGATGGAAACTTGTTTGAGCCGTGTGGATACAGATGCTTGTGGATTGAGGTCTTTTGCAGATGTGTGGATACAGAATATGAGATGGTTGTGGATGAAGTCCTGTTGGAGCCGTGTGGATACAGATGCTTGTGGATGGAGACTTGTTTGAGCCGTGTGGATACAGATGCTTGTGGATTGAGGCCTTTTGCAGATGTGTGGATACAGAATATGAGATGGTTGTGGATGACGTCCTGTTGGAGCCGTGTGGATACAGATGCTTGTAGATGGAGACTTGTTTGAGCCGTGTGGATATAGATGCTTGTGGATTGAGGCCTTTTGCAGATGTGTGGATACAGAATATAAGATGGTTGTGGATGAAGTCCTATTGGAGCCGTGTCGATACATTTGCTTGTGTACGGAATCCTGTTGGAGCCTTGTGGATATAGATTCTTGTGTACAGAATCCTGTTGGAGCCGTGTGGATATAGATGCTTGTGTACGGAATCCTGTTGGAGCCGTGTGGATATAGATGCTTGTGTACAGAATCCTGTTGGAGCCGTGTGGATACAGATGCTTGTGTACGGAATCCTGTTGAAGCCGTGTGGATATAGATACTTGTGTACAGAATCCTAATGGAGCCGTGTGGATATAGATGCTTGTGGACGGAATCCTGTTGGAGTTGTGTGGATATAGATGATTGTGTACAGAATCCTGTTGGAACCATGTGTATATAGATGCTTGTGGATGGAATCCTGTTGGAGTTGTGTGGATTTAGATGATTGTGTACAGAATCCTGTTGGAGCTGTGTGGATATAGATGCTTGTGTAAAGAATCCTGTTGGAGCCGTGTGGATATAGATGCTTGTGTACAAAATCCTGTTGGAGCCGTGTGGATATAGATGCTTGAGGATGGAATCCTATTGGAGCTGTGTAGATAAAGATACTTGTTGACGGAATCCTGTTGATGCCGTGTGGATATAGATGCTTGTGTACAGAATCCTGTTGGAGCCGTGTGGATATAGATGCTTGTGGACGGAATCCTGTTGGAGTTGTGTGGATATAGATGATTGTGTACAGAATCCTGTTGGAACCATGTGGATATAGATGCTTGTGGACGGAATCCTGTTGGAGTTGTGTGGATATAGATGATTGTGTACAGAATCCTGTTGGAGCCGTGTGGATATAGATGCTTGTGTACAGAATCCTGTTGGAGCCGTGTGGATATAGATGCTTGTGTACAGAATCCTGTTGGAGCCGTGTGGATATAGATGTTTGTGTACAGAATCCTGTTGGAGTTGTGTGGATATAGATGATTGTGTACAGAATCCTGTTGGAACCATGTGGATAAAGATGCTTGTGGATGGAATCCTGTTGGAGCCGTGTGGATATAGATGCTTGTGTACAGAATCGTGTTGGAGCCGTGTGGATATAGATGCTTGTGTACAGAATCATGTTGGAGCCGTGTGGATATAGATGCTTGCGTACAGAACCCTGTTAGAGACATGTGGATATAGATGCTTGTGGATGGAATCCTGTTGGAGCAGTGTGGATATAGTTGCTTGCGTACAGAATCCTGTTGGAGCAGTGTGGATATTGATGCTTGTGGATGGAACCTTGTTGGAGCAGTGTGGATATAAATGTTTGTGTACAGAATCCTGTTGGAGCCGTGTGGATATAGATGCTTGTGGATGGAATCCTATTGGAGCTGGGTGGATTCATATGTTTGTGGATGGAGTCCTGTTGGAGCTATGTGGATACAGATGCTTGTTTGCGGAATCATGTTGGAGCCGTGTGGATAAAGATGCTTGTGGATGGAATCCTGTTAGAGCTGATTGGATACAGATGTTTGTGGATGGAATCCTGTTGAAGCTGTGTGGATACAAGGATACAGATACCTATTGATGGAGTCATTTTTGAGCTGTGGATACAGATGACTATGGCTGGACTCATGCTAAATATGTGTGCTGGAAGTGCCAGTTTCAGTATTGTAAATACCTCACTGAACTTCCATGTTATAATGGTGTTAACCATAAAAATAATTATTGCCTATGGGTTTTCCTTCGATATGAAGTATTCTATGAACCAATAGGATATATATAGAAATGTGTGTAACACATAATGTGAAATGTAATCCACATATTGTTTTATTTACAGGCAAGATGATGACCAAGTTGTATCTTGTATTAACTGTGGTTCTATCTCTGCTGCCTTGTTACAGAGCAACAAACAAAAGACCAATAATTGGTATGTAACTTATATTTAGTAGCGAATTTAATCATCAGCAACTCATTGAGTCATTTCTTTTCTTCTTTTTTTAAATGAGCTGGGCCGGATTAGCTCAGTCTTTAGCGCGTCTGACTATCAATCCAGGTGTCATGAGTTTAAATCCCTGCTCGGCCACAGTCTCCATGATGATTGATTAACGACATTGCATCTCATTATCATTCTTCTCTCACAGCTGATTCAAGTGGGAAAGTTAACAGTTACTTGCAGAGATGGGGTGTGCTCAACTTCTGGTTAACCTTCCAGGATCCCTGGAAACTGTGGTTAGGTTTACTGATCGTATGTTAGCCCTCGATGGTATAAAAAATATGCTAAATATTAATCAATCATTTTTTAACATCATTCTCAGCGCATTGTGGGTTATAAATGTTATTGGTGAAGAAAGAACTCGTGACCACGATTCGGAGTAAAACAACTTTTTACTGTCCTTCCGCACGTATTTGGCAAACTTTCTCCTATAAAGTTGCTTTTTACTGGGTTTGCAATCTCAGCAATCAGAGGGAATTAATGATGATACAGTGCCTTAAAGCAACCATTCAGTCAATGTTGAACGAATGCATATACAAAGGAATAAGTGACCACTTAAAAGACAAATGCATATTGAAAGAGCTGAAAGAGTTCTGATTTAAAAAGTTAGCATAGTCATTAGCATTATCTTCTATTATGATTATTAAAAGGTCTAATGTCTCAGACTGAATATAGTCTGGTCAAGATAGAATCTGCTGTGGTCAGGATAGAATCTGCTGCGGTCAAGATAGTATCTGCTGCTGTTGGGATAAAGTCTGCTCGAAGAATAAAGTCTTCCCCAAGGGTAGAGACTATCCCGGTCTGGATACAATTTGTCACAGCCAGGATAGTGTTTGCTGCTGTCAGTATAAAGTCTGCCCCAAGAGTAAAGTTTGCCCTGGTGAAGAAATTTACCCTTTTAAGGATAGAATCTGCTCTTGTTAGTAAAAAGTCTGCCCTTAGAATTGAGAGTCAATTCTGGTAAGGGGAGCTGAAATGTGATACTTTGGTTCAATCCACTTTTTAAGGAGAAATATTCCGTGGCCGAGTGGTCTAAGGGACCGTCTCAAGGTGACTTACCTCACACCGCTAAAGTCATAGGTTCGAGTCCGGCTCCCTCCAAAAACTTTATGTGAGAAAGTTTCCAGTTACTTGCGGAAGGACGATAATTCTACTCATTCTGCATCAGTCTGAGGTCTTCCTCTAACACTGATTTTGGATATGACATATTTAACCTGAAATGTGTTGAAAATGGCGTTAAACCCTATTAAGAATGAAAACAAACAAACATTTTAAGATGTCAAAACCAGGATACGGTAGCCTTGCAGGTAAATACCATGGGAAGTTAACACCTTCATGCTAGTACATGTCAAATATCTAGTTGGCTAGGGCTTTGGGTGGAGGTTTTGGCAGAATAAATATGCCCACTAAAAACTTTCCTACTTATAGCTCAGTATACACAGTTTCAAGAAGAGTGGCAAACATAAGTTGATGAGTTTAAAAAGGTTATTTTTAGTAAAACATATTAGGTCTCACTACACATTTGAATTTTGTTCTTTGTTCTATACTGAAAACCAAAAGTTTTGTTAGTAAAAATACATGGGAAATTCCATAGGGTACATTTAAAGCCGGATGTGTGCCTGGGTATGGAAATGATATTTTGAAGACGCAGTCTGAAATAGAATTTGGTGTTTGTATCAAACAGAACCAATGATTAAATAAAATATAACAACTTTCATTCTGGTGATATCTGCCATCTTAAATCATTCTTTTTTCGATGTAAACGGAGGTATTTTACCGACTTCATACTTTCAAGAGGGAATGCATGTACCGTGATGCCATGTTATGCATTTTTTTACAAGTTTAACATTTTGTGGTGTTTTATCTCATCATTTACACAGTTTCAGTTGTTTAACTAGACAAATAGTGCTTTATTTGACAAAATGCTGTTTTATACAAAGGGACAATAACTTTCAACCAGACTATAGAATAAATCCCAGTTATGTTGCTGTTGCTCTTAATACTTCGACAAATATGGTTGAATAAAAAAAATATTGAAATATTTTTTTGAATTATAGTTTAACTTGTATGAAAATACCGAAAGAGGGTGCAGTGACACCCTGAGATTTTTTGTGAAAAAAAAAAGTCCTCAAAATGCTCATAAATATATGCATAATGTTGAAATCCTATAAAAGTCATTTTTTAACACCAGTGATGTCTTATTGCGGTATATGCTATGCCAACGTTTGCTCTACTCATCTGCAGCAAGAAATCACAACCACTATAAACCATTTCAAAAATATTTCAAAACCAAATTACATAGGCCTTTTTTAAGCCTAAGAATCATGTTACCATCGGAAATGTCTTAAACATGTTTCATTTTAGTCAAAACTAACTACTAAGTTCAGTTTAGTCAAAACCATGAACATATGATATTGGATATATACCAATTATTTAGTTTTAGATTTGAATAAACTGACAGCTTGCACTATACTGTATCATATTACTTATAGGAGTTCTGGCCCAGGAGACAAACACTCATGATGCCCATAAATATGGTGATACATACATACCAGCAGGATATGTGAAACACCTGCAGCTGGCAGGTGCTAGAGTCGTACCTGTCAGGTAAGAGATATTTACACTTTTTATCTTTTAAATGTATGTTTTATTAAGAAAATATGTATATTTTATGTGTGTTGACACAATTTTTTATATATGTCTTAACCTGTGAATGCATTATTTTGTGATACCGGTATCATTGTGTAGCAATGTAAGCATGTGCGTAGCTTCCTATAGGCACATGCTTACACTTTTATTCTGAGAAATATACGCAAAACGCACCTACTACAGTTTAGTTGGACATTGTATGTCCCCGGACCCCCACCCACTTCAACTGTGCCAACACATCGTTTTCATCCAAGCTATGCCCCTAGTACGTGATTCAATCTGAGGTCTTCCTTCACCAATATATGCCATGTAATATGTTAAAAACGGTATTAACCCCCCTCCACCCTACAAAAAATAATATTTTGGTGAAACTCATGGTATTATGAGTAATGTTGGACTGAATAAAGAATGTACTTGAAGCGTACCGTAAGACGTTTTTGTTTTAAGTGGTTTAATGACATGGTTTGTATATAATGCAGATGTATGTTTTGTTTAGTGACCTTATAATCATGCATTATTTCAGGGTGAAGGAATCCATGGAATACTATACTTATATGTTCAAGTCTCTTAATGGGTAAGTTCCAGTCATTATAATGGAAAGAAGTAAGTAAGTAAATATATATATTAGAAAGTGAATTGTTTATTAAAGTGACCATTGGCATGTACAAAACAATATATAAACAAAACAGTATATGTAAATAGAGCACCTGACCAAGATGAGCCTATAAGTATGTACATGTATTTTAAGTCTGAAATAGTCACAAAATCAGGCTACGATCAAAAACAAATAGATTGGAAAGTTAAAAGTCAAAAAATGACTTAATCTCAAAACCATTAAATCAGTTTTGTGACATCTTTTTAAAAACCTTTAAATTTATTATAAAGGGAGAATATCAGGATAAAACGCTATAATTGCCTTAAAAATTAAATGATTTTAAAAATGGGTAAAAGGCATCCCATTAATGATTAGAATCCAAAAAGTTTGTTATGTCAAATCCACTAAATATGACAAAATAGATATTTAAATTGGAGTGGTAAACTTGAAACGAAATACCCACTCTAAAATATACAGCACTTAAATACTGCTTGATGACCTTCGCATTCGGATTCTTTCTAAGATGAAACAATATTTAGTATATGTAAATCTGTATAACGGATCAAATTGAAATCAAAATAAAATCACAGAACTCAATTAATATGTCACAATACATGTCGCACGTTTTAGCGGGAAATCTATCTTTAGTTTAACCTAGGCGCGTAGCCCAAGTTGGGAAATCCAATATATTGTTTTGGCATGTTAAAATAGTTATCTTTCTGGCTATACGGGGTCAGTGAATATTTACAGACATGATAATTATATTGGAAAAAATGTTATAGCCAGTTTTAAAATTTTGGAAAATCCTGATTTTAAGTATTTTCCTTATTATACATGTACTTAGAATTTTGATAAATTTATATGTTTTAGAGAATCCTTTATATCTCAGAAAATACTATTTGGATTTAATTAAAATTTCAGTATTAAAGTAAAAACTCGCATAGAAAAGTGTCATAATCATTCCTTATAATTTGTTAGAACCCTATTCCTTTTTAGCTCGACTATTCAGAGAATAAAGAGAGCTATACTATTCACCTAGGTGTGGTCGTGGGCATCTCACCTTGGATAAAGTTTTGCATGCACGTCCCTATCTCAGTAGCCATTACATGTATTGCCTTGAAAATTTACACAAGCCTTCCTAGTCATCAACCCTACTACATAACTAAGTTGAATAACTTTTGCATGAATATAATACAAATTATTGCCCTTGTTTGACTTAGAAATTCGGTTAAATTTTGCATGCAAGTCCCTATCTCAGTACTCATTACATGTATTGCCATGAAACTTTACACAAGCCTTCCTAGTCATCAACCCTACTAAATTAACTAAGTTGAATAACTTTTGCATGAATATAATACAAATTATTGCCCTTGTTTGACTTAGAAATTCGGTTAAAGTTTTGCATGCAAGTCCCTATCTCAGTTACCATTGCATGTATTGCCTTGAAACTTTACACAAGCCTTCCTAGTCATCAACCCTACTACAGTAACTAAGTTTGATAACTCTTGCATGAATATAATGCAATATTGCCCTTGTTTGACTGGGAAATTCTAGTTAAAGTTTTGCATGCAAGTACCATCAAGTCTATATCTCACCAACCAATCACTGTATTTGATTGAAACTTTACACAAGCCTTCCCAGTCATCAAGCCTACTTCAGTGACTAAATTAACTAACTCTTGCCTGAATATAAAACAAATTATTGCCTTGTTTGACTTAGAAAATCTGGTTAAAGTTTTGCTTGCAAGTACCATCAAGTTCATATCTCAGTATCCAATGCATGTATTAACTTGAAACTTTACACAAGCCTTCCTAGTCATCAAACATAGTATAGTTACTAAGTTTGTTAACTCTTGCATGAATTTAATACAAATAATTACCCTTATTTGACTTCTTGTTAAAGTTTTGTGTGTAAGTACCATCAAGTTCATATCTCATCAAACACTCAATGTATTTGATTGAAACTTTACACAAGTCTTCCCAGTCATCAACCCTACTACAGTAACTAAGTTAGATAACCTTGCATGAATATAATGCAATATTGCCTTTGTTTGACTTAGAAATTCTGGTTAAAGTTTTGCATGCAAGTACCATCAAGTCTATATCTCACCAACCAATCACTGTATTTGATTGAAACTTTACACAAGCCTTCCCAGTCATCAAGCCTACTACAGTGACTAAGTAAACTAACTCTTGCATGAATATAATACAAATTATTGCCTTGTTTGACTTAGAAAATCTGGTTAAAATTTTGCGTGCAAGTACCATCAAGTCCATATCTCAGTAAACAATGCATGTATTAACTTGGAACTTTACACAAGCCTTTCTAGTCATCAATCATACTACAGTTACTAAGTTCGATAACTCTTGCATGAATATAATACAAATAATTGCCCTTGTTTGACTTCTTGTTAAAGTTTTGTGTGTAAGTACCATCAAGTTCATATCTCATGAAACACTCAATGTATTTGATTGAAACTTTATACAAGTCTTCCCAGTCATCAACCCTACTACAGTAACTAAGTTAGATAGCATTGCATGAATATAATGCAATATTGCCTTTGTTTGACTTAGAAATTCTGGTTAAAGTTTTGCATGCAAGTACCATCAAGTCTATATCTCACCAACCAATCACTGTATTTGGTTGAAACTTTACACAAGCCTTCCCAGTCATCAAACCTACTACAGTGACTAAGTAAACTAACTTTTGCATGAATATATTACAAATTATTGCCCTTGTTTGACTTAGAAAATCTGGTTAAAGTTTTGCGTGCAAGTACCATCAAGTCCATATCTCAGTAACCAATGCATCTATTAACTTGGAACTTTACACAAGCCTTTCTAGTCAACAATCATACTACAGTAACTAAGTAAAATAACTCTTGCATGAATATAATACAAATAATTGCCCTTGTTTGACTTCTTGTTAAAGTTTTGTGTGTAAGTACCATCAAGTTCATATATCATCAAACACTCAATGTATTTGATTGAAACTTTATACAAGTCTTCCCAGTCATCAACCCTACTACAGTAACTAAGTTAGATAGCATTGCATGAATATAATGCAATATTGCCTTTGTTTGACTTAGAAATTCTGGTTAAAGTTTTGCATGCAAGTACCATCAAGTCTATATCTCACCAACCAATCACTGTATTTGGTTGAAACTTTACACAAGCCTTCCCAGTCATCAAACCTACTACAGTGACTAAGTAAACTAACTTTTGCATGAATATATTACAAATTATTGCCCTTGTTTGACTTAGAAAATCTGGTTAAAGTTTTGCGTGCAAGTACCATCAAGTCCATATCTCAGTCACCAATGCATCTATTAACTTGGAACTTTACACAAGCCTTTCTAGTCAACAATCATACTACAGTAACTAAGAAAAATAACTCTTGCATGAATATAGTACAAATTATTGCCCTTGTTTGACTTATGGTAAAAGTTTTATGTGCAAGTACCATCAGGTTCATATCTCACCAACCACTAAATGTATTTGATTGAAACTTTACACAAGTCATCCTAGTCATCAACCCTACTACAGTAACTAAGTTAGATAACTCTTGCATGAATTAATGCAAATTTTTGCCCTTGTTTAACTTAGAATTTCTGGTTAAAGTTTCGCGAGCAAGTACAATCAAATCTATATCTTACCAACCACTAAATGTATTTGATTGAAACTTTACACAGCGTTCGAAGGCATCAACCCTACTTCAATAACTAAGTTTGATAACTCTTGCATGAATATAATGCAAATTATTGCCCTTGTTTGACTTAGAAAATCTGGTTAAAGTTTTACGTGCAAGTACAATCAAGTCCATATCTCAATAACCATTGCATGTATTGACTTGAAACTTTACAAAACCATTCCCAGTCATTAATTCTACTACAATAACTAAGTTAGATAACTTTTGCAAGAATATAATGCAAATCATTGCCCTTCTTTGACTTAGAATTTTAAGTTAAAGTTTTGCATGCAAATACTGTCAAGACCATATGACACCAACCACTCAATGTATTTGATTGAAACTTTTCATATGGCTTTGTAGTCATGAAATCAACTGAATTAATCAAGTCGGATAACTTTTGCCAGATATTTTTGCAAATTAGGGCCTTTGTTTTAATTAAAATTTTAAAACTCAGCAGTAACTACATTTGTATTTGATTGAAACTTTATACAAGATATTGCAGGTATAGGACCTACTCAATTTTGTAAGTTAGATAACTCTTATTTGCTTAGATTTGTCATCAATCACAATCAAATTTATATTTCTGTGACAAATATTCGAATAGTCGAGTGCGCTGTCCCTCCGACAGCTCTTGTTATACTGAAAAAATGGGTTAGATTTTAATAGCATGCACCAATTTCAGTCAGATAGTTGTTGTTTTGAGACAAGCTTGGATCAGCGGAGCATGCAGTTCTCTGGCAGCTCTTGTTTAAGTTAGCCATTCATACCTATTCAATGTGTATAATATTTTATTGCTGTTGTATTAAAGCTAAAATGAATACATGTGTTTAAGTTATAATATATTAAATAATTGTTTTATTATTGAACAGGTTGTTGTTTCCAGGTGGCAGTGTTAGTCTCACTTCTTCAGAATTTGCTAAGGCAGCTAAAATATTCTATGACATGGTTAGACAGGTATGCATTTTCATTTAACACAACATATGTTATAGATACGAAAAAAGAACATTCCTACATTTTCTTGTTCATAAAGGTGTGCTCGAGTAAAGGATAACCTTCTAGGATCTGAGGAAAGAGTGATTAAGTTAACTGATCATCTGTTAGTCTTCGATGGCATAAACGTGATGCTTTACATTCAAACAAACAACAAATTGCTCATTGAGTATCTTTCAAGCGTATTTTTTTTTAAATTGTGAGGGGAAGCAGTTTCGATCCCAAGCTCGACCGGGTACCTCTCAAAAAACAACACTGTACTGGTTTTATCCAGGAAGCAAATTTGAGAGCGATGAAAATATGCTCTAAGCTTTCATAGAAGTCAAGCTTAAATAAATTAGTATGAACTAATTCATGTAAGAATGGTTATGTTTGAAGCAGTATTCAACCAACTGTTAACAATGTGTGTGTGTGTGTGTGTGTGTGTGTGTGTGTGTGGTGAGGTGGGGTGGGGTGGGGCCAACAATTTAACTAAAACAAATAAAGTTGATTAAATAATTGTTTTTAAATAATCATGAAAACATAGCTTTGGGAACTAATTGGGTCCCTTAAAAATTGCCTGTATTGTTGAATTAAATATAGTTTTTTATAACTGCCTCTATATTACAGTCCAATGAGGCCAACGAATATTTCCCACTTTGGGGAACTTGTAACGGATTTGAACTTCTGACTGCCATAACAGCTGGGAAGAATCTCATGAGCAGTTTTGATGCCGATGATTTGGCACTACCTCTGACTTTGTCCAAAGGTGAAGTACTTCAATTTATCTTCAAGTACAAGTATGTGTACCAGTTACTTTCCTTGGTAAACTATAAATAATACCTTTGATTTCTTCATTTAGTTTATATTAATTATTTCAGTTTGATAGTATTGAAAGTTCAAAGCTTATATAAACTGATCTCGAGTCTGCTTTCTGGATAGAACCAGTACCGAGTGTTGTTTTTCGAGAGGCATTGGATCGAGCTGGGGATTGAACCTGCAACTTCTTGGTTGAGTGGCAAACACTTTCATGACCGCTTCACTTTTTCCTAGTGTCACTTTGGATGACTGTGCTTCGCGGTGCTTTCTGTTAGGAGAAATCCTATTATGTATGTTTATGGAGTGTTTACATACACACAAAATTGTGTATCAAATAGTCACTGGCAAGGCGTACAATACTGATATGTGATTTTATCCAATACTGATATGTGATTTTATCCTTCCATCTCTTTATCATGTCAAGTGTATGCTAATTGAATCATTACAACTATTTGATTCAAATTAGGTTCAATTAAAATGGGCAATGATAAAACAAGTGCATAGCATGTATGAAGATCCCCACTTATAAGTGGATTTACAGTGGAAGTGTTCTATATTTTAACCCCTGGACCACTAACCTTTAGAATATATTAAATACAAAGATTCATCAATCACATTAACATACAATAATACAGAAGCAATTACATGTATTTTAAATAATATATTAAACTAGTTAACTATCTTATATAATATATATCAGCTATCACAGATTAATATTTTATCTTGTTACACAATAATAATTTTGAGAACGTATATATTTCACAGGATAACCCCTAAAGTTTTACTTATTTCCAATGGGGTCCTTTTTAAAAATAATGTCATGGATGAATATATTGGCATTTATTACAAAACTTATGAAATTATCCTTTGTTATTCATCAATATTTTTGAATGTATCACAGCTATAAATCCACATTAGTAACAATAACAAGTTTTTCAAAAAAATAAATAATGTAATAAAAAACGAATTCACATTCCTCTACATTTTCCGTTTGTACGAATAGATATTTATCCACTTCTTAGATAAATAGATGCTTTTTTCAAATTCTTAATAGTATAGGGTAATTGATTCCAATCCAAAATGCCATTATAAAAGAAAGTTGATGATGTTAAACTATTAACACATGGCACAATAGAATTAAAAGTACTTCCTCTAGTTGCACGATGGTGTGAATTAGACACCGTTATAAAATTTTCTTGAAGATAACATGGACATGAATTGTTAAAAATGTTATGAATTTGATTCAATCTTAATTGTCTATTTCTATTTTCAATGTTAAGTATTCCAAGATCTTTAAATTTTGACGCAGACAAAGTAGCTTTACTATCGTAGCTGAAAATAAATCCTATCATTTTATGTTGAGCAACTTGTAGCTTTTTCTTAAACGTTTTTGTAAGACTACTTTACCTTGAAGAACATGTATAATCAAAATGACACTGTATCAAAGAATTACAAAGAGTATTTCTAAGAGATAAATTTAAGTAGTGTTGATGTTTATACAAAAAATTTATTCTAGAATTTACCTTTTTAACAATATTGTTCACAATGGATGTAGCAGATAAATCATTATCTAACATTGCACCGAGATATTTGACTGATGTTTGTGCTTGTATTGTGTGACCATTACAAAGCACTGAAAATTGTTTCACTTTAGCAAACCTGCGTTTTGACCCAAATAATAGACATTCTGTCTTTCCAAGATGCAATGACAGTTTGTTGCCTATTAACCATTTATTACAATATTCAAGTCCATTGCCAAAAACTTCACTAATTACATCAGGATCTTTATGTGAGATAAGAGTAGCACTGTCATCGGCATAGAGAATAGTTTTACATTTTTGACTGATACTAATGCTCATATCATTTACATAGCATAAAAAAGTAATGGCCCCAAGATACTTCCTTGAGGAATCAGAGTTGGTGTAGAACTCAAGAACTATAAATCTACATAAATTTAAACAGATTGATCTCCCTGCTTTTGCTAATGTTACTTAAAGGGAGTATATTAGGAAAAAAATGCTATCAATGTATCAAAAATTAAAATAATTATTGAAATGTATAAAAAGCATCTCACTATCATTAATAAATAAAATCCGAATGATTTGGCATGTCAAATCCATTAAAACGTGACAAAATCAGTATTTAAATTGGAGTGGTGAACTCGACACATTTAATACGTCACAAAATATGTTAAAATTTTAAGCGGGAACTATATTTTAGTCTAACCTAATCGCGTAGCACAAGTTAGGAAATCCTTTTTCAATTTATTATTTTGGCATGTTTAAATAGATATCCTTATGGCAATATAGGGTCAGTGAGTATGTATAGGCATGATATATTGGAGGAAAAAATGTTTATAGCCAATTTTAAAATTTTGAAAAATCCTGATAACCCCCCCTTAATCAATGTTATCCATTTATTTTAGATTTTCGCTCCAGCAGATTATTTGGTAATTTGCCCAAAGATGTTTATACATACCTCACAACGAAGAATGTTACAGAAAACATCCACAGCCATGGCTTAATGCCGTCAGTAAGTTTTTTCTGTCATGACATGTCCTCTGGTCAGTCTATGTATACGTGTGAAGTTCATATGTCCGCCATGGTCATTCTATATTATACTTATTTGTCTGTTATAACATGACCAGTCCATGTATTCATTTGTCTGTGTACATTGTTTCCTGTTTTAGGCATCGTACCACCATTGGAAAAAGGCAGTGCTTCCGTGGGATAATCGCATTATGAATAATGCTTGTTTCCTCTTCTTTATAATGCATTTTCCCTTTTTTAATGCTCTTTTTTTTTATTTGAATGGCATCATTGATTTATTTTGAACATTTTGACAGCATTGCCATGTTTGAATTGTGAATTTAGAAAAATTTAGAAAAACAAATTTATGCTTGGTACATTGGGTATGAATACATGATTTCAGAAGTCTACTTTCACGTTGTCAACAGTGTACACACTGAGCAGAAAAAATATCTCATATGACACATGACCCCTACTTTTCTCATCATATTTTGGTAGTGCAGAGGTTTACAAACAGTAAAATATAAGTTTGACTTCTTTCTTTTGGGTTTCACTATGAATGACAAGCCTTCGAACTTTTATTATTTACTATAAAACAATCAATGGTGGGCTTACACCTTTAAATCATACCTGTTTTAAATCTGATATCTGTTTATATACAGTCATTTTACAGGGCCCAATAATCTTTTAGTTTTCATAATATAAATGTGTTGGGTTTTTTTCCATGTAATAAAATAGTTAAGTGAATCATAAAAGAAGTGCATTATTCCTGAAGATAAGTGAATATACCGGTATATGGACTGTTATTTTCTAAACTTAATGTAATGTAATAGGATCATTTCTTTGGTAGATTTTGAATGAAACCAATTATTATTATTATTATTATTATTATTATTATTATCGTCGTCATAATGTAATAGGATCATTTCTTTGGTAGATTGTGAAACCGATTATTATTATCATCATTATCATCATCATCAGCATCAGCATGATTATTATTGTTGTACCAGATAATTTACTGCTGTCAAATCTATATTGTTCATGTGTGATGTGACTCTGCAAATAGTTTATAGTAAGTTAAAGAGTTGAAAAGGGCAAATGATGCTTTAAAAGATTATCAATATTTAATTCAATTTGTAATAAAAGACTGAGTAACAATAAAAAAAAAATAAACATGGAAACAATGACTTTTAAGTTCATCGTCTTCAGTACATTTAATTTGTTTTTCATTGTTGTGGTGTGTACCTCCTTGACAATTTAAAACCCTTGTACACTGTACCATTAAATGATTTGTAGATACGGTGTACAGAAAGTACCGGATTTCAATTGATAAATATAATAATTAATGCCTGTGTTCTCAGTTTCCACGTATTTTTCAAATAAGAAGATTAAAAATATCAGCATTTAATTAAAGTTAATTACAAGTGGAGTTTAACATTATAGAACAAGCTACAAAGCTAAGACAGTCATCCAACTGGTTGAGATGAATACATGATGTGGTGCTGAAAAAATAGTAAAACTTGATGAAAATCCACCTGTCCTATTGAATGACTTTACTCGTCTGATTTACTAGGCCTGGACAGAGATCCAAACCTGGATTAAGGGACCTCTTTGTTTCAGTAACCGAACATGCTGCCAACTTGAGATCACTCGTCTCTTACAGCTAAGCGAAGAGAAATCAAGAGATATTTTGCCACGACTCGTAAAAGGATGGTATTTCTACACAAACTCATGTGGATGCATAGTTCTTCCTCCTCAAATAAAGTTATATGTCTACATTTTGAAAAATGGTGTTAACCAAATCTATTCAAACTTATATTGGTTTGGAGCAGAAACAAAATATTTTGACAATACTAATCAGACACTTCAATTCGTCTTTAAAGGCTAGTAATCACTTGTTTCTTTTGCTGTATTGTACAACTTAAATGTTCATTTACAAAGCATATGTTTCAGACTTATTCTACAAATGCCAAGTTGAACACCTTCTACAGGGTTTTATCGACAAATGTTGACAGAAATGGCAAACCATTTGTTTCTACAATTGAAGGTAACTACGCTGTAGTTAGTTCTCCATTGAGAATGGTTGTCAGTGAAAAACTAAGAATAGTCTGGAGTAATACCATTCATTGCAAAGTATTTTAGGTTTGACATGGAAACACATCTTTCGTCTGACAGAATCTCACCTTGTTGTATTGTCATAGCCACATTTGTAGAGAAAAGGCACTGACATAGTATACTTTACTTATATAAGTATACTGAGGGCTAGTGGATATTTAGAATGAGGGGTCATATTATGAATTTTCAAAAATCTTCGTAATAAATGACCAGTTATTTGGAAAAATTGCTGTTTTCTTAATTTATTAGAGAACACTAGATAGGGGAAATCACACATAAAAAAAAAACAAGACTATGTCAAAGACAGACAGGTTAGATTTGTTAGTAACATTATGACCCTATATATTGATTTCTCCTAATATGCCAATCCCTTCTTACTGAATTTGTAATTTTGTTAATCTGCTACTGGCATGTATGCGTATAAAAACATTATGCCCCTGTCATTTGAAGATGTTACCTCAGTTGATACTTATTAACATTTTCCAATTTTACACGAGTTACGACCACTTTTAAGATTAAATTTTGGTTAAATAATATAGTGGGGGCATCTGTGTCCTAAAGACATATTTCTAGTTTTATTATTAGTTAAATAATATGCAAATCATTTATTTGTATAATTTCTAGTTAGAGGTCCATTATGATTTCTGGGCCGATAATCACCTCCCGGCCCTGTCATGTCTTCAATACACGTTACCAGACCAATTATATCTATGAGTTTTCGGCCTAGGCCAATAAGTGATAATCAGCGCATGAAGGTGGTTACCTGCTAAAACATGCTCATTTTTGTTATATATAGTAACATGTGTATTAAAAGGTGATATCCACCTCACAAGCCTATGACAGGGAAAATAAACAGATCTCCATTAATATGTTAATTGACATTTAAATACAAATTATCTCAATTCATATATCATTAAGTTCTAGACTCAGAGTATTAATTCAAGTATTTATATTTGATTACTGTGTCCATTGTTGGACCATTATCTAAATCTGCCCTCTGTCATTGAATCTCTAAACTCACAATATGAGGCTTAGTGTTAAAGCAGTCCATCTACCTTTTTAGTCTGTAATTTTATTGAGTTGTTTAAAATTATAATAAACTCAACTTATTTAGAAACACAAAGTTATAGCTACCATAGAGATGACTATGAGGAATAGATGTCTAGCCTGTACTGCGAGTGGGGGATAAAACATACAGTATTGATTAATCAACTTGACATGAAGCACCGATGGTATTCAAGACGTTGTTATGTGCCCATTTATTGTGATATATCAATGAGATTTATACAGATTATGTGTTTTATATTGTTATTCTTGTGTATGAAATTTGAATAAATTTGAATTGTCTTAACACTGTTTAAATCATCATTGTTCAACTTTTGTGATTCCAAATCGGTTAAGTGTAGTAGCTTGACTTAGTTATTGAATTAACTAGACCAGATATGCAAATAATTGTCCGAGCTGCGATACCGGGTTGTGAAATGTTCAATTAATCTATTCAGTTAACTACGGAGCCTGCACTTTATCATTTTTTGTCAGACGACTTATACACATGTCTATTGAATCTTGGTCAAGTCCTTGTGTACCGTATTTCTTATTTGACTGCCATTAATTTAAAAAAAAAACGATACACTACTGTTTATGAATGTGTGTTACAATGTATATCCTAGTTTTATGTTTTTTTTCAATGTAGCCTTTAGGTATCCCATCTATGCGACACAGTGGCATCCAGAGAAACCTATATACAACTGGAATTTAAAATATCATGTAAACAATGGCCCCGAGGCTGTACGAGTCGGTCAACACATGGCCAATTTCTTGGTAGCTGAAGGTAGGTGTAACAGTATAGTGTAATTCCTTCTCAATTTGTAGTTTCCGTGTATCATTCAAAACTTATTTCTTACACTATATTTAATATATATTTTTAATTGTATATGGTATGAAACAACCTATTTTTAAAGGGACATCATTGCCACAGGCAATTATATGTACCATTAATTAATTAAAAAAAAAGTTATATTCTACTAAATATGAAAATGTAAACAGATCAAATTAAACGTTGTCTTTACTACTAAAACTGCATCATTGTAATTAAAACGAGACGTTGCTATTAAGACTAATTCTTGCTATTATCAACACTGGTAAGTCTCGTTAATATAACTTAGTCTTGCTATTATTAACACTGGTAAGTCTCGTCTCGTTAATATAACTTATTCTTGCTATGATTAACACTGGTAAGTCTCGTTAATATAACTTAAGTCTTGTTTTTGATATTCATTTTGTCAGTGAAGGTATATGTATATTTTAATTTATGAAAAAAAAACGTTTCATAAATCTTATAATTTTATATACATGTATATATTCCCTTATAGCACGGAAGAGTTCCCACACATTCCCGAGTTTAGAAAAAGAAATTGATGCCTTAATTGACAATTACCAGCCGGTGTTTAGTAGAGACAGCACATTTGAGAACATCTACTACTTCAACTTCACTTCCAGACAAACATTGTCTTGAATCACAGCTGTAACAAAGTATGATCTCTAAAGTAGACAGCATACCTTTCCATGATGGGAATATCATTGGACCAAAATCTTAAATCTTGAATTCATTCTAAATGTTTTACAAAGTTTCATCTGATCATCTTTAGACTCCACTAGACTGATTCACTGATTGGGAAAGTGAGAACTCGTGCAATCTATATCCATTTTTTATGGGGTGGGAGGGGTGGCATAATCGCAGCGTCCGTCCATTCGTCTGTCCGTACATCTGGAGCGGCAGTTGTGGGTTGCGTTGCCAGTACAGGATGGCATGGTGGTGTTTTTTTTTGTACTTGTGGGGTGCAATGTGCACCCTCACAATTGCAAAAATGCGTACAGAATGGCATTGTGGGGTTAATTTCATTATTTTTACATTTTTCTTTTACTTTTTTTTCATTCTCTTTTAGTGTCATTAGGGATGGATCTCAAGGTTTTTGACATTAGGGTTAGAAAGAAAATAGGTTTTGTTTTGTTTTATGAAAAAAAAAGATGTTTTATAACATATAAAAACCGCTCCCCACAACATCACTTCCACCAGAACGTCCGTCCTTCCGTCCGATATTTCGTTTCCGGCCTGTATCTTTGTCATGCATAGATGTATTTTAATGATACTTGCTACAAATGATCAATATAACATGACGACGTGTCGCTAGTAAGACCCAAACCCATAACTCAAAGGTCAAGATCACTATTTGAGTTTGTTTGAATACACTTTGAGTCTGTGTGAGATTTCGTGTCGGTCACTATTTGAGTTTGTTTGATAACACTATGAGTTTGTGAGATTGCGTGTCCGGCCTGTAACTTTGTCATGCATGGATGGATTTTTATAAATACTTGCTACAAATGATCAACATAAGATGACAAAGTGTTGCGAGTAAGACCCACACCCGTACCTCAAAGGTCAAGGTCATAATTTGAGTTTGACAACACTTCGAGTCTGTGTGAGATTTCGTGTCCGGCCTGCAACTTTGTCATGCATTAAAGGATTTTTTATAAATACTTGTTATAAATGATCAACATAACATGACGACGTGTTGCACTTAATTCCCAAACTCTCACTTCAAAGGTCAAGGTCACAATTTTACTATGCTTTACAACACTTTCAGTCATTTTGACATTTCTAGTCAGGTCTGTCATCTATGGATAAATTGTAAAAAATACTTAGTTCAGCTGATCATGACATAATTAAGTGTCGCATGTAAGACCCAGAACCTTTCCTCAAAGATCAAGGTCACACTTGCAATTTGTTTGATATTGTGTGTCTGGTCTGTGACTTTGCCTTAAACTTGGCTCAATTTATCAAAATGACATGATGACGTGTCATAAGTAAGACCCATACCCATACCTTAAAGGTCAAGGTCACAGTTTTAATATGTATGACAACACTATGAATCTGTTTTGAGATTTCAAGTCCGTCCATTATCTTTATCATACATGGATGGATTTCAAAAACACGACTCAATTTATGTTAAGGATTTTAAAATAGCTTGACACAAGTGATCAGCATGTCATGATGATGTTTCAGCAGCATTTAACTGCTGAAATACCCAGACCATTACATCAGATGTCAAGGTCAATGTTACACAAACGTCAAGGTTACGCTTTAATAAAAGAAAAAAAAATTGCACGTCTAGTCTGAAACATCAGTCCATTACTCTTTATATTCATGGATACATCATTACGTATTATAACATAATTATATTGTTTTTTTTCAACGACCATTTTGGGGGGGCATGCGACACTTACCAGTGACATTTCTTGTTTTGCTTCCGAATGCTGGTTGCCGTCTATGTGTTACCATTGATTTGAAGCAGGGCATAAACATTGAACTCTGAGCATTTGGCTAAATGTAAAACTGGTGTGTAAAATGTACAGTTACAATAACAAATGATGGCCCTTCATACTTCAAACAATTGGTAAAAAGTTCTTTGCACACTTTACGATACTTAAGAATGTTGTTAAATACTTTGCAAGTTAATATCGAAGTTACTGCTAACCATGCAGCACTGGAATGTGTGCAGCCACCACCATTTACAGCAATCAGGAGGACATTCAGGATAACTCTGTGAACAATTTGGATAACTCACTTTTAATTTTAGACAGAATTATGGTCCCTCTTATACTCGGTTCAATAACATCCTATCTCAGTAACTACTTGTCATAGTACAGCAAAGGAACTCACATAATGTTGTCTTCACTACCATGAAAAGGAGTCCAGGGGACAGATGGGGTAGCTTGGTTTTGACTCTTCACTACCATGGAAAGGATTCCAGGGGACAAGTGGGGTAGCTAGGTATTGACTCCAAGTAGCATTTTTGTACCCTTAATAACTAGAAAAATTTGCTTGCATTTCAGTTACTAATTTTCATCAGTGCTCCAGATAAGCACTTAAGCATTCAAATTTCTGAATAAAGCATTAACATTTAAACTAAGGGGTAAATTCAGCATTGGTTATTCTCAATTAAAGTGTTGATTAGTTTGTTTTGAATGGCAATTTGATAAGAACGTTCATTATTATCCTTAACATTTTAAAAAATAAGCAGTGCATGTAATATAAAGGGTAGAATGCTCATTTAAAGAAAAGCTTATCTGGAGCACAGGGTCTTGCATAAATGAGTCATCACAACTGCTTCTACTACTATAAGGGGCTCATATCTTATTCTCTGTCAGCAGACATGTTTAACTTTGAGACAAGCTTTCGGAAGTTGAGCGACCTGTCCTGCGACACTCTTATGTGTATATCCAGAGTTTTCAGGTGATTGACTTGATACTTTGCATACATGATCAAGTGTAGATGTGTGGGACGTAACTTTTGTGAACTTGACTTGATTCCATGCAGAGTTATTGTTCTTGCACCTTTTAAACTTTTGTATTTACCATATTGCAATTCATGTTGAGCAAACCATTTCCACAGTTTTCATTATGTTTATGGTATCATCATTCTTGTTATAGTGACATTACAGGGAAAACAACTGTTTCTGTATTTGCAACACTTTGATAGAAAATATGTATATATATGTACATTTTGTATAATTTGTACAATCATTGTTTTTTTATGTATCATTTTTAATACAATTGAAAGGACTAGGTTCACAAAATATTTCTTTTTCAGAAATGCTTGGTGTGTTTGTATCAAATATATTTTATTCTTTCAAAATACATGTATGTATTTTTTATCTATTGATTTTCTGTTTTTTCTGTTCATGGAATGATTCCCAAAGAGGGTAAAATTTCCCCCCCCATTTTTGATTATGAAGGCATTCTTGCTACACAAATATATTCATTCTGATCATTGTCTGGTACACTATGAATAATATATGTAAATTTTGTCTTGTGGCAGGAGTGCCTTCACTGTCTGGTACACTAGAATAATATATGTAAATTTTGTCTTGTGGCAGGAGTGCCTTCACTGTCTGGTACATTCTGAATAATATATGTAAATTTGTCTTGTGGCAAGAGAGCCTTCATTGTCTGGTACACTCTGAATAATATATGTAAATTCTGTCTTTAGGCAAGAGTGCCTTCACTGTCTAGTACACTACGAATATTATATGTAAATTTTGTCTTGAGGCAAGAGAGCCTTTATCGTCTGGTACACTCTGAATAATATATGTAAATTTTGTCTTGAGGCAAGAGTGCCTTCATCGTCTGGTAAACTCTGAATAATATATGTAAATTTTGTCTTGAGGCAAGAGTGCCTTCATCGTCTGGTACACTCTAAATAATATATGTAAATTTTGTCTTGAGGCAAGAGTGCCTTCACTGTCTGGTACACTCTAAATAATATATGTAAATTTTGTCTTGAGGCAAGAGTGACTTCATCGTCTGGTACACTCTGAATAATATATGTAAATTTTGTCTTGAGGCAAGAGTGCCTTCATTGTCTGGTAAACTCTGAATAATAAATGTAAATTTGGTGTTGTGGCAAGAGTGTCTTCATTGTCAGGTACACTCTGAATAATATATGTAAATTTTGTCTTGAGGCAAGAATGTTTTCACTGTTAAAGCATGCTATATTTACTTGAAATAGCTTAAAATGTAAGAAAATTGCATATTTTTACACTTTGATGATACTGTATCCTTTGTTTCTATGAAATCAATAAAATAATTAAAATATTATGTACAGTATGACTGCGAGTTACCCCACCCACTTTGTAAGGTATGGAGATTAACATATGTTTACATTTAGTAAAACATACCTTTTTCGATCAGTATGTGTACTGTTAATTCGTGATTATTGTATGTATATTTCTACACTAAAATATAATGATAGCTGGAATCTCGAAATATGCCAAACTTTCCATGGTTTAGCTGTATTTAAAATAAAACTTTATTTCTGATTATTGCTGTCTGTTTATTTTATTCAAGTTCAGTGCATACCATGAACACATAACATATGTACCCACTTCCTCCCTCTGATGATATTGCCACAAACATCCATGACTGATTTGTGTGAAACGTTCTTTTATATATTTTAAAGTATTTTCATGTTTTATCAGCATTCATTTCAGCCAGTTTGTTGTGAACAATTTCTGGAGTAATGTCAAAGTTGTTATAATTCTGTGTAGGTGTCCATGATTTAAAATGTTTCCAGGTCAGATCTTCTATTTCACTACACATGTTATATTTAAAGTCAGGATCAGTTAGCTGCTTTACAAGCTCTTCAGATCTTTGATCAATGAGGGCAGTCATAGCAAGCTCCTCCCTGACAAGATCAATGTTTGACAGGTCTACATAGTTCCCTGATATGGCCAGAGACGGCTCCAAATTCTCTACTCTGTGCGGGCAACCAGCAGGCACAAATAACAGCTCACCTGCAAACAAGGAAAATGAACTAGATTTATAATCATCATCATAGACAGTTCACTATCTAAATTATATAATCAGTATTAATGTATTGCCTACCTCTGCAATACACAAAATGTTGTACTATCAAGTTAAGAAAGTTTTATGAGTGATTGGGTATAACCCCATGTTAGACATGTATGTGTAATGGTGTATATATAACATACAGTTTTATTGGTGGAGGAATACCTCAAAATGTATTGGAGTACCGTAAATCCAGTCCTTCTGCAACTGGCATTCTTCACATAATGTTTTTGTATAGAGCCAGGCTCTAACCAACAATGTCAATTGGTGGAGCGCATGGTCCAGTGGTAGAGCACTGATCCAGTGAACGGAGGGTTGTGGGTCCAATCCTTGAGCAAGACACTTTTCTGCATATGCTTAGTACTAGTTCTAACCAGGAAGGCTTTGAGCGTGATTTGCCTAAGTTGTAAAAACTTGTTTCACATTTAAAGTAAAATAAAAAAGTTTAAACTAATTGTAGGAAGTAAGCTTGGACCTGAATCTGTCAAAGATGGAGTTCATTAAGAAAGTTGAAATCATATGTTGAAGGTGAACACTTTGAAAATTTGAATGATACCCCCATAACTACAATTATAGAATAGAGGTAAAAGTCAAACCAGAATATGAAACTGTTCCACTTTGATAAATAAATAATTAAATTAATAGAAAGAGGGAACATTCTGTGGCAGCATTATTTCTGTATTCTATCAATAACATATGTCTTGTGTTTGTATAACATATCCCACTAGTACCTAATTGTAAGTAAAAACAACACTCCGAGGCAGACAAGATGTGCAAAATTAAAGTAAGCCAACAACTGAATCTTGCCCAAATAGCACAGAAGATAATGCTTGTAGATATACAAGTACATGCCTCGTGAACATACACATCTGTATCCATTTGTAATTTAGGGTAATAAAGAATTGTGTTCAATATTAATTGCAATTAATTTCATATCAAGATATGTTATGTCTATAAACAATCTGACTAAGTTTGATTACAATCCAATAAAAACTAAGTGATGGTCAGTAAATTATACTGCATTTCAATCAAACAAGGACCATAACTCTGTCTATTATTGTCCAGTATGGCCAGTTCAAGAACTTGTCTGAGATGTAATGGTCACTAAATTCTAAGCAAGTCCGGCCATGATATGATGAAGAATAATGGTCCTACAGGGTTTACAATTGAAAATAAGTACTTTTTAAACATTCAAGAGCCGTAACTCATTTCTAAAACTTTTCTAGCAGGGATCAGAGCTAAAAGGACTGCAATAATCAGTACATGTAGTTTTTAACAATTCAAGGCTCATTAATCTGTTGTTTTCATGTCCAATCTGGATTGGTTCAAAAACTTATCTGACCTTTTATGAATAGAAAAATCTTGATTAAATTTGGTTTGGATAGGGTAAAAAGTTAAGGTTCTACCGTGCGAATAAGAAAAGTTGATGTACAGATGACAGATGATGGACAAATTACAATGATATAAGACCTGGCATTTGACCAGTAGAACCGAAAATCAACAAACCCTTGGTTATTTGTCTATCTAACTGTTTCTAGAATATGGTCTATCTAACTGGTTCTAAAATATGTTCCATCTAGAACATGTTCAATCTAACTGGTTCTTGAACATGTTCTAACTAACTGGTTCTAGAACATGTTCCATCTAACTGGTTCTAGAATATGTTCTATCTAACTTGTTCTGGAACATGCTCCAACTAACTGGTTCTAAAACATGTTCTTTCTGACTGGTTCTAAAACATGTTTCATTCAACTGGTTCTAGAACTTGCTCTAACTAACTGGTTCTAGAACATGTTCCATCTAACTGGTTCTAGAACATGTTATATCTACCTGGTTCTATAACATTTTCCATCTAACTGGTTTTAGAACATGTTCCATCTAAATTGTTCTAGAACATGCTCTAACTAATTGGTTCTAGAAAATGTTCTATATAACTGGTTCTAGAACATGTTTCATCTTACTGGTTGTAGAACATATTCCTTCTTACTGGTTCTAGAACATGCTCTAACTAAGTGGTTCTAGCACATATTCCATCTAACTGGTTCTAAAACATGTTCTTTCTGACTGGTTCTAAAACATGTTCTATCTAACTGGTTCTAAAGCACATTTTATTTACCTGTTTTCAGAATATATACATTTTACCTGTTTCGAGAATACATACTATTTGTCTGGTTCTAGACACACTATATTTACCTGGTTCTAAAACACATTCTATTGGTTGAGCCTCTGACAGTAGTGGATAGTATTTGGTGTCTGGATGTTCTAGATCCACCTGGAACACAGGATCTGTAGACCATGGGTGACCGTATGTCGGGTACAACATGGCTGTGTCATCTCTCCCATAAAACACCCATCTACAAATATGGACAATATACTTCTTAAATATGAATTTTAGCATACAGTGAAATCTCTTCTAACCATCATCTCTATAATGCCATCTGTCGCAAGCAGCAACATTTACTTGTTTTGAGAAGCCATTGGTTTAGTTAAAAATCTATTTGACATTGATTGATTGCTAAGTTCCTATAACTTGCACCAAATTCACTTGATATTTTCCTGGTAGAATACAGTAAGTAATTTGCATATGTTGATAAAGTTTCTTGCTCAAGGCTATAATGGAGATCGAGCCTTCAGTCCCTAGATCCTGGGTCCAATGCTGTCACCAAATCACATGCTTCACTTGAACAATTGCTTACCAATACGTTAGACAAACTTTACTCTTTTGACTGAGTGATTAGTAAAAACAATTTTATTTTACCAAAACAATCATAGGTCACAAACACAAACATCCCCCACCCGATCAAAATAAATTTTATTAAATAAATTCTTAAGTGACATACAAGATGTCTTGTAATATTTTGTTTTAATGAACTCAGTTCCTGATATCTAAATTACATATATGAGCCAGTAAATTTTGTAT
Organism: Panopea generosa; assembly: GCA_029582155.1. NCBI lineage: Eukaryota > Metazoa > Mollusca > Bivalvia > Adapedonta > Hiatellidae > Panopea > Panopea generosa. Next base: position 57,214,923 of record CM055895.1, read on the forward strand.
TTTGAACGAATGAATATGTTAATTGTGCTATAAAATTAGTTTAAATATAAATATACTAAGCTGAATATGTCTATATGATCACCTCTTTCTTCCTTCAAACAATGCCATCCAGAAATTGGAACCAAATGCATCAACATGGAGTTCACTAGTCACGCCTCCGGGAGCTATAAATAAACTTGGCCAGCTGTCCTGATAGTAGGACCCTTGAGATGTTCTTTGTAAAAAGTCACCTGTAATATAGTTAAGTTTATCATGAACTTTTCTTTTACATTCTCTTTTTTTAAAAATTGGAGCTAAAAATAGAGACAGAATTAAATCCAAGAATGAGATGGGCGGGATTGCATATAGTGTTACCCTGTTCTACCCGTTCATCTTTTCACCTGTCACCTCAATAATTCAAATTTTATTTAGCCCTTTACTCCATACATACGGGTTTTCTCACACCAATCACAGAAGGCCTTTGAAAGCAGTGCAGGAAGAGTTCAGATTGCTCATAATGAGCAATCTGAACACTTCTGCACTGTTTTCAACTTTGTCAAACATATTTCACCCAATAATTCAAAAGCCTTCTATATGAGAGGTGTTCAAAGGCGTCTATATTAGAGGTGTCCAGAGGAGTCTATATTAGAGGTGTCCAAAGGCATCTATATTAGGTGTCCAAAGGCGTCTATATTAGAGGTGTCCAAACGCGTCTATATTAGGTGTCCAAATGTGTCTATATGAAGTAAAGGGTTAAGATATAATGATGAAATTTTGGACAATGATTACAAACATGAAAAGGAAGCTTGGTGTCACTTTTGACCTAAATAGGGTCAGTCAATGTTCCTTAAAATAGGGAAAAAAATCAACCAATAACTTCAGATTCCATTTAGATTTTTGGATAAATGTCCTGGCATAAACACAGTAAATAAACAGTACCTTAGATAACCCCATGTCTGTTGGAACACTAGACCTCTAGTCAGAGGTTAATCAAGGACTAACATCCTTGGTTAACTGTTTGTGACATTGCCAATTAGTAATATAACACAAATAAGTGCAACATTATGAATTCATGAAAATTAGTACATGTAATAATTAATGGCAAGCATTATAACCATGCCCACTGAATTTGTAGGAGACGTTCTAAAAGTATGTGATAGGAAAAAACTACAGTTTCATTTAGGCATGTCATATCTGATTGTCATTTGGTCAAACTTCACAAGGAGAACATTTCAATATTTGGTGAGGGAATCATGATTTTAAAAGAGTATATGCATGTACATATAACTATGTAGCCATTTGCATTTCTTGAAGATGTGGGTAAGCTCAATATTTTGAATCTAACTGTTGATGCTCTAATGGTGGACAATTCCTTGGATCCACCAGTGTGATCGATATCATGTTATTAAGATATTTCACATCATATACTAGCACAAAAATACTTTACATAATTACTGAATCGCCAGTTAACCAGCGTCCGTACATATTCCTTACTGAATACAGACAGAACTAGATACAATGTGTTTAGCATGTATGGTCAGAAGTTCAAAAACTGATTATATCGATGTACAGATATTTTCAAAAATTAAACATATTCTTAAATGCCAATTTTTGCTTGTTAACTTAAGTAATGAATGTAAACATGAGCATCACATTATACACAATATATTATGATAGTTGTGTTAAAAAGTTTGTCTACTTTAAGCTACATGAATTATTTGTAATATCAAACCTTCAAAACAATGACATACCAGCAAAATACTTTGGAATTGTAAGTTCTTTGGCAAGTTCTGGACAATGGATTGGTATATTCCAGTCAAATAGATACACATTTTCTTGGCTCTTGTTACCATGGAGACCATCGACAAAATCCTTGATATTTACTGTTTTGGAATCTTCAAGTCGAGCCCACTGGACAGAATCTTTTACAGATTTTTTCAGGGTAACTGTTAAATCACCTTTGGAAATGTCAGGAGAAAACAGTTACATTACACATACAAAAATGGTTGAAATCTTCAAGAAACCAAAAAATTAATGCCTTAAAATTTCTATCTTTAAAAACTGTTTATTAAACTTAATATGAATAAGTCTTGTGATATATTTTTTTAGTTGGATAATATTTTAAATGTTGAAAAGAAATAGTGCATATATTATACAGGACTTACTGAAATGACTGGTGTAATGGATAACAAAAAGTTTTAAAAACTTAATGTAACAACAATTATGAAATAATTGATAACTATAGACAGGGAGCCAGATCACTGTACTCTCCCTCTCTCACATTAGACAGTGAGCCAGATAACTGTACTTTCTCTCTCACACAACAGTCAGGGAGCCAGATCACTGTACTCTCTCTCACACTATAGACAGGGAGCCAGATAACTGTATTCTCTCTCACACACAATAGACAGGGAGCCAGATCACTGTTCTCTCTCTCTCACAATAGACAGTGAGCCAGATAACTAAACTCTCTCTCACACACAACAGTCAGGGAGCCAGATCACTGTACTCTCTCTCACGCAATAGACAGGGAGCCAGATAACTGTACTCTCTCTCACACAATAGACAGGGAGCCAGACAACTGTACTCTCTCACATGTACTGTGGACAGGGAACCAGACCACTACTCTCTCTTATACTGAAAGGCAACCAAATACTTGATTTGGTTAACTACTGCACTCTTTCTTACAAAGAAGACAGGAAGGCAACGGTTATATTTAGAAGACCACTTCTCTCACCTACTCCAAAGGTAGGGAGCCAGTGCTCTGTAAACTGCTCTAATTGGACATAATCCGATATTCCTACCTGCAACATCAGCAATATGAGACAACGTCCAGGGTACTGTGGTCATCTTGGACACCATACCTGTTATAATTATTGGGGTGCTGGTCAGGGCATAGCTATAGAAGAATTCCTTGAATGACAAGTGTTCCGCTGATATTCTGCGAACCTAATTGATTAAAAAAAATACAATATATTATATATTTAAAATGTAATGGAAATATTGTTGAAACCTTGGTAACTAAGGAGATTTCCATCATATATTTAACCACATTATTAGGTTATTGCATCTATCATTTTAGTTTATTCTAATTGATTTTAGCTCAATTGCAAAGAAAGATCAGAGCTTATGTGTGACTGCTCTTGGGTTCACTTCCTTGGTAGAAACAGTACTAAGTGCTGATTTTATTTAAAAGGCACTGGGTCAAGCTGGGGATCAAACCTGCAACTTCTAGCATGAGTAGTCAACATTCTATCCACTAAACTTGCAACTTCTAGCATGAGTACCCAACATTCTATCCACTAAACCTGCAACCTCTGGCATGAGTAGCCAACATTCTTTCCACTAAACATGCAACCTCTAGCATGATTAGCCAACATTCTATCAACTAAACCTGCAACCTCTAGCATGAGTAGCCAACATTCTATCCACTAAACCTGCAACCTCTAGCATGAGTAGCCAACATTCTATCCACTAAACCTGCAACCTCTAGCATGAGTAGCCAACATTCTATCCACTAAACCTGCAACCTCTAGCATGAGTAGTCAACATTCTATCCACTAAACTTGCAACTTCTAGCATGAGTAGCCAACATTCTATCCACTAAACCTGCAACCTCTGGCATGAGTAGCCAACATTCTTTCCACTAAACATGCAACCTCTAGCATGAGTAGCCAACATTCTATCCACTAAACCTGCAACCTCTAGCATAAGTAGCCAACATTCTATCCACTAAACCTGCAACCTCTAGCATGAGTAGCCAACATTCTATCCACTAAACATGCAACCTCTAGCATGAGTAGCCAACATTCTTTCCACTAAACATGCAACCTCTAGCATGAGTAGCCAACATTCTATCCACTAAACCTGCAACCTCTAGCATGAGTAGCCAAACTGCAACTTCTAGCATGAGTAGTCAACATTCTATCCACTAAACTTGCAACTTCTAGCATGAGTACCCAACATTCTATCCACTAAACCTGCAACCTCTGGCATGAGTAGCCAACATTCTTTCCACTAAACATGCAACCTCTAGCATGATTAGCCAACATTCTATCAACTAAACCTGCAACCTCTAGCATGAGTAGCCAACATTCTATCCACTAAACCTGCAACCTCTAGCATGAGTAGCCAACATTCTATCCACTAAACCTGCAACCTCTAGCATGAGTAGCCAACATTCTATCCACTAAACCTGCAACCTCTAGCATGAGTAGTCAACATTCTATCCACTAAACCTGCAACCTCTAGCATAAGTAGCCAACATTCTATCCACTAAACCTGCAACCTCTAGCATGAGTAGCCAACATTCTATCCACTAAACATGCAACCTCTAGCATGAGTAGCCAACATTCTTTCCACTAAACATGCAACCTCTAGCATGAGTAGCCAACATTCTATCCACTAAACCTGCAACCTCTAGCATGAGTAGCCAAACTGCAACTTCTAGCATGAGTAGCCAACATTCTTTCCACTAAACATGCAACCTCTAGCATGAGTAGCCAACATTCTTTCCACTAAACATGCAACCTCTAGCATGAGTAGCCAACATTCTATCCACTAAACCTGCAACCTCTAGCATGAGTAGCCAACATTCTTTCCACTAAACATGCAACCTCTAGCATGAGTAGCCAACATTCTTTCCACTAAACATGCAACTTCTAGAATGAGTAGCCAACATTCTTACCACTAAACATGCAACCTCTAGCATGAGTAGCCAACATTCTATCCACTAAACCTGCAACCTCTAGCATGAGTAGCAAAACTGCAACTTCTAGCATGAGTAGCTAACATTCGATCCACTAAACATGCAACCTCTAGCATGAGTAGCCAACATTCTTTCCACTAAACATGCAACCTCTAGCATGAGTAGCCAATATTCTGTCCACTAAACCTGCAACCTCTAGCATGAGTAGCCAACATTCTATCCACTAAACTACAGCTCTGCTTACTTCTATCACTTTATTATCACACATGAACATTTGTTACAAAAGAAGTCAACATGAAAAATCTATATAAATGGCATTTAAATAAAACAAAACTGAAATTAATCTATGTACAAACATTTTGTTTATGATAGAAAAGTTAAAAATTGAAATTTAGTATCTTTTATTCAGAAGCAGGCTTCACACATCATCTTTTTTTGCATTTAAAGTTTCTTGTGGGGACTCAAATAAAAGTGTATCGGATAGAGTGTTGATCACTCACGCCAGAAGTTGTGGGTTAATTTCCCCAGCTCGACCCGATGACTCTCAAATAACAACACTCACTATTGGTTCTACCCAGTTCACATGCGCTTTGATCTTTGTTCATAATAAGAAAAATATAAATTAGTATTAACTACATAAATGAAATATTGCCAGTGCAATACATTCCCACTGTTTTTTTAAACTTATGACAGTTTGTAACATGTGGTTGCAGGCAAGAATAGGCCAAATGACCACTGTTAACCCGTTACTTCATATAGAAGCCTTTGGACACCTCTAATATAGACACCTTTGGACACCTCTAATATAGATGCCTTTGAAGACCTCTAATGTAGATGCCTATGAACACCTAATACAGAAGGCTTTTGAGTTATTGGGTGAATTATTATTATATTAACTGACAGAGTGGAAAACAGTGCAGGAAGCTCGTTACAAGCAATCTGAACTCTTCCTGTACTGTTTTCAAAGGCTTTCTGTGATTGGTGTGGGAAAATGCGTATCTATGGAGTAAAGGGTTAATCTCTACAGAGAAGTATGGATCCTCGAAATTGGTGTCATGTTCATTTTGTCATATTTTCTCATGTACACTATTGTGGCTAAATTACCAGCCTCTGAGTATTTGGATACAATTTGCTGAAACTCGGTATATAAGTGCTTTATCATTATTAAATTGACAAAATGTTGGCAAACCATCGACAGCATAATATAAAGTTAATTGATAAAAAAAAAAATATATATAAAATACATAAAAACGCTGCTCAGCAACCTGTACTGAACTGACGGAAGCGGTATATATATATATATGGCACTGATAAAAATGTTGTTTTGCACCGTCGTATCCTGTATTGAAATAAAACAGTATACTAGTTTATATAACTCATAAAATGTTACTTGGTACCAAATCTAGATCTTATAAAAGTATTTGTATATAACAATGCGAAAGTGTATGTAATGCATGTTTATCTAATTGATGAAAGCCAGTGGGTCTCTGCTAATATACAATTTATAGTGTAGATACTAGTAATACACTTCTCGGTTTACCTGTTTTGATAACGGTACTGTTAGCTGCGATGTAGAGCTGATGTTTAGTTTAACCAGAGCTGTCTCCTGATCTTGTCGTATCCGGATCATACGCTTTAACCGACACATCCTCCACTGGTATTCTTTATCTGTCAGAGAAATGTTTATGTTTAGAAAATAACTTAATTATAATTTAATTGAAACTGCGGGTATTTCCCCTTGCAAGTCTGTTGTAAATGTTGTCTTAAACTATCTGAAGTAATAATAATCACTTCAATTATTTTACAGTAAGTCATCGTAATTATTTAGGCCAGAAAAAAACGGTGATAATAAATCAATAAAGAACAATACCAGTATAATTCAAAATATGATTAAAACTGTTTTATTTCAAAGAAGTAATTATTTAAAAGGGATTTCCCAACTTGTCCCATTTGCATAGATTAGACTAAAATAGATTTTCCACTTAAAATTTAAACATATTTTGTGAAATATCAACTTGGGCATATAGGTATACCGATTATATATAGGGTAACTCGCTTTATTTTGTGGGATTTCCAATGTCTATTTATTAACCAGGTAGAGTATTTGTTCTAAAGCTTTGACTTCACATTTCAGGATGTGTATATATGATTACTAAATATGCGTTAATAAAACATTGTTTGGCATTCAAATTTTAATTTTATTATTAAGCAGCGTACTTGTACGGTCAACCCATACCGCAGTATGTATTGTATTGGAGGTGTTCTGCCAATACATGGCCTTAGTGTTAAACGAGTTGTGTGATTTCATATTGATTTCAATTTGATCCGTGGTATTGGTTTACATATTTTAGAATTTGTTTCATCTTAGAAAGATTTCAAATGACAATGAGACGGTCTTAAAGCAGTATTAAAGTGCTGTCTATTTTTAGAAAGGAGATTTCATTTCAATTAAGTTTATCACTCAGATTAGAATATCGTTTTTGTCAAATTTTGATGGATTTGATTTACCAAACTGTTTGGATTTTATTTACTTCAAATTGATGTGCAATAGAGTGTACTGGGGGGAAAAAGAATAAAAAAAGAAATAAACCATCAGGGGCTTTATCCACGGCTGTTTCCAGGTGCATTTTTGCTAGACTGAGGTTGCCTGCTTTCTCGTAGAAGGATGCGAGAGCGGAATGAATGTTGTGATGACCAATTCCTGAGGCTATCTTGTCTCTCAATCTGCGGATCTCATTTCTGATAAACTCCATACCTTCTTCAGTGCTACAATGAGTGAATGGCAATTATTAGTATGGTAGAATTAACTGTAAGAAATCATTTATTAATTTTAACAAATAGATTTTGAAATGAGGACTAACATTTGTATATACCACTGAAGTTTTCATATAAAGTTATATAGAGCCAGTAGTTGACAATTTTTATAGCTGTGATTAACAAAGTCATCCATGAGTGCGAGTCAGGCAGGTAAGATGTCTCAAGATCATTTACCTCTCACGGTATTGACTTCAACAAGTACACGTGATGCCATGACAATATAATGGCACAATGGTGCCGACAATATAGTGATGGAAAAATGCAATGCTAGTGCGAAGACAATGAAAAAGACCCAATAGCACTATCATGATAATGGAATGATGCCAGGATAGTAAGGTAATGTTGACACAATATTTTATTCTATATTATAACTATTCTGCAAATGCAAATACCTTAGAACGGCGAGGGCCTACGCATGTATATTATACTGACCACATCGCATGTGTTGACTCATGCTCTATACCAAACATAACACATGTTCATTTAGACGGGCCCAGCTGACTCAGTCTATAACATGTCTGACTGTCAATACAGGGCTTATCAGATCAAATTCCCATCTGGCCAGTCTCTGTGATGATTGTCCTTGAACTTTTGTTCCTCCCACCTCTGAGTATGTGGAGTAACAGTCCATGACATACAGAGATAAGGAAACATTAAAGCAGAGTGTTAACCGACTGTTGTTTATAATGTCAAGGTTTGGGTCAAAGGTGATGTTGAAGTACGCCATCCTTTGGAGGGGATTTATAAGCATGCGGTCCCATGTGTAGAGAGTCATACCCAGGGCATGTGCAAGATCTCATTTCGCTTCTATGTTTACCAGAGAATCAAATGCCCATAAACCTCCCTTGGAAACGCAATTTCAAATGCAATAATAATGACTGATTGAAGTATCAGTAGAAAAATGTGCACTTACCTGGAAGCGAAGTTGATGATAGTGTTTGGATTATCACTCTTGGGAATATTATCCAAAGCCACCATCATATGTTTGCCTTTTTTTCTCCACCATCTTGCCAAGGCTATATCAACCAAGACCTCATCTTCAATATCATCTGGCTTCTTGCAGCTTGTAATCTAAAGCGATTAATGCTTGCATTTAAACAAATACTAGTAATTGAAAACAAGAAATGTCACTGGTAAGTGTCACATATCCCCTAAATGGTTTAAACGAAAATAACTATAGGACTCACACCACTATTATCTCCCTTGAGTACGCCGGACCTACAGATGAAGGAGGTAGAAATAAAACTTTAGTTCTCTATTTCTTCTTTTTTCAGGGCTTTGTACTGCAATGGTTTGTTTTTTGCTAGCATGAGTTAAATGGTCAGTTTTTTAGAAATCACCACTGAAAATTTGATGCCGATACCAGCTTTCTGGACAATAATTTGTGTCAGTTCACAATTGTTGGTTCGAACCACATCTAGGGCGAATAGTTGAAATATTATCAATCTGGAAATTGATAGGTCTCACAAAAGCATTGAATTTTAAAAAATAAAAACCTGGTCAAGGTATACTTTTTTCCCCTTTATAATTGCATATCTTGAACCAGTGAAGAATTTGAGCCCAGACACATGCTGCAGAATTTGAATGTTCATTCTGTTTTGGACATAAATGTTACAATGGAGCCCTATGGGAAATGCAATAGTGGTGTGAGACATATATACTATTATTTTATAAGTAGGTATTTAAAGATATCTCGGAATATCAAGAGTTAAGGACTTAAGTTACAGACTAGACACATAATTTCCTATTTTTTATCTTAAAGTGTGACCTTGACCTTTGTGTGACTGTGACATCTGATGTACAGGCCTGGGTAATGCAGGTCACAAACCATCATGACATATTGATCATTGGTGCCAAGTTATTTTAAATTCCCTGCATGTAAGACAAAGTTACAGACCAGACACAAATCACAAAATGACTGAAAGTGTGACCTTGACCTTTAAGGTATGGTTCTGGGTCTTACACCCAACATGTCTTTCGACCCAAACAACATTCATGATTGGAACAAGCTACCAACATCAACTTTGAACAGCACAACAATAGGGACCATCATGACCACACCATATACAAGATTGAATCTGTACGTTACAGGAATTTTAAATTGTTCATTCCTTGAGATTGACCATTTTCTCATAACCCAGCATTAAAAAAAAATTGACATTGCAGGAACCTTTCCAAGTGACATTAATCATTCAAATTCACAGGCAGCCTGATTAAATAAGGCGTGAATGGACAGCGGGAGATGCAAAATAAAACTCTTTAAAACGCTCCATAAAGACGTGCAATATATCGCACTAATTCACAGGCAACTGATTTCTTTTATATAAAATGTTAGGTGTGTGTTAGTGTGACATATTGCATGTCTCTAAGGAGCCTTTTTAAGATTTTTTCTTTGCGTCTCCCGAGCCAGCAGATCGGATATCCAAATAATAAAAAGCTGTCCATTCACACCTTGTTTAATCAAGCTAGGTGAGTGTATAACTTAGGTGTTTTTAATTAGAATGTTTTAAACACAGAAAATGATCTTGAATTTAAAATATTGCAGTTTGAAGTAAAATTTCAAGTACTTGCCTTGACTTTTTGTTGCATAAAATAAATTTTGTGATCATAAATACTTAAACAATATTGTAAACAAGATTTAGTGGGAATGGTATCGTTTTGCAGAGAATTCCATTGTGCAAAGAAAGAATTTTGATTTGTATTTTCTGAGATGAATAGAAGTTAGGATAATTGAAAACAAGTTTTCGCGAGAGTTTGCTTCTCCTTCTCTGTAAAGGTCCTTTATCATACACACCTTCTTGCCTTGTTTTGATTTTCCAACATTTCTCAAAAAGAAGCTCGATACTGATGACGGGTTATCTATTATGTCAGTTGATGATGTATAATCTGGAACATTTTCAGACACAGGCCACTCATTGATTGATTCAATGATCTCCTCTTCAATAGTTTTAGACATTTTTTAAAACAGTTTAACGTCCGTGCGTATTTCAATAAGCGTCTGGTGATCCTGGAGAAAAATCCCTCCACAATTAGAATATACGCTATACCTTGAATTTTCTTAAGTGTTCTGGTTCTTTCTTGGCATAGTTTAATTAGAAAATAATTCTAAAATATCACGATTAAGTTACCGTTCACTGTCATGCTCAAATACAGTTTAAAAAGACAATATGTCTTAAAATCCAACACATTGTACCAAATCAAAGGGAAATAACTTTTGCCGTAGTAAATTTGGTGTACCTCTAATTTCTTCCTATTCTGGGCAGTGTTCAGTTCGGTTAAACGTTTGATAACGTTAGTGAACACATTTTCCTGGACACTGGCTCAAGCTCAAATTAGCACAAAGTACGCAAAAGTTTGAGGGAACCAGACATTAAATGTGTTTGCTGTTTAACGGTGCTGAACGCAGCCCTGGTATTCCGATCCACACTCCCTGCGCTCGCTGAAGATTAAGTAGGTCAGGGTACCAGACTAATTAAACTGAAAGTGAAAGAAGGAATTTCGGGTGGGTTTTCCCCCTCAATTGATGAAGGAAACATGGACGACAGAAAACATGCAGCTTACAGGCAAATGCTTCTTAACGTTGCTGAAGATATTAGTGACTCTTTCTTAGAGAATATGAAATTCAGGTGTGATCACATTGTTAAAGGAAGAGAAAAAGAGCAGATTACGTCAGCGCTACAATTATGGACAGCTCTGGAAAAGAGAGAATATCTTGGACCAAATAATGTATATTTTCTGAAAGAGTTGTTGCGCAGTTGTACGAGGGGACAGGTTAATGAACTGCGAATTGTACAACAATATGAAAACGATTTTATACATACAGCAGAAAATAATCAAAATAATGTATATCGTCATCAACAACAACAACAACAGCAACAGCAACAGCAACAGCAGCAGCAGCACCACCACCACCACCACCGGTATCCACATTACTCTTCAATAAATGGAACAAATCCTCAACAAATTATCTATATTGTTCAAAATGACACTGGAAACGAAACTGGGCGTCATTTTAACCGACACGATTCACAAACAGGTACAATGTATATCATATAGCTGTATCATTCCTTACTGATAGGCATAGTACCACCAATGCAAAAAGGAAGTGCTTCCATGGGGTAGTTGCATAATGGCGGTTATAAATAATCCTCATTTCTTCTTCTTTAAAAATGCATTTTCCTTACTTTAATGCTCATTTTTTTATTTGAATGGCATTATTGATGTATTTTGAACATTTTGATAGCATTGTCATGTTTGAATTGTGAATTTAGAAAAAAAATTGATGCTTGGCAATTGGGGTATGATTTAGTGCATATCAAAGCACGTTTTCGAACGATTTTTATATTTTTTATATTTAATCGTCCTCTAAAGGGGTTTGTCTCACCCCTATTACGGCGATTAAATGAGACTAGGGTATGATTACATGATTTCGGAAGTCTACTTTCACTTTGTCACCAGTATACACACTGAGCAGAAAAAAAATCTCTTATATGACACATGACCCCTACTTTTCTTATCATATTTTGATAGTGCAGAGGTTGACAAACAGTAAAATGTAGGTTTCACTTCTTTCATTTGGGACTCTCTATGAATGACAAGCCTTCAAACTTTTATTATTTACTATAGAATAAAGAACAAAAATCAATGGTGGGTTTACACCTGATAACCCATTCTAATTGCCGCATCCCCCATCCTTACTTGCTTATGTTTCTTACCTTCCAAAAAGGAGAAAGCAAATAATTCTAAAAAAAAACTTCCTGTTACCATATTAATATAAAAAAAGCAAATGATAATATATATTTAACAGTTTGTTGTAATTATTTTTTTAGTTTGATTGTAATGTCGGTCCATACATCAATTGCTCTTGATTCTGTTTTTTTGGTAGAACCAGGACTGAGTGTTGGATTTTGAGAGGTCGCCAGGTTGAGCTTAGGGTGAAATCCGTGACCTCTGAAGTAAGTGGCCAACACTGTCCATTGGACTACGATCCTGTTGAAAAAAGATGGATTTGAACAATGGACTTCTCACATCAAAAGCAAGAATCATACCTTTGGACCAAGTAGCCACAGTATTTATGTTGTACTTACTTGGCTTAGCTTTGAATTGATTTACACTGGCGAATAATCAACTGGCCTGTTTGTCACACATCAACTCAGATTATTGTCATATTTTCGCATTCGTTTTGTTTACACGACTACCAGGTCTAGATAAAGTTTACAAGATTCTTGATGAAAAGTCTATTTAGTTTATCTTAAATTATGACAGAATTGTTTAAATGAGGGACCACATACGTCTACATTATACTGTAATTTGCTTAATACACAAGTGATATCTACACCTCCAATTTCAGTTTGCCAAGAACATGAACAGTACAACGGACCAGGTAAGCTATGAGATATAACCCCTAATCGCATCACTTCAGATATGATATTATAAAAATAGAGAAACATATCAAGAGGAGATGTAACATTAAAAGGACAGACACCACAACAATCAGTTTTTCTTTTCTTTTTTTTGTAGCAAAGGGTGGGATGTATAACCAAGTTTTGTTTCTGTTTTTTGGAGTCTGGTAAAGAGTGTAATGTAAGCACCAATACTGTAACATGTAGTTTACTTTAACCTTATTTATTTTACTTCGGTTGTGCAACAAGTTATTGCAAATCACGCTTGGAGTCTTCCTTGGTAGAACCAGTACTAAGCATATGCGGAAAAAGTGACTTGCTCAAGTACATCACACAAAGCCGTGGCGGAAGATCGAACCCACGAACCTCCGATCATTGGTTCGCTGCTCTACCACTTGACCACGTGCTCGACTGTGGCATGTGTGCTGCATATTACAGTTATTATCATATATTATATCAAAGTGGAAAAAGGTCAACATTGGTAGTTTTATATTCAAACTAGGAGAAATATAAATGTTACTATAAATTAACGTCACTGTATTATCAAGACTTACACTGTTTGATCTTGTATGCACCCGTATTTTCTCTGAATCCTCTTCAATAGTACACACTTGTTATTTTGATAAAATCCCTTGACAATTTCTGTTAATTCTGTTAATTTCCAGATCTACAGAGAGAGATAAATTTCTTGTCAAGATCCTTAGGAAAACATTGGAGATTTTTCATTCGAAGTCTTGGTGTGAATGAGTTGGTGATTGAGGACGCCACATGTGACTATCGCACTATGCGAGAACAGATACAACAGTGCCTTCATCATTGGCTAAACCAGGAACGAAATAATGCTAGTCGACTCAAGTTGGTAGCTGGCCTCAGACAAGTGCAGAGGAATGATTTAGCTTCAGCCATGGAAGAAGGCCAATTTTGACATAAAAACTGAGCAATGGGCACGAGAACAGAGTGTATTTTAAGTTACTATACCGAGAAAAAATCTTTCAAAGTACCGATAACCTGGATTAAATATTCATACGCCATCCTACTTCAAACCTTTGATTAAACCATGCAACCAAAGCTATACGTTTCGATCCATTGTTAAAAGCATTCTATTACTTGTACATGTATTTTGATATTTGAATTCAGTGATAAAAGTGTGCGAATCATTTTAAGTGAAGGAAATCATTCATTACTTGGCTGTAGTACTAAGAAGTCAGCTGTTATAACCCCATTAATTTCAACAAATGTATAGATATCACTGAAGCATTGTTTACTGTTTTCTTTATCATTATTTCATTGTAATTGTTTAAAGCATGGCCGGCAGTACACAAATGCAAGACCTTTATCCCAACTAAAATAAAAAAAGATGCTGCTTAAAAGGCTTTTAAAATTCATCAAAGAAGCATTAATCATTAAAATTATTCTTGAAACTTTGGCTGTTTCTAAATTTACATTCTACTTTCTACTTTCCATTCCATATATTTATTTGCATTGTATTCAGCGGTCTATTATTGCCATTGCCATATTTCTGTAACCATTGTTAATGGCCAAATGCAATTGTCTTGCCGAGTTGGTTATAAACTTTGAAACTTTGTTATAGTCTATAAAGGCTACCGTGTAGCAGTCTTGATAGTGCCCATAACAGATAATCAAAAGAGTTAAAGACAGTTATGTAGTCTTATCACATAATTTACGGTGAAGGAGTGCAAAAAAACCCCAAAAACATTACATACTATTTTGTATATGATTTCGTCAAGGATTTATATATTCTCTTTAATTCCTTGAAGGTCTTTTGTAGCCAAATGGTTTAAGGCGCCGTCTCAAGATCACTTACCGCTCACCGCTTAGGTCGTAGGTTCGAGTCCCGCTCCCTCCAAAAATATATTGAATTGAATTGAATGTTAGAAACTTTGCTGGTTACTTGCGGAAGGACGGTGATACTACTCAGATTCACTCTAAGGTCTTCCTCCAGCAATAAAACAGGATATTCATATATAACGTGCAATGTGTTGAAAATGGCGTTAAACCCCATTCAAAAGAATATAAAAAAAATTATTGGCCTTTCGATTCGTCGCTCGGCGTTTTCCGTATATCTCCGCTCTCTTACGTAAAATGCCGAGCTACTTTCCGACTTGCCCGAACATATAAGTGATATGTTAACAGTTTATAAAATATACACCCCGTATATTATATAAACCAATTATAAATTGTTAACATATCACTTATATGTTCGGCCAAGTCGGAAAGTAGCTCGGCATTTTACGTAAGAGAGCGGAGATATAACCAACGAAGAGTCCAACGTATAGTATGCCGCATTAACGTGTGATAACTACATACTTCCTGTTATTTTTGTGCACGCGGTAAAACAGTGAGGTAAGAAAACCCCTTTATTTTCATATTATTATTTCGTTTTAAATCAAAGATATAGCCGATACGAGTGGCATTCTATTTAAGTTTCAAGCGAACATGTGTTTTGAATGGGAACATGACCGTTTCCTCAAACATTCGAGAAAAGTGACGGATTGAACCATTTTAAGATTGAAAACAGCTAATTTTATAAATTCAGAAGCATTTATGGGACTACATGTACTTTATGTGTTTTACATTTGTTTTACGTATCAATATACCAAATTATTATAAGTAAAATTACAATGTTGATGTTATAAGTCTGCTAAACGCCAAAATTTTCTTAGTACGTAGCATAAGTAGGTGCCACGTATATTGTACACTACATAAGTCGGTGTATTGTGTCATTTAGTGGTATTCCAATAACATAGCGTTTTTAACACTTCACAAATAAACAGATAAGTTTTTTTTTCGTTTGAGAACATTATCGTCCATCTCAATATCTTGTATGACATATCATAACTATTTCAGACCCGTAGACCATTACATGTTCTTCATGTAATACATGTACACTATTTACATTGTACTATTCGTCTATTAGCCTTCGATGGCATAAGCTGACGCTAAATATTCAAACAAAACATTGTTATTATAAACATTCTTCTAGCTGTTAAGAGTCGAAGATTATAATTATATATTAGCCACACTGAGGCAAACGGAGGCATTTGGCTCCTGTAGAATTTGTGGAATTTCACATGTTTATTAGTGTTTTGTAAAAATATTAAAGTTATTCCCAAAATATGAATAACTTTTGCAAAAACATGACATATCCTTTACATATAATATATACAGTATGAAAATAGTTGATATGTACAGTTATGTCGCGTCTAAAAAGTCACCAATGTGTATTGAAGATAATAGTGTAAAAATGGGCAAATAAAATGTAGTTTGTGTTATAGATTTGAACGGCTTAAAATGTCAGAAATATCAGAAAAATGCAGGAAATGCATTTCACGAGCTAAATATCTTTTCGTGGCAGCATGCCCCCGGACACCACTAGCAAAGTTGTAATTGTGCCTCCTGTAATGTCCGATACCTCAGCATAATAATATCGCTTTTCATACAAACACATGTATACTTCTACATCACAGGATTGCGAGAGAGATTGTGATTTTGTCGTTGCTTTAAGTTAACATATTTTTCAAGTGTGTAAGTTGAATACCGATAACAGTTTTAATTTAAAAAGATAAAAAAGAATAAAATTAATGTATCATTATTCTTGTGTTTTGTTTTAACATTGGCTGCGGTTTGAACAACATCCTGAGTGACACTCAAACGCGTACACCATTAGACCACTTTGGAGCCTAATAATAGTGTAAGAGTTTACACCATTTAAAGCTGTTAGAATCTTGAAAGGGGTGTCATTTTAGTTGACCAGAACTAGAATTAATTCATACGTTTGATATACGTTTTATGTTATGCAAATCGTTGTAACCGACTAAAAGTTTTTGTTGGTGAATATAAAATACCTCGAAATGAGCAAGTTGTATCCATACGTTTCGGCGGTTTGTTAGTACTGCGAATAGCCTTATTTTGAAATCCTCATTGATTTGAGGTCAACCCATCCAGCGGTATGTGTTTGTCTTACAATTGCTACAATCACCGGTCGCGGAGGATTGAGTGCCTTTTACTGTCATCTGTCTATCTTTCTTATGTCTAACAACATAACTTTCTTTTCTTGTGTTTGAATAAACCTGTTTGAGTCTATATTTAATATGGATATCATATATGGTAACTGGGTTTTCAAACACTATTAATTAGTACTCCGTTCTGGTTTCAGATTTGTATGCTAAAACTTTCGTTCTTCATCCTAAAGGATTTTATTCTGTACAGTCTGTTTCTCTAAACTTACTATCTTTCGTTCTGGAGTGTGCTTACTCATGTTCTATGTACTTGCTCCAATACAAGACTGTCCATAGTTCTTACTTTTCGCTTGTTTCGGTACAGTACCCTGTACCACAGGTGACCAATATAGTGACCCGAAATCAGGGACGCTCAGTAGAGTACAAATTGCGACTTTGTGAAGACAGTCTGACAGTCTAACGCCGATGATGGTAACATGAATGCTACTTTTTGCACGGAAACGGTTATGCCGGTCATTAAATAAAACGTCATCAAACTAAAAAAAATGTTTGACTTATTTTGTTATTATTACTATTTTGTTTTAAAACGAGATTACCCAACACCATTTCATCTAGATTAGGACACTTAATGTGATGGATCGATCACACAGTATGTTTACGTGTTACAAGGTAAATCAATCTTGCGTTCGCTTCCTGGGTAGAAAACATTACTAAAGAGTTTTTGCATTTAATGAGAGGAAATCAAATTCGGCGACTTTCGGAACTTAGGTTCCTGAATCCACTTCAATATAGCCTAGGTACGTGCCTTTATATGTTATATGTTGATAACAAATAAATATTGTTTAAACCAAATTGGGCTGCACGCCTAGATTAGACTAAATTATAATATGTTCCGCTTAAAAGTGCAACATATTTTGTGACGTATTAAATGAGTCATGTGATTTCATTTTGATTTTCAATTTGATCCATTATGCACAGGGGCTGGTCCATAATTTCAGATTAGAGGGCGCAGCACAAAATCTAAACGGGCACACATGTTTTTCAGTAGAAATATTGGGACAGGTGTAAAACTTGGCGGTAGTGTTAAATGTGGGGTTTTCAGGAAGAGTAGCTGGCGGTGCATACTAACTTCTTTATTTATCAACCGATTTTAAAAATGTTAAAACCTATAAAAAGACAAGAATATATAGTTTCTTAAACTGAAAAGATAACTAAAATCCGTTTTCAAATTAATGAGATACAGACAGTTGAAAAGAGCAGGTCATTGCCATTAAATTTTGCTCGAAAAACCTGGCGGTACCCTTCAACTTTTCATTTTATAATTGGAATTTATGCTTTTTTATATTTATATGTAGGTAACATAATGTAGTTTTAGAAAAGCTAAAGTTTTTAAACGTCAATCAAGAATTACGGAAGATACAGTCTTTCAAAATAGGTAATAAAAATATATTATTTCGCATTAAAATTTTGCTGACGGAAAAACCTGGCGGTATCCCTGTAATTTTTTATTTATTATTTGATTTTAATTTGCTTTACATGGATGGTTGTAATGCTGAAGCTCTGTAGTTTTCTGTGATATAAAGAAAATTAAAATTGGATAAGAAATGGAGAAGTTACGAAGCGGTAAACTTGAGCAATTATTTTACCAGAAAAATGTGTCAAAAATCGTTGATTGTAAATATAAAAAAAGTGACAACTGATTGATTTAAGGAGGAATATACCTTTTAAATTATTTTCGAAATCAGTGGAATATTTGGTATGTAATGAAACAAGAAGTAATTTCCAATTTGAATATGCTTTTTTTCTGCGGTAAATATAACACTTCTTTACCTATGACGTCGTAAACATGGCCATGTTTGGTCTTTTTGACGTCCCGATTTATAGCAGCAAAATCGCGTATTTGTCGACCTCAGTCAAATTATACTGAATGTACAGAATCGAAACACATATCACCACGTACACATTCAACAGATATATGAATTTACATATGCAATAATTACGACGAACGCCAAATTCTGAAAATATTAGCGAAAAACGGAAATTATTATATTCTCGATTTTTTCGAAAAAAATGCTTCAAATCAAAATCACCAAAAAAAACCCCAAAAAAACAAAACGAGCGATTTTTGAATAATTTTTATTTGATTTCTAACAATAATCTTCACAGTGTTAATAATAATGATAATAATAATAATAAATTAAAAATGAGGATAATAAAAATGAAACATAATTGAACTTACTCAACTACTACTACTACTACTACTACTACTAATGGGGTTGCTGATGATGATGATAATAATAAATTAAAAATGAGGAAAATAAAAATGAAACATAATTGAACTAACTCAACTAGTACTACTACTCCTATTTTTATGCATTATTGAAAATATTAGTACAAGTGATAAATGGTAACAGAACGCTCTTTAAGGAGGAATATACCTTTTAAATTATTTTCGAAATCAGTGGAATATCTGGTATGTAATGAAACTAGAAGTAATTTCCAATTTGAATATGCTTTTTTTCTGCGTTAAATATAACACTTCTTTACCTATGACGTCGTAAACATGGCCATGTTTGGTCTTTTTGACGTCCCGATTTATAGCAGCAAAATCGCGTATTTGTCGACCTCAGTCAAGTTATACCGAATGTACAGAATCGAAACACATATCACCACGTACTTATTCAACGGATATATGAATTTACATATGCAATAATTATGACGAACGCCAAATTCTAAAAAACATTAGCGAAAAACGGAAATTATTTTTTTCTCGATTTTTTCGAAAAAAATGCTTCAAATCAAAATTACCAAAAAACAAACCGAGCGATTTTTGAATAATTTTTATTTGATTTCTAACAATATGCTTCACAGTGATTGTGAGATTTTTAGAACAATTGACAAACTAGATTTTTTTTTATTTTTGATTATTTAACCCCACCCTACGTCAAAAAAGACGTCAACATATTGCATAATTTTACACGTTTTCCATAATAATTTTGGCGGTTGATTAAGGTTAAAATATTTTCTAAATCAGTGGTTCAATTCGTATATTATGAAACTAGCAGCCAAATCGCATATTTTTCGACCTCAGTTGAGTTATTCCTTATATACAGAATAGAAACATATATCACCATGTACACATTTGACGGATGCATGGATTTACAAATGCAAAAATTACGACGAACGCCACATTTTGAAAATACTAGCGAAAAACGGAAACCATTTTTTTCTCGATATTTTTCGAAAAAACGGCTTCAAATCAAAATTACCACAAAACAAACCAAGCAAATTTTGCATAATTTTTATATGATTTTATATTATATATTGTACAATTATTGTGAGATTTTTAGAAAAATTTACAAACTTGATTTTTTATGATATTCAATTATTTAACCCTACCCTACGTCAAAAAACGCTTTAAAGCAAACGTCAACGTCGGTATAGCGCATGGGGTATACTTTTTGTGATAATTAAACAAGTTTGTTCTTACCATTATATTAGTATTTTGTGCACACAAGTTATATATACTTCTGCTGTTTAGTGGCAACTAATTTGTCTATAGCATTTATGATAGCGTGTCTGTTTGGTGCACGTACAAAATCGTCATTTTTTTCACTTACAGGGAACTGGATTCCAAAACAATATTCTCATTTCTGACTAGCTCCACGACTGCTAGTGAAATGTGGACATCACGGTTGTCAATTATTAGAACAACGGGTCTGGTCTTTCTAAAGTTCGGAGCAAACTGTTCAGTACACATTCATAAAATGAGCTTGAAACAATACCCACTATAGCAGTGAAAAGCCACCCTTCCACCCAGCCCATGCTCCTACGTACGATTAATAACAATATACCTGGATCCTCATCATAGACGGTATTGTTTCAAGCCCATTTTATGTATGTGTAACAGTTTGCTCCGAATTTTAGAAAGGCCAGACCTGTTGTTCTAATAATTGACAACGTGATGTCCACATTTCACTAGCAGTCGTGGAGCTTGTGCGCAATGTCGATGAAAAAATAAAATTATCATTTTTAATGATAACATATCACATTTACGGTCGGAAAATACACATTTTATTAATAATTATACTTGATTATTCAAATAAATGATTTTACAAAATAAAAAAATGACGATTCGTTGAGCGCAATGTCGATGAAAAATTAAAATTGTTTAAAGATTACAAACTTAATTTGATTAAAAGCACAGTACGGTAAAAAAATACTTGTTTTATTAATATTAATAGTTTTTAATTAAAATAAATGATTTTAAATCATCACTTTTCACGTTATTTTGATTTTTAATCGACATTGCGCCCATTCCGCCCATTGCGCCGAAAAATCGACATTGCGTATTTTAGTCATACCCGCGAAGAGTAGTTGCTGACCAAATTGGTACTTTTATTCTTTTTTAAACCTGATTGTATAAAATATATAATAATAAACAATTCATGTGATATTTAAAAATTCCATAGAATATTTTTGACAGTTTATGCTGTTTTTTTTAGTAAAAACTCTGCTGTCTAGCTGGCGAATTGTACTGTCATTAGTTTTCGTGCCGTATCTAATATATAATTATATAAAAAAAATTACATGTGCGGAACAAATTTCATCTTCAGTATTTTAATCATCACATTTGTATTAGAAACATTACAATCAGTTTGTCATTCAGATCTTGCAGTATTCTTATAAGACATGCAGTATGTTGCACTAACTTGAGTCCCATGCAATTTATTTGATGTCTTTCTGTCATCAGGGCTGTTTCCTCCCCAGCCATTCTTACTTGAACACCCAGCTATTTTTATCTGAACTTCTCCGTTGTTTTTTTTTACAGAGGACTCCGATGCAACATATTGCATGTCTCTAAGGAGCTTTTTAAAGATTTATTTTTGTGTGTCTCTTGAGCTGGTGTGATTGGGTATCAAAACAATAGAAAAGCTGTCCGTTCATGTCTTATCTAATCCAGGTACATAACTGATTTTAATGGAGTTTCACATCATTTACATTACCTTGTAATGAATCTGCATAGAACCTCTGTCCTTCAATACTAGCAAGAACTTGTAAAGAAGGATAGGAAACTTGTAGTGCATATCAAAGCACGTTTTCGAACGATATTTATTTCTTTTTTTTTATTTGATCATCCTCTACGTAAAGGGGCTAGTCTCACCCCTGTTACGGCGATTAAATGAGACTATGAAACTTGCATCTCCTGACTAAATGATGATGAAACAGCACAGGAAGGATTCATTATTTGCAAATTAATCATTTATAATTCACAGGCAGCTGATTTCTTGTACATACTGTAAGTTGTATGTAATTTTAGATGTTTAAACATGTTTCGCTCACACAAAATGCTCTTGAATTAAAGATATTGATGTTTGAAGGAAAATTTATCATAATTTGTAGTTATTTAAGGTGCAGTATACACATTTTGTAATCGCAAGTTCTTCAACAATTTTAACCACACATTTCTGTGAATTGTATTGTTTTGATGACATTTCATGGTGCAGTGTAAGAATTTTGATTTGTGTTCCTGAGATGAATTGAAATGATAATTAAAAATGAGATATTGCGAGATTTTGCGTGAATACGCGATCGTTCACACAATCTCAATCATTTGCCTTTCCTTCTCTATATAATTCCTTGATACTAGCATAATTTGGAATGAGCTGCATTTGAATCTAAAATCTGCATGATGAGAAGTAATTTGAACATTATATGACATTGCTTTGGACCCCTCGGACAAGGAAGACGCCATGATGCTTTATTTAATATATTGATTATACTAGTTATACCTATACTGCGAGTCTAAATCTTTATCAACCATGTAAAATAATGTGATCAATAAACAGTCATAAAGTTACTTTATTGTCCTTAATAATCCTTCTAAAAGTTATTTCTGTTAGATATACCTTTAATAAACAATAAAATCATGAAACAGCAGTGGTTAATTATGCAGTCAGCCATTTTGCTTTTTCCAGTATACATAATACTGCAGATCAGCCAATCAGACGGCTAGAAATGGTGTCATCAGGAATAAAATTGTTAAAACAATGTTAAGAATAAGCTTGTACTCTCAAGAGTTTTTTATTCTATTTTTTGCTAAAAAGAGGGCACAATATGTTGACCCTCTTCCAAGAGCTCTTATCAGTGTAAAGAACTTTAAGTGCACCCATCCATTGCAATTGTCACACTGTTCCCAGGTAAGAAATGTAAGTGCGCATGTAAAAGATAATGTTATATTACTGGCATTCTCAGTAATATGTATATCGCGGTAATCTGTTTACATGGGATATGTCTTCAAGATTTCCTTTTTCTCCATCCTTTTCAGACGTGGAGTTTTACTTTACACATCATTTATATACAGTCAGCATTCCTTATAATCTTGATGAAGGAATACAGCTGGAATTGTTCCAAACTAGTTGATCTTTCTCTTCCATAGTACAAGTGTATGTGTATGAGAGAAGTTCAGTGGGGATGGAATATTGGTACCTCACCTGTTAAAGTTGTGCTGTTTCTATGCAAATTGTTTATCTGGATGCAATATCCTCAAATATCTATTTTTTTTTTGTTGATACTATTTAAATCATCAATAATATATTAATTCTGGAACTTAACACACGGATATTTTTTTTGAAATTAAATAAAATAATGGTCAATTGGCAAATAATTTGTTGGTAGTTTGCCCAGGCCTGTTTATTGTGCCTACCAGTAATTAGTTTACTTGAATGCACCATTTTTCCTGTGTATTTCCTTTATTGCTGTACAATGCATCAGGAAAGTCACCTTCAAATGACACAAATTTATACAAATGGAAATTGTGTTCAGCTTATACTATAAAACTAATCTAGAAGCGAACTCTGTTAAATGTCATTAAAATGTACAGGTAAAAAAGTATAAGAAGGGTGACCCATGTTTGTTGTTGGGAATCACATTCCTCAGTCACATCAAAGTCAGTTAATCATACTTCATAAAGCTGTTGTATTAAGATTAATCATCAGAGGCAGATCCAAGATTTTGTATAAGGGGCTTGATATTAAGTGGGGAGGAGGGTGGGGGGGGGGGGGGGGGGGGGGGGGTCAAAATGAATCAATCTGATGAGTAGCTGATGAAAATTTCTTACCTTTTCATAATGGAAATTGGGTAATCTTTCTGCAATATGAAGTTGATTTTTGTGGGCTTAGCACTTGTGCCTGAGATCACTATTGTAAGCATTCAAAGGAGCAGAAAGTAAGTAAATAGCAGGAAATATAAAAGTGCACAAGGAGGAATTATAAACGTGTTGGAAAACAATAAATAACTGTTTTACAGTACCTGTATTAGTATTTCAAATTGACTTCCATGCATGCTTCAATATAATTAACATTACATTGGCGTGGATAGCAAGTTGAAGAAATCCACAAAATAGGATTTACATGTAAATCAATTTTTTATTACTAAAAACGGTGTGCTTCTTGGTTTTAGGAGCGGTGCCCACCCACCCTGATTTTTCCTTGTTCATCTTATCTCATGTTTTTTTTATGACATACTGCATGACATGTAATAATTATGCATGTATACAATCAATTACAATAAATTTATTCATATGAACATACAATCAGCTGGCGAATATCTGACAAGTTGTAATATAAATAAGGTCAATTTAAAATGCATTTTTGGACTAATTCATTCATGGATTTTGAAATTGAGTTAGGTTAAGATAAACAAAAAAACTTTTTCAATTTTTATGAGTCTAAGGTAGGGTTCAAAATATGAATTTTCAAAAACAAGCCTTTGTATTTATTTGTCAATTATCCCTATCAGGGTTGAGGTTTCTTGTGTTGATAGAGATCAGGGACCCCAGAAATGTGAAAATAGTGATTACCGCCAGGATTTTTTGGAGGGAAATTGGGAAGAGGTTCAAGTCTTTGAGATGGTGGGAAAATCTAGCACAATTGGAGGGGAAATCGGAATTTTATTTTAACGCTTTTATTATAGCAAAGTGGAAATTAAAGCATAACACTGTTAAGATCATATTCTAATATTTAATTATCGGATATCCCAACAATCATCTACAATACATTTTACCATTACCCTAGATATAAGGACTTAATTAAGAGGTCTGCTGAGAGTGTCATTACAAGAGTTTCACAGACTTGTCCATTGTTTAAGCTTTTACTGTGTGACACTCCAGTGTCATATAACGTCTTATCAGCCGAAAGTTTTTGCAATTTTCATTTTTGGCGAATTTTATTTTTTCCAGTTTTGCTCATTTATGATTTTTTAATTGAGAAGTAGCCAAACAGCAGCCTTTGTTTAATACCAGTTTGGGAATTGACATTTTATCCAAATGTAAACTACATGTAGGTTTCAAGTCTGGGTTAAACATAATTACATTTTAAAGTTGAATAAATGCCTCAAGTTTATGGGTTTGTTTTTTTAAGAATTCGTACAAATTGTGAGATATATGTTTGTTTTGAGCAGTTTTTTAGAAAGAATACTTTTTATAAGGCTTAATAATATAAAAGATCATAAAATAAGTAAGCGACATGCTTATAATGAATTCCCCCCCCCCCCCCCCCCCCCTGTTTCTGTTAAGATTCAGTTAAACCATTCTAAAAGGAAATTATTACCCAGTATCTTGAGATCAGGAGAAGATTGTGGGATTGTGATATTGTTTAACAAGACTGTGAGAGCAATTGTAAAGGATTTATTTGGCAGGAAATAATTGTGCTTAAGCCGTCCAGTAATATGTAATTTTGTTCTCCTTTTGATTTAATTTTCATTACTTCATGGTGAATAAGCTTCATATCTCAAAAGAAAAATTAAAGTACTACATTCTAATCTAATTGCCAAAATAAAAAAAAATAAAAAATATTGCACAAATTGAAAAAAATATATAAACAAGCAAAGTTTGTCTCCTGAAAAACAAATGTTACTTGAATATTTGCCAATAAAATATGATTATAAATCTGCTGTGCTTGCAATCTAAATTATTTAGTAAATGCCAAATAACAAGGTCTAAATTTAGATAGAATTGATTTTGTTTAATGTGTGATCAAATGGTAATGTTTTTTAAAACTGGATGATTGTCTATAGATGGGCTGGATGATTTGGTTCTGAACTGACTAGGACAGTGTAACAGGTATGTGTGTGTGTGTGTATGTGTAAGCTTAGTATACATCACCACCGGTTTTCCATATATTGGTGATGCCTCCAGAAGAGTGTTAGTCTTTATAGGTTTGTGGGGGATAGTGCAGGATACAAAAAAACAAAACCATTGTAAGTTTTTTTTTCTAGGTTCTTTAGCGTGCTCAGTGTATAGCACTGCTCATGGGCCCTCGGTTTAAAAGTTCCTTCAGAATAACTGTTAGTATTTTTAAGTAAGCCAGTCCCGGGAATCAAACCCACAAATCCCCGAGACTAGAAGTCTTGTGCTCTACAAACTGAGCTTAAATTTAGCTGTCATCAATATGTGCTTGTTAAAGGATTTTGAATTAACTACAGGACAGTGTAACAATTGCTTGTTAAATGATTCTGAACTCACTTTAGGACAGTGTAATAGATGCTTGTTAAATGATTCTGAACCAACTACAGGACAGTGTAAAGGTGCTAGTTAAATGATTCTTAATTAACTACAGGACAGTGTAATGGGTGCTAGTTAAATGATTCTGAACTAACTACTGGACAGTGTAACAGATGCTTGTAAAATGCAAGACAGTATAACAGGTGCTTATTAAATGATTCTGAACTAACTACAGGACAGTGTAACAGGTGCTTGTTAATGATTCTGAACTCACTACAGGACAGTGTAATAAGTGCTTGTTAAATGCTTCTGAACTAACTACAGGACAGTGTAACAGATGCTTGTTAAATGATTCTGAACTAACTACAGGACAGTGTAATAGGTGCTTGTTAAATGATTCTGAACTAATTACAGGACAGTATAACATATGCTTGTAAGTAATCTGAACTAACTACAGGACAATGTGACAGGTGCTTGTTAGTGCTTCTGAACTAACTACAGGACAGTATAACATATGCTTGTAAGTAATCTGAACTAACTACAGAACAATGTGACAGGTGCTTGTTAGTGATTCTGAACTAACTACAGGACAGTGTAATAAGTGCTTGTTAGTGATTCTGAACTAACTGCAGGACAGTGTAACAGGTGCTTGTTAATGATTCTGAACTAACTACAGGACCGTGTAACAGGTGCTTGTTAATGTTTCTGAACTAACTACAGGACCGTGTAACAGGTGCTTGTTAGCGATGTTGAACTAACTGCATGATAGTGTAACAGGTGCTTGTTAAATGATTCTGAACTAACTACAGGACAGTGTAACTGGTGCTTGTTAGTGATTCTGAAATTACTACAGGACAGTGTAACAGGTACTTGTTAAATGATTCTGAACTAACTACTGGACAGTGTACCAGGTGCTTGTTAGTGATTCTGAACTTACTGCAGGACCATGTAACAAGTGCTTGTTAAATGATTTTGAACTAAAATCAGGACAGTGTTACAGGTACTTGTTAATGACCCTGAACTAACTACAGGACAGTGTAACAGGTGCTTGTTAGTGATTCTAAACTAACTACAGGACAGTGTAACAGATGCTTGTTAAATGATTCTGAACTAACTACAGGACAGTGTAATAGGTGCTTGTTAAATGATTCTGAACTAACTACAAGACAGTATAACATATGCTTGTAAGTAATCTGAACTAACTACAGGACAATGTGACAGGTGCTTGTTAGTGCTTCTGAACTAACTACAGGACAGTATAACATATGCTTGTAAGTAATCTGAACTAACTACAGAACAATGTGACAGGTGCTTGTTAGTGATTCTGAACTAATTACAGGACAGTGTAATAAGTGCTTGTTAGTGATTCTGAACTAACTGCAGGACAGTGTAACAGGTGCTTGTTAATGATTCTGAACTAACTACAGGACCGTGTAACAGGTGCTTGTTAATGTTTCTGAACTAACTACAGGACCGTGTAACAGGTGCTTGTTAGCGATGTTGAACTAACTGCATGATAGTGTAACAGGTGCTTGTTAAATGATTCTGAACTAACTACAGGACAGTGTAACTGGTGCTTGTTAGTGATTCTGAAATTACTACAGGACAGTGTAACAGGTACTTGTTAAATGATTCTGAACTAACTACAGGACAGTGTACCAGGTGCTTGTTAGTGATTCTGAACTTACTGCAGGACCATGTAACAAGTGCTTGTTAAATGATTTTGAACTAAAATCAGGACAGTGTTACAGGTACTTGTTAATGATTCTGAACTAACTACAGGACAGTGTAACAGGTGCTTGTTAGTGATTCTAAACTAACTACAGGATAGTGTAACAGGTACGTGTTAATGATTCTGAACTGAACTACAGGACAATGTAACAGGTACGTGTTAGTGATTCTGAACTTACTACAGGATAGTGTAACCAGTGCTTGTTAAATGATTCTGAACTAACTACAGGACAGTGTAAAATGCCTGCCTGCCAGCCTGAAAGTAACATTTTCTCTAATACTGCAGCTGGACAGATTATCACCAATTTTAGTGTGAAGCATTGATTGTTACATGAAGCTTTCTCAAATTTGTTAACCCATTATCATTTTTTTTTTTTTTTTCAAAAACTTCAAGCCCAGCCCAGCAACAGTTTCTATGATGATTGATATACGACATTGTGTCTCATTTTCATTTGTCTCTCATCGTTGATTTAAGTGGGAAAGTTATCAGTTACTTTCGGAGATGGGGTGTGCTCGAGTACTGGTTTATCCAAGGAAACAGTGGTTAGGTTAACTGATCGTCTGTTAGCCCTCAATGGCATAAATATGACCCCCAATTTCAAAGTGTTACGGGAAAACACTGATATCCTTAAGGGGCCAGCAGGGACCCGAAAAAGATTAAAATTGTCAAATCTTTTACTAAAAAACTGATCACCCAATCTTCAAATTAGTTGATATTTGGTATAAATGATCTACTGGTACATGAGCAAAGGTTTGTTTAAGATTGTTTAAATAATCTGGAAGGACATTGAGAGGTATGAAATACACACAGATTCACTTTAAAGGTCAAAACCTTGTTCCAAACGGTGGTACATTTGCAAGGGATGGGATACTTTTAGCTCAATTTTTGTTCAAATCAGTGTCCTGCTATATGTTTATATATATATATATATATATATATATATATATATATATATGGGTCACAAATAAATCTAATATGCTGGGTCTGGATAGTGTGACATATTGCATGTCTCATGAGCCTGTTAAGGATTTTTATTTTGCGTCTCCCGAGCTGGCATTATGGACAGTAGATTGGCTATCCAAATAATAAAAAAACTGTCCATTCACGCCTTATTTGATCAGGTAGGGTCTGGCTAGCTCCGATGTACTGTCCATAACTCATTATTGTCAAGACACAAAATAAAAATCGTCAAAGGGCTCCATAAAAATTTGCAATATGTCTATAAGAGTTATCTTCCTTTTAATCAATATTTATATTTATACTGATTTGTATGAAAGTAAATATGAACGAATAAAATATGTTTAAACCAATAGGTCTCATTTAAAATCCTGACACAGAAATTACTGCAAGGATAAAAATGAAACTACAGAAGGGCACATGCATGGGTTGTGCTGGAATACAGAAGTTATGTAATAAAGGTGTGACATAATGTGAAACAGTTTAAAGACATTTGTGGGGCACCATGATAAATATGAGGTCAAGGATAGATAAGACGTTCATCATAAAATATTCTGCTCTGCAGAGCTTAGATTTATCTTGTAGATTAAATTTTAGAAACGTGATAATATACCAATATATATTATTGACCGTCATAAATATTTATTTTTATTTATAAAATATTGCAATATTATATCCATGTATGAATGCGAGTGGGTTTAATAGGAGAGTCTTAAATGAAAGGGGGATGATATATGTTAAAGGAGGAAGTGGATGAAAGAGGATCAATTCATGTTGGAGAGAGGAGGGAGGAGGAAAGAGTATTGATGTATGTTGGAGGGAGGAGAATGGAAGAGGATTGGTTTGCATTGTGGAAGGATGAAAGAGGATTGATGTACATTTAAATGAGGATGAAAGGGGATTAGTGTGTATTAGAAGGATGAAAAAGGGATTGAAGTATGTTGAGGGAGGATAAAAGGGATATATACATATTGTGGGATTATGAAAGGGGATAGATGCACATTGCATTGGTTTAGATGGCAGGATTAATGTAGGGGATTATAAAAGGGGATGATATCTTAGGTGGGCGGTTAAAAAAGGATTTATGTAATGTTCCGGTGACAATGTTTTTTTATGGGTTTCAGGTTATATATGGCATATCCAGTGTTATTAATGGAGAAAGACCTCAGAATGAATCTGAGTGGAAAGTAGTAGGGGTATACCCTGTATGCGCATAATTATGTTCGTGTTCGTGTTTGCACTGGTGTGACCCTATACCCATTTCATGGTGTACGTGTCATTTAAAGCCCCGGGAATGGGCAGAGTCTGTAAATATAACTATTAATCATTAGTATATGTAAACCCGCCATCTTGTTTGGAGGAGGACATTTTTTGAGAGTATAGAGGCATGACACATTGATCCATTTGATAACAGATCATAGTTATGTTATACGGTTACTGCAGACAATTTACATAGGTTTGATGTACTATCTGAGACGTTTGTATGCAACAGCAGACGATGTTCGGCAGATTTACTAATTGAGTTTTATCCCAGCTGTTAAAGTGTATCACTTAAACGTCCGGGTTTATTTATTACAATAAGTTTTTATATAGGTATGTTTTTCGTTACAGTTTAACCCTTTACCCCATAGATACACGTTTCCCACACCAATATCAGAAGGCCTTTGAAAACAGTACAGGAAGTGTTCAGATTGCTCGTAACAAGCAATCTAAACACTTCCTGCACTGTTTTCCACTGAATATGATCATTATTTTGCGATTTATTTAAGATGCTCTCTAACAGGAATAAATAATTCATATGCATATACATAGTATAGATGTTTATAATTTAGATATTGCGTAACACTTATTGATCAAATTGCAATATGCAACATGCAGGATGACACACATGTAAGAGTTTATTGCCATAAAAATATAGATTAAGTTTGAGAGAATACATATCCAGTGAGACACTCACTCCTCAAATCAATTGAGGTAACACATCCGCACTCCTCAAGTAAGTTTTGTCATCTGCATATACGTTAACTATAGTTGAACATAATCACCTCAGTCATTCTATACGCATAAAGATTAAATAAAGTTAGATATTCACAAAACCGCGTCAACCACCAACTTTAAAATATTAAGGTGTGTATGCCAAATAAATCACTGATCCATTTCAAAGATTGTCGTAGCCACTCGAGTCCGTATGCTTATAAACATCGAAGCATCGCAATACATCGGGTAAAGGTACACATTAACACTCTTTGCTATAGCAAAGAGATCTAATCTTAAATATACTAGGTTAAGTGACTTAAAAATATTATCAGTTTTAGAAATGATACACATTAAAGCTAGTCACTCATTATCACATTTCGTTTATTTCAATTATTTAAGAAGCAAAGAATGTCCATTACATAGTGTTGTCTTAAAAAACCCTATGTATCTCATTTAAAAAATAAAAAAAAATTCCCACCATAATAATATTCATTAACTATCGTTAACATAACGACAACGTTTAGTCAACAGTTGAACTAATGCATGCGTCCGATGATGGATATTTTAGGGGCGATTCGCACTCATTCTAATTCATGTTTGGCCCACTTATTCACCTGGTGTATAGGACTTTCTGCGGCCTCTTCTCTACCTTCTCTCTGTCGAACTGCAAACCAACTCCTGAACTCTGGAGGATGGTATCGCTTTAGAATGTTTTTGAACAAGTACTTTCTCTTTTTAGCCGCGTATTTCCACGCCTCATCAGTATCATAATCATCGATTATCTTCAGCTCCTCAGTTTTTTTTTAAATTGCGGAATACACCGGATCTTCGAGCATAGCGTTCATCCATTCAATACGCCATGTTTTTCCTGTACTTGGCAAGTAAAACTGGCAAACTTTCTCACATATAAAGTTTTTGGAGCATATGAAGTCTCTGGACTCAAACCTACGACCTAAGTGGTGGATGGTAAGTTAAATCTTGATATGGTGCATTATACCACTCAGACACAGTGGACAATAGGATTGATTTAGGGGAAAAGGGTTTGATATTTTAGGTGGGAGGTTAAAAAGGGGTTAATGTATGCTCGGTGAGAATGGAAGAGGATAATGTGTAATATGGAAAGATGAAAGAGGATTGATGAATTTGGATGGAGGATGAAAGAGGATTGATGTATTTTGGAGGATGGATGAAAGAGGATTGATGTATTTTAATGGGAGGATGAAAGAGGATTGATGTATTTTGGAGGGCGGATGAAAGATAATTGATGTATTTTGAGGGAGGATGAAAGTGGATTTATGTATTTTTTAGTAAAATGAAAGATGGTTAATTTACAGGGAGAAAGAAAGAGTATTGACATGATGTGGGAGAATAAAAAGAGGATTAATATTTACTGGGTGAGGATGAAAGAGGATTGATATAAGTTGGTTTTGGGACTTTAAGACTCACTATAGCCAAATGATAGTGTAAGATCACCTTGTTTATTTAATTACCCATCCATCAGTGATTATTATATTGTGTGAACTCTAGTTGCAGTTGCATATTTGTTTGGATATGACCTTAAAGCATTGTAAACTATTTAGTGATCATAAAATCTCAGATAATTAATATGACTTGATTGGAGTGTATAAATGTATAAATGACAGAGTTTTATCTTATATTTTCGTATTTAATCTTGTCCTCAAAACAATACCATTGTTAACATGTGGTCTCTACCATTCATTGCTTAATGATAGCGACATACATTTTAGGTATAGTTCTGATTCAGCTAAAAACCTATACAAACAGGCAAGTGTCCTTGATATAAATATTTGGGGCACATGTTTTCAGCCAAATATTTTTTTTTTGCATACAATTTCAGTGGCATACTTTAAAATAAATTTTAAAAAATCAGGCAATCAATCTTTTTTAGTGATAAAAATATGTTTTACTTTCAAAATTTTAATATTGTTGAGTAAAACAATTTTTTATACAACAAATAGGAGAAATAAAAACATTAAGATATTTTACAATAACTTCTGATTGATGTAAAAGAGTGTAGCATTTCTTAATACATGAATCAGTATGGGTATTTAACATGTGTTTAACCTCATTTGACAACCAATGGAATCACTTCAATTTTCATAATTGTGTCACTCTTATTTGTTAAAACAGCCTGCAAAATAAATTAATTATTAAGTTCATTCTTAATAATTAGGAAGTTTGTCATCACTGCACATGCATGAATGACATTGCACAGACTCTGCACTCGATTCAATTCTGAACGAGTCATGTACAAACTACAAAGCCTCGCAAACTAGGCCTATGCTTAGAAACGGCATTAGCAAACATCAACATTTTGCTCTCTTTGGGTTTCTTAATTGTTAAATTTTTACTTGACGAACGCTAACTATTACTAAATAAAGGTCAAGCAGAAAATTTCCTCATGTGAGATCAAATGACCTCAGTATCAAAAGGAAATGTGTACATTCTTGTAACGTTTACCCATTCTCACAGTATATTAAACGATTCTTATTAGCCAAAATGATTTAAATGTATAAATTATGACGTTGTAATAGTTTGTTGTTGTCATTGCAAATGGCTTAACTGACCAGACAGCAGAACCTTTTAAGCTGCTTGCACAATGTTTTGACTGCAGACACCAGTTTGCTTTAGCTATTCATTTTCAAATAGACCGCAGCATGGTCTAGTGGTAGAGCGTCCACCTCTCATGCGGAAGGTCATGGGTTCGATCCCCGGCCGGGTCATACCAAAGACTTTAAAAATGGTACTAGAAGCTTCCTCGCTTGACGCTCAGCATTTAGAGGAGAGTTCTAGGTCTGGTTGGCCCGGTGTCAGTATAATGTGATGGGTGGGGTATCATACCATGTGTCTGCGGCATGATACTCCAGTGTGACAGCGCTCAGAATACTGTCTCAAGCAGACACCGTCACGATATGACTGAAAAATTGTTGAAAGCGATGCTAAACACCAAACAACGTGACCAGTCAAAATAATGCAAAAAAAAGCCACTTGTTTAAAGGGAGCTTATAAAAATAGCTATAAATGCTATAACTGTCTTAAAAATAAAATAATTTTTTAGATAAAAAGCATCTGATCTCATTAACATCTGAATAGTTTGGGAAGTCAAATTAATCCTTAAAGTTTGACAAAATCAATATTTACATTGAATTGGTGAACTTGAAACGAAATCCCTATTTTAAAAAATAGACTGATTGACGACCTTCACATCATCATACAGAGTCTTTCCATATTATGGCATGTTTAAATCTTGAGATATATCTTTTTGGCAACACTTGGACAGTGGGTATATAAATATATAGGTATGACATATTGGTAAAAGACAATTTCAAATTTTGTTTTTATAATGTTCAATTTGGCACATTTACAAAATTGCTGCAGAGCATGCCAGCTGTATTTGTATGACAGAACAACTAGAGTTATCCTGGAAGTGGCTCTCTAACACATATTGTTGATGGCCACAGGAGGCCATGTGATTCTTATCAGTTGTTCACAGTCAGGATTAAACTTTAGGCCATAATAAATTAATTGCTAGAGTACCATCCCCGCCCATCCCCTTATTTTCATGCTGCCCCAACCCTTTTTACATGTATTTTCTTAAAAAAAAAATAAAAAAAAAAATTTAAAAAATAAAAAATAAAATCCTCCCACCCTTCCTGTTTTTAAGAAAAATTTGGATAATAATCTAGCAATTATTTTATAATGGCCTTATCAGTAGTTGACGGTCAAGGTTATACTTTATCTCAGTACACCAGAACTGACTGAGCACCACTTTAAGTACTTGGTAAGCATACTGAACAGGAAGGTAGCATACTGAACAGGAAGGTGTAAAAGGTAATTTATATTGTAGGACAGTTTATAAATCATATTTTTTATTAAATCTTTATTGGCCTCAGTCGAGAAAATTGTAAGTGTATACTCTAAAATACTGAATTTTTTATTGTTTTATAATGCACTGGTCATGTTGAAAGCTTTTTTTAGAGCTTTTAAGAGAGTTTTTGTTTTAAGGTAGAAAGGTTTTATAACTTCCGTATTATACTTGTGAATGATTAACTTTATGTTTTGTTTTTAGGTTTAGGGAACAATTAGACAACATCTCCAGAGTCAGACAGTCCACAATCTAATCCAACTTCTACCAGGCTGACCATGGATGAATGACTTTGAAAGAAGAAATATTGAAAAATTATTGACAAACCATTGAAAAAAATTGAAGAGAAATTAAGTGAAAATGGTTCTTTCGGATTCAAAGGGTGGGGATATAGGGTGGAAGAAATGGCTGGTTGCCGGATGGGCCTTTATGGAATGTTTACTTTTTGGTGGATTGCTATATGGCTGGGCATCAGTCGTGTTTGTCCTGAAAGACGAAGGCATCTATGGGGACCTGTGTGAACTGCCATCAGTAAATACAACAAACGGGACTGGTTTATATGCAGATATTAACAATGCAAGTGAAGCTACAGATGTCAGTGTTATCCTTCTGAATTCATCCGCAAACACCTCAAACATGACCTCAGGTGTAGCAGACACACCCACAGGGTCTGCTAAAGGTGGAGGAAAGTGTGATCCCCAGGACAGCAATATGGCACTCACCTTCACTGTTGGTTCAGCGTTGTTCTGCGTTGGCTGTGCTGTGTTGGGTCACGTCAACTACAAGTTTGGTACGAGAGTTACCAGGATTATATCTTTGTAAGTTTCAATTTCAACATCAGTATTCATGGTTGTATCTAGTATATTGATCAATTGGTAGTTTTGATAGTTAGCAGTAATGGTGAACTATTTGTATGACAGTTGAATAGACACACACTTCCTTGATAGAGTTTTGTCTTGTAGGGTGGATAAATCTTTCTACAATTTTTTTAGATTAATTAGCTTGTCTTGTTGAGAAAAAAAATGAAAAGCTTAATTGTTATGACCCTGGGGTCGTCGTCTGCCTGTTAAAGTTTTGTGTTAAGCTGAGTTCTGAACAAACTATTCATATTTAATATGGTGACTAAACTTCATGAACCGTTCATATTATATTAAAGAAACAATTTATATAGCTAACTTACCTAAATTTCCTTACTTTGGGCTCTAAAATTTTTTTTTTTAAATCTATTTATTTTTTTCAGTAATACTATTGATTCTGTAAACTGATCACCATCCACTAAAAAATGTTTACATCACTGACCTTGACCCGGTTAATACTTGCATTATCCGGTTAAACTTTAATGTTTAGCTATTTTTTTTTCTGTTTCTGAACAAACTACTTATGTAATAGTGACTAAACTTCATAAACATTCCTAAACCCTTTATTCCGTAGATACGCTTTATCCCGCACCAATCACAGAAGGCCTTTGAAAACAGTGCAGGAAGAGTTTAGATTGCTCGTAACGAGCAGTCTGAAAACTTCCTACACAGTTTTCCACTCTGTCAGTTAATTTTAACATAATTCACCCAATAATTCAAAAGCCTTCTATATTAGGTGTCCAAAGGTGTCTATGTTAGAGGTGTCCAAAGGCGTCTATATGAAGTAAAGGGTTGATGGACTTTAATAAAGACAAGCATCTACACCAGCTTGTGGTACTTATATATATATATATTATATGGAGATAATTATTTGTGAATAACCAAGACATAAAGGTACAGATCAGACTATGGGGAGTGCACCTAGCTACAATGCAAACCATAGATACAATATCAAGGCCTCTGTCAAACCAATAAATTTGGTGTCGACCATGACTTATATACTATGGAATTACATGCAACACATCTGGACAGGGTGGACAAATTTACATACATGAAGTGGTAGCTTTATATGAGTAGGATCCAGTAAAGTATTAGGATCCAGTAAAGTATTCATGACTACTCATGCTATATAAAGGATAGATTTACCCGTTGGATCATATAGATACAGTGAATTCATATATATTTAATTTTATTATCTCCTTTTATATATAAATATATATAGTTGCACTCTATCTGGATATTATATTGTTATTTTAAAAGTTTTTTTATTACCGTTTCTACTCATGTATTAGACGCATTCGTGTATATTGCGCATCCATGTTTTAAGACCAAGGACTAAGAAAAAAAAACACAATTCTTCTATATATGTGTATAGAGCGCATCATAATTTTGAAATCTCATCCCGATTCGGCTTTGGCGACATGTTGGAAGGAATACCTGACTGGATATGTTTAACAGAATATGAAAAACAGTAGACTGGTACTCACTAAAAAATATTGAACTACGTCTCTTGTTAACCCATTCTAACATGCTGCATTTATTCTGAGGATACATGGCTGTCGAACCCCTGTTAGCTTGTTTGGATTTTGGCATCTTTGATAGACGATCTTTCTGTCTCCGCCATCCTCTTACTGACGACTCTCCGATGTTGAATTCTCTCCCCGCTCCCCGGTTGCCGTGAGCCTCTGCATAAGTAATGACTGCTTACTTCTCTTTAGCTGTATAAGCTACAGCTATATTTCCCATGTTGCTTTGACAATTTTGAAGTAGACAATTTTGTGGAAGTGACAATTTCGAGGTAGTGAAAATTTTGAAGTTTCTCAAGTGGATGCCGTTAATTTTTTAATCTACGTTTTATACACACTCAAAATACTTGGCATTTCTCATCACTGTCTCAATACATACTCAAGAGTTGTCAACACCTGCCAAGGCATGCCAATTAATATGCAGAAGCCACATGGCAGGACCCGCTTTCAACACTCCGAAATGACCGGTGACACTTGTACGCAGTCATGTTCTTTTTTTAAAAAAATCTTATAATACTTTTTTTAATCATAACAAAATACAACATATAATATTGATTTTATTTTATAAACATAAACTACTACAAACGGCACAAACATAAGATATATGTGTGAATAAATACATTTATGACATAACAGTATTGCATTTATTCCGCATTCGTCAATACACTTTCACCTTTACATAAACCAGTCTGTGCTATTTTAAATGTTATTTTAGGTCACGACATAAATAAGCTGTAAACACTTTCTTATTTTTCAACTTTTTATGCTCCCCCAAAGGGGGGAAGCATATAGTTGCCGCTTCGTCCATGCGTCCGTCCGTCCCCAAGTTCTTGTCCGGGCTATTTCTCTACAACCTTTGGTTGGAATTTTATGAAACTTGCTAGGATGCATCATTACCAAGTGCAGATGCCCTTATTGTCTTTTTGTCCAGTTTGATGATTTTTCACAGAGTTATGGCCCTTTGATTCTGTTTGTGACCAAATTCTTGTCTGCACTATTTCTCTACAACCCCATGTTGGATTTTTATGAAACATACTAGGATGCATCATTACCAAGTGCAGATGCGCATATTGTCCTTGTGTTCCAGTTCGATGTTTTTTCACTGAGTTATATATAATGGCCCTTTTATTGAGTCTGTGACCAAATTATTGTCCGCGCTATTTCTCTACAACCCCATGTTGGAATTTTGTGAAACTTGCTAGAATGCATCATTACCAAGTGCAGATGCACATATTGTCCTTGTGTTCCAGTTCGATGTTTTTTCACTGAGTTATGGCCCTTTAATTGAGTCTGTGACCAAATTATTGTCCGCGCTATTTCTCTACAACCCCCATGTTGGAATTTTGTGAAACTTGCTAGGATGCATCATTACCAAGTGCAGATGCCCTTATTGTCTTTGTGTTCCGGTTTGATGATTTTTCACGGAGTTATAGCCCTTTGATTCTGTCTGTGACCAAATTCTTGTCCACACTATTTCTCTACATTCCCATGTTGGAATTTTATGAAACTTGCTAGGATGCATTATTACCAATTGGAGATGTGCATATTGTTGTCATGATGCTATTTCGCTACAACCTCTGGTTTTAATTCTGTAAAACTAGCTAGGATCTGCGCATATTGTCATTTTGTTCCGGTTCAATGCTTTGCGAATGAGGTCTGTGAAGTGCAGAGCCACATTTTGTTCCTGCTGTGCCGTTTGGTATTTTCAACCAAGTAGCTGGTACAGAGTCAAACACTCACTTGGGGAGCATCCATCAAATCCACCTATATTTTCTTGTTTGAC
Organism: Panopea generosa; assembly: GCA_029582155.1. NCBI lineage: Eukaryota > Metazoa > Mollusca > Bivalvia > Adapedonta > Hiatellidae > Panopea > Panopea generosa. The sequence goes on from CM055895.1 coordinate 57,254,029, forward strand.
ATGTTTTACTGCATATATAATGTATAAGGACTGAATTTGAATAAAACATTCTCTGCTCGAAGATCTTAAAAGTTGAAAAAAAAAACGTGCCTAATACGTGAGAATAAATGGTATGATTATTTAAACTCCCAATTGATTTTAGTTTGTTTGAACATTTAGCATCATTTTTATGCCATCGAGTGCTAACAGATAATCAGTTAACCTTTCCACTCTTTCTTGGGATCCTGGAAGGTTAACCAGTATTCGAGTACAACCATCTGCACAAGAAACTGATAAATTTCCCACTTGTATGAGGGGGGGGGAGACATTTGACATTGAGACACAGTGTTTTATATCAATTATCACTGGAGACTGTTGTGGGAAGGGATTTGAACTTATGACCTCTAAATTGATAGTAGTTAGTTTCGCTTTAAACTGAGCTAACGAGCTCAGTTTAGTGTATCTTACTACCTTACATTTTTAGATTTTACCAAAATCAAAACTAACTGAATATTTCTTATAGCTGTGGCGTTTGAATATAACATGTTAATTAAATATGCAAAGACTTCTTTATGCAGAACCTTTTTTGAATTGATTGATTGAATATATAGCGTCATTTTTATGCCATCATTGGCTTACAGATGATCAGTTAACCTAACCATTGTTTCCTTGGATCCTGAAAGGTTAACCAGTACTCGAGTGCACCCATCTCTAGTAAGTTACTGCTGATTGAAGTGAAAAAGTTATCAGTTACTGTAACTGATAACTTTCCCATTTGAATCAGCAGAGTGAGACACATGATAGTGAGACACTATGTCGTATATCAACCATCATGGAGCCAGTTGGGGATTCAAACTCATGACCCCTGGATTAATAGTCTAAAGTGTTACCGACTGAGCGAATCGGTTACATTTAACCTTTGGCAGTACCTTTAACTAAGGTGTATAGCTGTTTTTATGTTTATGATAAGGTAATTTGATATTAAAAAGAAAAAGAAGATATTTGGTCTACAACATCTTTTCACAGGCCTTTAATATTATGAAACTTTGTAATTTGAGGTAAACTTAAAACCATTCAAATTCTCAAATTTCAGATGATTATCATAAAACTTACAACTTTTACAGTTAGATTGAAATAAAAAAAACACCCCCATAGAAGTGAAAAACATATTTCTAATCAAACTTAAACAAGTACTGTCTGTGAAACATGTGCACATATTGAAGCACAGATCAAATAAAATATATTTTGCAGGGTTTGAAATTTTACATTGGGTTTTTAAGTTTCTTATACCTAAGATTTTGTAATGTGTATGAATTGGAAATATGCACAAAAAAGTTCAAACCATATGCACTGGTCACAATCTCTTTTTAGTATATATAGTGATATAGTATCTATATTGTAGTACTATAATATATTTCAGTTTAAACTTATTTATTTTACTTTGATTGTTAAACAATTCTTACAACTTAGACAAATCACATTCGAAATCTTCCTGATTAGAACCAGTATTTAAAGCATATGCAGAAAAGTGTCTTGCTCAAGGACACAACACATAGTCGTGGCGCAGGATCGAACCCATAACCTTCTGATCATGGGTTTGGTGCTCTCTCACTGGACCATGCGCTCTAATATAGATTCTATATGACCATATATACTAAGAAAAGGTTGGTGACCACTGATCAGTGCCTTTGGTTCAAACCAAACAAGATACAAAAAATACAAAACCAAGCAATGTCACATATTATCCACTTTATCAGGTGAGGCTTAGAAAAAATCAGGATAAGGCTCAGTCTGGTCCTTGTTTTTTTCTTGCTGAACCTGAAGAAGTCGATAATATTAGATGCTTAACATGGAATTCTCTTCATCGTGATAATATTTCTAATTTGTCTTTTTTATTAAATTGAAATTCAGCATCAAACTTCTTTTACAGCTTGTAAAGATTCTGTCCAGATGAAAATGTATAATTAAACATCATGACATCATGTGTCTGATAAACTTGCACTGGCCTGATAAACCTTTGTTTATCAACAGAAAAGAGCCATACAGCAATAAGATAGTATCACAAACTGCCATATTGCATTTTTCTCTTATTTAGAAACATTTTATCGTAATGTTTTAATGATTTAATGTTTTATTTTCAGTGCACTGTTTGTCACAGGATCATTATTGATGGCTTTCATAAGTAAAGGTATGTGCAGCCCTAGATGATACGACACTTGTAAACTTGATTATTTTGTCACCATTGGAGACACTTCCCGATTCATCATGTTCATTATAACTGCTACTTTTTAAGTCTCACTTTGAATGTTTCTGAGTCTTGGAGGGAGACTTCTTCCATGTAAACGTAGTGAATGAGATGTATCCATAAATAATAATTAGTCCTTAAATTAAGATAAAAGTAACTTGATTGGTGATAAATCAGGGTAGGGGTCACTTTACTATAGTGGGGTCAATTTACTATAGCGGTAAAGTGACCCGGGGTCATATTACAACAAATTTTTTATTTATTTCTAGATACACAGATACCTAATGAAAATATTCTTCATTACAGAATTAAACATTAAATCAACAACTTATCAATTGTATTAATTTTGAAATATGAAAAGTTGTCCATTAAAAAAACTCCATAACCATATATTTATGGCAACAATATTTTAATACAGAATAGTAAAACATATACTTGAAATGCACTATTTATGCATTGTTGGATACCCCCAGGTGTCAGTTTTATACATCATGATGGATGGAGTATAGTTGATACTCTCGGGAATCCGACGATGCATTAATGAACACACAACTTATTATAATATTAAAACTTTTTTCCAACACAGGATGACATACCCATGTGTTTGTAAGAGAAACACTGAAGTGTATCTATGTTTTTTATTTGAATCTAATTTGATTTTCTAAAGTGAATTGCTTCATTATAAATGGTCAATACCAGTATTTCCCTCTGTGGCTAGCGTATTACTATCAATCCTTAATTCATGAGTTTGAATCCCCATCCCACCACGGTCTTCATGATGATTGATATATGACATTACATCTTATTGTCAGGTTTCTCACTGCTGATTTAAGTGGGAAAGTTATCCGTTACTTGCTGAGATGGATGTGTCACTAGATGGCATAGCAATGATTCTAAATATTCAAACAAACAAACAAATGGCGCCTCTGAGGACCTTGTTTTAGTTGTACTAGTATATTCTATTGAATCGATTGATTGAATATTTAGCATCATTTTTATGCCATCGAGGGCTAACAGTTGATCAGTTAACTGTTTCCTGGAATGTTAACCAGTACTCAAGCACACCTCATCTTCATAAGTAACTGATAACTTTTCCACTTGACTCAGCAGTGAAAGACGATTGATAATGAGATTCAATATCAAATATCAATCATCACGGCGATTGCGGCCGGGCGATGATTCAAACTCACAACCCCTGGATTGATAGTTGGACACACTAACGACTGAGCTAATTGGTCCCAGCTAGTATATTCTAATAATCTGCATGCAGTACCATATTTTAATTCTAGAAAATCCATGGTTAATGTTTCCTGGTCTGTCATTGCTTGGCATGGGTGGATTGCCTATACTGGTAACAAACACACAGGTAATAAGCAATTTATTTACAACAAGTAACTCTATTGGCAGCAAATAAATTTATTGGCAGCAAGTAAATTTATTGACAACAAATACATTGATTGACAACAAGCAAATTGACATCAAGTAAATTGATTGAAAGACAAGTTTTAATTTTTGTTGTTAGATTACATACAGCTCTGGAACTTTGCATGTTGTACCGACATATGGTCTTTAACTTTGACATGTTACATGAGGTTCCAACTTATGGTTCTGTACAACCTGTGTGGTTCCGTGTAAAAATAGAATCATTGTCAATCTCTGCAGAGGGGTAGGAATCCTCTGAATGGGTGTCATATTCATTTTAACATTTTTTGGCCATTTCATTATTGTGATTAAAATACTAACCTCTGTGTGGTTCCAGCGAGTCATATGAGTTATGGCAAGTATAGGGTCACTGTGGCTCATGCATTTTGTAAGAAGTGACAATTTGAGTAATATGACAGAATTCACAGTTCTGCATGTATTAAGGTTCTAGGTTCATTCTGCATGTTGTTATTCTTGTACATGTACAGTGAACTTGGAATCGTCTCTCATGTTGACGTCGAATGACCTACAATATATTGTTATGCTGAACTCATTCACTAATATTCGTGTGTTTACAAAAGTCTTCTTGTTAGGCTTGAAGTTTAAAAAAACAAGTTGGGGAAATATTGTTTCGTAAAAATCATTGTGAAACTTTTGCAGGCCTTGTGAATAGTATTCATTTTAAAATTTGTACTAATACTGGCTAGGTGTCACAATTTGTATGTATTAAAAATCTTAGACTTACAATATATTATAGAGATAGGCCTCTGAACTTTTATATGTTCCATGTGGTACCAACTTATGGTTCTGTACCATGACATGTTGCATGTGGTACTGACTTATGGTCCTGTACTTTGACATGGTGCATGAGGTACTGACTTATGGTTTTGTACTTTGACATGTTGCATGAGGTACTGACATATGGTCCTGTACTTTGACATGTTGCATGTAGTACCAACTTATAGTCCTGTACTTTGACATGTTGCATGAGGTACTGACTTATGGTCCTATCTTTGACATGTTGCATGTGGTACCAACTTATTGTCCTGTACTTTGACATGTTGCATGTAGTATGGACTTATGGTCCTTTACTTTGACAAAATGCATGTAGTATCAACTAATGATCCTGTACTTTGACATTTTGCATGCGGTACCAACTTATGGTCATGTACTTTGATATGTTGCATGTGGTACCAACTTATGGTCCTTTACTTTGACATAATACATGTAGTACCAACTTATGGTCCTTTACTTTGACATAATGCATGTGGTACCAACTTATGGTCCTGTACTTTGACATATGCATGTGATACCGACTTATGGTCCTGCACTTTGACATGTTGCATGTGGTACCGACTTATGGTCCTGTACTTTGACATAATACATGTAGTACCAACTTATGGTCCTTTACTTTGACATAATGCATGTGGTACCAACTTATGGTCCTGTACTTTGACATGTTGCATGTGATACCGACTTATGGTCCTGTACTTTGACATAATGCATGTAGTACCGACTTATGGTCCTGTACTTTGACATAATGCATGTAGTACCAACTTATGGTCCTGCACTTTGACATGTTGCATGTAGTACCGAATTATGGTCCTGTACTTTGACATAATGCATGTAATACCAACTTATGGTCCTGCACTTTGACATGTTGCATGTGATACCGACTTATGGTCCTGCACTTTGACATGTTGCATGTGGTACCGACTTATAGTCCTGTACTTTGACATAATGCATGTAGTACCGACTTATAGTCCTGTACTTTGACATAATGCATGTAGTACCGACTTATGGTCCTGTACTTTGACATGTTGCATGAGGTACCAACTTATGGTCCTGTACTTTGACATGTTGCATGTGGTACCAACTTATGGTCCTGTACTTTGACATGTTGTTGCATGCACATAAACATATTATTTGAATTTATATTGTAAAGATCTAATATCGTCATATTTTCAGGTTTCTAACTTGTTTCAAGATGGAAGTTCCTCGGTGGTTGGACTGTTATGCGGAGGATTCGACATGTCGTCTGCTGTAATGCTCATGGTCAAGGTAACATGAATAAGTTTGAACATGTTTTGATCCTTACATATAGGGCCATGCTCTGATCTGTATTTACCAGTTCAGTAAAAATTGTTGGATTTTCTTTTTCTGGTTAGATAGGGGTGGGAGGGGGGATACTTGTTTCACCATATCCATCTTTCTGCAGATGAATATTTGTTTGGCCTAAGTTTCCTTTTTTTTTAGGTCTCTTTCAATCTTTCTATTCTTGTTTCCCATGGTTTGATGATGTGTACAAAATTGAGGTCTTTGTCTTGTAGATTAAGGTCACACTTAGAGGTCAAACATACAGATAGTAATGGTCATGTCCAGTTTGTTACTGTGTCATTGAGGGATTTTGAAATAGCTTTGCGCAAATGATCACCATGACATGACGTATGCAAGTCCCAGATCCACAGCTTTTAACTAAACGTTGATGAATATAACATATTTGTTACCCTTTTTACCACATATTAGCATAAATATTTTTGTGAAATAATTTTGTCAACACTCTACAAGAGATGCTACCTTCTTTGAAGTAGAAACGAAATTAAAGGTATATTATCGGAAAAAAATGCTACAAATGCCTTAAAAAATCAGTTATTTTTCAAATAGATAACAAGCATCTCATATCATTGATGAATAAGATACAAATGTTATGGTTTGTCAAATCCACCAAAATTGACAAAATCAATATATATTTAAATTGGAGTAGTAAACTTGAAATGAAATACCCATTCTAAAAATAGACAGCACTTGATTACTGTTTTACGACCTTTGCATCATTATTTAGACTCTTTCTTAGATGAAACAATTTTTACTACATGTAAACATGTATAACGGATTAAATTGAAATCAAAATGAAATCACATGACTCGTTTGATACGTCACAAAATATGTTTCCATTTTAAGCGGAAACTCTATTTTAGTCTAACCTAGGCAGGTAACTCAAGTGAGGAAAAACCCTTTTCAGTATATTATTTTGGGATGTTTAAATATATATCTTTTTGGCAATATTGGGGTCACTGAGTTTATATAGGCATGGTATATTGGAAAAAATGTTTGTAAGCAATTTTTTTTTTTTTAAAAAATCCTGATATCTTCCCTTTAAGGGTCTGCACATAATCATTGGGTATTCTAATTAGACTAGGTGCAACACAGTTTGAAGGGATATTAGACTGACCACCATGTGTGTGCCTTTGGGAAACTCTGTACATAATATGTTAACCTTAAAGAGTAGTACTGGTAATTCCTTTAGTTATAATGGCGTTTTCATTTTCAATTAGGCTGGGCCTGATAAGCTCAGTCTGTAGCATGTCTGACTATCAATCCAGAGCTTATGAGTTTGAATCCCCTCCCGACCACAGTCTCCGTGATGATTGATATACAACATTGCACCTCATTGTCATTTGTCCCTCACTGCTGATTCATTCAGTGGGAAAATTATCAGTTACTTTCAGAGGTGAGGTCTGCTTGATTACTGGTTAACCTTTCAGGATCCCAGGAAACAGTGGTTAGGTTAACTGATCGTCTGTTAGCCCTCAATGGCATAAAAATGATGCTAAATATTCAGTCAATCAATCAGTTATTTTCAAATGATTTTTCTGTTACCATGAAAATAATTAACCAAAATGACAAATTCTCAGTTTCTGGAGCATTACTAATCAGATGTTTAAGAAACTTCACTTCACGAAACTTTGTGCACATGTCAACCTGGTGTTCTAGTATTGACTTTTGCATAAAAATGATGCTAAATATTCAAACGAAACAAAACAAATATCTTTTCAGATAGCTTCAGAAAATGGATTTTCCAGAAAGAACATGTTTCTGGTAATCACTGCTCTCCATAGTCTGCTGCTGGTGAGCACGTTTGGTTTCTTACCAAAAACATTTATATCAAAACGAGTCGCCAAGAAAAGCCATACGGAAATACCGATTGACGATACGGAGGTTGGAGTAGAACTGATTAACAATCAGACAAATAAAGGTAGTGATCATTTTTAACCAGTCTGTTCTGTTGCATTTGGGGCTATCCTTAAAATAAACATGTTTGCCGTGCTCGTACCTACTCACTCAAAGGTAGTAGTCATTCTTAACCAGTCTGTTCTGTTGCATTTGGGGCCATCCTTAAAATAACATGTTTGCCATGCTCGTACCTACTCACTCAAAGGTAGTAGTCATTCTTAACCAATCTGTTCTGTTGCATATGGTTGAAGCGTGGACAGGTAATTGTGTTAGGCCCAATGGGCCTTGGAACATTTATTCAAGAGATTGGTTGTTTGAGCTAAAACATGTCCGGCTGTCAGACAACCAATTTAGAATAATTTCTCAAAAAAAAAAAATCTTTGCTGACACCTACCCTATTTTAAACACATATTTAAGGTTGTTTTTTTATTTTGTAACTTGTGTTTGTTCGCAATTTGGTGTGATTTTTAACGTTTTGAACTGGAACTTTACTCTCAAGATGATATTTAATCAAATGAAGAAAAAAAAATTGAAACAAATTGCCATTTTATTTTTATTTTTTGTGAAAAATTAAAATTACCAAAATTGTGATTATTTTAAAAAACCTCTGTTTTTAGTCAGTCACATGATTATGAATAACTATATGCTTTGACTATAGAAGACAAATTAGCTGTTTGGCACTCTTCAACACATTGGGTCTCTGTTTTTGTCTCATACTTGACACTATGTTATAGGCAATCAAGCCACTATTACCACTTTGCCAATCAAATTCCAACAGTAACAGTACATTACCACAACTGCTCATTTGGTCCACCTTCAACAGCCATGTGAAATGCACTACCATCACATGTAGTCTGCGATGACTCAATCTTAGGATTTAAGTTGGCGCTGAATACAGTACTACCATAATATAAATACTTGTTTTTCGATTTGAATCTATACAAACAACTTTCCTGCACTGAGCATGTACAGTAAGTAGGGTTAGGAGACTAGTTCAATTCTGCACCAAATTTTACATTGCTTACTTCTCCTTGGTGGACTGAGTTGCTTGTGGAACTCAGCATATTATTACTTTTTAACTCCACCCAGGCATGGCCATTATGATTAAAAAAGATTTTAGCCGTAACTATAAAAAAGAAGAACCATGTAACTTGTAACTTTTTCCGTAATAGCACTTTGATGTATTTTAAGATGACGGTGATACTACGGGGGCGGAGACTCCAAGTTTGATGAGTTGTTTGAAGAAGCCAATGTTCCTCACCCACGTGTTGTGGTTGTGTCTGCTGCAGCTGCGCTTTTTTTACTTTATCGGGACTCTTAACCAGTACCTCACCAGAACCCTGGAGGACAATAAGGACTTGGGTAAGATAATATTTTCTACGTTACCTGATAACCTGGTACTTCTTTTGATAAAACTTTTTTTTACACATTACTGATTTAAATTATAATTTGATTAAAGAAAGATCTTTTTAAGAAGCACATTGTATTTTGCTTCCTTTATGATTTGCTGGACCCGATTAGCTCAGTCGGTAACTCGACTGACTATCAATCCAGGGTTCGTGAGTTTGAATCAACACCTGGAACAGTCTCCTTGATGATTGATATACGACATTGTGTCACATTTTTATTCGTCTCACCCCTGATTCAAGTGGGAAAGTTATCAGTTACTTGTGGAGATGGAATATGCTTGAGTACTGATTAACATTCCGGAATCCCAGGAAAAAGGGGTTAGGTAAACTGATCGTCTGTTAGCCCTCGATGGCATAAAAATGACACTAAACATTCAATGAATGAACCAATCAATCCTTTAAGATTGTTGAGGTACTAACACATGTGTTAAATGAGAGCTTACATGAAAACATGTAAAACATCTATTAAATAGTACAAACCTAAAAGCTATCCAAACTTTTTTGTTCAGTCTGAATGTTGTCCGGTTTAGAGAGGTTTCACTGTATTTCTAAGATTGTCACTTTAATATTGTGATTGACAAACTAATAAGTGCATGTAGATTATTTTTATTTCATTTTGTATGCTGCAGGTTCACCATTTCATTATGAATGAGGGTCATGAGATCGAATCCCCACCCGGCAATAGTCTCCGTAATGATTTATATACGACATTGTGTCACATAACATCGTCTCTCACTGCTGTTTCAAATGTGAAAATTATCATTTACTTGCGGAGATGGGGTGTGCTTGAACATTGGTTTACCAGGAAGACTTCAAGCTTAATCTGTCTAACTTGTAAAAAATCTCACTAAATTGGTCATCCCAAGTAACTGGAACTAAGGTTATTTGTGGTGATCTTGAGCAAGACACTTTATCCATATATGCTTGGTACTAGTTCTACACAGGAATAATTTGAGAGAGATTTGATGAAGTTTTTAAGAACTTGTTTAACAATCAAGCTATTGGTCTTCTGTGGTCTAAGGCGCTATCTCAAGGTCACTTACCTCCTGCCGCTAAGGTTACAGGTTTGAGTCCCTTTCGTGTAAAAAACTATGTGAGAAAGTTTGCCAATTTTCTAGCAGAAGGAAGGTGGTTCTATTCTGATTCATTCTGAGGTTTTACACTTCCAATAAATCTGGATATGCAATATATAACCTGAAATGTGTTGAAAATGGTGATAAACCCCATTCAAAAAAAAATAACTTTAAAAATAATCTTTAAATCTGTGTACTCTACCAGATGATTTACCCTACCAGAATCTGGCATCTTTGTTTCCGAACACTCACCCATTTACTTGCAGTCATTTTAGCATCATCTGTGTTTCAGTCAGTTACTTTACCAACATCTGCTTCTACACCATGATGGCAGGACTGGTCACTTCATTTTTCTCAGGAATCGTGTACGACTGGCAGAAGAAGTTGTGTAAAGGTATGTGTCACAAATATTTCAGGGCAGCTTCCAATAGATGTAAATGTGGACTATTAAGATGAAAGTATTTACTGATGAACCATGTTATCTCACCAGTAACCATGTATGCTTTAAGATCAGGACTTCCTTCAGTACTGTATAGCATCCAGTAACCATGTATGCTATAAGATCAGGACTTCCTTCAGTACTGTATAGCATCCAGTAACCATGTATGCTATAAGATCAGGACTGCGTAGCATCCAGTAACCATGTATGCTATAAGATCAGGACTTCCTTCAGTACTGTATAGCATCCAGTAACCATGTATGCTATAAGATCAGGACTTCCTTCAGTACTGTATAGCATCCAGTAACCATGTATGCTATAAGATCAGTACTTCCTTCAGTACTGTATAGCATCCAGTAACCATGTATGCTATAAGATCAGGACTGCATAGCATCCAGTAACCATGTATGCTATAAGATCAGGACTGCATAGCATCCATTAACCATGTATGCTATAAGATAGGACTGCATAGCATCCAGTAACCATGTATGCTATAAGATCAGGACTGTGTAGCATCCAGTAACCATGTATGCTATAAGATCAGGACTGTCTTCTGTACTGTATAGCATCCAGTAATCATGTGGGCCTTAAAATCAAGGCTGCCTTCAGTACTGTATAGCACTTATATTGGCAGGGCTATTGGCGGTAGAGGTCCCTAGCACAAAAAGAAAATACTGCTAATAGTTGCTGATAGTTTCTTGACATTTGTCACTCTTTAATGTTTATGTCTGCAGTAAACTATTTCTCTACATGGCTCACATAATACAACTGAAACTATTCATGTGTGATTTGAGCACATTGTTTAGGATCAAATTTAACAGTTATAATTGGTCCTGTGTTTTATGCAATTGCCATGACAAAATTAAAATTGCAGATTAAAATTGAAAGATAAATATGATGGATTTTAATGACGTATGAGTGTTGTATTTAACATGGTCGCGTACAAATAAACCACATATATAAACAGTAAGTAATGGGGTACTGAGTAAGTTAATGATTAGTATTAGTGGCAACATTTATGCCCTATAGAACTGTTATGTCTTCGAACATATCTTTGCAATGTAACAGAAGTTTATGAATATACTGATAACACTACCATGAAATGTGATAGATGGTAAGAAATGAATGAATGTACCGTTATTATACTGATTGCACTACCATGAAATGTGATAGATGGTAAGAAATGAATGAATGTACTGTTATTATACTGATTGAACTACCATGAAATTTGATAGATGGTAAGAAATGAATGAATGTTCTGTTACTATATACTGATTGAACTACCATGACAATAACAGTGCATTCATTTCTTACCATCGTCTATTCATTCTTGTGGTAGCATATACGTATCTTAATACTTCCACGTTATACAATATAAATATTGACAGACACATTCTGTAACTAACTGCTTTGCAAAAACACAGAATAAAATTAGCACAATTTAATTACATAAAATTATGTTACACTTCAAAATGCCAATTTCCAGTACTTCATTATATACACAATATAACCATTTCAACATACGTTCCAAGATTCTTAGGCCTATATCCCAATAATAATCTCTAAATACAGCGGATATGAAATTAAATTAGCCTCATTCTAGTCTGAATATACATGTATATCAACAATTTTTACAAAAATTTACTTAGATCTGCTTCTGTCGAAATATAGCTATCGGACATTTAGCTTACTAAACTTCTAGAAAATATAAAGTAAAATCTACTCACCCAGAAATGTTGTATGTAATGGTCAGTTTAATAGGAAATCTCTGCCACAAGGATCTTGCATTTAATGGTCAGTTTAATAGGAAATCTCTGCCACAGCGATCTCGCATGTAATGGTCAGTTTAATAGGAAATCTCTGCCACAACGATCTTGCATGTAATGGTCAGTTTAATAGGAAATCTCTGCCACAACGATCTCGCATGCTGGTATTTGCTAACTAACCCTGATTTAAGTTTCTACTAGTTTATTTACTTTATTTAAACAAGAAATCCACATACCACAGGTTTATATCAAGGAAATCATGGACTTAAATTATCATCGGATGTGGTATGACTATAAATGTACAAAAAAGGCTAATGGTAAAATATGATCAGTTTTACAATAATAAATCCCTCTACTTTTTTCTATACTCATTACTCAACATTTTTTTATGAAATAAACGTCAAAATGACTTTTTCTTTAAACCAAAAATGAATGTGTAAAAAATATCTTTAAAATGTGTTATCCGTATCTGTCATGCGATAAGTTTAACAAACCCACCCTACTTGACCAAAGTACGCCTATACAATGTACATACGTTGTTATTAGCTGACACTGATATTCAGGCCACTTAAAAAAACTTATTTTGTTACTGATACCTACCAACACCCAAATCTATGGAGACATCAGGTCCAAGCAGGGCCGTAGTGTAATGGATAGAGTGTTTGCCGCTCACGCCAGAGGTGGTTACTTTGATACCACGCTTGACCCAATGCCTCTCATAACACAACACTCTGTACTGGTTTTACCCAGGAAGTGGACTCAAGAGCGGTTTATATCAGCTTTGAGCTTTCATCGCTATCAAGCTAAAATAAATTAGCATAAACTAGCATAGATTTATATATTGACCTCATCAACTGACAATGACTGTATTATATTTACAGATGGCAAATCCAAGTTGTATCGAGAAGTGATGCCAGCTGTATTCCCCCTGGCCATGGGGAGTCTGTTGTCCGTGATCTTGTCTATACTGGTACTGATCCCAGTACAACCACTGCTCTACGTAATATTCATTGTGATGACCTTGTTCCGGTCTTTCCTTTACAGTCTCGCTGCAGCATTCATCAGTGCTTTGTGAGTAATAAATTTTTTTTTTAATGGGGTTAAATCTATATTTAACACATGACAGGATATATATTATAAGAATCTTACACGAGGTTCGGATAGAAAATTCCGTCCAGAGGGATATAACTGTTTTGGCGGGAATAAGGCTCAGCTAAGTTACTGCGAAAACAGTATGGAATTTTTCTATCTGAACTAAAAAAAGCCATGAATGATTCTTTTTCTAGCATACCAAACACATTGAAAAGTTATTTTAACTTAATTTATTATTATAGATTTTACAACGATTGCTTTTAAGATGTTTAATTATATTATTTATGTCATATTTTATACAGTTGCGCCATCTAGATGGTTTCAATGTCACAGCACGAAAATTTTATCTCGCCCCTCAAAGACCCTCACCCCAACCCCCCAACCACCCCCCCACCCCCATTGCCCATTTTTTTTTTTTTCAAATTTTGTTTTGTATTAAATCAGATACTCTGCACAATTTCAACTTTGTTACCAACCCAAACTACCCCCTCCCCCACATCCTCTCCCATTTTTTTTTTAAGTTTTTTTTTTGTATTTATCATACTTTCATCACATAAATGATATCATTTATAGATTTGATTATAAACATTTGAGATGAAGCTATAGTAGAATATTTGTAGTTGAACTACATGTATGTGTCTGTATTTGCAGGTTCCCAAGTCAGTATTTTGGTATGTTATATGGTATCATGATAGTGGCTGGTGGGGTGTTTGGCTGTTTCCAGTACGTGTTCTTTACATGGGCAGAAGCATATCTAGAGGGACCACTTCATGTAAGCTGAAAATAGAAACTTATTTTGACAATGAAAATATAAATCCAAATTTTGCATTTTTACAATTTTTTTTATACATTTTTGCATTTTCACATTTCTATGGAATTTCCTTTAGAAGTTTTACATAAAAATTGCAGAGTCGATCACTCTTTGTGACTTATAAACTTTTTAACTTCAAGGTGACCATAACCTGAAATGTACAAATCTGAATGTTGTACTTGGTTCCTCATTTCATTAATCATGTCTAGGCGATTATTGAAAAAAACTTCTAAAAGAACTCGTATCAAATTTCTCAGAAATGTTTACGAAAATTAGGAGGATTGTTGTATGCAAAATTCAGTTTTGTATATTTAAGATCACCTTTCTCAGTGATAAGTTGTATTTAATTTCCCTTCTGAGTGAAACTTCAATCATGGTGACTTTAATTATAATAATTATAATGATAAATTTATTTTTCAGGCCAACATCTTCTTGCTTTGTATTATGCTTCTGTCATTTATCCATCCTCTATATCTCTGGATCACATGCTGGAAGGAAGAGAGAAAGTTCACGGTCAACTGATGATAACTGTCGAGATTAAAGGTCAAGTACATAATTGAACATCGGGTCAGCATGGATTGGATGAAAGCCAAGGATAAATTTGCATATCAGAAGAGCAGCAGATACATATATACATAAAATCTGTGTAGGGTCTGATCAGTAATTGATTGTTGGAAGTTTTACAAAGATTTAGATATATCTTATACTTCACATATCTACTCATTAATGTTTAATTATTACTTTAACATACTTGAAATCTACAACAACAGCTTATTCCATGTACATTTGTGTATATTGCCTGCCTCTTAAGATTTTGAGTGTTTATGTGTGTATAAGAAATATATGTTTTATCACCTTTGAGTAGAGCTCAGCTGATTTATTGCCTTAATTGGCAAACTTTCTAACATAAAGTTTTTGGAGTGAGTGGAACTCGAACATACGTCCTTAGCGGTGAGAGGTAAGTTATCTTGAGACGGCGCCTTAGATCATGGAGGACCCTTGATTTATTATCATTAAAAGTGCCTCCTGTGGTTAAAGAAATGCATTTAATTGATCCTTATATCATTCTGTGTGTGTCAGAAAGTGGCTGAAAACATACATTCTCAGATTTAGCTGACAGATTTTTGTTTGGTTATGTGAAATAGTTTAAGGTGATTAATACTTTGTTAATTGAAGAGCTTAGAAAATCTGTCCTGTGAGATGAGCTCTAATGATGTACATTTGGTTTTCCTATTGTTAGTTATATTTTGATATATGAAAATATGCCATAAATGTTATTTTGAACTTTTTTTAATGGGAGTTGAGTTGAGGTAAAGGGTGATATGATTTGTTGGTTTGTTCTTTTGCAATTGCTTTGAAAATTTGATGTGGTTGTCAGTAAAAAAAAGCTTGAAAGATCTGTTACAATTTGATTTCAACTCTGGCCACCAGATGTTAGGTTTCTATACATACTGGGGTCAGATTTGAAGAAGAATATTTATTTTCGAAAGGTTTTTAATAGGCACTCAAAAACAATCATATGATTCACATACAAATGACATTGCTTAGACTGTGATGTGATTGCCATGACAACTTGTACTAATCTGACCAATTGCCATCAATGAATATATTTAAATGACTACAAGTACTTCTCTGTTCATTTAAAAAGTTTGTTTAAAAATGTAAAAATATGTGTATCTGAACTTAACAACTGTAGTCTGATATTTTTACATCATGTAAAATTTTCTTAATTGCTTTATAATCTGTTTTTACAAATTCTTAAAAGTCTGTGTTGGTTGTTTAACTGTTATGTGTCTACCTTTCAATCTTTAATGGTATATACTTTTTAACATTTTATGAACATATTTTGTCCCTTTTATGTCCCCGCTAATTGAGGAATGGGAAAGAGGCACTAGGTGCATTGTGTAAATAATCTTAAATCCATGTCAATGAAAATAGATACAGTTTTTGTGGAGTTGGTTTAAAATCATGATCACCTGGATGATTATTTTTAATATAAGTTTATAAGTATTTCAGCAGATACTTAAATATGTTGATGAAACAGAAGCAAGTTACAAAATATGTTTTCTTGCATACCGGACAAGGACTTCTGCATATATTTACTGGGTACGGAATTTTCATCCTAACCCCTTTCATGAACTGATCCTATCCTGCTGTGATGTTGAAACAATATATAACCTGACATATTAAGACATGACGTAATTTAATTAATTTAGTTTATACTATTTTATTTAAGCTTGATTGTGATGAAAGCTCAGAGCTTATATGAACCGCTCTCAAGTCCATTTCCTCGGTAGAACCAATACTGAGTGTTGTTTTATGAGAGGCATCTGGGCAAGCTGGGGATTGAACCCGCAACCTTGGCATGAGTGGCCAACACTTTATCAATTACACTACCGCCCCGCTTTTAATTTGACATCTTAAAAGCCATTGTGGTATAATTTAATAATAATGTAAATTGAAATGAACATACAATGTGTTTATTATGCAAGAAAAATAATTTTAAAATACTTTTTCGGTTCAGATAGAAAATTCTGTCCTTTGGGATAACTGTTTTCATGGTAACTCGAAAGAGCCTCGTACCCTTCCAAACAGTTATCCCTTGGGACGGAATTTTTCTGTCTGAACCTCCAAACCCCTATAAGATCATTTATGGAAACAACAATAATGATATAGAAATTCATATTTATTTCTTGAATTTTGCTGACTACAGTGAAGGAGAAAAAAATTTTTTTTAATATCTTGCTGGCACAACTATATTTAACCCCGCTGTAAATGTAGACAATGTCATTGGTTTTTGTTAAGGTAAAGGGCAGATTGATGTTTAATTAAGACAGTATATGAGATAATTTATGACATCCGCTACAGAACTGAAGTACTGATCCTTGATATCTTCGTTTGGGTCATGATTTACTGATAGAATGTTTGATTTAGGGTTATAAGAATCCTTCAGTAGTTTGAGGTTCGGATTAAAATTTTGTTGCGTAATATAGCTGTTTTGCCGAGAAAGAGGCACTGCCATGTTACAGTGATAAGCAGTTGTCCCAAGGGTAGGAATTTTTCTAATTTTTATCTGAATTGAAAAAGTCATGAATGATTCTTTTTTTTGCACTACCTAACTCAATAACTAATTATTTTAAATTTTAATTCATTATCTTTTTCATCACAATTTCTTTAACCCGTCTAATTATATAAGGTATGTAATATATAATTTAAATGTCATGACAGTGTGAGAATTTCATCTTGACCTTCAGATGAGACCGTTAATAAGATATCTTTATCTTGTATGCAATGTTAGATACATGTATATTTATTACTTTTTTCCCTTCACCAAAAAGTTTGTTTTTTTCACCTAATGTAGGAAATCTTCTTCTCAAAATTAAAAAAAAACATACATACTTACAATATATGCAGTTTTGATTTTTATTCCATTTTCATTGTTACAACATATCTCTCCCCTCCCCTGATACAGACAAACCAGTACAGCTGTGTGATTCAGTGTGCTGTCCTGGCAGCTATTTTATTTGCTTTTGCTATTCTCATAACAATTGTATTATTTTAAAGTTTTAATGTGTAATATTTAGTCATTTGTAAGTATTCATGTTTATGTTTTGTCATACCCCATAGGCTTGTTTGATGTGTATTCTCTGTATTTTATTTACATTTTTTTTCTGTAACATAATTTTACAGTTACTAACTATTATTTGGTTCATTTATATTAATTACGTAGTATAAGTAATGCTTTTATAGTGTTGATATATCCATACGTTGTATTATTTTTGTATTCATTTTATTATCATCAATAATGTGCTTGCAGTTAAACCTTTACTCCATAGATATGCGTTTTCCCACACCAGTATCAGAAGGCCTTTGAAAACAGTGCAGGAAGAGTTCAGATTGCTCGTAACGAGCAATCTGAACACTTCCTGCACTGTTTTCCACTCAGTCAGTAAATATAAACATAATTCACCAGTGGTGTATTAATGCTTTCAATTTGGAAGAGTCCAAGAAAATGCTTATGGAGCAAAGGGTTAAAAGAGTGTTAAAATATGATCACTCGCTTCTGTATTATGGTAAATATATGATTTTGATAAATGAAAGGTAGTTGAAAGTTCTGCCTTTTCTATACACATTCATATAGTTTTCATCATCATCAGCACATGCTTCAAAAAGACATTTGCCTGGACATTTTTTTCTGTTAGTTAATGGTTATGGTAATTTTAAAAGTTTTCGATTGATAGAAACAGACACACTTTCTCAATAATATTACATAGTTGAAGCTCATAGACTCTGTTATTGTTCCAGTAGTCAAGGTGGAAAACTACTTGTTTTTTTGTTGTCAAAACACAACTAATTTATTAGAAAAAGGTTATGCCTCGGATAAGACTTTCCATAAAAACGTTTTTAATACCTTACAGATTTTGAAAAAAAACCCGCAGATACACCTACAAATAAAGCATTGTAATCATCCAGAAATTCCCCCAAACCTTTGATCCATGGTTTTTATTGAGACAAAATGCCACAGTATTGTTTGCATACACTACAGAAGCTAAGTTTAACAAAGTATTCGGGAACACTACTGAACGTGTCTGGATGACTATTGATACTATGAATAACATGTACCAATATAATATTTTGGATATCTGAAGTTTGTTTTGCCAAAATCGGTTAAATAAAAAGAAGACCTTACCTGAAGCAATATCTGTTGTCAGAAAGTTGGCCATGTGAGATATTGTTTAAAGTCAAAGGGTTCCGCCACTCGCAATATGCTTTATTTCATATATAGTCAAATCTGTGTAAGCAGTCACCTCTAATAAGCAGCCACTCATCTTATGCGGCCACATTTGGTATTTTCCATTTCTTTGCTTTCAGAGCAAATAAACTTGTATTAAGCAAGAACCTATCTTAAAAGGCCATGTTTACTCCTTCCTTTGACTGGCTGCTTAAGGCAGGTTTGAACGTATCTGTACTTAAATATCTGACACATGATAATTGCAATGACTTTTAATAAAAATAAAAACATTTATTTATTTCAGAGCAAAATTGTACTGTACTGGAGGTGCGTCTGTCTAAGTCAGTTAAATCTTACTTCTTGTTTCTTTCACGAATGTCAGTTTTAGAAATGACGTGTTGCTGGTGAGCAATATCAACTATTTAAACTTGCTAGCATGCTATTTTACATGCAGTTTTATTTTCCTGTCAGTGCAGTATAATCTGTTATTGTTGTGGCCTAAAACTCCCAGTTCCTGAAATCTAAACTATGTATTGATATTTAATTTTGTGGTATTATGAGAAGGTATTGAAAATAACATATTGTATTAAAACATGATGGCAATATGAAAATGATATTAAAACAATTTGTTACACGAGACTTGAACATTCAATATCGGACTGATATTCAACGTTTTTGTATGAGACCATGAATATGCAAAATCCCAATGGTATAAAATAATTTGTTGTATGAGGCCTTTAATACGCAATATCACAATGGTATTGAATAATTTGTTGCATAAGGCCTTTAAAATGCAATATCACAATGGTATTTAACAATTTGTTGCATAAGGCCTTTAACACACAATATCACAGTGGTATTAAACAATTTGTTGTATGAGGCTTTCAACAAGCAATATCACAATGGTATTAAACATTTTGTTGCACGAGACATTTAACATGCTATATCACAATGGTATTAACATTGTGTTACACAAGCCTTTAACACGCAAAATATCACAATTGTATTAAACAATTTGTTTTATGAGGCCTTTAACACGCAATATAACTATGGTATTAAACATTTTGTTGCATGAGGCCTTTAACACAATATCACAATGGTATTTAACAATTTGTTGTATGAGGCCTTTAACATGCAATATCACAATGGTATTAAACAATTTGTTTTATGAGGCCTTTAACAAGCAATATCACAATGTTATTAAACAATTTGTTGTATGAGACCTTTAACAAGCAATATCACAATGGTATAAAATGTTTTGTTGCATGAGGCCTTTAAAATGCAATATCACAATGGTATTAAACAATTTGTTTTATGAGGCCTTTAACAAGCAATATCACAATGTTATTAAACAATTTGTTGTATGAGACCTTTAACAAGCAATATCACAATGGTATAAAACGTTTTGTTGCATGAGGCCTTTAAAATGCAATATCACAATGGTATTAAACAATTCGTTGTATGAGACCTTTAACATGCAATATCACAATGGTATTAAATAATTTGTTTTATGAGGCCTTTAACAAGCAATATCACAATGTTATTAAACAATTTGTTGTATGAGACTTTTAAAATGCAATATCACAATTGTATTAAACAATTGATTGTATGAGACCTTTAAAATGCAATATCACAGTGGTATTAAACAATTTGTTGTATGAGGCCTTTAACATGCAATATCACAATGGTATTAAACAATTTGTTTTATGAGGCCTTTAACAAGCAATATCACAATGTTATTAAACAGTTTGTTGTATGAGACCTTTAGCAAGCAATATCACAATGGTATAAAACGTTTTGTTGCATGAGGCCTTTAAAATGCAATATCACAATGGTATTAAACAATTTGTTTTATGAGGCCTTAAACAAGCAATATCACAATGTTATTAAACATTTTGTTGCACGAGACATTTAACATGCTATATCACAATGGTATTAACATTGTGTTACACAAGCCTTTAACACGCAAAATATCACAATTGTATTAAACAATTTGTTTTATGAGGCCTTTAACACGCAATATAACTATGGTATTAAACATTTTGTTGCATGAGGCCTTTAACACAATATCACAATGGTATTTAACAATTTGTTGTATGAGGCCTTTAACATGCAATATCACAATGGTATTAAACAATTTGTTTTATGAGGCCTTTAACAAGCAATATCACAATGTTATTAAACAATTTGTTGTATGAGACCTTTAACAAGCAATATCACAATGGTATAAAATGTTTTGTTGCATGAGGCCTTTAAAATGCAATATCACAATGGTATTAAACAATTTGTTTTATGAGGCCTTTAACAAGCAATATCACAATGTTATTAAACAATTTGTTGTATGAGACCTTTAACAAGCAATATCACAATGGTATAAAACGTTTTGTTGCATGAGGCCTTTAAAATGCAATATCACAATGGTATTAAACAATTCGTTGTATGAGACCTTTAACATGCAATATCACAATGGTATTAAATAATTTGTTTTATGAGGCCTTTAACAAGCAATATCACAATGTTATTAAACAATTTGTTGTATGAGACTTTTAAAATGCAATATCACAATTGTATTAAACAATTGATTGTATGAGACCTTTAAAATGCAATATCACAGTGGTATTAAACAATTTGTTGTATGAGGCCTTTAACATGCAATATCACAATGGTATTAAACAATTTGTTTTATGAGGCCTTTAACAAGCAATATCACAATGTTATTAAACAATTTGTTGTATGAGACCTTTAGCAAGCAATATCACAATGGTATAAAACGTTTTGTTGCATGAGGCCTTTAAAATGCAATATCACAATGGTATTAAACAATTTGTTTTATGAGGCCTTAAACAAGCAGTATCACAATGTTATTAAACAATTTGTTGCTTTAACAAGCAATATCACAATGGTATAAAACGTTTTGTTGCATTAGGCCTTTAAAATGCAATATCACAATGGTATTAAACAATTTGTTGTATGAGAGTTTAACATGCAATATCACAATGGTATTAAACAATTTGTTTTATGAGGCCTTTAACAAGCAATATCACAATGTTATTAAACAATTTGTTGTATGAGACCTTTAACAAGCAATATCACAATTGTATTAAACAATTTGTTACACAAGGCCTTTAACAAGCAATATCACAATTGTATTAAAAATTTGGTGGCATGAGGCCTTTAAAACGCGATATCACAATGGTATTAAACAATTTGTTGTATAAGACCTTTGAAATGTAATATCACAATGGTATTAAACAATTTGTTGTATGAGGCCTTTAACACAATATCACAATGGTATTTAACAATTTGTTGTATGAGGCCTTTAACATGCAATATCACAATGGTATTAAACAATTTGTTTTATGAGGCCTTTAACAAGCAATATCACAATGTTATTAAACAATTTGTTGTATGAGACCTTTAACAAGCAATATCACAATGGTATAAAACGTTTTGTTGCATGAGGCCTTTAAAATGCAATATAACAATGGTATTTAACAATTTGTTGTATGAGACCTTTAACATGCAATATCACAATGGTATTAAACAATTTGTTTTATAAGGCCTTTAACAAGCAATATCACAATGGTATTAAACAATTTGTTTTATGAGGCCTTTAACAAGCAATATCACAATGTTATTAAACAATTTGTTGTATGAGACCTTTAACAAGCAATATCACAATGGTATAAAACGTTTTGTTGCATGAGGCCTTTAAAATGCAATATAACAATGGTATTTAACAATTTGTTGTATGAGACCTTTAACAAGCAATATCACAATGTTATTAAACAATTTGTTGTATGAGACTTTTAAAATGCAATTTCACAATTGTATTAAACAATTGATTGTATGAGACCTTTAAAATGCAATATGACAATGGTAAAAATAGTTAATTTAAACTGATTGCAACACAAATGTAAATACAGTAAAACTTTGTTGGCTTGAACATGAATTACTGGAACACCACATATAGTTCGAACCACTTATTTCGATATATAATTATACATGTATGGAATGACTTGAAATATTTTGTCCAGTCACGTTGGGTTGGAGCCATTGAAGTTCTACTGTAATTACTGGTACACATTACTGTTCTTGATAGTACATTCAGTAAAGTAAGCCATGACATAAGTCAAGAGTAAGGATTTATTATAAGTTAAATGTTTTAGTTTGCTTGTATTTCAGATATTCTATATTTTTGATATAGTTTTCTGTTGTTCATGTAAACATGTTTTATAAATAACAATAGTTTGTGAAAGATACATGTCTAACCCTTAACTAATGAATGTTTTAATATCATACAAAATGTTATGTTTTTAAAAATAAACATTTGTATTTTACAAATAGTGAAATTATGTTATCTTTTAACACCTCTTGACATAGTACTCAGCAAGTATTTCCATATGAATATTTTTACAATATAAATAAATTATAAAATTAATCTCGTGTATTTCGATTCTTGCAATTTCGGGTCAAACAGTTAATGTCCTTTTTATGTAAAACAGCATTTTGTGAGATAAACAAGCTGTCGTAAATTATATTTCATCACTCATGTTGTATATGATCAATGTAAATAGACTGCAGAGCAGTTGTGCCGTGAAAAAAAGATTATTTTAAAAAAAATGCGCCACATCTCATGTATTAGGTATCCAAAATTAATATATGTGTCAATAGATTACATCCCTTAACTTTAAAATCATATATTTTGAAGTTGGATAATGTCAGAATAATACTTGTGTTAATTGATTTTTAGCTCTAAATTTTGAAAACAAGAGGAGCTGTAACACAGTTGTATTCATTCCGGCATCTGTCTTGGTTAAAGATTTTATACATGCTCAAATTTCAGTAACCACTGCCCATGTAACATCAGTGAAACTTCAGACTTCATGTGTATGTTCACTTCTATAAAGGGAACTCAAGGCAATATTAAATGAGACAATTCTTTTTTGATTTTGAACAGTTATTGCACCTTTTATATACAATGGCTTTGAAGACATTAGATTAAATATATAATGTCATAATTATGTTTTCATACGTAACACCATAAATTGTTTCAACGCCACAGTAGGGTAGGATGAACTTGTGATGGGAGTGTAGGATGAAAATTTTGTCCCCAGTACAAATATGTGGAAAGTCTTGTCCAATATGCTAGAACTTGCTTTCAGTCATAGTTAAGGAATCAGTTAATATAACTTCAATGTAAAAAAATATCAAGAAAATTGGGTGGGGGAAATGGGGGAAAAAGTAAATTTTAATCTTTCTTCGCTATCTTTTATACTAAGCTCAGCACTTGCTCCTGTGTGTTGTACAGGCTCTCCAGGAGTGTGAGCAGCAGGTTGTAGTTACAGTAGTATGTGGTCCAGAGTTACTAGAGATAAGATTACAATGAAGGGACATATCCTGGTAGAGGTACATATACTCGTGTATTTAACCCAGAAATATAATGGATAGGAATACATGTATTAATCTGTAAAAAAAGTTTATGAAAATAAAAATTTATTTTCATTTTTCTGTCATTTTGACAATCCATTCCTCTCCCATAATTGTTAAAGAGCTTTCTTATCTAGCCCCCTCCCTCTTATTCAACTTATTTATTTTACTTCAGTTGTGGAACGAGTTTTTACAACTTGGACAAATTGCACTTGAAGTTGACCTGGGTAGGACCAGTACTGAACATATGTAGAAAAAAGTGTCTTACTCAAGGATACCACACATAGCCTTGGTGAAGGATCGAACTTGTGACCCTCCGATCCTGAGGCTGATGCTGTACCACTGGACCACATGCTCCACACCCGTTATTCCCCTGTTAGACACTATCTAGCTATGCCCCTGTTATTTATGTTCTCTTTGTCCAAAGGAATCATTTATAACTAGAATGGTTTCTCTAGTATCAGTGGTATATGACTGAGGCAGGGTGTAACTTGTTAATACAGAAAGTATATTCCTCAATGTGTATCCCAGGGTTGTAAATACAGCTGGTTTATTCCTCAATGTGTATCCCAGGGTTGTAAATACAGCTGGCATATTCCTCAATGTGTATCCCAGGGTTGTAAATACAGCTGGTTTATTCCTCAATGTGTATCCCAGGGTTGTTTATACAGCTGGTATCTTCCTTGAGGTGTATCCCGGGTTGTTAATACAGCTGGTATCTTCCTTGAGGTGTATCCCGGGTTGTTAATACAGCTGATATCTCCCTTGAAGTGTATTGCGGGGTTGTTAATACAGCTGTTATCTCCCTTGAGGTGTATCCCAGGGTTTTTTATACAACTGGTATCTTCCTTGAGGTGTATCCCTGGTTGTTAATACAGCTGGTATCTTCCTTGAGGTGTATCCCGGGTTGTTAATACAGCTGGTATCTTCCTCTAGGTGTATCCCGGGTTGTTAATACAGCTGGTATCTTCCTTGAGGTGTATCCCGGGTTGTTAATACAGCTGATATCTTCCTTGAGGTGTATCCTGGGTTGTTAATACAGCTGATGTTTCCCTTGAGGTGTATCCCAGGGTTGTTAATACAGCTGGTATCTTCCTTGAGGTGTATCCTGGGTTGTTAATACAGCTGATATCTCCCTTGAGGTGTATCCCAGGGTTGTTAATACAGTTGGTATTTTCCTTGAGGTGTATCCCAGGGTTGTTAATACAGCTGGTATCTTCCTTGAGGTGTATCCCCGGTTTGTTTATATAGCTGATATCTCCCTTGAGGTGTGTCTAAGGGTTGTTTATACAGCTGGTATCTTCCTTGAGGTGTATCCTGGGTTGTTAATACAGCTGATATCTCCCTTGAGGTGAATCCCAGGGTTGTTAATACAGCTGGTTTCTTCCTTGAGGTGTATCCCAGGGTTGTTAATACAGCTGGTATCTTCCTTGAGATGTATCCCCGGGTTGTTTATATAGCTGATATCTCCCTTGAGGTGTGTCCCAGGGTTGTTAATACAGCTGGTATCTTCCTTGATATGTATCCTGGGTTGTTAATTCAGCTAATATCTCCCTTGAGGTGTATCCCAGGGTTGATAATACAACTGGTGTCTTCTTTGAGGTGTATCCCTGGATTGTTAATATAGCTGATATCTCCCTAGAGGTGTATCCCAGGGTTGTTAATACAGCTGATATCTCCCTTGAAGTGTATTGTGGGGTTGTTAATATAGCTGATATCTCCCTTGAGGTGTATCCCAGGGTTGTTAATACAGCTGGTATCTCCCTTGAGGTGTATCCCAAGGTTGTTAATATAGTTGTTATCTCCCTTGAGGTGTATCCCCAGGTTGTTAATATAGTTGATATCTCCCTTGAGGTGTATCCCAGGGTTGTTAATACAGCTGGTATCTTCCTTGAGGTGTATCCCGGGTTGTTAATGTAGCTGATATCTCCTTTGAGGTGTATGCCGGAGTTGTAAATAAAGCTGATATCTCCCTTGAGGTGTATCCCAGGGTTGTTAATACAGCTGGTATCTTCTTTGAGGTGTATCCTGGGTTGTTTATATAGCTGATATATTGCTGGGTTGTTAATACAGCTGATAGCTCCCTTGAGGTGGATCCCAGGTTGTTAATACAGCTGATTTCTCCCTTGAGGTGTATCTGGGGATTGTTAATACAGCTGATATCTCCCTTGAGGTGTATCCCAGGGTTGTTAATACAGCTGGTATCTTCCTTGAGGTGTATCCACAGGTTGTTAATATAGCTGATATCTCCTTTGAGGTGTATCCCAGGGTTGTTCATTCAGCTGATATCTCCTTTGAGGTGTATTCTGGAGATGTTAATACAGCTTGTATCTTCCTGAATGTGTATCCCAGGGTTGTTAGTACAGCTTGAATCTTCCTCGAGGTGTATCCCAATATTGTTAATACAGCTGGTATCTTCCTTAAGGTTTATATCAAGGTTGCTAATACAGCTGGTATCTCCCTCGAGGTGTATCCTGGGGTTGTTATTACAGCTGATATATTCCTCAATGTGTATCCTGGGGTTGTTAATACAGCTGGTATCTTCCTTGAGGTGAATCCAAGGGTTATTAATACAGTAGGAATTTTCTAAAGGTGCATCTCAGGGGTTGCTAATACAGCTGGTATCTCCCTCGAGGTGCATCCTGGGGTTGTTAATATAGCTGGTATCGTCCTTTAGGTTCATAACGAGGTTGCTTATAAAGCTGGTATCTCCCTCAAGGTTTATCCTGGAGTTGTTAATACAGCTGGTATCTTCCTCGAGGTGTATCCCAGGGTTGTTACTACAGCTGGTATCTTCCTTAAGGTTCATATAAAGGTTACTTATACAGCTGGTATCTCCCTCGAGGTGTATCCTGGGGTTGTTAATACAGCTGATATCTTCCTCAATGTGTATTCTGGGGTTGTTAATACAGCTGATGTCTTCCTCGAGGTGAATCCAAGGGTTGTTAATACAGTAAAATTTTCTAAAGGTGCATCTCAGGGGTTGCTAATACAGCTGGTATCTCCCTCGAGGTGCATCCTGGGGTTGTTAATACAGCTGGTATTGTCCTTAAGGTTCATAACGAGGTTGCTTATAAAGCTGGTATCTCCCTCGAGGTTTATCCTGGGTTGTTAATACAGCTGGTATCTCCTCAAGGTGCATCCCTGGGTTGTTAATACAGCTGGTATCTTCCTCAAGGTGAATCCCAGAGTTGTTAATACAGCGGGATCTTCCTTTAAGGTGCATCTCAGGGGTTGCTAATACAGCTGGTATCTCCCTCAAAGTGCATCCTTGGGTTGCTTATACAGCTGGTATCTTCCTTGAGGTGAATCCCAGGGTTGGTAATACAGTGGGATCTTCCTTAAGGTGCATCTCAGGGGATGTAAATACAGCTGGTACCTCCCTTGAGTTGCATTCTGGGGTTGCTCATACAGCTGGTATCTTCCTGGAGGTGTATCCCAGGGTTGTTAATGCAGCTGGTATCTTCCTCAAGGTGTATCCCATGGTTGTTTATACAGCTGGTATCTTCTTCGAGGTGTATCCCAGGGTTTATAATACAGCTGGTATCTTCCTTGAGGTGTGTCCCAGGTTGTTAATACAGCTGGTATCTTCCTCGAGGTGTATCCCGGGGTTGTTAATACAGCTTGTATCTTCCTCGAAGTGTATCCCAGGGATGTAAATACAGCTGGTATCTTCCTTGAGGTGTATCCAAGGTTGTTTATACAGCTGGTATTTCTTCGAGGTGTATCCTGGGAGTTGTTAATACAGCTGGTATTTCCTCAAGGTGTATTGCGGGGTTGTTAATATAGCTGATATCTCCCTTGAGGTGTATCCCAGGGTTGTTTATACAGCTGGTATCTTCCTTGAGGTGTATCCCGGGTTGTTAATACAGCTGGTATCTTCCTTGATGTGTATCCCGGGTTGTTAATCTAGCTGGTATCTTCCTTGAGGTGTATCCCGGGATGTTTATACAGCTGGTATCTTCCTTGAGGTGTATCCCGGGTTGTTAATACAGCTGGTATCTTCCTTGAAGTGTATCCTGGGTTGTTAATACAGCTGATATCTCCCTTGAGGTGTATCCCAGGGTTGTTAATACAGCTGGTATCTTCCTTGAGGTGTATCCTGGGTTGTTAATACAGCTGATATCTCCCTCGAGCTGTATCCCAGGGTTGTTAATACGGTTGGTATTTTCCTTGAGGTGTATCCCAGGGTTGTTAATACAGCTGATATCTTCCTTGAGATGTATCCCCGGATTGTTTATATAGCTGATATCTCCCTTGAGGTGTGTCCCAGGGTTGTTTATACAGCTGGTATCTTCCTTGAGGTGTATCCTGGGTTGTTAATACAGCTGATATCTCCCTTGAGGTGAACCCCAGGGTTGTTAATACAGCTGGTTTCTTCCTTGAGGTGTATCCCAGGGTTGTTAATACAGCTGGTATCTTCCTTGAGGTGTGTCCCAGGGTTGTTAATACAGCTGGTATCTTCCTTGATATGTAACCTGGGTTGTTAATACAGCTAATATCTCCCTTGAGGTGTATCCCAGGGTTGATAATACAACTGGTGTCTTCTTTGAGGTGTATCCCTGGATTGTTTATATAGCTGATATCTCCATAGAGGTGTATCCCAGGGTTGTTTATACAGCTGATATCTCCCTTGAAGTGTATTGTGGGGTTGTTAATATAGCTGATATCTCCCTTGAGGTGTATCCCAGGGTTGTTAATACAGCTGGTATCTCCCTTGAGGTGTATCCCCAGGTTGTTAATATAGTTGATATCTCCCTTGAGGTGTATCCCCAGGTTGTTAATATAGTTGATATCTCCCTTGAGGTGTATCCCAGGGTTGTTAATAAAGCTGATATCTCCCTTGAGGTGTATCCCAGGGTTGTTAATACAGCTGGTATCTTCTTTGAGGTGTATCCTGGGTTGTTTATATAGCTGATATATTGCTGGGTTGTTAATACAGCTGATAGCTCCCTTGAGGTGGATCCCAGGTTGTTAATACAGCTGATTTCTCCCTTGAGGTGTATCTGGGGGTTGTTAAAACAGCTGATATCTCCCTTGAGGTGTATCCCAGGGTTGTTAATACAGCTGGTATCTTCCTTGAGGTGTATCCACAGGTTGTTAATATAGCTGATATCTCCTTTGAAGTGTATCCCAGGGTTGTTCATTCAGCTGATATCTCCTTTGAGGTGTATTCTGGAGATGTTAATACAGCTGGTATCTTCCTCAATGTGTATCCCAGGGTTGTTAGTACAGCTTGAATCTTCCTCGAGGTGTATCCCAATATTGTTAATACAGCTGGTATCTTCCTTAAGGTTTATATCAAGGTTGCTAATACAGCTGGTATTTCCCTCGAGGTGTATCCTGGGGTTGTTATTACAGCTGATATATTCCTCAATGTGTATCCTGGGGTTGTTAATACAGCTGGTATCTTCCTCGAGGTGAATCCAAGGGTTACTAATACAGTAGAAATTTTCTAAAGGTGCATCTCAGGGGTTGCTAATACAGCTGGTATCTCCCTCGAGGTGCATCCTGGGGTTGTTTATACATCTGGTATCGTCCTTAAGGTTCATAACGAGGTTGCTTATAAAGCTGGTATCTCCCTCGAGGTTTATCCTGGAGTTGTTAATACAGCTGGTATCTTCCTCAAGGTGTATCCCAGGGTTGTTACTACAGCTGGTATCTTCCTTAAGGTTCATATAAAGGTTACTTATACAGCTGGTATCTCCCTCGAGGTGTAACCTGGGGTTGTTAATACAGCTGATATCTTCCTCAATGTGTATCCCAGGATTTTTAATACAGCTGATATCTTCCTTGAGGTGTGTCCCAGGTTGTTAATACAGCTGGTATCTTCCTCGAGGTGTATCCCCGGGTTGTTAATACAGCTTGTATCTTCCTCGAAGTGTATCCCGGGGATGTAAATACAGCTGGTATCTTCCTCAAGGTGTATCCCAGGGTTGTTAATACAGCTGGTATTTCTTCGAGGTGTATCCTGGGAGTTGTTAATACAGCTGGTATTTCCTC
This sequence comes from Panopea generosa, assembly GCA_029582155.1. Classification (NCBI taxonomy): domain Eukaryota; kingdom Metazoa; phylum Mollusca; class Bivalvia; order Adapedonta; family Hiatellidae; genus Panopea; species Panopea generosa. Next base: position 57,284,444 of record CM055895.1, read on the forward strand.
GAGGTGTATCCTGGGGTTGTTAATCTAGCTGGTATTTCCTCGAGGTGTATCTCAGGGTTGTTAATACAGCTGGTATTTCCTCGCAGTGTATCCGGGGGTTGTTAATCTAGCTGGTATTTCCTTGCGGTGTATCCGGGGGTTGTAAATCTAGCTGGTATTTCCTCGAGGTGTATCCAGGGGTTGTTAATCTAGCTTGTATTTCCTCGAGGTGTACCCGGGGGTTGTTAACACAGCTGATGTTTTCTCGATGTGTATCCGGGGTTGTTAATCTAGCTGGTATTTTCTCGCGGTGTATCCGGGGGTTGTTAATACAGCTGGTATTTCCTTGAGGTGTATCCCGTGGTTGTTAATACAGCTGGTATTTCCATGAGGTGTATCCCGGGGTTGTTAATACAGCTGGTTTTTTCTTGAGGTGTATCCCGGGGTTTGTTAATACAGCTGGTATTTGCTGGAGGTGTATCCTGGGAGATGTTGATACAGCTGTTATTTCCTCAGGGTCATTATGATGATTAATGCCATTTTGATGAAGCAGGATTTTTTACACATAGATTTATGAAATCAAATCCCCGCAACAGCATATGTGGTGATTGATTAATGACATTGCATCTCCTTGTAATTCATCTTTCAATTCTGGTTACAGTGAGAAAATTATCAGTCACTTGCGGAAATATGTGTGTTGGAGTTTTGGTTAGCCTTCCAGGATCCCAGGAACAAATGGTAAGGTTAACAGATTGTATGTTAGTCCGTGATGGAAACAAAATGACACAAAGTATTTAAATGAAACAAACACAAAAAATAAAAAAAAACATCAAAAATTTAAAAAAAAAAAAAACATCAAAAATTTTAAAAATAATAATAAAAATTAAAAAATAAAATCCTCCCTCACTCCCAGTTTGTAAGAAAATTTGGATAATAATCTAGCAATTAATTGATAATGGCCATACCTACTTTATGGACTTTATTTAAGACAAGCGTCTGCATCCGCTTGTGGTGCTCTTGTCATATCGTCTACGTATTACAGTGACAGTCTCCTATTTTTTTCTCAGGTGAAGATACTGAAATGTGGTCAGACTGGGGGTCAAGCTTTATTTACTTTCTAAATGATAAGGTGAATTATCTAGTCTACATTGTTATCACTATATCACAGGAAAGTCAATATTTGCACAAACTGAGATAGTAACAGTAGATATAATACTCACAAAAATAAGTAAAGGATCCTGTATAAATTCTACCTAACTAAAATTCAAATTGTTCTGTTGACATGCCCAGAAAAGTATGGAAGGGTATCACCGCCATAACTCTTAGTCTGAAATTTGTCGTATGTTCTTTATGCAATGGGTGTAAATGTTTCTTTCTTCTTAGTTCTTTGTGGGAAATGAAACATTTCATGTTTGTAACTTTGCTATTTGTCTATCCTACTATATCCTATCATTGTAAAAGTTACATACATCTTGTCTTTTTGTGTCAGATTAAACATTACTTGCTGCGTAAAATGTATTTTCAGAATTTGATGTAAGTTTCAATATGTGTTTCGGCTGCAGTCAGTCTTTTTAAATATCTTTTTATTCCAATGTTCACCCCCTTTGTTATGAGTGTAGGGAATGTTTTTGGTCAGGGTATTGGACTATTTCGACTGTGCTGCTGCTGAACGTCATCATTGTAATAAATCACAACTTCCCATTATAACGTTCAGTGGCGCTGCAAAATTACAGACAGGTCCCCTGTAAACAACTTAAGAAGTTGCGAATGGAAATATTTGCTTTAAACAGTCATCAGAATTTGTGACTCTAAATACAGTCTTACACAAGGTCAGCTACCACCATTGCGTTTTCCATAGACTTACATTATAAACTTTGGCGTAATTTTCAAGATTTCTACCATTTGTGGACCAAAAAGTCCTACATCATATTAAAGTACTATGTTGTGATCATTTACCGGTTTGACATTTTCATCCAACCAGAAATAAGCTTACTATAAAAATATATGCCCTGAACATCCCTATACTTTTCTTAGCCAATCAGAGAGCTGCTCTCAATGGTGGTAGCTGACCACAAAAGGTAAGTGTGCGGTTTCTTTTAGGTCAGCCACCACCATTGCATTTTCCATAGACTTACATTATAACGTTTGACCTAATTTTCACTATTTCTACCATTTGCGGACCAAAAAGTTTAGTTTTAAACTTATTTATTTTTCTTCGATTGTGAAACAAGTTATTACAACTTAGGCAAATCAAGCTCGAACCAGTTAGAACCAGTACTAAGCATATGCGGAAAAGTGTCCTGCCCAAGGACACCACACATAGCCTGGCGGAGGATCGAACCGACGATTCTCTGATCATGAGTTTGGTGCTCTACCATTAGACCATGCGCTCCACCAAAATGTCTTACATCAAAGTAAAGTTCTATCCTAGACTCAAATTAAAATGTCCCCAAAATGGAGTCAAAAGTATCACTTTTTACCACTTTTTGCCCCCTAAAGTTGGATACCCCCACTTTCAGCATGAAAAAAAGGAAATTTCACAAATTTCAGTTTCCTTGATAAAATGAATTTATTCAGTAACAGAAACATAATTTTTTCTTCAACACAAACATGATAAACTTATATTTTATTGTGTTCAATTGCCAGTTTGACATTTTCATCCAACTAAAATACCGGTCGTTATTCTTTCATATTCGTCTAGCGGCAATTGTCGTCATAATTGACAATGCCAACTGTGTATTTCGCATTGTTACATATGCCTAAGTGCATTGTACAACATGCTTACTCCGTAGTTTAACGTTTGCAATTCGAATCCTTTTGAAACAAGTGATTATGCTGAACTCGTTATATTATGACAGTAAGTATGTAACTTTTACAATGAAAGGATATAGTAGGATAGACAAATAGCAAAGTTACAAACATGAAATGTTTCATTTCCCACAAAGAACTAAGAAGAAAGAAACATTTACACCCATTGCATAAAGAACATACGACAAATTTCAGACTAAGAGTTAGGGCGTTGATACCCTTCCATAGAAAAGATAATCAGAAAAGGTTTTCTAAACCATGCCAAATTAACTTAGCTTTTGAGTGTGTGTGTATGCTTGTGTGCATGCATGCGTCCCTGTGAGTGTATGTATGAGTGTTTGTGAATGTGAACCTTTCACATGTTATAATGAACTTGTATACATGTATATGTTTCAACACGATACTGTTATACAAGTCAAAATAAAATATTTGTTCTCTTCTGTTCTGTTTGGTGATTTTTAGTCCAGTTCAACGGGTTAAAACATTTTTTCCCTAATTAAGTTTGATGTTGAAAGAACATGGTTAAATTGATAAACATGAACTTTTAATGAAAAATACAAAATTTTAAAAAAATAAATTTTGGGACAAAAACTGTTATTTTTCTAAATATACGTTCCTTTTTAAAAGTGTAAATAAAAATACATATTTTTGGGGGTTAATATTGTTTTTGATATATTGCCAATACTTGTTATAACGTTCTTTTAACATAGCTATACATATACCATTTTAATGTAACATGAATAATTACATGGTTCTTAACTTATTTTGTGGAGTATATGTAATGTCCTCTATCTACATTCTGGGGGTTTTATTCATTCAAATTTACATACATACAGATCAGTTCAAAAGTATAAATATGGATTAGAATGGAAGATAACATCAATTTCCTGTTATTGTGTTATATAGTGGACTAAGCTCAATTAGATTAAAAAGATGATATGATACATTTTATCAACTGTATATCTTCACTGTTATTATAAATGCTTGTATGATGTTATATTACGGGATTTATGTAGGATTGCACTGTTACAAGGGACTTTGTGTATGACTTCACTGCTATTAGGGATTTGTATAGGAATGCACAGTTATTATGGATTTGTTTATTATTTCACTGTTATTGGGGATTTGTATATTATTTTTTTTCACAGTTGTTTGGGATTTGTGTATGACTTACTGTTACAAAGAACTTTGTGTATGACTTCACTGTTATTAGGGATTTGTGTATGGCTTCACAGTTATTAGGGATTTGTGTTTGACTTCACTGTTATTAGGGAATTTATTTATGCCTTCACTGTTATTGGGAATTTGTGTATGACTTCACAATTTATTTGGGATTTGTATATTACTTCACAGTTATTGGGGATTTGTGTATGGCTTCACTGTTATTGGGGATTTGTGTTCGGCTTCACTGTTATTGGGAATTTGTGTATAATTTCACAGTTATTGGGGACTTGTGTATGACTGCATTGTTATTGGGAATCTATGTAAGATTGCACTGTTATAATGGAATTTATTTAGGAATTCACTGTTATTTGGGATTTGTGTATAACTCCACTGTTATTGGGGATTTGTAAATTACTTCACAGTTATTGGGGATTTGTATAGGACTGCACTGTTATTGGGAATATGTGTATGACTTAACTGTAATTGTGGATTTGTATATGACTTCATTGTTATTGGGGATTTGTGTATGACTTCACAGTTATTGGGGATTTGTGTATGACTGCATTGTGATTGGGGATTTATGTAGGACTGCACTGTTATTAGTGATCTATGTATGACTGCATTTTAATTGGGGATTAGTGTATAACTTCACTGTTATTAGGGATTTGTGTATAACTGCACTGTTATTGGGGATTTATGTAGGACTGCACTGTTATTAGTGATCTATGTATGACTGCATTTTTATTGGGGATTTGTGTATAACTTCACTGTTATTAGGGATTTGTGTATAACTGCACTGTTATTGGGGATTTATGTAGGACTGCACTGTTCTTGGGGATGTGTGTATAGCTTCACTTTTTTGGGGATTTGTGTAAGACTGCATTGTTATTGGGGATTTGTTGATGACTTCACTGTTATTGTGGATTTGTTTATGACTGCATTGTTATTGGGGATTTGTGTATAACTGCACTGTTTTTTGGGATTTGTGTATGGCTGCACTGTTATTGTGGATTTTTGTATGACCTCACTTTTGTGGATGATTTGTGTATGACTTCATTGTAATTGGGGATTTGTGTATGACTGCATTGTTATTGGGGATTTGTTTATGACTGCAAAATTAGTGGGGATTTTTGTATGACTGCATTGTTATTGGGGATTTGTGTATGACAACATAGTTTTTGGGGATTTGTGTATGGCTGCACTGTTATTGTGGATTTGTGTATGACCTCACTTTTGTGGGGGATTTACGTACGACTTCACTGGTTATTTGGGATTTGTGTATGACTGCATTAATATTGGGGATTTGTTTATGACTGCAAAATTAGTGGGGATTTGTGTATGACTGCATTGATATTGGGGATTTGTGTATGACTTCACTATTATTGAGAATTTGTGTATAACTGCACTGTTATTGGGGATTTGTGTATGTCATCACTGTTATTGGGGATTTGTGTTTGTCTTCACTGTTATTGGGGATTTGTGTATGACTTCACTGTTATTGGGGATTTGTATATGACATTACTGTTATTGGGGATGTGTGTATACCTTCACTGACCTTGGGGATTTGTGTATAACTTCACTGTTATTTGGGATTTTTGTATGACTGCACTGTTATAGGGGATTTGTGTATGACTTTACTGTTATTGGGGATTTGTGTATGACTGCACTGTTATTGGGGATTTGTGTATGACTTCACTGTTATTGGGGATTTTTGTATGATTGCACAGTTATTGGGGATGTGTGTATAATTACATTGTTATTGGGGATTTATGTAGGACTGCACTGTAATTAGGGATTTATGTATGACTACACTGTTATTTTGAATTTATGTAGGACTGCACTGTTATTAGGGATATATGAAGGACTACACCGTTGTTAGGGATATATGTAGGACTACACTGTTATTAGGGATTTATGTAGGACTGCACTGTAATTGTTATTAGGGATTTATGTAGGAATGCACTATCATTTTGAATTTATGCAGGACTGCACTGTTATAAGGGATTTATGTAGGACTGCACATTTATTAGGGATTTATGCAGGACTGCACTGTTATAAGGGATTTATGCAGGACTGCACTATTATTGTTATTAGGGATTTATGTAGGACTGCACTGTTATTTTGAATTTGTGTAGGACTGCACTGTTATAAGGGATTTATGTAGGACTGTACTGTTATTTTGAATTTATGTAGGACTGCACTGTTATTAGGGATATATGAAGGACTACACTGTTGCTAAGGATATATGTAGGACTACACTGTTATTAGGGATTTATGTAGGACTGCACTGTAATTGTTATTAGGGATTTATGTAGGAATGCACTGTCATTTTGAATTTATGCAGGACTGCACTGTTATTAGGGATTTATGCAGGACTGCACTGTTATTAGGGATTTATGTAGGACTGCACATTTATTAGGGATTTATGCAGGACTGCACTGTTATTAGGGATTTATGCAGGACTGAACTATTATAAGGGATTTATGCAGGACTGCACTGTTATTGTTATTAGGGATTTATATAGGACTGCACTGTTATTTTGAATTTATGTAGGACTGCACTGTTATAAGGGATTTATGTAGGACTGTACTGTTATTTTGAATTTATGTAGGACTGCACTGTTATAAGGGATTTATGTAGGACTGCACTGTTATTAGGGATTTATATAGGACTGCACTGTTTTTTTGAATTTATGAAGGACTGCACTGTTATTAGGGATGTATGTAGGACTGCACTGTTATAAGGGATTTATGCAGGACTGCACTGTTATTAAGGAGTTGTACATGACAGTTGAAAATGCTGTTAAAAGATAGCAATAAGGCCATTATGACAAGTGGGGATCAATTAGAGAGCAATAAGACCATTATGACAGGTGGGGATCAATTAGAGAGCAATAAGGGCATTATGACAGGTGGGGATCAATTAGAGAGCAATAAGACCATTATGACAGGTTGGGATCGATTAAAGAGCAATAAGACCATTATGACAGGTGGGGATCAATTAGAGAGCAATAAGGCCATTATGACAGGTGGGGATCAATTAGAGAGCAATAAGACTATTATGACAAGTGGGTATCAATTAGAGAGCAATAAGAACATTATGACAGGTGGGGATCAATTAGAGAGCAATAAGGCCATTATGACAGGGGGGGATCAATTAGAGAGCAATAAGGCCATTATGACAGGTGGGGATCAATTAAATTTAAAAATTCAAATGTTCGGTAGCAAGTTTAAATATAGATTGCTCGCATGGATAATTCTATATTGATGTTACTGAAATAGACATTATGGTTAATGGCTTTTATCTCAGTTATTTATCTATAGATAGTGTACTGTACACAAACCCATACATACATTCATACATACATACATATATAATGTAGAAGAACTCAAAACAAAACACAGAGTAAGTTGTGTAAAAACAAGACTTAATGAAATTATAACTTAATGTTTTGCAATCAGACTTTGAAGTAGTTGTTAACACATATGCATGTTCTGCTGCATGGGTTGAGAAAGCGTTACTAAGCTGTATTATATGTGTATTGGAGTGATAGGCTGAGTAAAACAGCACAGGTATGTAATATGTGATTTTTTTGGTTTACACTGTATGGTTACTGGCATAATAATAAAAATTATAAATATAACACCACCATTTGTTCAGAGAAGCGTTGCAAATACACAAATTAATTTATTCATTAGTGATATACTATATGCTATGGCTGAGTTATTTACCTTAATCACAGCATGTGGGTGCTGATGTGATGGGTAAAATAATCATTGACAATTTAAGGGAATATATTAAGATGCCCTGAAATTTGCAAAGTACTCAAAAATGGCAGTACCTAGTTTGGTGAACATGAAGTAAACAACATAGTGGGACCCCATCTCCCTAGAATTTTGAGATCCTCATCTGAGATTTCCAAAATATTAAAGAAAACTGTACCTGTTTCAAAACTCGTCAGCCACCTGGCTCCCCTCCTTTATTAGTTTACACTAATTTATTTTAGCTTGATTGCGATGAAAGCACAGAGCTTATATGAACCACTCTTTAGTCAGCATTCCTTGGTAGAACCAGAAGTGAGTGTTGTTTTACGAGAGGCATCGGGCCGAGCTGGGAATCAAACCCGCAACCTCTGCTGTGAGTGGCCATCACTCTTTCCATTACACTGGCGCCCTGCACTATGGGTTTGCCAAAACAAGAGTAAGGGGTTGGCACCTAATGATCACTTATCTTTCACTGCTGAGGTTGTGGGTTCAAGCCCACCATGGTCCAAAAACTTCATGTGAGAAAGTTTGCAAGTAACTTATGGAACCAGGATAGTGGTTCTAATCAGGTTCATTAGGAGGTATTCCTCTACGAATAAAACTGATACACCATATATAACTTGTCATGTGTTGAAAATGGCATTTAGACAGTCTAAATATCAAAGTCTAAATATCAAAGTCTAAATATTTATACATGACTAGCTAGAAACTGTCCTAAAATTGTGAGTGTTAATGCATTACAGATATTTAAAACACATAATTATATTCGATAATTAGTGCTCATGTTTAAAGATTGGTTTACATGTTTTTGGTATGTTGTGGCACTGAAATGACATACATGTTATTTTGATATAATGCAAGTCTGTTTATGTTTATAATTATTTAAATAGTATTCTTTGGTGAATCCAGGTTGGCAGAGGCATTGTTTTGTCAATTTGAAAGTGCCAACATAGAAATATTTATGGTTGTGTGCATTCTCAGGGGTTTTGTGTCTATTTTTTTAAAATTTATTTCAAAATGTTACATCCCTCTAAACCAAAATCCTTGACCTGTCAATGCTTGATTGATTGAATATTTAGCGTAATTTTTATGCCATCGAGGTCCAACAGACGATCAGTTAACCTAACCACTGTTTTCTGGGATCCTGGAAGGTTAACCAGTACTCGAGCACACCCCATCTCCTCAAGTAAATAATAACTTTCCCATTTGAATCAGTGATGAGAGACAAATGATAATGAGCCGCAACTGTGGCCGGGCGGGGATGGACCTGCCTATGATATTACTGTTAATTACATTTACTATTCATTTATTTAAAGTTTGGTCTCTATAACAGAAAGATTTGCAATGGCCTTATTATTTTGGTTTCAGTTTTTAAGCATAACTATAATATTTCAATAACCACTAACCATATATTTTGTAAGCCTTATAAAAAGTATTCTTTCTCAAACTTGCAAAAAAAATGTGCACATGAAATGTTTTAGATGTCGCAATTTGTTTTAATGAAATTCTTAATACTTATGAAGGTTAGTTTAATGGACCATTGGAACTTTGCTTTTTTTTTTTTTGACGCAGCAGTGGTCTAGTGGTTGAGCATCTGCATTGCATGCCGAAAGTTGTAGGTTTGATCCGCAGCCTGGTCATACCAAAGACTTTAAAAAATAGTAGAAGAAGCTTCCTTGCTTGGTGGTCTGGGACCATTTAAAGGATATTTCTAGGTCTGGTGGCCCGGCGCCCATATAATTTGACTGAATGGGGTATCATACCATGTGTCTGTCGCAAGGTACTCCAGTGTGACAATACTCAGAATACTTCGTATCAAGTAGACACCATTATGATATGACTGAAAAATTGATGAATGGACTCTAGACACCATACAACAACTTACTCATTTTTAATGGAAAATCTATATACATAATAACACTTTCTTGTGAAAGTTGTGGCTGAGGGTTGAACCCACAACCCAAACTTGCTTCTCAACCCTTTAAGATGGGTTTGAATCCCCATCTCAACATTGTAAATGAAAGGCCAACCAATTTAATTCTATTTTTCCCCTTATACTATTACATAATTTATGTAACAGGTATTAAATTACTGTTATAATTTTATTGCTGTTATCAAATAATAAAAATAACAAAATAAATAAAAATAATAAATTTCAATTAAAAAGGTAAAAGTTACAATTTTTAGTTGTGTTTATTGTAAAATGGTATATATGTCTGATGTTTGTAGAGCTTTGTTAGGTGAGAATTTTATTAATAATATTCAGTATATACAAGTTTCATTAGAGTAATCATTATACAAGCCATGGTGTAACACGAAACCCTTGAGGTGTGAATAACAACTGTATTTTACTTACTAAGAGAAGGTATTTAAATTTTCATTTCTATGTAATATCAAATATTAAAATCTTAGTCAATCAGAACTTATGATATAAAGAAAGGTTTTTAAATACTAAGGAGGGATACATATATATAAGAGAGAGAGAGAGAGAGAGAGAGAGAGAGAGAGAGAGAGAAAGAGAGAGAGAGAGAGAGAGAGAGATAGAACTTAGAATTTTAAGTGGCATAACACTAGCCATTATATAATTTGCAATAACCAAACAGAACTAAATCTTTAGTCAATTATTTTAAATTATCACTAAGGACTACTTTTATTTACGAACTTATTCAAACTGTGTTAATTTAATATTTTTGGAAACTGTAAACTATCTTAACCTATTGTATTAAATCATCAAAAATAAAAGTGTTAACACCAGAAGACTTGTGTGCTGTATTAGACGTTGAGTTAAGTCTACTATTAGAAGTTAGACTGACCCCACGTGTCATCAAAATACCAGGTGTGTATAGGCTGCCTACCAGCTAATTTCCCACTTTGCTAAAGCTTACGCTAACTTGTTAGAATCAAAAGGCCAACAATAATTAGGCATGATTCAGAGTTCGGTGATACATCCGTGCCATTTAGAGTGTTTGTAGAAGTCACATTGCCCTTTTTTTAATAAATAAAGTTTACAAAAGTAAATAAAACAAACTGCAGTTCATACAAACCATTATATTGCAGGATTAGTCTACTCCTGGTCTCCCTGACAAGAGTTTATCATCACCATGGTGTTGAGCGATGGCCCAGGAGACATTGGTTGGAAGAAATATCTTATCGCCAGCTGGGCATTTGTCGAATGTCTACTGTTTGCCGGAACCTTGTATGGGTGGAGCTCTCTAGTGTTTGTGTTAAAGGATGAGGGTATTTACTCCTATTTGTGTGACTCACAGAAGGAGGAACTGAGTGACATTTCAAATAACTCTTTATCACATACGGGTAATGAATCCAGTAACAGTTTCAACTATTCAGTAATAAATGACAACTCCAACTACATGGTTACAACGTCTCCTATCTATTTTAATGACAGCATCCAAGTTAATACCAATATAACTGATAATGTTCAGTTTACAAAGATTGGTAGAGCATGTAAGGGCCAGGACAGTCAGATGTCTCTATGTTTTACGATATCCTCCGCTGTTTTCTGTGCGAGTTGCGTCGTAATGGGACATGTCAACTTTAAGCTGGGTACCAGGATAACAAGGCTCATAGCCTTGTAAGTTGGTTATGTCATTTATGTTTCGTATATAACACATATCATGGAAGATTTCTAATCTCACTATTTATGTATACAGTGTAAATATAGTCAAACCTGTCTTTAGCAGCTAGTCAAGAGAAGGAGCTAAAGTGGTCTTTTAAGACAGGTTGTTGCTTACATGTATACAGGTTAATTTGCTCTGAAAGCATATACATATGAAATATAGTAAATGTGGTTGCTTAAGACAAGTGGTTGCTTAATAGAGGTGACCACTTCCACAGGTTTGACTGCATATGTAATAAGTGGAAAGAATGTGCACATATTATCAGATATTTGTTTACCATGGATTAGAATAATTAGTCATTACTATTTTATAATATAGGGCATCTACATTGTATATATATACCAACTGTATATCATGTCCTGCCACTGATGCAGTCACACCTGTCTTGAGCACCCACACAAGGGAAATAGCAAAAATGACCTCTTAACCCTTTACTTTATATAGACGCCTTTGGACACCTAATATAGATAGATGCCTTTGGACATCTCTAATATAGAAGGCTTTAGAATTATTGGGTGAATTATGTTTATATTAACTGACAGAGTGGAAAACAGTGTAGGAAGTGTTCAGATTGCTCGTTACAATCTCGATTGCAATCTGAACTCTTCCTGCACTGTTTTCAAAGGCCTTCTGTGATTGGTGCGGGAAAATGTGTATCTATGGAGTAAAGGGTTAAGGTAGGTGGCTGCTTAATTCAGGTTGATTTTAACATAAATCATAAATATGGAAAATAGAAAATATTGCTGCTTAAGACAGGTGATTTCTTATTAGAGATGACACAGGTTTGACTGTACATGTATAAATTTGACAGTAGTATCCATTGAGTCATTTACTAAAATATCCTTTTTAATCATTGTCTTAATACCCCGATTTTTAACATTTCATTCATCATTCACATGACAGCTAGTACTGTCACACCCTCCTAATTTTTATAAGCAGTCATGTTTCAACGGACTAACGTTGTTTTTTTACACATGTGTCAGTCTATATAGTTTATGTGGTCAGTGCGTGTGGTCCATTACCAGTGGTTACATAGAACATCGAACCTAGCATTTGAGGGTCATGGGCTTGATCCTATGTCATGCTATGTATGGTGTCCTTGAACAAGACATTTTTTCCACACATACTTAGCACTGGTTCTACCTAGGAAGACTTTTAGAATGATTTTTTTAAGTTGTAATAACTTGTTTCACAATCAATGTAATATAATCAAGTTAAAACTATGTATCAGTCTGATGATTAACAAAAAAGTCTAGTGAGAATACGCATTGCTTCATTACTAATATAAATATTGTCTTTATAATACAACACCTCAGAACAAATATCTCTCGATCATATTTATGATTTGACCACATGGGGGAATACGCATTGCTTCATTACTATTATATAATACAACACCTCAGAACAAATATCTCTCGATCATATTTATGTTTTGACCACATGGGGGAATACGCATTGCTTCATTACTATTATAAATATTGTCTATATTATACAACACCTCAGAACATTCTTATTTCATCAAAGACTTCAGATACACAACACTCAGATAAACAGCAATAAAACATTGAGTTTTTTTGTTGAAAATAATGTTATTTGATTATATAACATCTTTCTACCTGTTCTGGAAAGTTTTATCAATGCATCAAGGCAGCTATACATGCTTTTGTGAAGTTAGGTCATTGGAGTTGTATGTTTCAAATCAATAAAAAAACGTAATAATAGCAATATATTTTGATGAAACTTTCCAGGAAAGATTGAAAAATATTAAATTATCAAACAGAATGAATTTCAAAAAAATCGATAAAGAACTCAATATTTTATTGCTGTTTAATATCTCAGTGTTGCATTTCTAAAGTCTTTCACTGTACAAAACCATACACTGAGCAACAATCAAATGTTATATAAAATAATTCTATATAATATGAATTTTATGGCCAATATATTGTATGATTATGTTGCTGAAATAGAATATCAATGTTTTGAGGTGGCTTTTGTTGTTTTTTTTACCTATATTTCTAATAGTAACAATGAAACACTTATACTTCCTGTGGTTTTGACATCCAAGTTTTCAAATAATATTAATTTTTTCCATTATAAGTCTTTTTTTTATTTATAAAATATGCTCAAGAGATATGAAACACAGGAAAAAATATGAAAATGCAGCATATGCTGCCCCAGTGTATATGTCCATATACACAGTAATTATTGTCTGTTGATGTTATTGGTTGATTACTGGAGATGTTTCTGAATAATTTGGTACCTCCTGTATTCATGTTACTTTTTTCATTTCCAAGTAAACTCCCCCGCCCCCCCCCCTAAACGCTGTGTGCATTTTCATATCTTTTCATGTGTTGCATTTTCATATCTCTTTATGTGTTGCATTTTCATATCTCTTCTAGTGTTGTGTTTTCATATCTCTTCTAGTGTTGCATTTTTCATATCTCTTCATGTGTTGCATTTTCATATCTCTTCATGTGATGTGTTTTCATATCTCTTCATGTGTTGCATTTTCATATCTCTTCAGGTGTTGTGTTTTCATATCTCTTCATGTGTTGCATTTTTCATATCTCTTCATGTGTTGCATTTTCATATCTCTTCATGTGATGTGTTTTCATATCTTTTCATGTGTTGTGTTTTCATATCTCTTCATGTGTTTCATTTTCATATCTCTTCATGTGTTGTGTTTTCATATCTCTTCATGTGTTGCAGTTTTCATATCTCTTCATGTGTTGCATTTTCATATCTCTTCATGTGATGTGTTTTCATATCTCTTCATATGTTGTGTTTTCATATCTGTTCATGTGTTGCATTTTCATATCTGTTCATGTGTTGTGTTTTCATATCTGTTCATGTGTTGAATTTTCATATCTCTTCATGTGTTGCATTTTTCATATCACTTCATGTGTTGCATTTTCATATCTCTTCATGTATTGCATTTTCATATCTCTTCATGTGTTGCTTTTTCATATCTCTTGAGTGAACATGTGTATCTTACTTATTATATTCAATGCATTTTTTTTTCAGTGCATTCTTTATAAGCGGTTCACTCTGTTTTGCCTTTGTCAACAAAGGTATGTGTGCTTTTAAATGTGTTATCTATTTTGTATTTTTGAATAATTGAGCCTGAAGATAAACTTTGTTGACCCTGAATGTTGGATCACTTCATGTTTATCATTAATGGTAGAATATTTATTGTCTTTGTACACGGAGAGTGAGTCTAGAATCATGCTTCCTGTTGGTGTCATGTTGGTTGTTGTTGTTGTATAGTGTTTAGCATTGTCAGTTACACGTATATCGCGATGGTGTCTGCTTGAGACAGTATTCTAAGTGCTGCCACTCTGGAATCCCCTGGTTGGGGGTCGAACACATGACCTTCCGCATGTGAGGCAAATGGTCTACCACTAGAACACCTCCGCAATCATTTTATGTTGGTTTTTGCTGTAAAATATCAATTCATTAATCAATTCATTTGAAATATTGTCTTTCTTTGTATTTCTAATGATATGCTAAGCACTATTTGAATGTTTCATAAGTTCCATTTGTATGTGTTTCAGATTTGCCATGGTTAATAACACCAGCCTTAAGCTTCATTGGCATTGGAGGTCTGTCAATACTTGTCACTAATACACAGGTGGGTTCAAATATTCACATCCTTGTCTCTCATTGTTGCTTGTCTGCATTGATTGCCTGTAATTATTAGTCACCAACCCTCTGGTTTTGTTCCATTCTAAATCATTGTCTGTCATTATAGCCGGGCCCGATTAGCTCAGTCGGTTACGCGTCTGACTATCAATCCAGGGGTCGTGAGTTCGAATCCCCCGCCCGGCAACAGTCTCCGTGATGATTGATATACGACATTGCGTCTCATTATCATTCGTCTCTCACCACTGATTCAAGTGGGAAAGTTATCAGTAACTTGTGGAGACGGGGTGTGCTCGAGTACTGGTTAATCCCAGGAAACAGTGGTTAGGTTAACTGATCGTCTGTTAGCCTTCGATGGCATAAAAATGACGCTAAATATTCAATCAATCAATCAATCAACTGTCATTATATGTCACCAACCTTCTGTTTGTTCCATTCTAATTCACTGTCTGCCATTATTTGTCACCAAACTTCTGTTTGTTCCATTCTAACCTATTGTCTATCATTATATGTCACCAATCTTCTGTTTGTTCCATTCTAATTCACTGTCTGCCATTATTTGTCACCAACCTTCTGTTTGTTCCATTCTAACCCATTGTCTATCATTATATGGCACCAACCTTCTGTTTGATCCATTCTAATTCACTGTCTGCCATTATTTATCAACAACCTTTTGTTTGTTCCATTCTAACCCATTGCCTGTCATTATATGTCACCAACCTTCTGTTAGTTCCATTTTAACCCATTGCCTGTCATTATATGTCACCAACCTTCTGTTTGATCCTTTCTTACTCATTTTCTGTCATTATTTGTCACCAACCTTATGTTTGTTCCATTCAAACTCATTGCCTTTTATTATATGCCACCAACCATCTGTTTGTTCCATTCTAACTCATTGCCTGTCATTAATTGTCACCAACCTTATGTTTGTTCCATTCAAACTCATTGCCTGTCATTAATTGTCACCAACCTTATGTTTGTTCCATTCTAACTCATTACCTGTCATTATTTGCCACTAATTTTCTGTTTGATCCATTCTAACTCATTGCCTGTCATTACATGCCACCAACCTTCTGTTTGCTCCATTCTAACTCATTGTCTGCCATTATTTGTCACCAATGTTTAGTGTGTTCCATTCTAACTCATTGCCTGTCATTATCAACAATGCTCTGGTTTGTTCCAAACTAACTTTCATTATCCTTATATAAAAACACATAGAATAAACGCATGATTTGTTCCATTTCTACAATCCTTGCCAATCTTTATTTGTTACAACCTTCTGTTTGATCCATTCCATCTCATTGTCTGTCATTATTTGTCACCAACCTACTAGTTTGCTTCATTCTAACTTTCATTGTCATAATTTGTAATAAAAAACACACATTCTGGTTTAGTCCATTCCTACAATCATTGCTAGTCATTATTTGTCACCGACCTTGTGTTTGTTCCATTCTTCTTGTATTGTTAATATTTTGTCACCAACCTGCTGGTTTGTTCGAATTCAGCATTCGTTGTCATTATTTGTTACCAACACTCAAGATTGTTCTACCCCAACTTTCCTTGTCTTTTTATTGTCAACACTCTGACATTTACCCAGTACACTGCATAGATAATACTATGAAATGTATTTTTTTGCAGGTATCCAACTTATTCACAAAGGGCAGTTCATCTGTTGTTGGATTGCTATGTGGAGGCTATGACATGTCGTCTGCTATATTTCTTGTTGTCAAGGTAACATGGAACTGGGCTAAACTGTAGTATTGTTGTTTATGATCATGTTGCCAATGTTTGATACTAATATGATGGTTATATGTCTATATTTGTCATCATTTTGTCTGTCTGTCTGTCCATCCATCCATCGATCCATCCATCGATCCATCCATCGATCCATCCATTGATCCATCCATCCATCTGCCTGACCATCTGTCTGTACACAAACACAAATGTGTATTTCAATGTCTAGTGTTAGTAATTTTTTTTGAATGTTAAAAAACAGTTAAAAAAATATTATGTGACTGTTTCTAGATACTAAAAAGATGCTTTTATGCAACCTATTTTTTTGTTTTTAGCCACACAAATAGTCAGCAGGGTCCAAAGAAGCCAGTCTGTCTGTCTGTCTGTCTGTCTGTCTGTCTGTCTGTCTGTCTGTCTGTCTGTCTGTCTGTCTGTCTGTCTGTCTGTCTGTCTGTCTGTCTGTCTGTCTGTCTGTCTGTCTGTCTGTCTGTCTGTCTGTCTGTCTGTCTGTCTGTCTGTCTGTCTGTCTGTCTGTCTGTCTGTCTGTCTGTCTGTCTGTCTGTCTGTCTGTCTGTCTGTCTGTCTGTCTGTCTGTCTGTCTGTCTGTCTGTCTGTCTGTCTGTCTGTCTGTCTGTCTGTCTGTCTGTCTGTCTGTCTGTCTGTCTGTCTGTCTGTCTGTCTGTCTGTCTGTCTGTCTGTCTGTCTGTCTGTCTGTCTGTCTGTCTGTCTGTCTGTCTGTCTGTCTGTCTGTCTGTCTGTCTGTCTGTCTGTCTGTCTGTCTGTCTGTCTGTCTGTCTGTCTGTCTGTCTGTCTGTCTGTCTGTCTGTCTGTCTGTCTGTCCATCTGATAAACAACCTGTGTGCATCCAGACTATCATCCATCCTTCTGTCAATGTCTGTCTGTCTGTGTGATAACAACAGTTACTATTTTCATTAAATAACCTATCTGCAATAATACACTAGTCTAGTTTTCTCTGTTTACTTTGGAACAAAATTAATTCTATGTCAAAATTTAACAACATTAGTCGCAGATCATCTTTGTATGCCATTTATTGCAGATAGCCTATCAAAAAGGCCTGTCTCGACAGAACTCGTATTTTATACTAACAGCTCTGTATTCGATGACCCTGGTCAGCACATTTTTCTTTCTGCCAAAATCTTTCATCCAACAACGGATGACCACTGTAAACAAAGATGTGACGATCACCGCAGAGGGAGCAATGTCCAGACTTCTTGAGAAAGATGACAATTTTAATTGTATGTTGTTTTTATATACCTGGATCCATTTGCCATCTAGATCAGATGGATACCAAAAATAAAGCTTCTTTTTTTATTTTTTTACATATGTATTAGGATGACCACTGCTGTACTCTTACAAATAATATGTTTTTAGCCAAACTATTTGTAGAATAGGGGTGGGCTATTGTACTGGCGTCAGCGTCAGTGTCGGTGTCCGATTTGGTTTTTTAAGTTAAAGTTTGACTATTCGAAACATAGAGGGGGGCTATTGTACTGGTGTCAGCATCAGTGTTGGTGCCTGATTTGGTTTTTAGATTAAAGTTTGACTATTCGTTAAATAGATAGGGGCTATTGTACTGGCGTCAGCATCAGTGCAGGTGTTGGATTTGGTTTTTTAGGTTAAAGCTTGACTATTCATAGAATAGGGGTGGATTATTGTACTCATTCTGGCGTCTGCGTCAACATTTGTTTGTTTTAGTTTAAAGTTTTTTTATCAAGCAAGATATCTAAGAAACCACTCAATGGATACAAATCAAGCTTCACATTTATGTTCAGCATCATCAATGGAACACACAGAGACAAGAACCATAACTCTGGGTTGCATTTTGGCAGAATTATTGCCCTTTTGGACTTGATTTTACAGTTAAAGTTTTTTTATCAAGTAACATATCTATGCAGAACCACCTATTGGATATGAATGAAACTCAGCACATGATCATTAAACCTCAAATTTTTCAAGCAGTACATTTGTAGTTCAATACATGTAAGAAATAGGTATAATTAACAATTTATTGGAGGAGTTATTGAACATTCAAACTGTTTAATTGTGATATACTAAGTTAATGAAAGAAATATGTACATGTATTAATTAATCTAATTCCACAACCTTTTAAAAATATGATTTATATATCAGTACATAAAATACATGTAACGTGACTTTAAAAATGAATGAGATGGATAAGTATTTTTTATTGGTACAGTTACAATAGTAATGTAATTTTTTTACTATAGCACGTAGAACTTCAAGAAGGATGTCACGCCGACCATCACTAGCAGATAAACAGACCCTGAGTAGCTACCTTCGACAACCATTGTTTATAACCCACAACATCTGGTTGTGTTTGTTACAACTCCGCTTCTACTTTTTTATTGGTAACCTCAACACTTACCTCAACAAGGTGCTCAATGAGGATAAACATCTAGGTATCTACTTATACTTCATATCATTAACCTCAACCCTTACCTCAACAACGTGCCCAATGAGGATAAACATCTAGGTATCTACTAATTCTTCATATCATTAACCTCAACACTTACCTCAACAAGGTGCTCAATGAGGATAAACATCTTGGTATCTACTAATTCTTCATATCATTAACCTCAACACTTACCTCAAAAAGGTGCTCAATGAGGAAAAACATCTAGGTATCTACTAATTCTTCATATCATTAACCTCAACACTTACCTCAACAAGGTGCTCAATGAGGATAAACATCTTGGTATCTACTAATTCTTCATATCATTAACCTCAACACTTACCTCAAAAAGGTGCTCAATGAGGAAAAACATCTAAGTATCTACTAATTCTTCATATCATTAACCTCAACACTTACCTCAACAAGGTGCTCAATGAGGATAAACATCTAGGTATCCACTAATTCTTCATATCATTAACCTCAACAATGTGCTCAATGAGGATAAACACTTAGGTATCCACTAATTCATCATATCATTAATCTCAACACTGACCTCAATAAGGTGTAAAATGAGGATAAAAATCTAGGTATCTACTAATTCTTCATATCATTAACCTCAACACTTACCTCAACAAGGTGCTCAATGAGGATAAACATTTTGGTATTTACTTATTCTTCATATCATTAAGCTCAACTCTTACCTAAACAAGGTGCTCAATGAGGATAAACATCTAGGTATCTACTAATTCTTCATATCATTTACCTCAACACTTACCTAAACAACGTGCTCAGTGAGGATAAACATATAAGTATCTACTAATTCTTCATATCATTAACCTCAACACTTACCTAAACAATGTGCTCAGTGAGGATAAACATCTAGGTATCTACTAACTGTTCATATCTTTAACCTCAACACTTACCTCAACAAGGTGCTCAATGAGGATAAACACTTAGGTATCTACTAATTCTTCATATCATTAACCTCAACCCTTACCTCAACAAGGTGCTCAGTGAGGATCAACATCTAGGTATCTACTATTTCTTCATATCACTAACCTCAACACTTACCTCAACAAGGTGCAAAATGAGGATAAACACTTAGGTATCTACTAATTCTTCATATCATTAACCTCAACACTTACCTAAACAATGTGCTCAGTGAGGATAAACATCTAGGTATCTACTAACTGTTCATATCTTTAACCTCAACACTTACCTCAACAAGGTGCTCAATGAGGATAAACACTTAGGTATCTACTAATTCTTCATATCATTAACCTCAACCCTTACCTCAACAAGGTGCTCAGTGAGGATCAACATCTAGGTATCTACTATTTCTTCATATCACTAACCTCAACACTTACCTCAACAAGGTGCATAATGAGGATAAACACTTAGGTATCTACTAATTATTCATATCATTAACATCAACCCTTACCTCAACAAGGTGCTCAGTGAGGATAAACATCTAGGTATCTACTTATTCTTCATATCATTAACCTCAACCCTTACCTCAACAAGGTGCTCAGTGAGGATCAACATCTAGGTATCTACTAATTCTTCATATCATTAACCTCAACCCTTACCTCAACAAGGTGCTCAGTGAGGATAAACATCTTAGGTATCTACTATTTCTTCATATCATTAACCTCAACCCTTACCTCAACAAGGTGCTAAATGAGGATAAACACTTAGGTATCTACTAATTATTCATATCATTAACCTCAACCCTTACCTCAACAAGGTGCTCAGTGAGGATAAACATCTTGGTAACCACTAATTCTTCATATCATTAACCTCAACACTTACCTCAACAAGGTGCTCAGTGAGGATAAACATCTAGGTATCTACTAATTCTTCATACCATTAACCTCAACACTTACCTAAACAATGTGCTCAATGAGGATAAACATCTAGGTATCTATTAATACTTAATATCATTAACCTCAACCCTTACCTCAACAAGGTGCTCATTGAGGATAAACATCTAGGTATCTACTAATTGTTCATATCATTAACCTCAACACTTACCTCAACAAGGTGCTCAATGAGGATAAACACTTAGGTATCTACTAATTCTTCATATCATTAACCTCAACCCTTACCTCAACAAGGTGCTCAGTGAGGATAAACATCTTGATATCCACTAATTCTTCATATCATTAACCTCAGCCCTTACCTCAACAAGGTGCTCATTGAGGATAAACATCTAGGTATCTACTAATTCTTCATATCATTAACCTCAACCCTTACCTCAACAAGGTGCTCAGTGAGGATAAACATCTTGGTATCTACTTATACTTCATATCATTAACCTCAACCCTTACCTCAACAAGGTTCTCAGTGAGGATAAACATCTTGGTATCTACTTATACTTCATATCATTAACCTCAACCCTTACCTCAACAAGGTGCTCAGTGAGGATAAACATCTTGGTATCTACTTATACTTCGTATCATTAACTTCAACACTTACCTCAACAAGGTGCTCATTGAGGATAAACATCTAGGTATCTACTAATACTTCGTATCATTAACCTCAACCCTTACCTCAACAAGGTGCTCATTGAGGATAAACATCTAGGTATCTACTAATCCTTCGTATCATTAACCTCAACCATTACCTCAACAAGGTGCTCATTGAGGATAAACATCTAGGTATCTACTAATACTTCGTATCATTAACCTCAACCCTTACCTCAACAAGGTGCTCATTGAGGATAAACATCTTGGTATCTACTAATCCTTCGTATCATTAACCTCAACCATTACCTCAACAAGGTGCTCATTGAGGATAAACATCTAGGTATCTACTAATTCTTCATATCATTAACCTCAACCATTACCTCAACAAGGTGCTCATTGAGGATAAACATCTTGGTATCTATTAATTCTTCGTATCATTAACCTCAACCCTTACCTCAACAAGGTGCTCATTGAGGATAAACATCTAGGTATCTACTAATTCTTCGTATCATTAACCTCAACCATTACCTCAACAAGGTGCTCATTGAGGATAAACATCTAGGTATCTACTAATTCTTCGTATCATTAACCTCAACCCTTACCTCAACAAGGTGCTCATTGAGGATAAACATCTTGGTATCTACTAATACTTCGTATCATTAACCTCAACCCTTACCTCAACAAGGTGCTCATTGAGGATAAACATCTTGGTATCTACTAATTCTTCATATCATTAACCTCAACACTTACCTCAACAAGGTGCTCATTGAGGATAAACATCTTGGTATCTACTAATTCTTCGTATCATTAACCTCAACCCTTACCTCAACAAGGTGTTCATTGAGGATAAACATCTAGGTATCTACTAATTCTTCGTATCATTAACCTCAACCCTTACCTCAACAAGGTGCTCATTGAGGATAAACATCTTGGTATCTACTAATTCTTCATATCATTAACCTCAACCCTTACCTCAACAAGGTGCTCATTGAAGATAAGCATCTATGTATCTACTAATTGTTCATATCATTATCTGGCATGTTACATTAAATCATTATTTTTTTACTGAAGTTTCCATTTTCATACTTTTTAACTCTTGCAACATATAAATGGCAATAAAATATAAGTATTTACACATGGTTGCTGCACAAAAATGTTCTTGTTTTTCATTTATTTAATTAAGATAATTTCATCATTTCCATCAATTTACAAGCTTAAAGGTAGCATATCAGAAAAAAAGCTATATACATTAGAGCTTTGATGGCTGGAACCTGACGGGACTGGAAGAAATAGTTAGTGTCAAGGGTTGTTCAAGCCAAATATTGTTTAACATCACACAAAAGATGTATATGTATATACGTCGAAATAAGAATTCAGCTTGGATCAAATAAGTGGTTTGAGATATATATGGTGTTCCATCAATCCATGTTTGAGTCAATGAAGCCTATTTTACATGTTTGTCTTAATTTTTTTTATTATTTTTGAAATGAATGAAAAACATCTCATTATCATAAATAGATTAAATCTGAATAATTTAGTATATCAAATCAACCAAAACCTGACTAAAACCAAAAACAATGTTTTAACTTGAAATGAACACAATTCCAATTATAAAAAAGACAGCAATCACATTGTCATTCATACTCTTAAATTCTACAATATATAATCCAATATGACAGATCAAACCATAATAAAAATAAAAAATCATTTGATTCATTTAATACATTACAAAATAGGTTTTTTAAGTGGGAAATCTATGATTTAGTCTAACCAGAATCATGTGTAGACCAAATAAGGAAACACCTTTTCAATGTATTATTTTGGCATGTTCAAATAGAGACATTTGTGGCAATAAAGGTTCATATGCATGGTGATTGGATGAAAGATGATATATTTTATATATAAATTTTCACACTTAAATAATTCCAGTTATGTTAAATCTGTATCAACTCTAAATTTCTGTTCAGTAAATGATGGAAAGTTTATTGAATCACAAAGAGGAAGATACCATTTCAAGATTATGGATGTTTCCATCTTTTAGTTTAACTCATTTATGAGAAATTCATTAATACACAGATCAGCCTTTTCAGGTTGATACATCATTGTTTTAGTATAACCCGATATTGGCTGGCCAATGGGTGACTTTATTGTGGGCCAATATACGATATAAGTTATTGAACAGAATATCCATAATATATGGTGTTGATATAAATATGTAGTTGTACTGCTAAAATCAAAAAATTATCGGCGATATAGGTGAGGACTCTTTAAAAATAAATTATTATAAGATAATCAATGCTTTGTTTCAGTGAGTTACTTCACCAACATGTGCTACTACTTCATGATGGGTGGGCTCCTCACCTCCTTCCTGACTGGTATTGTGTATGACTGGCAGAAAAGAGTTTTCAAAAGTAAGTTAAGACATTGTTCAGCTTACTGCTGTTGTTTCTGTGTATGACTGGCAGAAAAGAGTTTTCAAAAGTAAGTTAAGACATTGTTCAACTGACTACTGTTGTTTCTGTGCATGACTGGCAGAAAAGAATTTTCAAAAGTAAGTTAAGACATTGTTCAACTTACTGCTGTTGTTTCTGTGTATGACTGGCAGAAAAGAGTTTTTAAAAGTAAGTTAAGACATTGTTCAACTTACTGCTGTTGTTTCTGTGTATGACTGTCAGAAAAGAGTTTTCAAAAGTAAGTTAAGACATTGTTCAATTTACTACTGTTGTTTCTGTGTATGACTGGCAGAAAAGAGTTTTCAAAAGAAAGTTAAGACATTGTTCTACTAACTGCTGTTGTTTCTGTGTATGACTGGCAGAAAAAAAGTTTTCAGAAGTAAGTTTAAATATTGTTCAACTTACTACTGTTGTTTCTGTGTATGACTGGCAGAAAAGAGTTTTTAAAAGTAAGTTAAGACATTGTTCAATTTACTACTGTTGTTTCTGTGCATGACTGGCAGAAAAGAGTTTTCAAAAGAAAGTTAAGACATTGTTCTACTAACTGCTGTTGTTTCTGTGTATGACTGGCAGAAAAAAAGTTTTCAGAAGTAAGTTTAAATATTGTTCAACTTACTACTGTTGTTTCTGTGCATGACTGGCAGAAAAGAGTTTCCAAAAGTAATGTAAAGACATTGTTCAATTTACTACTGTTGTTTCTGTGTATGACTGGCAGAAAAGAGTTTTCAAAAGTAAGTTAAGACATTGTTCTACTTATTGCTGTTGTTTCTGTGTATGACTGGCAGAAAAGAGTTTTCAAAAGAAAGTTAAGACATTGTTCTACTTATTGCTGTTGTTTCTGTGTATGACTGGCAGAAAAGAGTTTTCAAAAGTAAGTTAAGACATTGTTCTACTTATTGCTGTTGTTTCTGTGTATGACTGGCAGAAAAGAGTTTTCAAAAGTAAGTTAAGACATTGTTCTACTTATTGCTGTTGTTTCTGTGTATGACTGGCAAAAAAGAGTTTTTAAAAGTAAGTTAAGACATTGTTCAATTTACTACTGTTGTTTCTGTGTATGACTGGCAGAAAAGAGTTTTCAAAAGAAAGTTAAGACATTGTTCTACTAACTGCTGTTGTTTCTGTGTATGACTGGCAGAAAAAAAGTTTTCAGAAGTAAGTTTAAATATTGTTCAACTTACTACTGTTGTTTCTGTGCATGACTGGCAGAAAAGAGTTTCCAAAAGTAATGTAAAGACATTGTTCAATTTACTACTGTTGTTTCTGTGCATGACTGGCAGAAAAGAGTTTTCAAAAGTAAGTTAAGACATTGTTCTACTTATTGCTGTTGTTTCTGTGTATGACTGGCAGAAAAGAGTTTTCAAAAGAAAGTTAAGACATTGTTCTACTTATTGCTGTTGTTTCTGTGTATGACTGGCAGAAAAGAGTTTTCAAAAGTAAGTTAAGACATTGTTCTACTTATTGCTGTTGTTTCTGTGTATGACTGGTAGAAAAGAGTTTTCAATAGTAAGAAAAGACATTGTTCAACATTCTGCCATTGTTTGGATATTAAATATGGTATCAGTCCATAATTTAATGACTGATTTATTGCTGACTTTGCTGAATGTATCTGTTACCTTGTTTATACTAATTTATTTTAGCTCTATTGTGAAGAAAGCTGATACCTCATCATGAGCTGCTCTTATGTCCACTTCCTGGGTAAAACTAGTACTGGATGTTGTTTTATTAGAGATATCAAGTTCAGCTGGGAATTGAACCCTCAAACTCTGACGTGACCAGCCAACACTTTATTCACTTACCTATTGTCCAGCTTTATGATCTTGGTGATGAACACATGAAATAATGATAGCGCAAATAATAATTGTGTAACTACATACATACTTGTGTTGATATATCATCTAATTAAAAATCAATGAGATTTTGGGGTTCAAGCCCAGCTAAGTACAATACCTTCATGTGAGAAAGTTTGCTAGTTACTTGTGGAAGAATGTATGGTGGTTCTACTCAGATTAGATCGGAGGTGCCGAGAGAGTGGTTCTACCAAGATTCATTTATGTACATGGAATTGATGTTTCCTCCTCAGTTTGTGATTAACCAGACACATAGATTTCCTAGCAGACATTTTTTCTTTGTGCAATTTCTGCATGCAATGGTGACCACTTTCGAAAGTTGAACGAAGAAAATTCCAAGAAAAATTGCAGCATTTAAGTAGTATGGTGAAAACTCTATACAAACAAAACAATTGTATATTTCCAGAAGGTCACACTAAGTTGTACCGTGATGTGATGCCTGCAGTGTTGCCCTTGACGATAGCCAGTGTGCTATCCATTCTGATGTCAGTATTGGTCCTGTTCCCCCTGCAGCCAATCATGTACATTATATTCATCATTATGACCTTGTATAGGTCATTCCTCTACAGCATGGCTGTAGCATTTCTCAGTGCAATGTAAGTTTATTTAAGCCTACAATACATAATGTACATAAATAAATAGATAGTTCTATACAGACAAACCTGTCTTAAGCAGCCAGTCAAGGGAAGGAGCAAAAGTGGCCTTTTAAGACAGGTTATTGCTTAATGCAGGTTAATTTACTCTAAAAACATAGAAATTGGAAATAGTAATTGTGATTGCTTAATACAAGTGGCTGCTTAATAGAGGTGACCACTAACACAGGTTTGACTGTACTGTGTTTTGTTTTGCTTTCAACAATGAATCTACTACTTACATTTCATATGCCTATTTCTGAAAACCCAGTTGTTATATTGTTAAAAGTTGTCCATCTGTTTTTTTTTTAATTTTTGTTGGTCTAAGTAAAAAGACTTAATTCAACATGTAACTAAGACATAATTTATTATATGATGAATGGGGTCAGAAGGTCGAGTATCAAAGACACTGTGTTCCAATTGTCAAAAACAAGACCATGTGCATGCTCTATTTCAACTGTCATAAAGGAAGTTGCCTTTGAATCATCAAAAATACCAGAATTGGTCTTGCTTATTCAATAGATTTGTTTGTTTTTTATTGGATCTTAATCTAACATGGATATGTCGTATATAACCATGTGAATGAGTTTAAGAACCAATCCATTTCAAATGTAAATTATCTGCTGTTGAATCATAAAAATACCATTTTTATATTTAGTTTATTCATC
This sequence comes from Panopea generosa, assembly GCA_029582155.1. NCBI lineage: Eukaryota > Metazoa > Mollusca > Bivalvia > Adapedonta > Hiatellidae > Panopea > Panopea generosa. The sequence goes on from CM055895.1 coordinate 57,311,672, forward strand.
AGAAGTTCTATTTTTCATTAGATTTTCAAATGTTGTATATAACCATAAAAACTCAAATGAATTAGAAAACTGGTCCATTTCAATTATCATAGGCCGCGTTTTTTGGCCTGGAATAGTCAAAAATACCATTTTTCATCTTGTTTATCAAATATCAGTTTTAATTTAAGACCAATTTTTAATCAAAATAGAATATTATTGCATATGAATTTGAAAACTAACAGTCCATTTGAACTATTATTGGTGGAGTTATCTGCCCTTGAATTGTGAAAATTACTACTAGTTTCTCATAATGTTCAATCTGCCGAGTAAAGATGAAGGTTCCCATGGGCCTATTGTGTTACAGTTTTCCATTGGGTTGCACTAAAAGATTTCAGTGACTGCCAATATGGCCCCTTTTATTTTCTCTGAAAATGTTTTTTTGAAGTCAGATTTGTCAGGAATGGCTATGGCCCCTCTTGTGTATTGGTGGCATCATGAGAAGTATGTATAGTTCTAAAAATGTTTTGAATTAATTTTAAAACTTTGGGAACCATGAAAATCGCAATGCATTTCCATGACCTGGTTAATACTTCATATAACTTTGACACAAAATGTATTTTATTTTATGTGAAGATTTAAATTAAATGAGTTCTTATCTACATTATAAATAATATTGTTCTATTGCAGATTTCCAAGTCAGTATTTTGCAGTGGTATATGGTATCACTATGGTGATGGCAGGAGTATTCAGTTGTTTCCAGTATGCTTTCTTCACCTGGTCTGAAGCTTATGAGCTGGGGCAGTTTCATGTAAGTTTAGTATGCCTTCTTTACCTGGTCTAAAGTTACATAAAGTACCAAGATATTTGCATATAAATTCTGTATGCCTTCATTACCTGGTCTGAAATTAAATAAAGTACGCAGACAGTTGCATGTAAGTTTAGTATGCTTTCTTTACCTGGTCAGAAGTTACATAAAGTACTCAGACAATTGCATGTTAATTCTGTATGCTTTCTTTACCTGGTCTGAAGTAACATAAAGAACCCAGACAGTTGCATGTAAATTATGTATGCTTTATTTACCTGGTCTAAAGTTACATTAAGTACCCCAACAGTTGCATGCAAATTCTGTATGCCTTCTTTACCTGGTCTGAAGTTGCATAGAGTACCCAGATAGTTGCATGATAATTCTGTATGCCTTCTTTACCTGGTCTGAAGTTACATAAAGTACCCAGATAGTAACTGTTGCATGCACATTCTGTATACCTTCCTTACCTTGTCTGAAGTTACATTAAGTACCAGACAGTTTCATGTAAGTGTAGTATGCCTTCTTTACCTGGTCTGAAGTAACAAAAAGTACCCAGACAGTTGCATGTAAGTTAAGACTGCCTTCTTTACCTGGTCTGAAGTAACAAAAAGTACCCAGACAGTTGCATGTAAGTTAAGACTGCCTTCTTTACCTTGTCTGAAGTTACATAAAGTACCCAGACAGTTTCATGTAAGTTAAGTATGCCTTCTTTACCTCGTCTAAAGTTACATAAAGTACCCAGACAGTTTCATGTAAGTGTAGTATGCCTTCTTTACCTCGTCTAAAGTTACATTAAGTACCCAGACAGTTTCATGTAAGTTAAGTATGCCTTCTTTACCTCGTCTAAAGTTACATTAAGTACCAGACAGTTTCATGTAAGTGTAGTATGCCTTCTTTACCTTGTCTGAAGTTACATAAAGTACCCAGACAGTTTCATGTAAGTTAAGTATGCCTTCTTTACCTCGTCTAAAGTTACATAAAGTACCCAGACAGTTCAATGTAAATTCTGTATGCTTTCTTTACCTGGGCTGAAGTCACATTAAGTACCCAGACAGTTGCATGTAAGTTTAGTATGTCTTCTTTACCGAGTCTGAAATTACATAAAGTACTCTGACAGGTCAATGTTAGTTTAGTATGCCTTCTTTACCTGGTCTGAAGTTACATAAAGTACCCAGACAGTTGCATGTAAATTCGGTATGCATTCTTTACCTGGTCTGAAGTTACATAAAGTACCCAGACAGTTGCATGTAAGTTTAGTATGCCTTCTTTTCCTGGTCTGAAGTTACATAAAGTACCCTGACAGTTCAATGTTAGTTTAGTATGCCTTCTTTACCTGGTCTGAAGTTACATAAAGTGACCAGACAGCATGTAAATTCTGTATGCCTTATTTACCTGGTCTGAAGTTTACGCACTGGGACAAACTTTATAAATGACCCATAGGCATCAATAATCATGCTCATGATTTTTTCCGAGTGCTTCATATAATAAGAAGTAGATTTTAAAGTTTAATTTTTTTGAGGCTCCGACCCCAAAGCCAAACTGTGAGACCCAGTGACATGCAATTTACAACTTATATACTCATATACTCACCCATTTGTTTCCCAGTGCTTCCATAAGTAACAAGATTTTCAAAGTTTATCTTGAATTTGACTGTTTTGGCCCCATCCCCAAGGCCTAGGGGAGTTGTACCATGCAATTCACAATTGTGATTCACCCTTAGGTATCAAAGCTGCATACATTTCATTATGATTGAGCTTACAGTTTTTAAAAGTAAAAAAATGTTAATTGTTTACAGACACAAACTGTGAGACCCAGGGACATGCAATTCACAATTATATATATGTCCATAATCGTGCTCACCATTTGTTTCCCAGTACTTCCTATAGTAAGAAGTTTTTCAAAGTTTACCTTGAATTTGACTGTTTTGGCCCCATCTCCAAGGCCCCGAGGAGTGGGACCATGCAATTCACAGTTTTGATTCACCCTTAGGTATCAATGCTGCATACAATATTTCATTAAGATTAAGCTAACAGTTTTTGAGAAAACGTTTAAAATCAATAGGGGCACCATTAAGAAATAAAATTGGAATAGGTTGGTATGTCAAATCCACCAAAACTGACAAAATCAATATTTAAATTGGAGTGGTAAATGTGAAACAAAATCTCCATTCTAAAAATAGACAGCATTTAAATACTGCTTGACAACCTTTGCATTGTCATTTTGTCCCTTTTTTAAATGAAACAATTTTAATTACATGTAAACCTGTATAACGGGTCAAATTGAAATCAAAATGATATCATATGACACTTTTAATATGTCGCAAAATATGTTGCAATTTTAAGTGGGAAACTTATTTTAGTCTAACCTAGGCGTGAAGCCCAATTTAGGAAAGCTCTTTTATTTTAAATACATTATTTTGGCATAAGTGGTCACTGACTATATATAGGCATGGTATATTGAAAAAAATTTTTTTAGCCAATTTTAAAATTTTGAAAAATCCTGATTATATTCCTTTTAAAACAATGTTTTAACACTACTGAAACATAAAAGTCAGGATTACATTTCAACACCTGTGTTTTTGACAAACAACTTTCTTCTTTGTTACAACTTACATGATCAAGTAAAGTTTACTTTAACATTATCCTTTTATTACAATAGGACACAGTTTAAATAGTCACAGTAAAAGTCATAGTTTAAGGTCAAAATGAAGGTCATAAAAATTGCTTTCAGTCATATGTTAGCATGAATTAAAAGTGTCTTAATCTTGTTCCAAGCTCTGAAATAGCATGATACTGTTTTGTTTTTCATTTTAGGCTGACATCTGCCTATTGGTTGTGTCAGTCATATCACTGGGACATCCCGCTTACATGTGGTTTTCCTGCTGGAGAGTAGAACGGGCAGCAATAACAGAGTTATGACAAAGCTGACATCTGCCTATTGGTTGTGTCGGTTGCATCATTGCGACATTCTGCCTACATGTGGTTTTCCTGCTGGAGAGAAGAACGGGCAGCAATAACAGAGTTATGAAAAGACTGACATATATTCATTACCATGGCCCATGAACAAGCACTGATCTCTCATCAAAATGAATCATAATTTATGCATGGCAAAGGCATGTTAAGTTATCATTTTTTCTCTATCCATCACTGACTGGAACAACACCCTCCCAAATAAAGTGCTTACAATGCCTCTAAGGCCATTATAAATTAATTGCTAGGTTTTTCATCCAAATACTTTTTAAAGAGGGGGAGGGTGGGGGGTATCTTATTAATTTATTAATTTCTATGAAAAAAAAAGGGGGTTGTGAAAGGAATGAAAAACAAGGCATGAGCGGGGATGGATAATCTAGCAATTAATGTCTTTTATTACTGAAGTCTCCACCAACAGTATCTGACTTGTTATGTATCATCTGTTTTAATCTTTCATTGTACATATTTTCCAATTTGATACATCTATAGTTTCATAATAAAATTGGCAGAAGCTTCAACTTGCTGAAGGTGGCCAGTTACATGTGCTTGTAGTAGATGAAGAAGAACATCACTCTATGTAACACTAGCCAGTTGAAACACAGGTCAATACCTAAGAAACAGACATTGCTTGGGGCATCTATTGTTCAACTGTTGATAAAACGCAATTTGATGTTGAACAGCAACAGTAAGGGCATCTGAAACTCAACTATATCTAACCATTTTAAAATTGTAATGGTTAGCCAACAACTGTGACAATTGGCAAGAGAGTTTCAACAATATTAATGATAAGTAACCATAACCAACCGCTATTGGTATTTGATAAGCAACTCACCAAGTCGTGAATAAAGGTGGGAAGACATTCAAATCATGACCCTACTGAACGATTTTAAGATCAAGTCATTACAAGGCAATGCGACCGTGGTATGACAGGATGTTGGGTATCTATAAATCTCAGCCATGACAAATCATTCTCAGACAAAAAACTGATTAAACTGGGCTGTGATAGGAAAAGGGGTACCGTATGTTAGATCTCAACCATGACAAATCATTATCAGGCAAAAAATGGATTAAACTGGGCTGTGATAGGTAAAGGGGTATGTTAAATCTCAACCATGACAAATCATTCTCAGACAAAAATTTTTTTAAACTGGGCTGTGATAGGTAGAAAGGTATGTTAAATCTCAACTATGACAAATCATTCTCAGACAAAAAAATGATTAAACTGGGCTGTGATAGGTAGAAGGGTATGTTAAATCTCAACCATGAAAAATCCTTCTCAGACAAAAAAATGATTAAACTGGGCTGTGATAGGTAGAAAGGTATGTTAAATCTCAACCATGACAAATCATTCTAAGACAAAATATTTATTTAACTGGGCTGTGATAGGTAAAGGGGTATGTTAAATCTCAACCATGACAAATCATTATCAGGCAAAAGTTTGATAAAACTGGGCTGTGATAGGTAGAAGGGTATGTTAAATCTCAACCATGACAAATCATTCTCAGGCAAAAGTTTGATCAAATTGGGCTGTTATAGGTAGAAGGGTAGGTTAAATCTCAACCAAGTCAAATCATTCTCAGATTAAAAACTGATTAAACTGGGCTGTGATAGGTAGAAGGGTATGTTAAATCTCAACCATGACAAATCATTCTCAGACAAAAAACTGATTAAACTGGGCTGTGATAGGTAAGGGTTATGTTAAATCTCAACCATGACAAATTATTATCAGGCAAAAGTTTAATAAAACTGGGCTGTGATAGGTAGAAGGGTATGTTAAATCTCAACCATGACAAATCATTCTCAGACAAAAAAATGATTAAACTGGGCTGTGATACGTAGAAGGGTATGTTAAGTCTCAACCATGACAAATCATTCTCAGACAAAATACTGATTAAACTGGGCTTTGCTAGGTAGAGGGATATCTTAAATCTCAACCATGACAAATCATTATCAGGCAAAAGTTTGATAAAACTCGGCTGTGATAGGTAGAAGAGTATGTTAAATCTCAACCATGACAAATCATTCTCAGACAAAAGTCTGATCTGAGCTGGGGTTATAAGGTAGAGGGATAGCTTAAATCTCAACCATGACAAATCATTATCAGGCAAAAGACTGATCTGAGCTCTGATAGGCAGAGGGATATCTTAATTCTCACCCATGACAAATCATTCTCAGACAAAAATCTGATCTGAGCTGTGATAGGTAGAGGGGTATCTTAATCTCATCCATGACAAATCATTCTCAGGCAAAAATCTTATCTGAGCTGTGATAGGTAGAGGGATATCTAAAAGTTCAACCATGACCAATCATTCTCAGGCAAAAATCTGATCTGAGCTGTGATAGGTAGAGGGATATCTTAAATCTCATCCATGACAAATCGTTCTCAGACAAAAATCTGATCTGAGCAGTGATAGGTAGAGGGATATCTTAAATCTCAACCATGACAAATCATTCTCAGGCAAAAATCTGATCTGAGCTGTGATAGGTAGAGGGATATCTTAAATCTCATCCATGACAAATCGTTCTCAGACAAAAGTCTGATCTGAGCTGTGATAGGTAGAGGGATAGCTTAAATCTCAACCGTGACAAATCATGATCAGGTAAAAATCTGACCTGAGCTGTGAAAGGTAGAGGGATATCTTAAATCTCATCCATGACAAATTGTTCTCAGACAAAAATCTGATCTGAGCAGTGATAGGTAGAGGGATATCTTAAATCTCATCCATGACAAATCGTTCTCAGACAAAAGTCTGATCTGAGCTGTGATAGGTAGAGGGATAGCTTAAATCTCAACCGTGACAAATCATGATCAGGTAAAAATCTGACCTGAGCTGTGAAAGGTAGAGGGATATCTTAAATCTCATCCATGACAAATTGTTCTCAGACAAAAATCTGATCGGAGCAGTGATAGGTAGAGGGATATCTTAAATCTCAACCATGACAAATCATTCTCAGGCAAAAATCTGATCTGAGCTGTGATAGGTAGAGGGATATCTTAATCTTAACCGTGACAAATCATTGCCAGTCATATTGATGAAATTCATGGACCCTTCCAGAAGTTCTTGATCAGAAACCAATTTTTTACCTCAGATGCATGCACCATTTAGGTTTAAGTTTCTATTTACACTTGCGCTGTGTTGGTACACAAACACACACACATGGACAAACAGGGTTAACACTTAATACCCTTTCGTTGTTATTTAAAAGATGGGGCAAAATAACCACTGGTAATATGCCAAATTTTTCATGGTCACATTGTCTTGTAAAAAGAGCTATTGTAGAAAAGGATTCATAATGTTGTCAGTTCCCTGTTCTCAAACACTTCTTGGTGAACATTAATGAATGACCCTTCTTTTATTAGTAATAACAAAAGTATTGTACATACTGAATTTCATACATATGATTTATTTTTTGCTGTTAATTCACATATCCAATTATAACTGCTCAATGGAATAACATTATCGATATACACTACTGCACAAATTTCATAATCTCGTCACCTGGATTTACAAGTCTGTAAATTTTATATTCTTATCTACAATCTAATGAACAAATTTATATATTATAAGGCAATATTTTCGGAAAATTTCATTTAAATTCAGAAAGAAATAAACATGTTACAATTTTTTGAACAGCACCAGTACCCGTAAATTGGAATTTACAATTCTATCAGGAACTTGATGTCCGCCATTTTAATGCAGCGGCACATCTCAATCTCATTGACCTTGACCCACTTCAGAATGTATCCGATTTGTTTAATTAAACAAGACAAATTTTACAACAACAAAGTTTGATGCATTTGTGTCAGAACGTTTACCAGGCCTGTAATAACATTAACCAATGATACTTGCAGAGATACATTGTTTCAATGAGGTCGAATCGCTGCAAATGGTGCACATGCACGCACATAATACTGATACAGTTGTGGAAATTGATTTATCTGGTGATTCATTTCAAATAGTTGGAACCTGTGTGGCTCTGGCTAAGAATAGAATCACTGTCAATCTCTGCAGAGGGGTAGGAATCTTCCGAATGGGTGTCATGTTCATTTTATCATTTTTTGTTATGTTCATTATTGTGGTTAAATTACCTACCCCTGTATGGTTCCAGGGAGCCATATGAGTGACGGCAAGAATAGGATCACTGTGGCTTCATGCATGTCGTAAGAAGCAATAATTTGAATAATACGATAGACTTTGCTGAAACTCTAACAGTTCTGCAGGTATCAAGGTTCTAGGTTCATTTTGCAAATCTATTTGTTGATATTTTTTTTATCTGTATGTTAATTTGTTATTTTTTTACATATAATTTGAACCTTGAATCTTTCTTTTCGTTGGCATTGAATAACCTTTAATGTGTTGATACGCCGTTAAACCCCATTCGTTCATTCAAATAGTTGGTACATGTTTATTGCTTTATGAGTTTAAATGAAATTTTCAGAAAAAATTTAATATGAACAATGAATTTGCTCATTAGATTGTAGATTAAAATATGAAATCTCATGTTGCTGAAATAAATCAATAAATCCAGCTGAATGATCAATATGAAAACTGAAGAGTGTACTAATAATCAACAATTCTGTGGTACATGTACATATCTGGAAAAATAAATAAACAAGAACATTATTGTTATGATCTTTGTTTTTATTTCAATTATATATAAAAAAATATATTTTGTGTAAACCAATTCTTGATCCTTGCAACAAATTTGAAACACTTTCCCCACTTTCAAAAAGAAAGAAACATTATATAATGTACCAGGTATCAAACCAACTTGGTTAGTAAAACTCAAAAAGCAAATCATGAAATAAAAAAATGAGAACAAAAGTTTAAAAATTAAACATAGCATATACAAACAAACAAGAAAAAAATTCAAACATATATTTCAGTAAACTTCTTGAGACACATTGGCTGCAAAGACTTGCACTGAAAACATGTAACTTGATTGTTTGGAGATTTTTGTAACAAATACATTCGTCAGTTGTGATGCTTTCACTATCTGCAAATATTTGCCATTACCAAACAAACAAAATAACAAAAATCAACAGATCTTCTATATACAAATAATTAGGTACTTTTTTTCTCAAATTAAAAATGTTTTCATTATCACTTTCATTAATTCATACATAAAAAAAAGAAGAAATTCCATACGTCTCATCTTGAATCTTATTCTGTGTTACCTTCCCAGGTATTGTCAATAATTACATTCCATCATCGCATGAACCAAAATTTGTTTCACAAAGTTAGTTTAAACTTCAATTGTGAAACAAGTTATTGTAATTTATACAACTCATACTGGGTAGAACCAGTACAAAGCATATGTGGAAAAAGTGAGGATCATACCCACAACCCTCACCGGGTCAATACTCTACCACTAGACCATGTGCTCCATAAAGTCATACATTTATATTATCTCTCCCATTAACTTCTGACTTTAATTCTACATGGTCATTTAACCCTTTACTTCATATAGATGCCTTTGGACACCTCTAATATTGAAAGCATTAATTCAACACGTATCAGCAATGGGTGAATCATGTTTATATTAACTGACAGAGTGGAAAACAGTGCAGGAAGTGTTCAGATTGCTCGTTACGAGCAATCTGAACTCTTCCTGCACTGTTTTCAAAGGCCTTCTGTGATTCATGTGGGAAAACACGTATCTATGGAGTAAAGGGTTAATGTGTAATGTGTTTTAACTTTCTTTGAAATGGGTTCAACCCTATTTTTAACACATTTCAGGTTATGGTTTTATTGGTGGAGGAAGACCTCAAAATGAATCTGAGTAGAAGCGTTGTCCCTTCTGCAAGTAACTGGAAACTTTCTCACATAAAGTTTTTGGAGCAAGCGGAAAACTCAAACATATGACCTTAGCGGTGAGAGATCTTGGGATGGTGCCTCGGCCATGGAGGATGGACTACTTAGTGGGTTCGAGTAGGCATTTAAAGAAATTGTTGATTGCTTTTTCAGTTTATAAAAATCTCAACTTGAGCTGTTTAGTGTAATCAACTCACAAATGATAAAATTTTAACAATTGGACAATTAAAATGCCTACCATAAAAACCGAGTGAGATGCTATGAATAGATCAAATTTCATACAAGAAAACCGTGTGATACATATAGTTTTGCTTTTTGAAAATATCAGTAGAAATTTCATAAGCTGAGTAATTTTTTTTTTCAAAGTAATATTAAATAGTATCCATATACGCACTTTAAATAAACTGCGTTTAAACAAGTTTACCTTACAAATAATGAAACAGAAGATTGTGGTATAAATAAATTGACAAAAGTCACAGAAAAAAATAAATATATATTGCGCTGCAAATTATCAAATACCACTGCAAACTCCCAAATGCAGTAATTATCTATGTAAAAAGGGGGATAAAGTGCTTTATCACTCTATTTTGTAAATGAGGGCAAAAGAATAAATTAAAAAGATGGAACTTACGATTGGTCAGACATTTATACATACATTGTACTTGTACATATGATAAAAACAAGGAGAAAATATTATTATAAAATACAAGCCATGACTGGCTTTTTGGTATTGTGTCAATTTAGTTCAAATATAAAAGAAAATTGGCCACAAAATATGATAAGAGATTCAATATTTCAAATAAAAAAAAATGAATTTAGGGGTACCAAATACATAAAGATGAAATTATGCGCAGAATATTTATAATAAAGATATCCCAGTACCAGATTATCCTCCAAGCAAGAAAATATCTAATTCTGATGTCATATAATTGCCTGTATGCGAGGAACATACTCTACCACCAAACCACCACTGTGGTGTAAGACAAAAAGCAGAAATGGAGTGTGAATGCATTATCATATTTGGTAAACCTTACTAAAAACAAAAATACACACCTATTATTTTTTCTTTAGTGAAAACATGGGAAAGGCACACTGGGTCAGCATTTTGCATTTATGATAATTAAACCATATCATTAAATTGAATGTTAAAACTTCAACTACTTTTATCTATAAGACAAAAGGCCCATGGGCCTTAACGGTCACATGATTATCAAAAAAACATTCACAGTCTATTCAGTCATAAGAAATAACATTTTTTGTCAATTTCTCTTATATCGATTTAGTAAAGTAGGCCCCACCGAAGTTCCACCCCCAGGGCCAAACTGTGAGACCCAGGGACATGCAATTCACAGTTTTTATAATGGACCCATATACATACATAATAATGCTCACCATTTGTCTCAGTGTTTCCTAAAGTAAGAATTTTTTTTTTTAAAGTTTTCCTTGAATTTTGGCCCTGCCCCCAAGGCCCAAGTGGGGTTGGGACCATGCAATTCACAATTTTGATTCACCCTTAGGTACTGAAGCTGCATGCAACATTTCATTAGGATTGAGCTGTTGATTTTTGAAAAGTAAAAAATGTAAATTGTTTACAGACGCACGAGGACGACTCACAAAGACAGACAAAAGGCGATCGCAAAAGGTCCCTTGATACAAAGTCTCGGCATCTCGGGCGACCTAAAAATGTTAAATTCTTTTGATTGTGACTCATACCTGGTTATATGTATATACACACACATATCAATGTATTTATATGTTTATTTACCACATCATTCATACATTGTACCCATGAATTATGTAGTTGGATCCATTTTCTTTGTATTAACAGTTTTATTTTGTCTATTTTGGATACAGTTGGTGAGATTATGATTACTTTGTGAAATTAAAGTTGTAAACTATTACAATGTCATATCAGCTTAAATCTATTTATTTACAAAAATACACAGCATTTATCACCTCTGCCTTAACACATAAAAATATGTTTCAAACATAACAATTGAGAGTAATGACTTATACATGGTGCTTCAAAGGGAAAGATAAATAGTATTTACTACATTATCATAATAAAAAACCATGCTTAAACATGAGATAGACAAATACTAAAAATAGTTTTCAATAAAAATTTCTGTGTTTGTACTGTGTGACCCAAGAATTGATAGAACTTTTGATTCATTTCTTTCCTTTCAAGTGTGTGTGAGGGAAACATGGATTACTTCCCTTTGACAATAATATGAACTGCACTGCCACACAATATTTCCTATATGTGAAAATTAAACATAAAGTTTAAACATTATTTCTTTAACTTTGATTGAGAAACAAGAAATTTAGACAAATCGTGCTTGAAGTACTGGGTGCAACGAGCACAATAAATATGTGGATAAAGTGTCTTGCTCAAGGAGACTACACATGGTGGCGATGGAGGATCATACTTTTATTTGACATGGTACATTTAGGTTATCGGTAGTTAATGATACCATCTATGTCCCAACTTTACAACTTAAAATGTACCAAATATGACCACATTCTTGAATTAAGATAAAATTTGGGAGAAAGTCAGTACAACTACATAATATTGGTAAATACAGTCCATTTGCCCGACCTATTTATCTGACACTAATGTGTATACAAGTGCATTGTGTGCATATTTCAGTTGTCAAAGAAATTTGTGTCTGTCATATGTGTTGAAGTCTCCCTTATTACATATATAGAAAGCTTGATTTTTTAAGATAGGTTTTCTCAACATGCGAATATAGTTTGTTCCAAAAAATAAAAAAAATATTAAAACTAGAAAAGATAATCCATGCCTAATCTAAAATATACTGTAGACTTACATATAAACAATTGTCAGCATTTTATATTTACTATAAACATAATTATTTTAAAAATAATATTCAAAAATGAAATAGTGTGTAAACTATAGACAAGAGTTGTCATAAAACAACAAAGCTTGCATATGGGATAAAACTCGCCACCCATGCAAAGATTGGGACCAGAGGCAAACACCAAAGTATAAATGCAACTAAACACAAAAGTTTAACCTTGGTGTCTACAGACAAAGCCGCCATGGCCGCCTGGGTCATGGCAATAGCTCTCCTGGACATTCATCCTGGCAGCTAAATATAATCCATGCCCTATCTAAAACATACTGTAGACTTATATATAAATATAAACACTTGCCAGTATAACTATTTATTATAAACATTTTTTTTAAGAATAATATTCAAAAATGAAAAATTATGAAAACTATAAAAGATAACCAATGTCCACTCTAAACATCCTATAAACACTTGCCAGCATTACACACTTTTATTATAAACAGAAAAAAAAATATCAATAATCAAACACATTTTATTATGCAAATTAATAGTAAATTATCATGAATCAAATAAGTAGAATTCCTTCACAAAAAAATACATATCTTCCTTGAGTTGTTGAATTATGCTATTTTATCAAATATAAAGCATTATAAAAAGCAAAACTAAATAAGGTTGTTTCCCTAGAAACAATAGGTTAATCAATTACTTGGGATAATTTGCCTACAAGGTGCTTGGCTCAATATTGGATATTTTTCATAACCTGTATTATGTTGAAAATGGTGTTAATATCCCATCTAAACAAACAACAATGCATAGTTGCCATATATTACCTACAATGTGTTGCAAATGGCGTAAAACTCCACCGCAACAGACAGCAATGTATGATTTCCTTATATAACATACACCAAGTTGAAAATGGCATAAAAACCCATCCAAACAAACATTTGTTAATGTATTGTGATGTTTGATGATATTGCTCCATAACAAAAGTTATTTCATTTCTATTGTTTCTAAAACATTATATGGATCAGGTTGTTTTTAACCACGCAATTTGTATTCTCAGTATCTTATACTGATATAACAACACATGACAATCTATGTATGTGTTTATACTTAAAGACCTCAAGTGTATGTTTATTATATACCCCCATATGTATGTTTATTAGATACCTCATGTGTATGTTCATTAGATACCCCAATGTGGATGTTTATTAGATACCCCCATGTGTATGTATCTAGAGACCTCATGTGTATGTTCATTAGATATCCCCATGTGCATGTTTATAAGAGACCCCATGTGTATGTTTATTAGATACCCCATGTGTATGCTTTTTTATATACCCCAATGTGTATGTTTATTAGACACCCCATGTGTTTGTTTATCAGAACTCCCCTGTGTATGTTTATCAGAACCCCTGTGCCATGTTTATCAGGTATGTTTATTAGGTCACCTAAGTGTATGTTTATTAGGTTTGTTTCCTATGTGTATGTTTATCAGGTCTCTTATGTGTATGTTTATCCAGTTTGTTCCCTATGTGTATGTTTATCAGGTTCCCTATGTGTATGTTTATCAGGTCCACTATGTGTATATTTATTTAGGTCCACTATGTGTATGTTTATTAGGTTTGTTCCCTATGTGTATATTTATCAGGTTCCCTGTTTACCAGGTCCCTTATATGTTTGTTTATCAAGTCCCCTATGTGTAAATTTATCAGGTTTGTTCCCTATGTGTATGTTTATCAGGTCCCCCTTTTATCAGGTCCCTTATGTGTATGTTTATCAGGTCCCCTATGTGTATGTTTATCAGGTCCCCTATAAGAATGTTAATCAGGTTTGTTCCCTATGTGTATGTTTATCAGGTTCCCGATTATTTATCATGTGTATCTTTATCAGAGGCTATGGCTATATGTATATCTCTGCTATACAACATTAAAGACGTGTTCAAGCTTTCATCACAATCTGACGGCCCACCAGTCCTTGACCATTCATGTAGAACTCACAACAGTTGTACGGCAATTCTGTGTGTGTCAAGCCCATCAACATGCACGACTCTGTGAACTGTATGTTTATCAGATGACTATGTGCATGTTTATCAAATGCCGTGATCCATGTTTATCAAAAACACCATTTATATATTTGTCAAATACCTCTATGTGTCTATGCTTCTATGTGTATGTTTATCAGGTCCCCTAAGTGTATGTTTATCAGGTCCATTATGTGTATGTTTATCAGGTCCCCTATATGTATGTTTATCAGGTCCACTATGTTTTTGTTTATCAAGTCCCCTATGTGTATGTTTATCAGGTCCTCTATGTGTATGTTTACCAGGTTTGTTCTCTATGTGTATGATTATCAGGTCCCTTACACACAGAATAGTATGTTTATCAGGTCCCCTATATGTATGTTTATCAGGTCCCCGATTATTTATCATGTGTATGTTTATCAGAGTCCATGTGTATATCTCTGCTATATAACATAAGAGATGTTCAAGCTTTCATCAGGATCTGACTGCCCACCAGTCCTTGACCGTTCATGTAGAACTCATTACAGTTGTATGGCAATTCTGTGTGTGTCAAGCCAATCAACATGCACGACTCTGCAAACTGATGGCGCATGTCTGTATTATACACTGTCTCCAAGAACCTGCGGAGTGGAAGAATATGGCTGACAGGACCATCCCAGGTGGTGAGGAAGTCTTCCACGATATGATGCATCGCTGTAGGTCTTGGAAGGTGCTCCTTCCTAGGTTTGAACTTCATCAGATGTTCTGAAAGAGGAAATGTAACCATTTCAAAATAAAAATTAAATTATAATAAATCCTTAAATTATGAACAAACATATTACAGACCGTAATCCGTTCAAGTACACCAAAAATGCATTTTTATTGCGTTCGTTTTGTGTGTCAAACGCGTTTGTTATGCATTTTAGTTTCGTTAATGGTTTGCATTTTTTTATGATAAACGTTAGAGAAAATATGAAAATGCAGTTCAAAACGATAGTGAACGCATTTTAACCTGCGTTTGCGTTCGAATCATTTAGCGTGTATCGTTTACCGTGTATCTTTTACCATTTAATGTTTACACGAATCGCATCATCTCTGGTTGTCCAATTGTAACACCGCAGTAGAACAAATAATAAGAACGAGATATTTAAAGAAATCGCCGGGTTTTATATGAAAATATATTAATTAAATAAATTAAAATAATATTGATTAAAATCTTTCTGAAATATTGATTAAAATCATTTTGAAATATTTCTAACTAAGCCACCCTATGTTAGTTATGGTCTACCATATAGTTGATGATTTGTAGCGTGACAGCAGATTAATATGTTACATAAAACTCAATCATTGAAATTTAATACACATGGTACGGGGCATGTCAATTACATCAGATAAATACGTTACAGTCATGTAATCATTAGATTGGCCAAACATTGCCAGACTGGTTTACACTAACGTTAATATTACGATATCGAAAAAGTATATAGTAAATAAATGTGAACCAGTCCGTGTTTTTTTTATATCTGCAGTGGTGTATAATCTGCTATTATGCATTATTTACAGGTATTTTTCCAATTTTAATTACTGTTATGAATTTCGATAGATTGTCATGTTAAACAATTATAACAATTCATTAAACAAAATAATTTATATTATCCGCAAAGATAAATATATTTACAAATACACATGCCTTAATTATGTAGCGAGCGCACACACTTTAAGTCTATTACTCCAACACAATTTATTTTTGACCTCGTGGCAATGTGCAATGTCGTCACTCTGACAGTTTCTTGCGTCGTTTAACGTCGCGTTGCGTTCTATTTCACTATGGTAAATGCATGGGGAAGGCGGAGATGTTTCCATAAAAAAAGATGCCTTTAAGGGTAAAAGTTTTATGTCTTGTAAAAATCGCTGGTACATGTATTACCGCCTGACGCTTTCAAGGACTTTTATATACATTAAACCGACACTAATTCCTCTGATATCCTTCCATCAAAAATTTCCAAGATACCCACTTAGTGAATAAAATGTTTGTTTCACTGGTGACGTCATCGGACATTGGCACAAGGTGATAGTGAAAGGGACAGCGTGTTCATTCTGTACACACATTTAGGTATGTGTAGTTATTAATAACTCTACCAGCTTAATAGTAATCTTTTTATAACAAATGCCTATATTGAAAACAAACATTTTGGAAGACACCCAGTAACAAACAAACACCAACCCTTTACGTGTGTTTGTTATATATATATGAACTATTTTTATATACAATTTTGGAAAAGCCCTAAGGGTTTTTGGTGTAACAAACAGTTTTTCTAAAATTGCGTGAAAACTTTTCCTGATTGGCAATCATATTACAGAACAGCAACATAAATCGGTGTTTAGATAATTAAATCAGCTAATTGGGGTAGTTGTGTAAGCAGGTCATGCGTCATCTGATTGTTTTATCACACTTTTACAAGTAAAGAAACGATGTCCGAGGCAATGTTTTTCACGGGTAATTCGGGATTAAAACTTATAACAAAGAAATTAAATTAAAGTTACAGGTATAGCAATTTAAAGATTTTAAATGACAAAGAGAGCAATCATTTCGTTTAATTATTTATTTTATTGTCAATATAACTACGACAATATTAGAGGATATCCGAATCTTTATTATTTGATGCGTTTAAGTTTGCATTACTCTTTTGTATCGTTCGTGGATCGTTCGCCCTGTTGCGTCCGTGTATCGTTTCGTTTATCGTTTCGTTTATCGTTTCGTTTATCGTTTCGTTTGCAGTTTTAGTCCGTTTCTATATCGTTTAAAACGTGTTTGATATTTGTTTCGTTTGCGTCCGTTTGGTGTACTTGAACGGATTACGGTCTGTATAATGCAAATGTTCACACTTTTTACACAAATTTATAAGGGACGAATTTTCAACTTCTCAAAACATACAGATTTTTAAACATTATAAGAAAAAAAAAGAAAACTGGTTAAAAATTTTAAAATTTAAGAGCAGCTAAATATAAATTCAATAATGCATGATTGTGTTGAGATGAAATTAATTTTAAAACGTAGATCAACAGCAGCTGCTGTACAAAATACAGAAAATATATTTTCGAACATAAATTTTGAATTATGTGAACATAAAACTTAAAATTTATTTGAAAACATAAGATTGGAAATCTAATCCGCAACCACAACTGACAATCTCTTTCACAATATACGACACAACATGCATGTCAAGATATTTATAATTCAATTTCATGAGACTCGATGGATATAACATTTCATTATTTCTCTATTAATGGCAGGAATAACTACCATAGTATTGCCAATATTTCTCAAAGTATGATGAATTTGTTTTCCAAGAAATAAATTTAAGAAAGATAAATTAATTTCACATAGACAACACATGTACGAAGTCGGTAAAACAGGTAATGGGAGTAATGGGTTGGTAATTTTCCCGGACTACCAGACATGAATGTTTATACAACTTGTGGCCAGATCCTTTTATGATGTTGAACAATACTTGGCTCGAACTTCTCTTAACTATTTTGTCCAGTCCCCCGTCGTATTCGGGTCTTCTTATATGTACTATATGGCAGTAATATGTTTTAAATACATAATAATGGGCACATGGGGAATTCTTCAATTATAATATTTCTTGAACAAAGTGTTCAATGACTTTTCCTATAGAATTCTAAACTATAGTTTTAATTCCTCTGCAATTAAAGGGAATTTATCAGGATTTTTAAAAATTATAAAACTGGCTATAAACATTTTTTCCCCAATATATCATGCCTTATTTATAATATATACTCATTGACCCCGTATTGCTAACAAGATATATATTTAAACATGTCAAAAAAATATATTTAAAAGGGATTTCCTCACTTGGGCTATGTTAGACTAAAATAGATTTTCTGCTTAAAAATGCATAGTATTTGAATTGTGACGTATCAAATGAGTCATGTGATTTCATTTTGATTTCAATTTGACCAATTATACAGGTTTACATGTAGTAATAATGATTTCATCATAGAAAGAGTTCGAATGACAATACGATGGTTCTCTTACAGTATATAAGTGCTGTCTATTTTTAGAATGGGGATTTTGGGGATTTTGTTTCAAGTTTTCAACTCACATTTACATACAATTTTGTCACCTTTTGATAGAGTTGACATACTTAACCTTTCGGACTTTATTTATTAATGATAACGAGATGTATTTAAACCATTTTTTTTTTAAAAG
The DNA here is from genome assembly GCA_029582155.1 of Panopea generosa. NCBI lineage: Eukaryota > Metazoa > Mollusca > Bivalvia > Adapedonta > Hiatellidae > Panopea > Panopea generosa. The sequence goes on from CM055895.1 coordinate 57,330,293, forward strand.
ATATTTACAGCCTTTTCCTAATATACTCCCTTTATTTAATTATGGATCCATTCTTGCCAAATGACAATGAAGTCAGTGCTCAAGATAAGCTTTTCTTCAAATGAATATTTTACCTCTATCTGTGTAACTACGCCTTGCAAAATTCAAATAGGCGTCAATCACAAGTTCATAAAACTTACAAAACACGGACAAATGAATGATAAGAAATAATCCTAAAATAAAAAAATGTTAAATGATGTTGTGTTGTAAAGACTCAGAATAAGTCAGGTTGTTTTACAGTTTATTACAAGAATAGAATATATCTATAAAACCAGATCACATTAACTATCAAAGTGGTTGCGATTTTTGTCATTAAAACTTCGCGTTCTTGCTTCATTAGCCGGTAATTTGAACTCTTTTCATTTCTTAGCTTTTTTAATGTTACAATAATTTAATCCAATATATCTAGTTACTTAGTTTATGACATGGCAACATAAAAGAAAAACTTAAAAAAAAAAATTCTTCTTTAAAAACAGTAGTCAGATTTCAAAATCATTTCGTACAAATGATCAGTATGTGACCTTCCTAAATTTGATCTGTTAAAAAAACATGGTTGCCAGGGGACATTGCTTATTTTCCTTATCTACCTATATGACTTTTTTTATAGATGGATGAAATTGCTTAAAAAAAAACAACTGAATCTGCTCATCCAGTTTAAATCAAACACCACAGGAATGATCCTTAATAGATGGTTCTCTACTTAAATAGCTAAAATAAACATGACCATTGCTGAACTCTGTTTTCCATGGCAACGTAACGGAAACTTATTTTTATGTCCTTAATGTGATGACAATGACATGCAATATATTGCTAAATGCAAATGAAATGGTCCAGTGTTGCTCTGTCCAAAAAATGAGTTCAACATTTTTGTGAAAGAAACTGACTGTAGTTGAAATTTAGTGAGTACGAATTATCCTTTATCGTGCTGGACGAAATCACATTCAGTAAGGAAGTTTGAGTATGAATCGTTTTACCGTACGTAAGTCACGCATGATATAGACATAATCAGTTAATTAATTACGTCAGCTGACACAGGCGAGAAATATAAGGGCCCACTTGTTCAAATATTGCAACTGTTATTTAGATCATATTTTCTTTCCGTTCCTAACCATAGCCAAGTGGAATAAATAAGCATCAACAGCTCGATAAGGTCCGATTTGTCTTCCCAGAATAACTTAAAAAGCCCCATAAATTCCCATTGATCATTAATTTTATTGCTGCAAAAAAACACTCCTATTCAATTATACCTCTGTGGACAGACATTTTATGCTAATAAGACATTTACAGATGTCATCATTCTGATATCCACTCAGCTGGTCCTTATCAATCTGATTATTCAATATTGTCTATTGCTTGTTTAGTCTGCAAAGATAACAAAACAGCCAGCCCAGGTTTATATTGCTCCAATATCATGTAGTAATTGAACAGGTACTCAATTAAGGTTCTGATTAAATATCATCAGAATCAGTATACTGCCATAAGAATAATCTGTGCTTGACTTGGCACTTAATATCCACTCTGTTCTTCACAACATTAAATATTGATTTAATCTTTTTATAGCTTGAGGTTTGGAATACAGTACTCCAATATAACTACTTACTGTTTTCATACCTTCAAGACTCAAACTCAATATTTGGAGATTTAACTATAAGGGAACATGTAGTAGACACAACCAATTAATGAAGCATGTATTAGGCACAGACAATTAATGTAGCCTGTAGTAAACCCAGCCAATCAATGTAGCCTGTAGTAGACCCAGCAAATCAAGGAAGCCTGTAGTAGACCCATGCAATAAATGTTGCCTGTAGTAGACCCAGCCAATAAATGAAGCCTGTAGTAGACCCAGCCAATTAATGAAGCCTGTAGTAGACCTAGCCAATTAACGAAGCCTGTAGTAGACCCAGCCAATTAATGAAACCTGTAGAAGAACCAGCCAATTAACGAAGCCTGTAATAGACCCATGCAATAAATGTTGCCTGTAGTAGACCCAGCCAATAAATGAAGCCTGTAGTAGACCCAGCCAATTAATGAAGCCTGTAGTAGACCTAGCCAATTAACGAAGCCTGAAGTAGACCCAGCCAATTAATGAAACCTGTAGAAGAACCAGCCAATTAATGAAGCCTGTAATAGACCCATGCAATAAATGTTGCCTGTAGTATACCCAGCCAATTAATGAAGCCTGTAGTAAACCCAGCCAATTAATGAAGCCTCTAGTAGACCTAGCCAATTAATGAAACCTGTAGTAGACCCAGCCAATTAATGAAACCTGTAGAAGAACCAGCCAATTGATGGTGCCTGTAGTAGATCCATTCAATTAATGGTACCTGTAGTAGACCCAGCCAATTAATGAACTTTGTGGTAGACCCAGCCAATAAATGGTGCCTGTTGTAGAACCTGACCAACTAATGAAGCCTGTAGTTTATGTAGACTGTAGTAGATACAGCCAATTTATGTAGACTGTAGTAGACACAGCCAATTAATGGTGCCAGCAGTAGACACAGTCAGTCAATCAATGAAGCATGTAGTAAACACAGCCAATTAATGGTGCCCGTGGTAGACCTAGCCAATCAATGAAGCCTGTACTAGACCCAGCCAATTAAAGGTGCCTGTAGTAGACACAGTCATTTAATGAAGCCTGTACTAGACCGAGACAATTAATGATGCCTGTTGTAGAACCCAGCCAATTAACGAAGCCTCTAGTAGACACAGCAAATTAATGATGCCTTTTGTAGAACAACAGCCAATTAATGGTGCCTGTAGTAGACCCAGCCAATTAATGAAGCCTGTAGTAATCCCAGCCAATTAATGAAGCCCTTTAGTAAACCCAGCCAATTAATGGTGCATGTTAACCAATTTAAGGAATATGTAAGCACCTTAAACCAAATTCCAATAAAACAGTTGATTTAAACTGAAATTTAATCTCCGAGTCAATAATACAATACAAAAGCAGCACCACAATGTCAATAAACACGCTCTTAAAGGAATCAACAGACAAAGTCTATCTAAAACTGGTACCAGTAGCACTTACTTTAAAACAAAATGGACCCAGCTAGTCTGTAATCATGGAGAAATATTCCACATAAGGCTTATGTCTATATCACCAGATGCTAAATAAAGAAACCAAATCTTTTTCTAGAAGAATCTTAATGCCACCAATCAATTACATGTAATTCTATAAGAGTCCATTTATTCAAGGAGCTTAGAAGTAGTCTGTCGGTGCCAACTATCAACATATCAAGTATTTATATATCAGTCTGTACTTTATGTGTAGTTTATTCATTTTAGAATTTTGTCTCTTGTGAAATAAGAAAGTATCAGTGATGCTCAATGCCTTCTTGTACAGAGCAAAATAAATAAGTATCAGTGATCCTTATCTCCTTCTTGTACAGAACAAAATAAATAAGTATCAGTGACGCTCAACACTTTCTTGTACAGAACAAAAATAAGTAAGTATCAGTGATGCTCGACACTTTCTTGTACAGAACAAAATAATTACGTATCATTGATGCCCAATGCCTTCTTATACAGAACAAATAAATAAGTATCAGTGATGTCAGATGCCTTCTTATACAGAACAAATAAATAAGTATCAGTGATGCTCAATGCCTTCTTATACAGAACAAATAAATAAGTATCAGTGATGCTCAATGCCTTCTTATACAGAACAAATAAATAAGTATCAGTGATGCCCAATGCCTTCTTATACAGAACAAAATAAATAAATATCAGTGATGTCAGATGCCTTCTTATACAGAACAAATAAATAAGTATCAGTGACGCTCAACACTTTCTTGTACAGAACAAATAAATAAGTATCAGTGATGCTAAACGCCTTCTTGTACAGAATAAAATAAATAAGTATCAGTGACGCTCAACTTCTTCTTGTACAGAACAAAATAAATAAGTATCAGTGATGCCCGATGCCTTCTTATACAGAACAAAATAAATAAGTATCAGTGATGCCAAATGCCTTCTTGTACAGAACAAAATAAATAAGTATCAGTGATGTCAGATGCCTTCTTATACAGAACAAAATAAATAAGTATCAGTGATGCCTAATGCCTTCTTATACAGAACAAATAAATAAGTATCAGTGATGCTCAACACTTCCTTGTACAGAACAAATAAATAAGTATCAGTGATGCTCAACACTTCCTTGTACAGAACAAAATAAATAAGTATCAGTGACGCTCAACACCTTCTTGTACAGAACAAAATAAATAAGTATCAGTGATGATCAACACCTCCTTGTACAGAACAAAATAAATAAGTATCAGTGACGCTCAACTTCTTCTTGTACAGAACAAAATAAATAAGTATCAGTGATGCCCGATGCCTTCTTATACAGAACAAATAAATAAGTATCAATGACGATCAACACTTTCTTGTATAGAACAAATAAATAAGTATCAGTGACACTCAACACTTTCTTGTACAGAACAAATAAATAAGTATCAGTGACACTCAACACCTTCTTGTACAGAAAAAATAAATAAGTATCAGTGACACTCAACGCCTTCTTGTACAGAACAAATAAATAAGTATCAGTGACACTCAATGCCTTCTTGTACAGAACAAATAAATAAGTATCAGTGACACTCAACACCTTCTTGTACAGAACAAATAAATAAGTATCAGTGACACTCAACACCTTCTTGTACAGAACAAATAAATAAGTATCAGTGACACTCAACGCCTTCTTGTACAGAACAAATAAATAAGTATCAGTGACACTCAACACCTTCTTGTACAGAACAAATAAATAAGTATCAGTGACACTCAACACCTTCTTGTACAGAACAAAATAAATAAGAAAATGCAGATGAAATATATTCTCAAGGACTCAAGGAATGTTCATGTAGGTGACTGAACCCTAAACCCTGGGTTTATAACATTAGGTCATATGGGAGACTGAACCCTAAACCCCAGGTCCATTGCTATAACATTAGGTCATATGGGAGACTGAACTCTTAACCCCTGGTCCATTGCAATAACATTAGGTCATATGGGAGTCTGAGCCCTATACCTTGGGTTCAATTCTATAACATTAAGTCACATAGGAGACTGACCTGACCCACCCTATACCCTAGGTCCAATTCTATAACATTAAGTCACTTAGGAGACTGAGCCCTATAGCCTGGGTCCAATTCTATAACATTAAGTCACATAGGAGACTGAGCTCTATACCTTGGGTCCAATTCTATAACATTAAGTCACTTAGGAGACTGAGTCCTATACCCTGAGTCAAATTCTATAACATTAAGTCACATAGGAGACTGAGTCCTATACCTTGGGTCCACTGCTACAACATTTAGTCACATAGGAGACTGAGCCAAATACTTTTGGTCCAATTCTTTAACATAATGTCACATAGGAGACTGAGCCCTATACTGTGTGTCCAATTATATAACATAAAGTCACATAGGAGACTGAGCCCTATACCTTGGGTCCACTGCTATAACATTAAATCATATGGGAGACTGAGCCCTATACCCTGGGTCCAATTCTATAACATTTAGCCACATAGGAGATTGAGCCCTTTACCCTGGGTCCAATTCTATAACATTAAGTCACATAGGAGATTGAACCCTATACCCTGGGTCCAATTCTATAACATTAAGTCACATAGGAAATTGAGCCCTATACCCTGGGTCTAAATCTATAACATTAAATCATATGGGAGACTGAGCCCTATACCCTGGGTCCAATTCTATAACATTAAGTCACATAGGAGATTGAGCCCTATACACTGGGTCTAATTCTTTTACATTAAGTCACAAAGGAGACTGAGCCCTATACCCTGGGTCCAATTCTATAACATTAAGCCACATAGGAGACTGAGCCCTATACCCTGGATCTAATTCTATAACATTAAGTCACAAATGAGACTGAGCCCTATACCCTGAGTCTAATTCGATAACATTAAGTCACATAGGCGATTGAGCCCTATACCCTGGGGCCAATTCTATAACATTAAGTCACATAGGAGAATGAGCCCTATACCCTGGGTCTAATTCTATAACATTAAGTTACATAGGAGATTGAGCCCTATACCATGGGTCTAATTCTATAACATTAAGTCACATAGGAGACTGAACCCTATACCCTGGGTCTATTCTATAACATTAAGTCACATAGGAGATTGAACCCTATACCCTGGGTCAAATTCCATAACATTAAGTCACATAGGAGATTGAGCCCTATACCCTGGGTCTAATTCTATAACATTAAGTCACATAGGAGACTGAACCCTATACCCTGGGTCTATTCTATAACATTAAGTCACATAGGAGATTGAACCCTATACCCTGGGTCTAATTCTATAACATTAAGTCACATAGGAGATTGAACCCTATACCCTGGGTCCAATTCTATAACATTAAGTCACATATGAGACTGAGCCCGATACCCTGGGTCCAATTCTATAACATTAAGTCACAGAGGAGACTGAGCCCTATACCCTGGGTCCAATTCTATAACATTAAGTCACATAAGAGATTGAACCCAATATCTGGGTCAAATTCTATAACATTAAGTCACATAGGAGATTGAACCCTATACCCTGGGTCCAATTCTATAACATTAAGTCACATAGGAGATTGAGCCCTATACCCTGGGTCCAATTCTATAACATTTAGTCACATAGGAGATTGAACCCTATACCCTGGGTCCAATTCTATAACATTAAGTCACATATGAGACTGAGCCCGATACCCTGGGTCTAATTCTATAACATTAAGTCACAGAGGAGACTGAGCCCTATACCCTGGGTCCAATTCTATAACATTAAGTCACATAAGAGATTGAACCCAATATCTGGGTCAAATTCTATAACATTAAGTCACATAGGAGATTGAACCCTATACCCTGGGTCCAATTCTATAACATTAAGTCACATAGGAGATTGAGCCCTATACCCTGGGTCCAATTCTATAACATTTAGTCACATAGGAGATTGAAACCCTATACCCTGGGTCCAATTCTATAACATTAAGTCACATAGGAGACTGAACCCTATACCCTGGGTCCAATTCTATAACATTAAGTCACATAGGAGACTGAGCCCTATACCCTGGGTCCAATTCTATTACATTAAGTCACAAAGGAGATGAGCCTATACCCTGGGTCCACTGCTATAATATAAGGTCATATAGGAGACTGAGTCCTATACCCTGGGTCCACTGCTACAACACCAGACCACACCCTTTGTCTTTAAACAGTTAGTGGAAGAAGAGAGGAATTCTACAAGCTTGTCTGTCATTCCAATCTTTTTTACTAAATTGTTTGTATATTATGTGATACTGTAAGATACTTCAAATAAAATGTATTTAAACCAAACAGGCAGCAGAGTGCATGGTCCAGTGGTAGAGCATCAAACCCAGGATCGAAGGGTTGTTGGCTCGATCCTCCCCCACAGTTTTTTTCACATAAGCTTAGTATTCAGGTTCTTCTTCTACCCAGGCAGACTTCAAGCTTGACTTGTATAAGTTGTAATAACTTGTTTCACAATCAAAATAACATAAATAAGTTTTGACTGAATGTCAGCAATCACACTAACGACAGGACTAAATATTGACTTTCCTTTCACTAACAAGCAATTAGGAAAGTTTAACTAATAGAAACACATCAGCCTGACACCAAGTGCCGGCTTTCTTTGACAATTTCAATGTTGTCTTTGGAAATTACAAATCCCAATATTGTTTTTATCACTGATGTGTTTAAATAACATGTAATATAAGGTTGAAAATTTGCAATTGTCATTAATCAAAACTCATTTGGGAGATTCTAATGGTGGCCAAAAATACAAGTATATTGAGAACATTTCACATTATACAAAAACAACAAATTGAGAAAACAGAGAAATATGCATTTACCATCACAAGTGTAATTCTTTAACATGGAACTGCTAGAGCACCTTAAGTAAGTATCATTTATATTCTTTATGGATCAATATAAAACCATTTTATAAGAAGTATAGCTTGATTTTCCAAACCATTAAAATTTGCTAAAAGTACTTTTTTCTCTACTATATCTTGCCTGTATTTACTCACTGGCTCTGCAATGCCATCAGCACCTATCTAAACATTATCATTGCTAAGGCCCGATTAGCTCAGTCAATAAAGTGTCTGACTATCAATCCAGGGGTCTGAAGTTTGAATCCCCGCCCGGCATCAGTCTCCGTGATGTTTGATATATGACATTGTGTCTCATTAATCTCTCACCTCTGATTCAAGTGGGAAAGTTATCAGTTACTTGTGGATATGGGGTGTGCTCGAGTACTGGTTAACCTTGCAGGATCCCAGGAAACAATGGTCAGTTAGCCCTCAATGGCAGAACAATGATGCTAAATATTCAATCAATCAATTATCATGCCAAGATATATTGAAAAGGTATTACCTATGACCACAGCAGTGAGAGGTCAGTAATTTTGAGGCAGCACCTTAGACCACACATGCACAGAGGAGACCTCAAAATGAATCTTATAAGAACCACTGTTTTCCTTAAGTAAATGGCATATTCTCTTAAATGAAGTTTTTCTGCTGGGCTTGGCTCACACCCATGTCAGCAGTGCCTAAGGTTCAAGACTTTTTTATATATTAGAAAATGACAGGTTGACTTCAAAGTACAAGACATTTATATTACAGTTATTGACAGATTGACTTGATAGTACAAGATATCAAATTTTATAGTAAAAGCAATTACATGTTGACCACAAAGTACAATTAAGACTTTAAACTATAAAAATTGTGTAGTGGATAGTCTGTTGGTTGCTCATGCTAGATGTTACAGGTTCAATCCCAAACCTGACCTGTTGGTCTCTCAAAAACAACACAACACTTTACTCCATAGATATGCGTTTTCCCCCACCAATCACAGAAGGCCTTTGAAAACAGTGCAGGAGTAAATAAAGGTGTCTATATTAGGTGTCCAAAGGCGTCTATATGAAGTAAAGGTATAAGTGGATTCAGAAGTGATTCGTACAAGCTCTGAGCTTACTCTGCAATCGAGCTAAAATAAATTAGTATAAACTAATTACCGGGTATAAGACAGAATGATCTCAAAGTACATGACATTTATACAATAAGAACTTACAAGTTGATCCAAAGTACAAGATATGTAATTAATAAGAAATGACAGGTTGGCCCAAAGTACAAGATATGTAATAAATAAAAACTGACAGGTTGGCCCAAAGTATAAGATATGTAATTAATAAAAACTGACAGGTTGGCCCAAAGTATAAGATATGTAATTAATAAAAACTGACAGGTTGGCCCAAAGTACAAGATATGTAATAAATAAAAACTGACAGGTTGGCCCAAAGTATAAGATATGTAATTAATAAAAACTGACAGGTTGGCCCAAAGTACAAGATATGTAATTAATAAAAACTGACAGGTTGGCCCAAAGTACAAGATATGTAATAAATAAAAACTGACAGGTTGGCCCAAAGTATAAGATATGTAATTAATAAGAAATGACAGGTTGGCCCAAAGTACAAGATATGTAATAAATAAAAACTGACAGGTTGGCCCAAAGTACAAGATATGTAATTAATAAGAAATGACAAGTTGGCCCAAAGTATAAGATATGTAATTAATAAGAACTGACAAGTTGGCCCAAAGTACAAGATATGTAATTAATAAGAACTGACAGGTTGGCCCAAAGAATAAGATATGTAATTAATAAGAACTGACAGGTTGGCCCAAAGTACAAATTATGTAATTAATAAGAGCTGACAGATTGGCCCAAAGTATAAGATATGTAATTAATAAGAACTGACAAGTTTGCCCAAAGCACAAGATATGTAATTAATAAGAACTGACAGGTTGGCCCAAATTATAAGATATGTAATTAATAAGAACTGACAGGTTGGCCCAAAGTACAAGATATGTAATAAATAAAAACTGACAGGTTGGCCCAAAGTATAAGATATGTAATTAATAAGAAATGACAGGTTGGCCCAAAGTACAAGATATGTAATAAATAAAAACTGACAGGTTGGCCCAAAGTATAAGATATGTAATTAATAAAAACTGACAGGTTGGCCCAAAGTATAAGATATGTAATTAATAAGAACTGACAGGTTGGCCCAAAGTACAAGATATGTAATAAATAAAAACTGACAGGTTGGCCCAAAGTATAAGATATGTAATTAATAAGAACTGACAGGTTGGCCCAAAGTACAAGATATGTAATAAATAAAAACTGACAGGTTGGCCCAAAGTATAAGATATGTAATTAATAAGAACTGACAGGTTTGCCCAAAGTACAAGATATGTAATTAATAAGAACTGACAGGTTGGCCCAAAGTATAAGATATGTAATTAATAAGAACTGACAGGTTTGCCCAAAGTACAAGATATGTAATAAATAAAAACTGACAGGTTGGCCCAAAGTACAAGATATGTAATAAATAAAAACTGACAGGTTGGCCCAAAGTATAAGATATGTAATTAATAAAAACTGACAGGTTGGCCCAAAGTACAAGATATGTAATAAATAAAAACTGACAGGTTGGCCCAAAGTATAAGATATGTAATTAATAAAAACTGACAGGTTGGCCCAAAGTACAAGATATGTAATTAATAAAAACTGACAGGTTGGCCCAAAGTATAAGATATGTAATTAATAAGAACTGGCAGGTTGGCCCAAAGTACAAGATATGTAATAAATAAAAACTGACAGGTTGGCCCAAAGTATAAGATATGTAATTAATAAGAACTGACAGGTTGGCCCAAAGTACAAGATATGTAATTAATAAGAACTGACAGGTTGGCCCAAAGTACAAGATATGTAATAAATAAAAACTGACAGGTTGGCCCAAAGTATAAGATATGTAATTAATAAAAACTGACAGGTTGGCCCAAAGTATAAGATATGTAATTAATAAGAACTGACAGGTTGGCCCAAAGTACAAGATATGTAATAAATAAAAACTGACAGGTTGGCCCAAAGTACAAGATATGTAATAAATAAAAACTGACAGGTTGGCCCAAAGTATAAGATATGTAATTAATAAAAACTGACAGGTTGGCCCAAAGTATAAGATATGTAATTAATAAAAACTGACAGGTTGGCCCAAAGTACAAGATATGTAATTAATAAAAACTGACAGGTTGGCCCAAAGTACAAGATATGTAATAAATAAAAACTGACAGGTTGGCCCAAAGTATAAGATATGTAATTAATAAGAAATGACAGGTTGGCCCAAAGTACAAGATATGTAATAAATAAAAACTGACAGGTTGGCCCAAAGTACAAGATATGTAATAAATAAAAACTGACAGGTTGGCCCAAAGTATAAGATATGTAATTAATAAGAAATGACAGGTTGGCCCAAAGTACAAGATATGTAATAAATAAAAACTGACAGGTTGGCCCAAAGTACAAGATATGTAATTAATAAGAAATGACAAGTTGGCCCAAAGTATAAGATATGTAATTAATAAGAACTGACAAGTTGGCCCAAAGTACAAGATATGTAATTAATAAGAACTGACAGGTTGGCCCAAAGAATAAGATATGTAATTAATAAGAACTGACAGGTTGGCCCAAAGTACAAATTATGTAATTAATAAGAGCTGACAGATTGGCCCAAAGTATAAGATATGTAATTAATAAGAACTGACAAGTTTGCCCAAAGCACAAGATATGTAATTAATAAGAACTGACAGGTTGGCCCAAATTATAAGATATGTAATTAATAAGAACTGACAGGTTGGCCCAAAGTACAAGATATGTAATTAATAAGAACTTACAAGTTGGCCCAAAGTATAAGATATGTAATTAATAAGAACTGACAGGTTGGCCCAAAGTACAAGATATGTAATTAATAAGAACTGACAGGTTGGCCCAAAGTACAAGATATGTAATTAATAAGAACTGACAGGTTGGCCCAAAGTACAAGATATGTAATAAATAAAAACTGACAGGTTGGCCCAAAGTATAAGATATGTAATTAATAAGAACTGACAGGTTGGCCCAAAGTACAAGATATGTAATTAATAAGAACTGACAGGTTGGCCCAAAGTACAAGATATGTAATTAATAAGAAATGACAGGTTGGCCCAAAGTACAAGATATGTAATAAATAAAAACTGACAGGTTGGCCCAAAGTACAAGATATGTAATTAATAAGAAATGACAGGTTGGCCCAAAGTATAAGATATGTAATTAATAAGAACTGACAAGTTGGCCCAAAGTACAAGATATGTAATAAATAAGAACTGACAGGTTGGCCCAAAGAATAAGATATGTAATTAATAAGAACTGACAGGTTGGCCCAAAGTACAAATTATGTAATTAATAAGAGCTGACAGATTGGCCCAAAGTATAAGATATGTAATTAATAAGAACTGACAAGTTTGCCCAAAGCACAAGATATGTAATTAATAAGAACTGACAGGTTGGCCCAAATTATAAGATATGTAATTAATAAGAACTGACAGGTTGGCCCAAAGTACAAGATATGTAATTAATAAGAACTTACAAGTTGGCCCAAAGTACAAGATATGTAATTAATAAGAACTGACAGGTTGGCCCAAAGTACAAGATATGTAATAAATAAAAACTGACAGGTTGGCCCAAAGTATAAGATATGTAATTAATAAGAACTGACAGGTTGGCCCAAAGTACAAGATATGTAATTAATAAGAAATGACAGGTTGGCCCAAAGTACAAATTATGTAATTAATAAGAACTGACAAGTTGGCCCAAAGTACAAGATATGTAATTAATAAGAAATGACAGGTTGGCCCAAAGTACAAATTATGTAATTAATAAGAACTGACAGGTTGGCCCAAAGTACAAGATATGTAATTAATAAGAACTTACAAGTTGGCCCAAAGTATAAGATATGTAATTAATAAGAACTGACAGGTTGGCCCAAAGTACAAGATATGTAATTAATAAGAACTG